>CM021765.1:99323967-99414702 GCA_011076525.1 Nettapus auritus
TTTTTTTTTTTTTTTTTTTTTTTTTTTTTTTTTTTTTTTTAGAGGAACTGTGGAGATACTTTTAATGTTATTTTAGCTGACAGAGCTCTAATGTGGTTAAGTAAACAAATCTCTACCATTTGTAAACAAGCCCCAAAGAGGTCACAGCTTTTGCAGAGATGTTTGTATTTGCTTGTTTGGTGAATTGTTTGCACAAGTATTTGTAGCTCTTTACACAGATTAATTCTATAATCATTAGCTATGGCTTTCAAAACAGCCCCTATATGCCATGCTGAGTAGGTTCTTTTTCCTTGTAGAGTGTTGAAATCTTTACAAATCAAGATAGCCTTAGAGATTAAAAATAGTGAGCTAAAAATGACTTGTTCATCCAGTACTTTCTTAGGCCACCATTACTCTTTCTAAATTTAATACGCTTGCTAGAACAATACATACAGAAATTCAGAGTCCCAGGTTAACCTGAAAACTGCCATACAGAATGAGAATGACACTTTTATTTTATCACTGAAACTATACTGAAATCTCATAACTTGATCCCTTGACTCTGTTTTTTTTCCCCTCTGAAGTATAAAAGCCAAATAAAACTGAAATAAGCTCTCATAAGGCTTCCAAAAGCAATGCTTATTGCATGGAATAATAAACTTTGTTTGGGCTTCACACAGTTGTACTACCTCTGTGCTGGTGGTCGCTGCACATAATTGAGTGATGAAGGTCATAGTTTCCTTTCAGTACAACCTGAACCACATAAAGATAATTTTGATACTGTTAATTCATATCTAACAATGACCCTAGCTGACTATGTATTCTGACTATACATCTAACTAGATTTTCTATAGCACGGACTTCATTTAGACTTGGCTATCTCTTTCCCTTTTTTCCCTTCTAAGCTCATGTTTGTTCAGTACTGTTTGTAGGATTATTTTTTTTGGGGGGGGGGGAGGCGGTAGGGAGCCTTCCCTCCCTCTTTCCCCAGTTCTTAGTACCCTCTATTGTTCTCTTTAACCCGGGAAAAGAAATCTGATTTTTATCTTCCCAGGTGTGTCTCTTCTTTTAAGGAAGAACTGCAGAACACAGCCATCATTTTTCTAAACAAATATCTGACTACTTCTGCCCACACAAACAGATCCAGTAAGAGAGCAGAAGGTGTGTTTCCTGGAGTGTGGATTTTGTTGTACACCTTGCCCACCTGCAATGCTTAAGAGTAGTGGCACACACATACGAATGCTATGTATCTTACTGCATGGCATTTATTGCAGATCGGAAGTGGAGAGAAGTAGTTGTTTGAAAAAAAAAAAAAAAGAGGGTGTTTGGATTTTTTTTTTTTTTTTAAGCTGTGTTAAATATTCTTTTTATTTCATCTCAATTTCAATGGAAGAAGACAGGCTTTAAATAACAATCGAATTGTTACTTTATCCAGCACTAGCCAGTAGGCAGCTAAATCAGAGATGAGATAAATCTGGCACTTTTTTTTTATTACTTTACAAAACATTTCAGTACATCCCAACAAGTCAACTGATGCAGCCTGAGACAACCAGCCAGACCTGCTAAATTTGGCCTGCAGCTTGGAGCAACCAGTCTTGCTATTTCATGTTTAGAGTTTGATGCTGATATTTTCTTCAGTTCCTTTTCTGGATATCTGAGCTCAAAAGTCACGTTCTGAAGCTCCAGTTGCCTTGATCTTAGGATGTAAGCTACTAGTATAATTCATATACACAAACTGAATAGTATCTAAATGTTTTGATGGCTTTAAAACTTGTTCATCTGGTCTCCATCACCCCCAGTTGCTCTCTCTCTTTCCTTTTTTAATTCCCAAGGAGCTTTGCCATCAGTCAACTAACCTAAACAATTGAGAATAAACCCTGTATAGCTCTTCTTGCAGCCACAGTGAATAACCTATTTCAATTACTTTTTCTCTTTTAGAAAAACTTCATCATGAAGGATGACAAATCATGTCAAATAATAATAAAATTATATATTAAAGCATTCAGTTTATTCAGTTTATTATTGTATTTTCTGAGCTTGTAATAGATGCCAAAATGAAGTCCAGTCAATGACATATAAAGGTCTTAGGCTGCAAGTATGAATTATACCCACAAGCAGTGATTTCAAAGTATCCTACCACGTGTTTTCCAAAAAAAGGGAAGAAAAACACCATTGTTCTCATCTTGCAACAATTTAAACGGTATTTAAGCTGGTTATTTGTTGCCATACATGCTAAAATGATGTCAGAAAATAAATATTTACCAGTTTTAGATAGTTCATTGTTGTTTCTGGAAATATATTCAAAACAAATAAAACAGCAGTTCCAAGTAGTGATTATAGAACTCACATTTACCACAGGTTAAGAGCATATACAAGGCAGTTAGTGTGGCATAGATGAGGTGCAGCAGCTTGTTATGCTATGTAATGCTATACACTTTCATCCTTCCCTTTTCACCTTCTCAATAGGTAAATCAAAGACTTTGGATTTTAAAACATAGTTATGGGGAAAAAAGCTATCTTGCACTGAGATAAATAAAAACTTTGTTTTACTGTATTTCCTATGCACGTTGATTCTCTTTGTTCTTTTAAAGCTGGGGAATATTCATATTGCCCAAGACTTTTTTCATAGCTAATAAACCAGTGTGCATTTCAAAAACCATGAAGCATTACAGAAACATATATTTTGTTCTGAAGAGAGACATCAGAACAAAATACCTAATGCCTTTTGTGTAGTGTGATCATTCAGTTCTATAAACTATATAATTGTGCTTCCAGATATGAGATTCTCCCTTCAAAAACAAAACCTATTTTTTAAATTATTTTTGCAAGACTTCTTTCTGACTATTAAAAGTATGTAAATAGATGTTAGGTATTTTAATCTAAATCTTCAACTAGAAAGAATACGTGGATAGGAAGAACTTGCCATTATCAACCTGCTAGTTTGATAGTAATACTGTAAATTTCAACATTGTTGACTATTTGTCTATTGATCAGTTCAGGTAAATACTGTGGTTCTTGTGAATCAAGAATAAATACCCTTTGTTCCAGTTTTTCATTTAAAATACTATACGACAGCCAATGTATTGTGCATTTGGGGGAAACAAAAATAAAATTGACTTTAATACTGACCAGCACTCTTCTCACACTCAGAAGCGGGGGGTTTTAAATGCATGTTTGAGGAAGAAATAAACAGACTTATTACGTTCCCTTCTCCATCTCTTTACACCCTCTTCCTCAGAAAGTCATGTGTTTGCCTTGGGGAAGAGAAGGGTTTACTATTAGAGTCAAGCAGAGGGAAGGATGTTGTAATGTCTGAGCAAGCTCTAATTAAGTACATTAACTCCTTATAAACCCATTTATTCCTTAGCTAGACAGCTATATAGAAATGAGAGAAGCTGAGCTAAATAAATATTTCTTCATTTGCAGTTCAATGAGATGTATTGATGGAGGATATCTTTTTAAGATATCTTTCCCGAAGTCTGCTTGAAAATTCAAAGGCACATTTATTGTATGATGAAATCAAGATAACTGTTGTCCCAGACTGCAGTAATAATATAATAGTGGATTTGGGGGGCAATAAACAGAAACAAAAACAATAAACAAATGAGTTTTGATCTTAAACTGAGTATTCTTCCCTCTACAGCCTCAGTTTGTTGCCTGTGCATGCTGAAATCTCTGGTTTGCCTTGCCAAACAGAGCAGGAAGCCACAATGTAGGCTGTCATTCTTGGTGGGTAGTCACGAGGCTTGCTGAGCTGAGAGCTGTGAAAAAGAATGGAACCAGCAAGTACTAATATTTATGCACCTCCTGTGATGTTTATAGCACGTGTTTTGGTTTTTCAGTAGCATCTAATGAGTTTTCTTATGCAGATTTTCAAAGTGATGTAACACAGGAGTGGAATTACATAGTACTCTAGTATTCAGAAACAAGTTGCTATTAATTCTTTTGTTGATAAATAAAAGTGGAAGAACATCTTGAGTATCGCCAGTTTTGCCCAAGAGTGAATGTGTCAATAAGTAGGAAATAGTTGTGTTAATGTGAGCATTAGGTGTTAGTCTGCCGAAGGCATTACATTCAAGTGTCATATTCTCCAAACTAGTTCTCTACATGGTCTCACAAGCTGGATTTGCTCCTGTCTTGGGGACAAGATTTTGCAAAGGTAGAGCCAATGCATCAGCCAGGGGTAATACAAAAACTAGAAAAAAAAAAAATAAAAATAGACTTTAAAGAATTCATGTGGAGATTGATGTTATATACATTCACCATACCTGACAAGCATACTTTCTGTGACCTATGCTAGTTCTGTCTCATGACAGTGTCATGTCCCAGTCTCACGTTCTTTCCACATGTTCCTTGGCTAGAAGCTTTCTGGAGCAGGAGTGCTGGCACAGGCCTTCTTCTGGGCACATCCTTTGCTTGTGAAACAGCGCCTGTAAGCCTCAAAGTAGGTTCTGAACTAAACCTAGGTTAAGTGAATTAACGTTAATTTAAAAGTAAGCATTTTGCATTATTAATTCATCAATTACATTGTTTCTACTATTTCCTCTTTTAACTACAGAGATTTTTCCTTTGACAGTTCTTCCTATCTTGAAAAATAAAGAGTCTTGCAGATTTCTCCGCTAGGCACTAGAAATAAATAAATATTTGGAAAGTGGTGGGAAGTATCTTACAAACTCCCATGGCTTTCTGTTTGTTTTGGTTTTGTTTTGTTCTGTTTTCTTTGTAATGGGAGAAACTTCTAAGGTATAACTGCTTTATAAACGCATTAGGAAAGCTACTCTTAAAAAAAGGAGCAACGGCAATTGAATTCTACTTTAATTAGGCATATTCAAGCTAGTTCAGGATGATGAAGTAAGTATCTGTAGCTCTGGGAGGAAGAATACTCCCAGTGAGAAAGCCTGTAGCTTGATTCAGTTTTGAGGCAGCATCAGAATTCATGGGGGGCACAGCAGGAGGAAATGCGTACATATATATATATATATATAGCTTTGTCAAGAAGAAATTACCTAACTTTCTTGAAAATAAGGTCATTATAGTAAGATTCCAATTTCATTAAACAGAGGAATGCTACTTAAACATCTGAGTGTGTTTCAGTTTGTGATTCCTTTTGTTAACTTTCAAAATATACACAGTGGTAAATATTTCTGGATGTGTGCAATAACTCTAACCATTAATTGATGACAATCACAGATGTTGCTCATTAGATAGTAATACTTTTATTTTTTTCTCTGACAGTTTAGCTTTCTTCTTTTCTGCATTTTCCACCACTCTAGCTTTTCTGATGGCCAATTTACAAGTTCAGTCTCTTGAGAAGCGAATGATTTGAGGCTGCTGTTGTTTCTCTCTGTGATGTTTGATGTATTTAAAGCTACTTTTGTTCTCTTCTCTGAAATATAATGGAGATGGGGTTTAGCATTCGTTATTATGTACATTAGTTCCTTTGTTACCCTTGGAGTGGCACAAGCTCCTGTCACTGGGGTTTGTTTATTAATTTTCCAGGTGCATGCTGTGTTTGCATAGGTGTTGTGTGATAAGAGTGTTGGCTTTGTTTTATCCTGCTTGGGGACAAGCAGGTTTTTTTCTGTTTTTTTTTTTTTTTTTTTTTTTTTTTTTGTATTAACTGAGGACTAGTGTGATTTTGCAGGTCTTATTTTTGGTGTTCCTCTCAATTGCTGTAGTTGGTAGATAATTGCAGGCCAGGAGACAGAGTTGGTGGCAAAATAATGGGCAAACACGGAACTCAGTAAATAATGTAATTGTTCATCAGACAGCTATGCAGTCTGGAGAGAGAGAAAATGAACTTCCATGAAAACAACTGTTATAACCAAGGAAATAAATAAAAACAGGCTCTAGTAGTATTGAGGGACAAACAGACATTTTTTATCTGTTTAAGGCAAGTCTTTGCGTGGGAGCTGTGTCTTTGCATACTATCTTTGCAATCTGTCATCTTTTTCTCTCCCAGTTCTCACAAGGTCAGTGGATGGTGTTTCAAAAAACACAACTTCTCAGATAGGGATGAAAAAGATATATTCTCTTTCCTACTATGTCTTGCTATCTTTGTCTCTGAAATGGTCTCCGTGCTCTTTAGGTGGAGCAGAACTCAACTCTGTCTTAGGCTTTCCATCATTCATTAGTCTATAAGGCAAGTAAGGGGCACACTGATATTTGAACTTGAATCATGGAGTTAATCTGAATAAACAAAGTGACTTGATCAGGAGTTTGGCAGTAAGGTAGATAAATTTAATACTTCTTACATCTGATGCACAAAATTCTCTATGAAAATTTTCATGCCCCTAAGAGAGCTTTTCATCATATACTCAGGAAGGAACCTGTTACGTTGCAGAACCATTGATTTTTATTTATTTATTTATTTATTTTTTGCTACTGTGTGGTTTCTTCCATCTTCCATTAAAATATTGGATACTGGCCATGTTCAGAAATATATATTAGCAGATGTAGTGCTTTGACTCTCAAGTTCCTGTGTTTGCTTTTAAAGTAGGCTCAAACATGCCGAGTTTTTGTAGAGTACCTTTGTATCAGCAACCACTGTGCTAGCATTTCATCTGCTCTACAGTGTTAAACCTCTGCTCCCATGTCCATGAACATCCATTGAGCACCATCAGTGGGTAAACCCAATCATGAAGCTTACAAGGAGCTAAAATATGTCAAAATATATGTCTCCATAGCTGTTTTTGTTGTATAGGCATGCCAAAGCAATACAAGGATGTGAAATAAATTGCTGTAAAAGCTATTGTGGTGAATTCTTCCTCCAGTCTTGAAATGAAGCCATATTCTGGTACGATGCTAGCATGCATACCAATATCACACTGTGGTTTGGGAAGGAGAATAAAAGAGGAAGCACTGGGAGCAGAATTGCAGTTTCTGTAGTCTCCAGGGACAGAAAGCTTTACTTCAGCCCTTCTGCCCTTCTAAAGAACTTGCAATGCTTTTGTGTTCCTGGGTTGAATAGCATCATCTTCTGAGACTTCAGCTGCTGTATCCATTAAAAACTGTAACCAATGATATCTGTTCAAACCCGGTACACTTAAAGCTAGGCATGTTCAAAGCACCCTTAAAAACAGAATACTGTTTGTTCAAAAGCCTTATTCAAATCTCACATAATGTATACTGTTCTTTGAGGATATAAGAAGGCTCTGTAATATCCAAGACTTGTCTACAAGAAAGGATTAAAACGGCAAATATTTACTGCATTAAGATTAATTTAGTACATTAACATGTTACTATCCTTTGATTCCTACAAATGTAATTAGAAAGTGTAATCATGCACATTGGGTTACATGGTAACCTTTTAGGACAGAACCATTTTTTGATTAATATTAGTTTAGCAAGAAAAAATATTTTCCTAGTGACTAGAAATGACTCTCTGCTGCCTAAACAGGTCCTTATTAACTAGCCTTTAAGAAGCATTTTGTTTGTTATGGAAAATTAGTATGTCAACTGATACATTGTGAGAGATACAATGGACCAGGCAGGATAGATAGATAACTCTACATTGCAATCTTCTCTTGCGTAATTCTTTCCCATCTTTTCTATGTCTTATCAACATAGCTGCAAAGTAGCCATAACAAAGGTAGTTATAAGGCTTCCAGGTTAAACCAACTCATATCTATCCAGCGAAGAGCATAATGACACTTGCCTAAATCTGATTTACCCCACAATGTAGACTTATTCATAGGGGATATTATAACAGAAATTGAGCTCTGACAAATGTAAACTGTTCTGGCATGTCTGTAAAAGAGGTGGGTTTATATATATACATATATATAGAAAGTTATATTTATGTATTGCTCAAATTGGAAGATGGTGTTTTCATAGATACTTTTAGGGGAGGTAACAGGGTTAGTCCAAGAAATGCCAAAGGCAAAAGTGTGTGACAGAAAGCCATTACATAGCTTTCATCAAGAGTTCAGTATCTTCTGCTTACTCCTGCTTTTGGAAATCCCTCTCTTGTAACAAAATATAGTACTGAGAAAAGGATAAGAAAAGGAAATAAAGAATATGGGGGTCTATATTACTTCTAAAGAGTCCAAAAATAAAAATGTATTTCTAAAGTGGGCCTTAATAGGTTTTTCCTGGCTCCTTTTGATGGTAGGACATATGTAGCTGGGAGAAGGGGTCACACGTGTTTAGTGCACCCTCAAAGACTGTCTGCTTGGGAGGCAGCAGAACTGGGCAGTCAGTGGAGGAGGAAGCTGACTGTCTCAGCTCCTTACGGTGATTGTGTCCCTCCCACTTAGTTCTTGTTTCATTTGTAGTTCTGGCTCCTCCAGAGAATTAGAGAAATAAAGACCTGCTTTGCAGTGCAAGAAAACTAGACAGCCTCTGTGTTTTATACAAAAGCTGATGTCACCATTTCCCTACTAATTTGTGGACACTTTATTTCCCACTGGCAGGCTAAACAATAGCTAGGAAATAATTCAAAATCAGTTTAAGTAGGATCAGTATAGTCTGTAGGCACGTGGAAGGACTGAGGGTAGTATGCTGTTGTTGAATTGAACTATTGCTATGGAAATAAATCCTAGGAAAGAACATTATTCCCCTATTCAATGATCTCTTAAAATCCACTTCCATGTTCATGGTGATTTTCAGATTTGATCCAATTCTGAAGTTGTAAACAAATGTTCTTAGCAAGGAAATAATATTCCAGAACACTTTTCACCTGCAGATAAAGAAATACATCAGAAACACTTGAAAAGGTAGAATGGCTGAATAGTTTTGTCTTTGCATATTAAAGTAAAATAAATGGGTTGCAGTTTTTGATTGCTAATTAAACACAACCCATTTAGGGGATGTTAGCAGTCTTCAATCTTAAAGGTTTTTTTGTTGTTGTTGTTTTTTTTTTTTACTTAAAAAAATACAAACAGAAAAAAAAAATCAAGCAAAAAGTCAAGCCTCACACTGGAAATTTCTACAGTGTAATTTACGTATATCAAAGATAGATCAATATCACAGATGGAGATAATTTTTTTCTCTCACTTTTTTTTTCCATTAAAAAGAAAAGTTTATAGTTGTTTGGGTAGCACATATGAGAACTGAAGTTTTTTCCATTGTCACAGTGTAACATTTAAATATGATTTGGAATACATGGAGAGCATTCATAAAGAGGAAACCAAATTTTATATCTTGTGGTGCAAGAAGGCACACCTGTAGATAAGTAGCACAGCTCTGCAGAAGGACTTCTGGTGTTATATCAAAGAGTCAAAGCCCTCCTTGGTCACCATAAAGAGTTCTTTCTTAAAATAGTTGTTGGCTGTATTGTATGCTCAAACAGAGTAATGAATGAAAGGTGATGGTGTACAGTTGGATGTTTCTTGATCTTTCGGTCTGCAGAGGACAGTTCTGATTTCACACAACTTGGTTCAGATGTGTTTGCCCCCATCTTACAATGGTATTGAGAGAAGTCAGGCTTGTAAACCCAAAGAGAAAGCCATGGAAATGAGTAATAGTGTTTTTCAGCCCAGTCATGGTGCAACCATTGAGCAGGAAGGACCTGAGTTACGGCAGTATCATAATGAACGTAGTTGAAACATAATTATAAAGCTAGAAATGTCCATGGATGTGTGAACACTTTTGATACTTCTGACTGATAAACAACAACAACAAAATCCTCATCAGAGATATGGGTGTTTGTTTATGAACTATAATTTACATTTTTAATAGAATATACATTTCATTATATTTTTTTTTCTTACCTCTCTCTTTCCTCATTTCTTTATGTTCGTCACCTGTTTTTCAGGTGGCTTATGCCATGCATACAAAATGAGCAACCACTTGATTATGAAATGGATGCGTACCTCCTTCCAGTGTCTTCCAGTTGTGTGTTTTTTCTATATGCAAAAGCTGCTTTGTGACTACAAGCTTATATTCTAACTGCCAAAACTGTGCATTACTTTCAGTCTGCTGAATCTGGTTTTTAATTCTTGCCATCACCATGGCAAGATTTATTAAAATAACTCAAAAAAAAATTGTCTCTTATAATTGTACCTCATTTATTAGATTTTGATTTGTTCAACAGAATTTCACGTTATGTGGATTTTTTGGTGACATTATGATGCTACACATCAGACTACTTAGTGGGGATATATTCTCAAATGTTCCTCCCAGCAAAAGATACTTAAAATTATTTCTGAAGTAAGAAAAAAAATACAATTAAAGCAGATGATAAGAGGGACATGGCAAACTGTTGGCATACACAGCTGAATTCACTTCATTTCCAATATGTTCTTAGAACTGTCAGAAATTTCCTTATTTATACACTTCACATGCAAACTTTTGTGCCTTCTGAATTGTTCCATATGCTACCATGAGTGAAGTTGCTATTGTAATGAAAAACATATGGTGCGTGTCAGGCACAGAAGAGAGCTGACAAAAGGTAAACAGACTTGACGCAGGATTTTAAATAGAATGGATTGTTTTTAAATTGTTTCTGTTTTTACCATGCAGTTCTCACTTAGACAAAACTACATATAACTTGGTGGGACTAAAACTTCAGTAAAATCAAAAATAAAGCAAAATATATATATATATATAGTAATATATATGTCATTCAGTGACCAAAAGCTTTATGGAACAATCTTAAGGAAGGCATTGCTTGAGAAAAGATTCCTATAATGTGTTTTTAGAAGGTAGATCTTTTTCTGTGCAAGTTATACTATTCTTAACAACCCTGCTCCTTTGTTTGTTATTGCAACAAAATCTTTGACTTAAAGAATCTGATTTCAAGCATCTTTCATGAAGAAATGTTGGCAATAGCTGCTGCTTTATGTGGCTTGGTTTAAAACTGATTTATTTATTTATTTATTTATTAACCTGTAAGTGTCATTTAGAGTATGGTTTCACATTACTACTCTCATCACTTTAAGCCACCCTTGGTGCTGCTCGGACTCTCTGATGAACTGATCCAGGGAGTTAAACAAGCCAAAAATCAATCTTACAAGAAAGGGATGAAAAGTGCACACTGCACTGATTTCTCTGAGTCATGTCATTCTGGAGGCAGCTCCGGTGAGATGGGAGTGGTAGAAATACCAGGCCAAAAACTGACCTTTTCAATGGCAATTAGGCACTAGATCATTTTAACTTTAACTGCAAAATGTCGTGGTGGGGGGTTATAGTCGTCGTTAGTTGTCTTCAGAAAACTCACAGTGAAAAGGATATCTCAACATTTGAATGAAAATAAAGTAATAGGATGTGGCCTGAGGTGTGAAGAACAGATACCACACACTTTAACAAACCTCAAATTACAGAGGTATGTTTGAAAATAATCTCAAGGAGCATAGTCAGTACCATGAATATTAATAGCAGAGAAAATACTATGTTAATACATCTATATGTTGGTTAGTAAGAACATACATAGAACCTCCCCTAAAAGTTGTTTGAAGAAATACTGTTCTTTAAACTGAAATATTGAGCATTTGCACCTTTCTGATGAAATTTCCATCAGCTACATTGCACTGGTCTGAAAACATCATGATTTGCCAAGAACTTGCATTGAAAACCACTGTATGACAGAAAAACGTTTACAGATTCATTTCGGTTGTTATTTACCAGCTTTAAAATTGTCTACATTTCAGCTTTCTATTTTTAACATAAGCTTTTTGTAGTAATGAAGTAAGAATAGAAATTACTTCCTGAATAATTGGTCAATCAATTACTTATTTTCCTGTTTTTTCTAGTAGTAGCTAGTCAAAACATATCTAACCATAAATTGCACCAGAAAACAGAATATAAAAGTGTTATACAGAAAGCTGCAGGAAAAAAAAGCACATAATATATTGTAATAAACTATTAGATAATATTATTGATGCAAACGTGTTTCCCATAGTAAACTATATTTGGCTGCTATCACTTTGTTGTTACAGATATATTTCATCTATATTTGAGTGTATTTTCCTTTTTAATTTGCAGTTTATCTAGATCCTATAGTCTTCCCTCCTTCCTCATCATTAGAATCAAAAATAAATACGGAATAAAGCATATATTATAACCTGCAATATGGGAGCCAAATAAGATTACACGTTTCTACATTTTTTTCATTTTGTGCTTTCCTCCCATTCTAATGAATTAAACTTAATTCACCTTTATGTTCAGACTGTAGTGTGGCCTAGCTCTCAGACTGAGTTTCACTTCATTTGTATTTATGTGTCAGTTCTGGATAGATGAACATAATTTTTCATTTGTCTGATCATGGAGAAGTAATTCAGTATTTCCAACAAGTCCTGACTAAAAAGGGTCATTGTGTATGGGTGTAAGATCCTACCAAATGAGCTCTTCAGAGTGCATAGATGTGTTTTGTTCCCTCAGATATCCACAACCTTAACAGCATTCTGCACAGTTAAAGCCAACTCTTAAAACAGTAGGAATGGTTTTACCAAGAGCACTTGTTAACCTGCACAGAAACCAGCTCTTCTCATCCTTTCCAATGCCTCAGTCCACCTAGATGTCCCACACAAGGCTCATGATGTTACTTTATTATTTGTTTAGAATCAATGGCTTAGCACCTCAAAAGTCCTTTAAAGAACTCCGTGCCTGATGAAGTGGTAGATAACTCCTTTGAGGATCTTAGCTATGGGAGGTGCTCATCAGTTTCCCGAAGTATCACAACCGCTATAAATCCAAACTTAATTTAAGAGAGACTATTTTTCAAGATTTTGAAATTTTCTCCTTTCCTAATTGTGTTAGAGCAGACCTCTTTTCCAGTTATCTGTGGCATAGGATCTACATGACACTCTTTTACCTTCAGTAGTATTCTATTTGCCTGTAGATTTTCTAACACAGCAGTTCGTCTTATGCTATTTTAGCTCAAGTGTATTTTTTCATTAAATAACATAACATTCATATCTACTGAGAATTAAGATATCTGAACTGGAAATTTTCCTTTTCTTGGTCATACTAATAAATTAGGTTTAATTTTAGGAAGCATAATTGAATTATCTTGATATTCTTAAGTGATAACTAATATCATATTATGGTTTCCACCAATTATAAGAAGTACCTGATAATGAAAAATTCAAAAAGGAGAATATGGTACATGCAATGTTTTTTAATTGTAATCATGAAGCATACAGACGTGCATGGTGTATGAATGTTTGTGCCCCCATGAGAAGAGAGTCACCCAGCTGAGAATGACTTTTACATAATGTATTTACTTCAGTATCACCCTTACTTTCAGAGCTGTTTTCTTTGATCTGCACCCAAAGTAAAAAAGTCTAAAGTTCTTTTTGTGAGTTCACAGGAACAGATGGGCATATCCTAAGAACTATAAATCCCAAGTGTCAGTAGTAACTTCTCAATGATAAGTAAAATGCAGGTTATTTTTATTTATTTATTTTTTTTCTCTACTGGAATCTTAGAGAAATCTAAGAACCTCCCAAAACTGGTTAAATAATTTCCTGGTGACTGTCCTAGGGCACAGTTTTGTTAGCACTGGTTAAAAAAATAAAAATAAAAAATCCTAGCAGCACCTTTTACAAGTACACAGGCTGTTAGGAATGTTAAAAATCGATATGTCCAGAACTGGGAAATACGCTTGCTAGGAAATGTCACACTTTCTATTTTAAGACTGTCTTTCTGATCATTCCTCAAAGGGTGCTAAATATCCTTCGTTGTGAATATTTCTCATTATCTTGTATATGTATAAATATATATATAAAAAACAAAATGATTTAGGCATTTTATTATTGTATTATTTAAATATCACTGAGGAACATGTTCTGTATGCTGAGAGATGGGGTGGAATTCCCTCAAGTGGCTGTCAGCTTGCTACTGATACACAAACAAAATGGAAAACTGAATCCTCCATAGGAAAGCAGTTAGAAATGTATGAGGTGGTTCCTAAGATATATTCCTTGTACGTTCCTTGTTCATTACATAAAATGGAGCATAAGGAAAAGGGATTTTTTAAACATGACTGCCTACAGTTTTGCTTTATAGCCAGTAAGTTTTGTGTAATAGTGATATAGTGCCATTTCATTACCAGTGTAACTCATTCATTTTGTTTGCGGGAGTTAAAAGGATGGTAGCAGTGCTGAATCATCATGACTTTGACAATTTTACCTTTTAGAAACTGAGCTAAGATTGATGACAGAGTCAACATCTAGAACTACATTTCAGCATATTCCTAAGTGTGATACTGAGTAGAAATCATAGCATTCTTCACCATGACCTTAAGTTGTATTTTGTATTACTGATAATGTCAACTGTCATTGTTCCTTTCTCCTTCCTGTATTTGTAGTTTATTCTAAGGAATATGCAAGCAAAAACACATTGCAAAAGCATGATAGAAAGGATGATAGTGTTTCTATAAGTTACTCTCAAATTACTTCAGTTCCTAGTTTATAGTAGGTAAAAACCTACCCTGAAGTGAAATGACAATCCTTTTCTTCATTTACAAATCTTTAAGATGGACAGTGGCTAAAACATTCCTGATACAGTTTGGCTCTGTACTGATCATGCTGTAGGACAACTGAAGGGCCTTAAATTAACTTGGACAATTTTCTGTATTCAGAAGAGAGAAAGTCCTGAGGAGAGAATCTTGGCTCTACAGTACCACCCACATTTCTGATTCTGACCTAAACTGCAGTAACCCAATTTTCCAACGTGTTGAACGCCCACCTGTCCCATTTACACCTGCTGAAGCCTTACATGTCTGAAAGCTCTGAAAACCTGTCTATAACCAAGGTTTGGAAGAAATCACAATAACTTGTTTGACTTTGATGTCAGCTTTCAAGAAGTCCTTGTTCATGCTTGCAACTCAAGCAGACATACTCGACAAGCTAATATAGATGTCACAAGCAAGTAAGGATAAGCTATTTAATTAGCTGGTATGCTGACATATCTTATTTCTGTATCCTTCACTTGCAAAAGCATTTTATGTGTGAGAGTAACACTTTTCCGGGAAGTTCTGCTCTTCAGTGAGGTGCTAAATAAGAATGATCTCTGGCACTCCTGAACTGTGGTCTTTCTTGACTCTTGAACTCTTCACGAAACATCCACCTGATAGTTATTGGAAAGCACATGCTTGACTGCGTGAGTGTTGGCTTGGTCTGACATGAGCCATGTTCTCGTGACCACAGGGTGACCCAAAGCCAAGGCTCAGCTACCTGGCCCCCAGGGTCCGGTTGGGCATCTTTCCCCAGCCACGCACAGAGAGAACTAATAAAGTTCATAGTGGGAGACCAACAGTGCAAAATTGAACTATAACACCTGGCACATGGAAAGGAGAACTACAGTGCTGAGCGTGGCTCAGGTGCAGCTGCTGGCTGAATATAGCTAGACTGCAGTTGCATGCAAACTGGCTGAAGTTCAGTCAAAAAAGTCCAAAAATCGAATTAGGCACTCAAGAACGTGGTTTTAAGAATCTGAACTCTTCAATAATGTTCCCCTTTCATTTTTTCACTAGTTATTTTTTTTTCTCTTTTGTCTTTAGCCACTGCTTAATTATCACAACCTTTTTCTCCCTAAAATGCCTCTCTGTGCATGTTACCAGAAAACAAATTGTTCTGCATAAAGTTTAAGTGATCTTTCTAATGCTCAAATTTTAATAATTATATCCAACAATCATGCATTTATTTCTGATGTATCTCTTAATGTTTTCTTATTTCTACATAGAGGAGGCTTTTGCTTAAACTAAGGAATGAATAACCAAATCTCTTAATTCTTTTCATTTCTATTTAAAAACCTTTAGGGAAAACAAATAGTAACTGAACACATTCTGTATGCAATACAAAGATGAATTATATGAGAGTCCTATTTAGCTGCCTGTTGGATTAAAATAAATTCACATAGAGGATTGAAATAAATCTGTTTTCTTCTGTACAGTGAGCTCTTAACAGCAGAGTTATGCTTGGAGTTCCTTCTGAAGGAACTAGCTGGAAGCTATGTTCTTATAAGAAGGAATTGTTCAGCTGAGATAGGTAAATGTTCTGGCTTCCTTCAGTTTGATTTTTTTGACAGCTGTCATTAAAACCCATTTTTTTTCTGTCAGAGGAGGTAGGTCCACAGTTTTCCCAACAGCTGTTGCCCTTGCTACTCTCCAGTAAAAACCTACATTCCCTCCTACAAACATGCATCTCTGTAGGTTGGGAGGAATAATGAGAGGTTTATTGAACAACTGCATCCTTATTAAACAAAATATCTCACATATGAAGTCTGGGAATAGAGTTTTTTTCAGTTGAGATATTTTCAAACGAAAAATAAGTAGTTAGAATTTTTTCCCTTTGAGGATTTGGATGGAAATGAAAAAAAAAATGTATCATGATAAAGCTGCATGAGTACAAGTCATTATACATATTTTTTCAGGCAAGTATACCTGTCTCTGTTTGGAAATACCTATAAACTGTTCTTGTGACTTTTTTATGAATGCTCTTTGTATTTGTCCAGTGAGAATTTTGAATACATTTAATTTAACTGTTGCCAAGCTGCTGCTCGTTATTCTGGCAATCGTTGCTGGAGCTGGTGTGTGTAGACCCTGGCCCTAGGGAGAATAGGGTAGTGCAGCTCCTACCCCTGGAATCAAACATTCAGGTTAATTTTCTAACTTTCAGTTATGTCCCTAGCTGTGGATGATTTGTCACCTGAATCACCTGGCATGCCTCTCTTCATTCACTGAATCATCTAAACTTTATAAACAGAAGTATTTCAGGAGAATTCTAGGGAATTTCATTATTTGTGCACAGATAAAAGGTAAATGGGCATTTTATGTGGGACTGAGATACACCTACCAAGAGGCCTAGATAGCTGCCAAAAGTTGAAAACTGGTGTCTGAATATTTTTGCATGCTTTATAGGTATGTCTGTGGGTAAAGACAGAAGTACACATCAAACGTATGTATGATATGACAATAGGATTTGATTTCTATCTTGGTCCATTCTGTACAGAAGAGGGAAGGACTAAGTAATTTTCTGCAGATTGTCTGTAATGCCTGAGTCAGTACATGATTTCCTGATTGGGTTAATTTCTGTTGATTCTGTTTTCTGTGTGTTTCTTCTTCCGCAAGGCATTACCCAATTAGTGCTTCTCATGTGCTCGTGCGCTTCTAACTTGACTCTCTGGAAAGGAGTGAAGCGAAATGAGTATAAAATGTCATGACTAATAAACAACCCCTCCAATTTTATTTATTTATTTTCCTCCTCAGGAACAGTCTTTTAGTCTGTAGACATTTTAGGATAGGGATGTTCATTATTTTGAACTTTTGAGACCTCCTCAGTGCATTTAATGAGTAATAATAATTGCTGATAACAAAATGTCCTTGGCATAGCTGTTCTCAGAAAAATCAATTGGAACAGTTGTAATTATCAGCAAAATCAATTTGTGGAATTTATTTGTAATAACACCTATTGCTGAATTATTTCCTGTTGTGCATTTGTCCAGTTGCTAATATTGTGTCTAGTAGAGGCTGCGGAGCTGGGCAGGTTATTGTCTGTTAAAGACTGAAATTTGAAATTTTTTTCTTAGGCAGTGTTTTCAGTGTTTTCTTGTCTCTTGCTCCCTCTTCCTTCCACCTCTACTATCCCTACATTATTTCTGTACCTAACGTGATACTGTTCTTTCCCTAGAATTAAAAAACAAAAAATGGAAAAGGAAGATATGAAAGGTGAGATACGTTGTTCTTCTTTTTATTGTCTTATGGATTACTGTGAATATCATTGTGCAATTATGCAATTTGTGTTTCTGTAAAGAACATAGGGAAAAACGCAATTGCAATTTCACAGAATATCACAATTTTTTAATAAAGAAAGTCCTTCTATGGCTACCAATGCTTTTGAAAATGCTTTCCATGTACAAATTGTCACCTGAAGATATATTTGCTGGTGACATACATTTAGAATTGCAAAATATTGCTGTACCTTGTTTTTCTTACATACTCTATAATGAGATTTAACTGGAGCTGAGTAGGTATGCAGATATTTAAAATGGTTCCTGATACTAGTAAATACAATTCCTATAATCTTTGGCATTTGGAGTTATTAAAACTCTTCAACAGATTAATTTTCAGAAAGATCTTTTTAAGCAGCTCTATTTAACGATCATTCTGCTTAAATAACCACAAAATCTGCTAGCTTATTATTTACATAATTATTATATGATAGTGTTTTTTAACAGTATCTTTTAGTACATATCAAATGTACAATACCATGGATAATTGGTTGCAGAAATCATTATCTAAAAAGCCCTTAATGGCACAAATATATGTGTGAGAGTATGTCCATAGCAGGCTTTTACAGAGATGGCCTTTATAGCAAGCCATTAATGACACTCACTTTCTGCTCAGCCTGTAGAAGTAAGAAAAATACATTAGGTGTTTCTGATTCAGATGTGCAATTTCATCTGCAACTACTGAACTCACCACAATTCAAAAGGTGTGTTTTTTCTCATTTTATTCCTGTCCCCCAAGTCACCCCACCTCCTCCTTTTGACAGTTCTCTTATCCACCTGCTTTTCATCACAAGCTGATTTGATTCGATTCATTTGCCTGCTAGCAAAAAATTAGCTCTTCCAGCTTGGCTGTTTTATCGTGGTGTTAGACACCAAAGCTGATGCAGAGGAAGTGGTGAGTAGCGTTCAGTTAGGGGAGGGGAAAAAGAGAAGGGTGGAGGAGATTAAGAATGTGAAATAGGCCCTGCTGTTTTGGCTGTCTGGCTGAAAAGGCAGTAGAGCAGCTTGGCTGCAGTGCCTAGCTGCTCCCTGAGATAGCAGCTCCGCATCCTGCCACACTGCTCCACTACAGAATTAACATAGCACTGAAATAACAGCATTATGTCTTATAAGGCAGAGAAACTGTAAAATAGACCGTTTCAGTTTTCATCTCCTCTAGTTGCGTTCTCAAACAGGCCGAGTCTATCGTTGAATGCCTGCAAAACACAGTCATTTGTTTTACATAGCATGCTGTTAAGACCAGGTTCGTTTCTTACTCAAGGAAATTTCAAAAATAAACCACAACTTCAGAAATGAATCCATCACTGTTTTAGTATTGCTACAGCTAGTTAACAGTACCTTTCCAAATTTGAGACAAATCTTAGCCACCAGTAGTAACAATGTGCTGTTAGGAAAAGTGGCTCTGTACATCTGGTTGCTGTGTTCTGCTTCCTTCCTGCAAGTGGATGCTGCTTTATTTTAGCAAGAAGCTCCAGATTTGGGGATCTCCTAGCTTCCTCTGATGGTAGGGATGATGATTTTCCACACATGCACATCCTCTCCTCTAGGGATGCATGCCACTTCAGTTCTTTCACTCTGCCTCTTCCTACTGCAGACATATTCTCCCACATTTTCACTTTTTAATAATGTACAGGGGCATTTCTGGAAGGCAAATCTATGTAAGATGCATTTTTTGCTAGTGTGGGTAATGGCCTTCATCCTGCAAACATTATTGTAAAAGAAACCACCAAAACATGTTCACCAATTATGTAAATTATCTTGCCTTACGAGGCCAAGTCCCAACGTTACTATGGCAAAACTTCCATTGTGTGCAGTAAGTGTTGTGTATTTTTATTTTGTTTTGGTTTTTAACTTCAGCAATTTATTTTACATTTTTAAAATTTCTCTACGTGCTGTTAGGGCCTAATTCTCCTCTCACTACTAAAAGACAGGAATTCTAGAAGGGTTGCTTCTGACTTACAGTGGAGGCAGCTGGGAAGAGAATCAAAGTAAAATCATTCAGCAGGACTTAACTATTTATGGCAAAACAGTCCTTTTTTTAGTAAGAGATATTATTCTGAAGTACCTGTTATGTCCATGTCTTCAACAGAAAGCTTGAGCTGGAAAAAAAGAAGTCTGATTGTATAAGATAGTCGCATAGATTCTGAAGTGCCAAACTCTAGAGCGTCTTCTCTTCTTTTTTAAAACTTTCAGGAGAAAGAGAAATTTTGACAAGTGATTAAAGTGATGCAGACTTCAGAACACTGGAAACCTGGGAATTAAAATAACTAAAACCGAAGGTTTGAAAAGAATGATAAGTTTTCAATGGTTTTTGACTTCCAGTAGACATACTGGAAGTATTTTGACTTACAGTAGACATGTCATAAAATACTTGGATCCAAGCAGCCTTTCTCATTGGTGCATGGAATGGTTTGATTAAAAATGAACCAGTTACAATTCTCTATCTTGAACATCAAAATAAGATCTAAAGTTTTCCTTTCTGAAGGTGTGATGGTTTAATTTTTTTTCATGGGATTCTGCATGCCTTGGATTTCTGCTGTCCTGATTACTAACACCTCAGGATGAGTGTACATCTTTACACAGATTTCTGAGACTGCATTGTACTGCAGATGCAGAAATAGCGGCCAACCAAATGGGATACTTGCAGTACTTTGCTCCCAAATGAACCAGAAAATAAGTATCAAGAGGTGTTTTGTTCTGTTATGATTTCCCATTCCAGTCTTAGACCAAAGTTCAGATTCATTTCAGAAGTTTTGAACGTTTCTTTAAAACAGCAGGGTTTGCCCTCCTGCAGCCATTTTACAGGCTCTGGCAGGGACAGTGTCATCTCTCTTCTCTGTTCCCAGTGTTTTTATTCTTCCGTCCACTTCCCACGTTCTAGACAAAGTGGTGAGGTGTGGACTGGCAGAGTGGTTAATAAGTTGGTTGGAAAACCAGCTGGATCATCAGGCTTAGAGACACAAAGTCCAACTAATGACTGGTTAGCAGGGAGGCACCATTCGTTGCTGATGTCCTGGATGTTGGGACAGAGTTTGTTCTTTGTAAGCATGCGGCTTGGTACAATATCAAATTGGTAGAAACAGTAAGTGTGCTGAAAGACAGAGAGAGGTAGGCTGGAGAAAAGGGCTGACAGGAATCTCCTGAAATTCAACAGAGGTGGAAGTCCTGCATCTGGGATAGACTAATCCCTGGCAACAGTACAGACGGAGGGCCAATGGCTATAAAGCAGGTTTTCAGAAAAAAAATATGTGGGGCAAAAAGCAGTGTGTCTGTCCCTGCGGTAAAGAAGATCAAACATATTCTGGACAGTATCAGCAAAAATTCAGCCAGTAGGTAGAGGGAATTGATTCTGTTTCTTTATTTGGCAATTGTAGGACCCCATCTGGAGTGCTGCATACAGTTTTGGCATCTCAACTGCAATACAGACAGAGACATACTGCAGCAAGTCCTGTGGCAAGCTGCGAAGATGGCTGGGTGGGATGGAGCACAGGAGGTAGGAGGAGAGACTGAGGGAGTTGGGTTTGGTCAGCCTGAGGAAGAGAAGACTTGACGTATGTTTCTCCATTTCATGTTTCTCTCTCTACCTAACTAACACAAGGAGGGTTCAGGGGTGTTGGGGCCAGACAGAGGTGTATAGGGATAGAATGAGCATAAGTGACAATATGGTAAGTTATAATTTGATGTAAGATTTTTTTTTTGTTTTTTAATCTGGGCGCAGTCAGCACTGGAACAGGTTGCATAGAGAGATTATGGGTTCTCCATCCCTGGAGATATTCAAAATGTTACTAGACGCTGCTTAAGTAACCTACTTTATCTTGTCCTGTATTAAGCCATGGATTGGAGTAGCAGCCACATGAGGTCCCTTCCAGACTGTAGATTTTTGTGATTCTTAGAGAGGCATTATGCATACTTGTAGGATACGGCTTTTTCATCTGCAGATGTCTCAGCTCTAGGTGGTTCCAGGGTAATTTTAAAGCCACTTCTATTGATGATGATGATACTACAGCAGAGACCTGGTAATCATGTATTACCAGTTTCTGTTGAGGAATGCAGAACCTTTTCTTACGGTTGCAGACTATATAACAGGGCCCAGTCTTTTTATGACCTCTGAGCTAGAACAATGCAAAATGGAATTGTTTCTTTGAAAGTTAAAGTTGGTAGAGGACGCACAGCTCATTTGGTGCATCTCATGGCTGAAGTCAGTGTTCTACAATTCGCAGTACTTGTTGGTCATGAATTTCTGAATGGAGACTATTTGTCATGACATACAAGGTTTTAAATGGCATTGGTATTGCACGTCACAAATAAACTGCTCCTCCCATGTTCCATACTCTCATACTGACTGGATTTGAACATCTGAACTGGATCTTAGTAGAAAGAAGATACAGATACTCCACAAAGCCTAGAATAGGCAAGCTTCTAGGATTTTTTTTTTTTCTTTCATCTGCATAAATATAAAGGAACAGCTCTGTGAGACAAGGAAGTATTATCACCATTTCACTAGAGGAGAGACAAGGGCATGCTGGCGGAGTGGTTGTTAGTCATTCGGGAAGACTAAGATGGAGCAAGCAGCTAAGTGCTTTAATTTGTTTTGAAAATTAGAACGTTTATATAACTACAGTAAGTGATAACCAGGGAGAAGGAGAAGTCATAAACATCTCAAAACTTTAATAATATTAAAGAAAATTAATTGTCATTCATTTTGTTTTTCTTTGATTTTCATGTGAAAGATTTAATAGTGGTACATTTCACAGCAGGAGAGCTGGAAATAGCTTTACTGCCAAGAGAACACTTGTGAGCAATGAAGCCAAAAGATTTTACCACTGTACTCTCTAGCAGTTTATTAGGATTAAATGTTCAGTTGCTTGCTTGAAGGTGATTATGAGATGAACTGGGCTAAGCTATGATGCATGCAGGCAATTTTCTTTTTTCTAATGTCAGCAGTAGTTGCAACAAAAGTTAAAAACAATCATACTGGAAAGCATGTTTGGTTTTCTGTGCACTAAGTAATGTGCCTATAATTTCATTTTCAAAAGTACTGCATTTCTGAGGCAGAGTAGGAACATTAGCTGGAGGTTTTGCTTTCTTGGTTTTAGAAAATTAGAGAACAGTTAATTTCTTTCAAAATAAATAGTCTTAGGAAGGTATACCATACAGAGTACAATTACTTATGTGCTCTTCCAGGAAAAAAAAAAAAAAAAAAAAAAAAAGTGTTGGTTTTCCTTTCTTACTATGCTATAGATGCTTTCCAATCACCATTGTTAACTAAAAGATTTGGTGAGGAAAAACAGTCGGGTGAACTACCTCCAAGCCAGAGGTTCCTCTGAAGTTCAATTTGAAACTTATATGCATTACTGTAATGGCAAGTATCACACTCATTGAAATCTCAGTAGACCTGGCCCTATAGATTTCATTACATTTGATCATGGCTGAGTGCTTCAAAAAAAGACGAATTGTGTTTGCAATGCAATACAGTGTGTGTTCATCACCTACATCATCATCCCAGCTGTAGGGTGTCAAATCAAATTCCTCCAAACTGATTTGTATCCAAAGATTTCACACAGGGCTTACAGACCATGATTTGTAAATAAAGTCAGGTTTCTGAACTTGATGTCTGGCAGGTTTTTATATTCTTTCCACTTCAAAATTGTCATTCCCATGGCTACTCTGATAGTTGTTTTTGTCATTTATATGCTCCAAGCTTTTTCAGTAAATTGTAGGAATATCCTCGCAGCTTTTTTATTCCCCTCCAGTGTTTGCATTACCATGTAAACTTTTTCATTTGTTGCTCACTTTAGCTTAGGTTTAGGTTACTGTTTAGTTTCCCATTGCTACAAAAATTAGATTGCTGTTTCTATTACTCTCACAACAGAAAAGTAATAGGTGAAAATTAAAAATAATAATAATTATTATTATTATTTTAAGGGTGCTGAAGAAGCTATTGAAAATTTCTTCAGAATGTGAGAGCTTTGTTTTCTAAGCTCTGTTCCTCTATCACAAGCAGCTATTTGAGAAGTAACAGACAGCCAGCATTCACCACATTAACCTATCTCTATTCATAGGAAGAAAGGTTCAGG
The DNA here is from genome assembly GCA_011076525.1 of Nettapus auritus. Taxonomy (NCBI): domain Eukaryota; kingdom Metazoa; phylum Chordata; class Aves; order Anseriformes; family Anatidae; genus Nettapus; species Nettapus auritus. Next base: position 99,347,697 of record CM021765.1, read on the forward strand.
TGAATTGTGTGTGGCTTGAGAGATCTTTTACATTGTGAACAGCAGTTTAAAAAGTTCAAATGCATGCAAAAAAATGCTAGTGCCAACTACTTAGGATGAATTAGTATCACAGTGAATCAGACTGTGGAAACTCCTTGAAATTAAGTTTCTGAAGGAACTCTTCAGTTCTTGTCCTCTCTGTAGATTGATTGTAAAAATGTGCATAATTGGAACCTTCCCAAGATAGCTCTTCTTGGCTGGATAAATTATCCTTTCGTGTTACTCAGTGTTGATTGAGAAAACATCCACAAGATTTTGGTGCCCATTTCCTAAAAATATTTAGCACTAAAAGTGGTTTCTAAAATAAAATTAATGAAGGAAAATTTTGAATGAAGTGAAGGATGGGATGGATTTCTTGCTGATGAGATTTGGATGCTTTATTTTATATGAGAATAGCAAAACATAGCAAAGGGCTTTTAATCTCTAAAGGAAATTATATATTTTTATTTATTTATTTATTTTTAAGTAGAGTAGACCTGAAACTGCTGTGTGTGGCAGATTAAAATGAAAATTTTGAAATATAGTTTTTTCTTATCCATTGTTTCGTTGCAGAATACCCCCCGCCCCCGAGGTTTCACAGTTCAGCTGAGCCTATCGAACTGACACTTACAGCAGAGACTATTTCTTCCCCCAGTCTCTCCTCCAATCTTACATTGATTCTATGTATTATTTGGTCCCTATGTAAACTGGTACAGGAAATAAAAAAATAAAAATAAAAAATCCTTTTTCTTCTTCCTTCTTTCCATCTTCCTTTTTCCATCTTCCTTCTTTTCCTTTTCCAAGAAAAGTCCGTAATGCTTTCTTTTGTAATGATTCAAAATTAACTGTCTTTCCTGCTTATTAAAGATTCAAACAAAAAACACAAACTAAAACAACCAATCAACCAACCAAAAAACCTTTAAAATATTCTTGGAGCACTTTATTTATATTCAGAAATGCTGAAATACTATATCTTGACTTTTGTGTTCTGAAAGAAACAATAAACTGTCTGATGCATCTCTGAGTTTTAAGACATCTAATTAGATTTCTAATTCTGATCCTTCATGTTCCCCTTTTTCTGGCATCACAGATTGCCTGATATATTCTAGCAGTTTTTGCAGTGAACATCATGAATGTGGGAGCATTATGGAAAATGTAGCTGTGGATTTTATCCCATGCTATCCATCCAAACAAACTCCCATGTCCAATAACAATAGCTATGTAGAACAGGAATAATGCAAAGCAACATATTTCAGTCTGAGAAAGCAAAATGTTTCAGTCCACGTGACCCAACACTCAGTTAGCAGGACTCTGAATAATAAATGTGAACTATATACAGCCACGGAAGGTATATTTAAGGAAAGGATTGTTTTGTGGAAAAGGGAGAAAAATGATTCAGACAAAGGTGGACAGTGATTTATTAAGTGAATGGTCTTACTTTTCTTTTGCAATATCATAATATACCGAGTAGGAAATATACGTGTGTGTGTGCACGTATGACAGAGAATAACCGTATACCAATGAGGAAGTAATAAATGTGTCTTGCAGGTTATATGGCCACATTGGTCACAAATTCACTAAATAGGGCATGAAAAGGTCCTATCAAGTTTGCAGAGAAAGTCCATTTTATTAAATTGTGTTGCCCCTGAGTCCTTCTTTTAAAGGAGATAGTGGACCTTACCTTTCATATTGACCTGGTGATAAAAAATAGTCACTCTCTCGTGCTGTGAGTAAAAACCTAGTTTTCTTAGAGGAGAATTGCAGTAGAGGAGAATTGCATTCTCTGAAGTGCACTGTCTGGGACTCTGTCCACAGGGGAGGCTCGAGTTCTGCCTAAATTGGCACCAGGGAACCTACCAGGGAGGATTTTCCCCAACACTCCTCCATCATAAGAAATTTTAAGCTCTGAGTATTACAGGTACTGGCCGTCTGAAATACCTGAACAGAGCATGGTACCATGTCTGTGAAAAGATTTTTGGTTAGCCCAGCGGGTGTCACAGCCATTTAAAGCTGCTGCCTGTTCTGATGCTGGGAGAAAATTACACTGAAGTTTCAGAAACAGTGAATCCTGAAGGAAGCAGCAACTTCTGGGGTATTTAAGACCACACAAACAGGTGGATACTAAGAAAATAAAGTGGAACATTCTTGGGTAGAATATGTACAATTTAATCACTCTTGTTAGTTTGAATACCTAGACAGTTTTGACTATTTTGAGAGTGATCTCAGTAACAATTTTCTGAGGCACCAAAGGTAGCAGTATGTTGCAAAAAAAAAAAACAAAAAAAACACTTTTGCCTCCTGGGAATTCAAATAGGGGCATCTGTTTGGCAATGTGTTAAGTGTGCCACAGCGTACCTCCAAGGCAGTAGATTCACATCTGCTTTGTTATGTTAGTAAATTTAAATGAGATTTTTGGAGATACAAGAATGGTTTTGTTTAGTTTGCCTCTCATATCATATGCATTTTGAGTTCAGGATCCTTGCCTGTTCTTAAGGAGAGACACATCGCACGTTTGCAGAATTGGGGATCTTGGTGAGGTAAGGTGGTAAAAGGTAGAAAGATGTTCTATCTTGAATAGAATTAAAAGGTAGAAAGATGTTCTATCTTGAATAGAATTTATGGTTTTTAGTAGTAAATGTATGAAAATATAAAGAATATAGAAGGAAGAATTCTAAGAAACAGAATTTAGTCCAAGTGAAAGCTTCTTGTGCAAGCATGTCTCAGAATAAACCTGAATCGAAAAAATGCCTTTAAGTGCTGCTTCTGATGTTAACATATGTTAACATCATTGGAAGTGATTTCATTGGCTTATATCCAGGTTTTGGCTGGGGTAGAGTTAATTTTCTTCCTGGTAGCTGATATGATGCTATGTTTTCGATTTAGGGTGAGAATAACCACTGATTGCTCTGCCCCAACTGAAACGTCGGCGAGCTGTGCTCACGCAGAGCCAAGGACATTCCAGCTCCTGGTGCTGCCCTGCCAGTGAGGAGGCTGAGGGTGCACCAGGAGCTGGGAGGGGACAGCTGGCATCCAAAGGGATGTCCCACGCCATGTGGTGTCATGCTGAGTAATAAATATGGGGTAGCTGGATGGGGTTGTGGGGAACTGCTGCGTGGGGAAAAGCTGAGCATCAGTCAGCAGGTGGTTAGCAATTGCATTGTGCATCACTTGCTTTGTACTTTCTGTTATTACTATTAATAATAGTTATAATTATTATTCCTTCCTTTTCTGTCCTATTAGACATTCTTTATCTCAACCCAAGAGCTTTTGCCCTTTTTTTTTTTTTTTTTTTTTTTTTTTTTTTCTGATTGTCTCCCTCATCCCACTGAGGGGTGGAGGTGGGGGTGTGAGTGAATGGCTGTGTGATGCTTAGCTGCCTGCTGGGTTAAACCACAACTACTTCTTTAGGTACTGAGAATGTTTTGAACATTACCTATCCTTTCTAAGGTTTCAAACCCACATACCACCCACTACTTTCTTGAGGCTACAAACAAATCTCAGGACACACAGAAGAATTCCAGAATGCATGTTTAAGTATTTGCTGTGCATTATGTTTGCGTGCAATAATTGAAAACTGTTTATAGAGGGCAGAAAAATCAGAAAGATCTTTGTATGGAACATTTATCTCTTGATGGAGTCTGTAAAATCTGGAAAGAAAAAACAAACCACTCATTTTCACATTTGCACTGTTATTTCTAAGCATAATTGTGACACGCTAGTAACAATTTAAAAGCAATTTCACTGGTTCTGGAAAAACAAACAAACAAACACAAACCTGTGATACTCAGGAAACAGACAGCAGAGGGCACCAGTGTCCTGCATTGGAGAAAAAATGGCTTTTTCCTTATGTAAATTGTACAATAAGTCCTTGTTTGCTCTTACCAGCTTACTGCAAGAAAACCAAAGCAATATGTCAGTTTTAACAGATTTTTTAGGTTGGCTGTTTTGAGTGTTTCAGATAAATGCTTGTTATGGAAACGCAATTTCCAGCATTAGATGCCAGAAAGAAAAAAGAAAAATGTCTAAACTGTTGTTTATCAAAATATGTTGCTCACACATTTGCTAAAGATAATCCAGTTGTAAGGGCTTGTTGCTTGTGAATTTTTAGCCCTTACTTTCCCAAGAAAAGTATATCCTACATGTAAAATATTTTATGCTCTATTTATTAGTAATCTAATAGTTTTAAAGAATCTGTAGGAAAAATCTGGTAGTGACTTATATGACAGCTATTTTCATTAAAAAAAAATAACAAAAACGCCAGAGAAAATATTCAGTTGCTGAAATCTATGCACGTTACTGGCATTTCCAAAAACTGAAGCAGACAAGGTTGCAAAAGCTAAGAACATCCACATAGAATATTCATTGCATTTCCTTGGTATTAACATGCATGTATGAGTAGATTGTGCCTACCACCAGTATTTCAGCTTTCGGTAGAGATGTGAACCCTTGTGCCCCGAAGACATTTACCTGTTGTCAGGTACAAAGGATCAACAGGAAGGGCTATACAAACTGTGTGTGCATGTGAATATTTGTATATATATCACAGAAAGATTATACCATATGCTTTTATGATATTATATACAATTTATTGGTGCACATATATTTGTACATATTTATTGAACAACGCTGTTGCATTGTGTTATGTTTATTAAGACAATGGCTGCAACAGGATGACAGCAGGAACAAATTCTTTGCAAATAGCATTGATTCAGCATACCTTTTACACATGTTCAGAGAACACTGAGGTAACTGGTTATTGTGAGACCAGTGATTGAAAAAGGAATTAATAAACCCACTGGTTATTCCCTTGGCCTAACACTGGTTTTATTATTATTATATATTAATATTTGTTTATTGAAAATAGCCATGTGAAGATAATGAGCTGAAGACCATTCTTTGTTTCTTGGCATTCTCAGGCACTTAGTCTCCAAGGATTTCAAAGCTGGCATGCTCTAAATTTGTAATAAAATACCCTTCTAATTGGTAAGCATAGAAAATATTACTTTAATAAATATTTGATGAACAAAGATGTTTTATCTGTTCATTAGACTCCAGAGTAATATATGTTCATTAGAAGAAGATGAATAACAGCATTTAATATTCTTTGTTTACAACAGAAGGTCACATGGAAGAATATATTAATATTTAAGTTGTGACCTTCACACTTTGTCAGTTTTAATGACAATGGGCTTGTTTCCCTTATACGGTCAAATCTGTGTTTGATTTCCAGCTTAATTAAAGCTATTAAGTTCACCCTCTGTGACAGGTAAAATGCATTGTGATTGACAACACTGGTTTGGTTACTTCTAGTTTGTCAAAAAATAAATAAATAGATAAATAATAATTAAATCATTTTAAAGAAGGGAAATATTCACATGCCAAGGAATGAAATCGTAAGTTACTAATGGATATATGAGCAATTGATATCAGAAACAGGTGTCGGAAATAGCATCAGATGATTTTTCTTTTTTGAATACATATGTACCTTAGCAAGGTACAACAGTAACAGAAAGAGAAGGATGCGGTAGGTCTCCTGAACTGCTTATCTCATAAGTCACGAACATACTCTAAGTTCTCAAAGCTATTAGATAGTACAACTCTGTTTAAAATTGCATGACTGGTAAGTGTATTACACTTACAGCTTTCAGGCATGGTTTCACAGAACATACAGTAGGAACAAAGAAACAGTGGGCCAGAGAGAAATAAAGCTTAGAGCTTATCAAAAGCTGCTTTTGTTGGATTGTTTATTGAATGTAACTGCTTTCCATTATTATTTTCTTTGAAAATCTGTTCTATAGTTAATCTTGGGAACCAGGATCCAGTCATCTTGCAGCTCAGATCAGGCCTACAAGAAACCATGGAATCGCAGCTTTCATTGATTTCTTACTGATTTTCAAATGAAAATAAAGTAAAAATATCAGAATTTCCTGAAGGACACACACTTAAATCAGCAACAGTGCTGGAGAAAAGCCGTTCAAATAAGATGTTTGACTTTGTGGGAGGTAAGCAAGGTAGGATCTTTACCTGTGGTTTAGCTGATGTATATAATGTATTTTATTCATAATACAGACATCTCAACAATGTGTTCTTTTGCTTTTTTCTACTCAGGGTATGCTCTTCTTATTCCTTGTTTCCATAAAGAATGGTCTATGAATAATCCTTGCAGCATATATAGGTCGGACTGCTAAAGAATTCAAACGAACAATACTAGAAAACAAGAAAAAAAGTTTATTTATCATACATAATCTGCATACAATTTTTATTTTTTTTTTCTTCTATGTTTTCCTTTCTCCGGTCACGTAAGTATCATCCCTCCTATTGAAAAGCAGAATTGGAAAAAAAATACCTTGCATTTTTATCCTAATCATTACTTGATTTTTTACCTCATTTTTATTTTGTACTCTAAATGCAAACATTGAATACTACTGCTGAGTAGTAGCCTGTCACATACTCACGACAGTAAGGCATTAGTCACAGAGGAAAAAAAATAAAAATAAAAATAAAAAAATAAAAATAAATAAAAACAGCCATCATTGTGCTTCTGCCCTCCATATTTCCGTAGAAAGTCCTGAAGAGAATGCAAACTGTGCTTTATCTTTGTGGTTTTGATTTACATTTCAGTGAGTCCACTTTCTTCTGTGCACAAGTACTTTCTTCTCATCTGCATAAGCCTAGATGTTGCATAAATAGCATTGACTATGAAGAAGTCAGCGTAAAGGATGCAAGCAAGAATTACACATATTCAAAGCAAGAAATTAATGAGTTGGATGTATTATATCTCTTGAAGGGGAAGCACTGGTGAAAAAAATAAATTTGAGTTTGTAGATTGATTCCATTCATGATGCTAATCATGAAAAACGGTACCCAAGATGCTGAGAGAGCAATGTCATTACCTTGAGCAAAGTGTTCCCATTCCTTGAGGCAGTGCTGATACATTATTCTCTTTTTCCCTGATCTGAGGGAATTGTGTTGCCATGGCTGAGGAGAGAGGCTGTCGCTATGCTCCACCACTCAGCTCTCAGCACAGATTTGGTGCCTGTCCCAGAAACATTGGGGCTCTGCCCCCACCCTAAGAAAACATGGAAGTGATGGAAGCCAGCCGCTCCACCTCTCCTTTTCTTGCTCCATTGTGCTACTCTTTTGTGGTGTCAATTCCGAATATGTTTTCATCCTGTTTAAGAAAAGTCATCCTGTGGAATTAGGAGCCTGTCTTGTGACACAATTAATAAAGAAGTTGTTAATACAGCCACTACATAGAAGTAGTGCTGGGTTATCTGAGTTGAGGATGGCAGCTGATGTTGAATCCTGTTGTTCTTTCAGAAGAACAGGACTTGGTTTTGACTCGGTTTTAATTCTTATCATACGTTTATTAGCATTTCTGTGAAAACCCATAATTTCTACAGCATTTATAATAAATTAGCGATTAAGTTCTTTGCACAGGAATCTTCCTTGCATTAGTAGAACAAGGCCATATATTTCACATGGCTAGCTGTTTAGAATGTCCTATGACGTGTCCAACAACAACTTTGTCCTACAAGCACTATCGGAAAGTTCAGAAGTGGCAACGAGATCCAAATAGATGGGATGCTTGAACTTTCCCTCCAGAGACAGGTGGTGTTCATCCTCAATACACAGGCCAGCGTGCCCATGATTACCTGTTTTCTGAATAAAGAGCTGTTCAGTTTCAGTTATATTAATCTGACTGTGTTTTATAATTTGTTTGCAATTTTGATTTATAATAAATCTAAAAATAAATTATGTTCAATTTGGACCTGGTTCCCAACCAAAGTTGTACCAATCCTGTGGACAATTACTATTTTTTGTCACTTGTAATCTGTTAATTTCTAAACAAATAACATTTAGAAACACTGGAAATTCCTATGTCAGATTTTAGAACTGCTTTTGACACTCAGAAATTGAAAAGGTTTCTCACGTCATTGAAACGCCAACATTTGGCAGAAATTGTGAGGGGTACATTGCCCTCACAGTGACACACTGTGACACACTGCCAGAGCAGTAAATCTTGAATTATAATTGCTATGACAATGCAGCTGAAGAAAACACAATGATCACTTATGAGGTAAAATAAATGTCTTTATGTCTCACGGAAAAGTCTACCTATGATGAAAGCTATTTTTCACATTAAAAAATTTGTGCGTGAAATTTGCATTCAATTCTATTCAAAATTAATATGGCTTGACATAATTTGTAGACTTTTCTAAATTGTTTCTCAGGATAGTTATGTATGTACATATGCATTCTGTTTTTCAACAGTCACTTGAATTAATTCAACATAACATAAATTCAGCACTCCTTCTATAAGCCAGATGTCAACATCCATTTTTTTTTAATTAGTATTCTTGTCACTGCTTTTCTATACATAACTGGTTTGTTTTCCAAAATTAAACGTGTGACATTAGACTATATGCACTATTATAAATAGATGTATTTGGCCAGTCCAGCATATTACCAATGCCTTGTCCATGCTGTTCCTTGCAATGCAGCTTTCTCATGTTCTGCAACTTTCTGGTTTAGGTAAATGCTGTATTGATATGTTTGATGATACTACTCAGTACTGTTATGGCAGATTTCCACGAGAATTAAAGGAGAAGAATGACATCACCCGAGTTACTAAATGATTAGACTTTACCAGATCTCCTACCAAGTATCCTAACCTCTGTAAGTAAATGCAGATAAGAAAAGAATACTCAGGGATGTGTCATATACACTAACAACAATTTGCTTTTTCCCAAAGCATCTCTTTATTGCTAGCATTAAAGTAAACAAAGAAACAAATAAGAATCCTGACAAGGATGTTTTGAATCAGAATGGCAAGTCCTATAGTCTGGTGACAAAGTGGAGAAAGGCTGTCATGTTGACTGTTTTTGTTAGGGTACATAGGCCTTCTGGAAAAGGGGGAGGGACACAATTTCCAAATTTTCTGTTGGGAAAGTTAGTATGTTTGGTGAACAATGCAGAATAACTCATTGCCCTTCATGGGAGAGCTTACAAGAATAATGAAAAAATAACTTTCTCAGAAAAAAATAGAAAAAAATAAACCAGCAAATCTGACAAATCACCATCTAGTACTTTTTTTATTTTATTTTATTTTTTTTTTAAATAATGCACAGAATATTGAGAACAATATCCCTTATGTCTTATGAACCTTCAAGTGCAAAACCTTCAGTAGATTACACTTACTAGTGAAAATTTGTGTACTAAAATTAGTGTTTATTTTTTGGGGAAAAAAGAGTGCTTGTTTGGTTGCAAGAGGAACCATGACCTAAACACTTGTTTGTGTGAGAATACTAGTTTTCACACTAAAGTATTGGATGCATTTGTCAGATTGGGCTAGACAATGTCTATGAACAAGTCTAAATAAAAGTAATCCTTTTCAAAGATCAAGACTTTGAAGTCATCCTTTAAAAGATTAATCTATATGTGACCTGCAATAGAAAATGTTAGCACCATAGAATGTCTATGAGTTTCAGTTTCCTACAAACAGAAGAACCTAAATGTCGTGGTTTTAGTTTTGACATCACAAATTTTGTACTTTTGACACTGTTTAATAGAGACGTCAAAAATGCAGATCAGTTACCATGCTGACAACAACCTTTTAGTGTTTAGTGAAGAGAGGGTATAGGAGGAGATGTTAAGAGATTTATTGGATATCTCTAAGGAGGGATGTAGAAATCCCACCAGCAGCAGTTTTGACTGTGTAGCCAAAATCTAAAAAGAATCAAATCTTAAACAGATATCAAGTTAACAATTTAATAATAATAATAATACAATAAAACCCTCTGCAGATTAGTTTGCATTCAAAGGAAAAAAAAAAAAAAAAAAAGACATTTTGTTCAAAATGTTGTTTATTTAAAAAGACCCATGAAAATGTTCCTCCCGTGTGTTTATTGATTTCTATTCCTGTCTAGATTTTTATCATTGTGTTTAGACCCTTTCAATCCATTTGTGCTCTGTGATTGTAAGACAGGATTAGTAGTCATGCAGGAAAAGCTGAAAGTTAAAAAATTATTTTCCTGACATCCTTAGGCCACAGAAAAAATGTCAACAGAGACAGAAGTGTGAGGGATTTAAGAGAGAAAAAGGAAATGAAGAAAAGAATGGCAGAAATCCACAACAATATACAAAGACTTTGTCCTAAAGACTTTTGGTCAGAAACAATGCCTGTATGTGCAAAAAGTCAGTCAACATTTCAGAACATTCAGGGGACAAATTATAATACAGTATTTTTTTTTTCCCCTTCCCTGTTTCAGACATGTAGACATCCTTAAAGTGTCTTTAAGGATGACACAAGCCAGTTGCTTCAATTCTTAACTGAATAAATATTTCATTCTTTACAATGGAGATTGATACCAGATTTGGGTTGGCACAGTTTTGAGATAACTGACCTTCTACTGGGAAGAATACCAAGATAAGACATCCAGGCTTATCAACCTGGATTATCAATATATCTTTCATTTCACCATATTGCTGTGTTTTTTCTCACCTAGCAGAAGACGTCAAGAAGATAGACCAAGTTTTTGGTTTGAGTGCTCAGAAACAGCAAAGAGAATATGGAATAAAGTTTGTGCATTAATACCAGAAATGCTGTCGTAACATAGCACTGATGGCTATTCCCAAGGACAGCATACATAGAACATAAACTTCCAGTCAGGTTATATACAAGGAAAAAAAAACAAAAAACAAAAATCAAAAAACAAAAACAATAAACCCCACAAATCCAGTATTCAGTAGTCAAATCCAGTATATTCAATATTTTTTGAAGTGGTGTCAGTCAATAGTGAAAAAAAGGCTTATTACATTTTAATTTCTAACCCTTCTTAATTTAGAAATAAAATATTGTCATATTAGAATATGACAATATTTATTAAAACTCTCACTGAGAAAATAAAAATGCTTAAAAAAATTTAAAGGGTATAAAAATTATCCCTGTGTGGAAATTCAGATTTATGTTAAAAGTTATCTGAATTCTTTTAAGGTGTGTAAAATATTCAATAGTTGTGTGTATGGTAATCTGTCAGTCATTTGCTTTGCTGGAATGCAAGTTTTAATATACAAATGGAAAGTAAAATCACTACTACAGCTGCATATAAATACTGTTTCTTGCTTCTCCCAACAGTTCAACACTGACAATAGAGAAATAAGGATGTATTTTATTTAATATATTTGCCACAGTTCATTTCATTATGGATAAAATTTAGCTATAAGTTACAGAGCGACAGTTTGATTTGGTTTCACTTGAGTATTTGGAAGTTTTTTAAACTGAAAAGATATAGTATACACCAGAACAATGCTTTACTTTGTGTTAATATACAGTATTAAGTTCACAAACTGAATTAGCTGGAGAGCTGAAACTCCCGTAGTGAAGCTTCTACAGCTTAGTGCAGATTTTAAGCTATCAAGCAGCTTTACTGTAGCTTTGTTTACAATTTCTTTTATTTATAATATGTACTTTGAGATGTCACGTCAATGGCAATTCTTGCAGCAACAGCATTACTAGAAGAAACTGCTGTGTTCCCTTTGAAAGTATGAAAGATCTCATTATTGGAAAAATGTATTAAGAGAGCCTGAAATTCAGTGTTGAACAGGAACTTTTTTTGCTTTTGAGCTAAATCCCAGTGAATAAATTGGAAATGCTCAGTTTGGCTCAAATGCACTTGGATTCAGATTTACAAATAGTGAATAATAATAGTTCAAAATGCTACTTTTTAGTAAGAGCTGAGAATAGGGGCTGAACTTTTATAAATCCTAAAGAGTAACCTGTTCCTGAGGGAATTCTGATGCAGATTTAACTCAGTACAGACTATGCTTCCAGAAACACTTCAGCAGTGATAAGGTCTTGTAGCAACACATGAGCACACATTATTATTATTACAGGAAAGTGGCAAAATCCACCACAAGCAAACTACTTTGGGGTGATTTTTTAATAAGAACACAAAACAGAAAGACCGTGTAAGGCATGGTTATGAAGTGGAAGGAAGATGTAATGATGATAACATTTTAAAGATATATTTATTAGATTTTTTTCCATTGCTTCAGTTTTTTTGGGGGAGAAAAAAAATAAATAAAATAAAATAAAAGAGGAGATAGACAAGAGAAAGACATCATTTAAATGGTTCCAGAGAAAAGTCTAGAAATACAGATGGTGGGGAGAAATGTAACTAGATTTCATAAACCACCTGCTTGTTTAATCTTTTGAAATCTATATTTTCATGATCAGTACCGTGACTTCATGTTTCTCTGTTTATTTCAAGAAGGAGAGACAACAGATTAGGTGAAGAGAAGAACAGAGAATCTCCATCAGCATAATATTCTGTCAGGAAATGAGGTCTGAACATCAATGCACCACAAAAGTACAAAGCATGTTTTCCTTACTGGAAACAGACTTTGCTTCTTAAACCTTAAGATTATACTAATCTTTTCTATTCATTTTTCCACTTTCTTTCATTTATTTTGTTTCACGATCTGTTTTCTATCTTTCATATATGCATCTTTTTTCATTCATTTTCAAAAATATCTTTCTATGGTCATTGGGTCATTCAACATGCATATCCAATGTTTTTACACTACATATTAGATCCTAAGTAGTGCTAAACACAGTTGGATTGCCTTAAATGGTATTACTCTTATTTGAGCAAAATGTTTGTCTATGAGACTCTGCCATGGGTCATTTCCCCATTGTGGTAAATTTGGTAGAAATATAACAAAAGTTCAGGAATGCTTTTAACCATATTCTTCAGTTTTGAAGCGTAAATGAAATGAACTCAATGAGAGAACGCTAACAAGTAGATAAAGCAGTCTCATCTGTGTGATTACATACTCGTATATGATTGTATAAAATTTTGCTTCTGATGCCAAAATGCCACTCCTAGATTTCCAGATTGCTCTACCTTTAAAGCTAGCTGTAATTGGCAAGCAAAGTACAAGAAGGCACAGTTCTTTTCCCAGTTTATTGTTGGAAGGAACTCTTTTCGTCTTAGACATGCACACATACGTAAACCCTAAACCTATTACCACTGACAACAAAATCCAGCAAATCTTACTTCATTTATTGCAGCTTTGAAATATGCCTTTGAAATAATGACACAGATGCTGGCTAGCACATAAATTTTAAATGGCTCTCTCCAATCTTTGCATCTCACCTTTCTATAGTATCAACATATATTCCTCATTACTTCACTTGCCAGCACCTAAAAATAATCCTGAAATGAAATGAGTCTGATGAATTGTTATAACACTTACTTTGAGCTCTTGAAAAATAAGAGGATGATGATTGTAGAAGGCATTGGATTTATGATACTAAGTCTAAATTAGTTTAACAAATTGTTAAAATAATGTAAATCTGCTTCCTACTCATTGCTTAAATGTCTAAGAAACCTAATTTCAGAGGATTAGCAGTGAGGGCTGATTTACATTGCAGCTACTGCATTTCTGCCAGCAAATGAGGCCAAGGGGGACAGCAAATACTCTCGCTTTCTCAGCAGTGTTCTGGATGAAGGTGCCCAGGTGGGTCAGTAGCTCCTAGTAGCTGGCCCAGTCCTTCCTGATAGCAGCTTCCTGAGGCTTCCAGACATTCCAAAAAGGCTCAAGCCCTCTTCACAGCTCTGCAGAATTATTTAATCCCCTGTCATCCTTTTCACCTTTACAGGTTCCAGTCAGAGACCTTCACAGCCCTCCTCTGTCCCACTCCAAGGCTTGACAAACCGAAGTCTACAGTCTAACCAAAACATGCTTCCTCTGAGTAATTTGCTGTCTCCAGCAAATCCATTCCAAACCTCCTCTTACCTCAGAACCATCAGCTCCCATGTCACATACCATATACTCGTAGCCCAGCTTAAAGTTCTCTGCTCAAATGTTCGGTGTCAGAAGCCCGTACTGGCTGCCAACATCCATGACCCTCCCACTTGCCACAGGCAGGGGAGCTCAATGTCCTTACCCAGAACCATCCCTGTCTCTAAAACTGAGGTGTAATCTGTGGTGAAAAAGGAGGAGGAATCTGTTTGGGATCAAAAAGCTGAAGGAAAAGCAGGACCATGTTAGCCCTGTCCTGAAGCGTTGGTTCTGCTACATTTATCAATCTCATTTCCTTCTCTTTCACTATACAGCTATAGATATACTATAGATATAAATAAGATATATTTTTATATTTATAGATGGAGAGAGAAAAAAATAAAAAAAATCTTTGAGGACTAACCTCCCTCACAATATTGTAGTAAAATGAAAGTTTTGTAGTAATTCAGTTACATAGGAGAAAGGCTGCCTGTGAACTGAAGTTTTTCCAGTGTAACCTACCTTACAGCAGCCTTTAGTTGCAAGGGCTAAAACTAAAATAAAATAAAAAATAGATAAATAAATGCAATATTGCTTGTGATTAAAATCAAACAAACAACAACAACAAATAAAACTGACATCCTGTGGCAATTCTACAGAGCTGACAGCCTGTTTCATCATCTAGCATTTCTCTAACTTGAAAGACCCTGTCTGTCCTTCTCAAGGAAGTTACTAGCCTTTACATACTGAAACCAAATGTTTTCTTCTTTATGCATTTTTCTTTCTACTATTCTCTAATGTAGGTGAGGACTGAAAATCTCTAATCTGGGTTTGTTCAGACACCTCATCTTTGAATATGCTTTCTTCCTTACCCTTTCTTGTCTCTGGCACAGATGAAAATGGAATAATATATACAGAAAACATTTTTAAGTTAAAATAAAATATTCTCTGGAAATTCCTATTCTGCAATTACAATGTAGCAACAAACAATTTTCCTGAAAATATAGAAATATGTATATTAAAAAGCACACAATGACTTTCTCAGAATAGCCAATGCCCCCCTCTCCCTCCTTGAAATACTTCCATCATATTTTATAGAAATTGTGCCTTGTATTTAAAATATGTATATATATAATTATTATTTTATGTATAGGTATATTACTTTATATTTTAATGTTTATTATTTTGATAATCCTAAAATAGTTTAGCTTAATCATAATTTAAACCTTTTCTCCTGCCTTTTTTTCATTTAGGGTCAGGAAACAAACAAACAAAAAAAAACTTTCTCACTTCTGTCTGACTCAGACAGAGTTTTGTGTTTTTTATAAACTTTTATGCAGAGTAATTTTCTGGTATAAGTTTCCTGAAGGCTGGAGTGGTATCTCAGTAAATGTGCTGGTACAGATCCTCTTCTCTAGAAGCTGGGATAACCCATACACTTCAGCATAGTGCAACCACTCCATTATATTACCACAGCAAGAAATAAATCTGGTTTTGATTCAAAGTTAAAAGCCTAACTGTCAGGTCATAAAAACCTAGTGAAAATTGTCAGGAAGAGATTAAGTTTGGAGTTTCTCAGTAGAAGATCCTTTTTTTCTCCTCTCCGCCAAGCAAACAGTTGTTTTCAGCTGATCTCTTGGCTGAAGTTACAAGACCATCTTTCTGCTCTGTAGTTTCCTTCTTTATTCTCCAACATAAATGAAATTCAGCATTGACTGACCCTGATTTGTTCACCATGAAACACAAACAAAAAATTCAATATGAATCACTTCATTCTGGAACCTAATTTGTGTTAACACAGTATATAATATTAACTGTGACTTATATTCCTGGGAGTTACATTATAATGTCTTTCCAAAGACATTTTCCCCACTTTGGGGTTTTGCTTAATCACAGAAGTTAATTAAAACATGAATTAGAAATATTTATTTAGGGTAAAAAACAAACAAACAAACAAACAAACAAAAAAACAACAACAAAAAACTAGTCTGAACATAACCAGATGCTAATTGAATTTGTGGTAGCTAATGATATCGTACTGTTATCATATTGCAACTTTCTTAGATAATTTTAAATAATTTAGAGTGTGTTAAAAGGACATGCTATTCATTGTTTTGCTTCGAAGCATTGCATGATATATGTTTATTTAATATTCCTCATGTTCAAAAAGGAAAGGAGTTTTGATCTAAAGAAAAAAGAATCCATTTTGCCAAGGTAAGATGGCTTTGCAAAATCTCCACATTCCTTCCTGGGAACCTACAGTTCTAGCAAGAGCTTATAGGAAAGCTAAAGTATGCTGTCTTCTTTAAAAAGTAAGCAAGAGATACGTAAGCCAAGCTACCAAATTGTTGGAGTTTTAATTGCTGTACAGATTTAGAAAACAAAACAAAACAAACCAACCAACCAAACAAACAAACAAAAGAAAACAAAAAACCTCCTGTATTAATGTCATTATATTCAGGTGTGCTGCTTTATTATAGTATGTGCCACTAGGTTTTAAAAAATCCACATCTCTAGTGTTAGCATGTTCTGAACTTTTCTGCATCTTTGCTTGTTGATAAACTTTCACCTGGTTGTGTAGTTGCTAAAAGGAATTAAATTGTTCTCATTTACACCGTTTTCATACTGCCCTATCTTCAAAGAATTCAAGCTTTAGGTGATTTTGTACTAGATAGAAGGATCACTTAAATTACTAAGAAAATAAATATTATTTCCAAGGAAACAAAGAATTATCCCAGTAAATAGTTTAATTAGTTTTAAAAAAATCACTGAAGATCTCATCCTTGTGCCATAGATTTTGTACGGCTTCACCTAGGATTTTTTTTTTCTTCCCTTCAAGTTATTTCTAATTTGCATGGGCTTTACTTCACCACATGGTCACTCAGCCACTTCTGCGGAAATAAGAAGGTGCATTTTTTCTTTGTTGCAATTCAGATCTGAACTGTAATATTTGAAATAATCAGGTCAACATCTACATTATCTCTACAGTTATATATATCCATACAAAGTAGCAAACAGAAGTCAGTCCTCTAGCTGTGTTGGGAATTAATGGACATAGCTTTTTAGACAAATACCTCTCTACTGGCAAGTGGGATCTCAAGAGCAAAGGTAGTCTTTAAATGGAATTGTGGTATTGAGTAGTAGTGGAGTTTCTACGTCTCATGAATATGTGTAGCATAGAGAAACTATACTATTAGTTCTTATCTGGAAGAACTAATAGCGTCTTGAATTGTGTAGTGTTGCTGTTTAAAATAAATGTATTTATACAAATAAAAAGTAAACAAAATCAGCTTACTTGGAAGCTAATTTCCCTTCACTGAGGAAAGCCAAACAAGCAAAAGAAGAGTGATGTATCTTTAGGTCGATATACGTAAGTGCATACATCTATATAAATAAGTTCAAAGTGTGATTCTTTTTTTCCAAACAATAGAGACATTGAAGCTAAGTTCTGTGGTCAACAAATTATTTTATAAAAAGATTTCAATTGGATTTACAGTGAAGATTTTGATTCCCCACTGCTCTTTCAGTACATAATTGAACATGTAATTGCATACACTTGAGAATTCACCAGCATTATTTATTCCATCATATAATCTAAATATTTAATTTCAACTATAATAAATTAAAACTATATTAGATAGTGGCTTTCATGTGTTGCTCTTGCAACAAGAGAATCATTTCTTCATTATTTTTTAATATAACAGAGAACTGTTTTGTGACCACAGTTTCTTAGTAATAAGATTTCATCTTAAATGGTGATTTGCCATTCTAGGTTTTATTTATTGGGATATTCTTGACAGTTTGTATTGTCTAAAACTGACAAGAAAAGTTGTAAAGTGGATTAAAATCTGTCTTAGTTTTCCTGATTTTTTAAAATATATATTTTTTTCCTAATTTTTATAGTATAATAATTTGTTAGAAGTATAATGAAGCAGAACTTCCATTTCAATGTCTTTAATTCATGGTTTTTATAGTGTTGAAATTTGAATGCGTAATTGTGTTACCAAAAAAAAAAAAAAGAGATAAAAAAGAGAAAAATAAAGCATGATTGTACCTTTCTGTAGACTATGCTAGAAGAGCAAACACTGGAATATAGAATTTGTAAACAGGGTACACGTCAATCGAAAAACAGAAGTGTACACCGTACTATGAGGCAGAAGTCAGAAAATCTGACATGCAGATTTTTTTAAGAGTTTTTTTTTTTTTTTTAATTTATTTTACATCAAGTCTAGAAATAGAAAGAATTTCAGTCTAACTCATATGATCTTCACCTGAGATCTTCACCCTTAATGTATATTCAACCATTGCTGGTGCTGTCTAGGTATACACTGTCTTTATCCCTTTTAAGTGCTACTTTGAGAAGTTAAAGGAGATCTTCCAATTTCTGAGCTGAAGCTTAGTGAAAAAAAATACATGGCAACAGCCCATTCCACTGTGAAAACACATGAAGATATCATTCAGTAGCTCATTTTGAAGACAGCTTCTAAACTTGTATGACTCGTGGAATGGTGTAGGAAAGGATAGAAGGAAACACAGAAGAAGGTAAAAGCTAGTGCAGGGAGGGTGAACTGTGCAGTTTAACACAGTCGGAAGTCACAGTCCTGTAAAGGTCTCTACATCACGCTAGAGCTTTGATGTTGCATCACTCTACAATATCAAGTTATCATTGGGACTTAAATGACTCAAGGGTAGCGTTGAGGTGGAAAGAAAATCATTCCTGATATCCCTAAATTTGGAAAAGGGTTGTGGTAAGTCATTGAAGAAAAATATGGTATTTAAAGCTGATGATGCTTTACTCCCATCCTCCCCCACCATTCCCAGGCAGACAGTGACTCAGGAGCAAATAGGACACTGGTTTCCATTGAGAGTTACTGTGAAAGAAAGTAGCTGCAGCTGACCATTGACACAAAAGTAACATGTTACTGACGGAACTCTAGCTTTACAGAAAAGCATTTCTACTACTGCTATTTTAGGATGTGACTCCTGCAGAAAGTCCCACAAACAGTCAAGAGCAGAACAACTCTGTCCTTTCATCGGAATACTTTGTTCATAGTTGATTTTTAAAATATTCCTGTATGGAAAAAATCTTAAAGGTCTTCTGCATGTTTTGTTGTTTTGTATTTGTTTTTGTACCTACTGTGGTTCGTTCATCACTCTGTCACAGCTATTCTCTAATGCCCATTCCTTGCATTTTGTTCAAAACTTTAAAAAAGGCATAATGCAGTTGAAAACAAACAAACAAAAAAAAAGGCAGAAAATATGCCATAATCCTAGGTTAAAGTTATTTAAACATTTTTACATGAGGTTGGAGTGACCTTCAGCATCTACAACATCCCTTATAAGCAGCTGAGGATGAGAGGAAGTCCATAGAATAGTATGATTTTTGCTACTGTTAGCTTTTTTACTTTGTTAGACTGTCATTTTTTGTTTGTTTGTTTGTTTTTTGACAATAAGATCAACAGCAGTTTAAATGGTTTTGACTTTTGGGAAATCATCTGTTTTTTTCCTTGATAATTTTTGCTACTGCAAATGAAATTTGGCGTTTTTTTTGCTTATGTCAGTAGTAATCAATACTTAATTAAAACTTTATGATCATCTATGGTTTTTATGTTGCTAGAATTGGAAGCACAATATAAAGAAACTTTTTTTTTTTTTTTTTTTTTTTTTCCAAAGCAATTGCAAAGTGATGAGTGAATAGGCCTGGTGAATGAAGAGAAGCAAAGAGGTGGAAATACTCCAAACCACTGTTATGTCCAAGCAATATTCTTCAGTTCAGGTACACAACGATATGAACTATGTATAAGTATTATTTAATTATTTTTATATCCTCTATAGAATACTATAAAAAATCTTCAAAAAAAAAAAGAGAAACCTTGTGGCATGGATGTTTTTCTATTACAAACTGAACTTTTTAAGGTGGTTCCTTTTCTCTCTGGAGCTAAGTAAATAATTTAAGAAAAATAATGTATTCTCTTTTTTTACTTCTTTTTCTGATTATCGATTTCAGTTGAGCAGATTATGATTATTTCTGGTATATTTGTTACTGAAAATTCTTGCATAGATTATCATTGTGGTTGCAAGATGCCTGCTATGCAGTTCTGTAATTCATAGCATTGAGTTTCCACCCTTAATTTTGTTGGTTACACTTTTCTAATTAAGATGGACTGTATTTTTTCATTCGTAACTGTGGGGGAGTTATTAAAGCTAGCAAAAGCAACACCAGTCTTCTGGGGAATTCTGGTATTATTTTATTTGGCACCAGCTTGGGGGAAGGTTTTTTTTGCGCCAACTTTGGGTGAAAGGAGGTGTGAAGGGCTGGTAGACTAGATTCCCTGGTCCTATTTGCTGATAATACAGCAATGCAGATGAGATAAAATCTCCAAATCTATACTTTGGATTATACAAATAATTCAAGTTAGCTGTATAAAACATAGCATCAGGAAGAAATGTTTGATTTCACTAGTGCAATCTTGGAATTTAAGAGAAAAACCTAAAGTATACTATGTTGTTGTTGTTCTTATTTTGAAAATTGTTGTTCTTATTCTGAAAATACTTCATTTTAACCGGGGGGGGGGGGATGGGGGACGGGGGACGTAAAAAAAACAAAGGGTTATATATGTTCCTATATATATAGGAATTATATGAGTTTACCTAACCTAGAAGTCTGTCTCATACTGTAGCCAAAAGTAGATACCTAAAACAGAGTGAATATCTATGATTCTTTCCCCTAACGTTGTTTTGCAGCTTAGGAAATTTATTTGTAAGGCATAATTTTTATGTAGTTAATAGCCCTCTCTCTTGATCTTGTCCTGCTGCTCCTTGAATCTATGTAAGTTTTGGCATTGCCTGTTATGTAGGGCAAGGAATTCCTCTCCTTAGTTGTAGGTTGTATGAAACTACAGGATTTTCTGTATTTTTTTGTATTTGGATTTGAATTCTTTGTCCATTATTTTGTCTCCTGAAGGTTATGTTATGAACAGATTGCTACTTGGAAAAAGGTTCAGAAATTGATGTCAAGAAGAGTGTCTCTGTGCAGGAAGTGTTCAGATACTATTTTATTCTACTGAGGAAGCCATGTGAAAATACAGGTTTTATACCAAATGTGAATAGACTATTTTGGATCAACTTGGGAATGCCATGTCAGCCATTTTGCCCTCTGTATGGGCGCATCTTGAACTCTAGTACTTCCACCTGCAAGCACAGACAAGGCTTTGTATGACAGAAAAGATTTAGAAATCTCGCACCATTTGCAGTGTGGAATGGGAGAGTTTTTTTTGTTTTTATTATTGCTGTGTCAGGCCAAAATTGCCACTCAGATTAGCTTCATGCTTGAATCTGAGTTTAAACATTTGCCAAGCACGTTGTGTTTTATTGTTTGTTTATACTTTTTGTGTGTTTGTTTTTTGCTGTTATTCTTGATTACATTAACATCTAGAAGTAGTCATTGTTCCATTGTGTGAATGCAAAGTCCAGAAGTGGAAAGAGCCCTGTGCCATACTTGCACAAGGGGGAAATTGTTCCTGCCCCAGACTGCCTCCAGAGGTGGATTGAAGTATCTGGTAGCAAGGAGAGTACTGGGGGTAGTTTGATGTGGAGGAGACAAAGTGGAGACCAAGTGATAAGGTTTAGAAGGTTAAACATAACTCCCTCTTTTCATGTTTTTAGACTTAACTTTCTAACTAATTGGATGAAAATGTCTGCCCTTCAAGACCTTTGATTGAAAATTCAGTGCAAGAAATTGCCTGTCTTTTTTTTCTTATATATGCAGGTACCTTAGCTTTCCAATAAAAATACATTCAGATGTCTCAAACATAGCCTGTGAAAATTGTCTGGTAGTTGCTGAATATAATAATGTTTCCTTGGAATTCCTACTAATTTGCTTGAGTATTCATGTAAGATCGTTAAATAAGGAAACATGTACAGAATGACTATCTTACTGATATGGAAATTTGTGAAAATTCTCAATAGAACATCAATTTTTGTTCTCGTATTGTCTAATCAGTTTCTTTTATAAAAGGATTTGTAGCATTTTTAGTATAAAAATGTTAGGTTGTAAAATGAATAGTCACAACTCTTTAATTATAAAAACCATTAGAGTGTCACAGAAGCCAGCAGAGCTACTCTGCTTTGCATCAGCTGAGAATCTGCCCCCTGGTATACACATGAACCCTTTTTTATCCTGAATGATGAGAGTAGACCTCTGAATATTGCAGTCCATGCTGTGCAGTTAAGCTACACAAATCTCAGTTTTCATTGATGGATCTACATCCCATGTAATGTTTCCAGTAGGCTCGGCTCGAGTATTCTGACACAATTTATACAAAAATCCAATATGAAAGAAAAATTTCATTTCCTGCTGTGTTGAAGTAGTTTGCAAGGCCTTAAATTGGATTTTATTTCTATGGAACTTCTTATAGACCTAAAAGCCTCATTTAAGATTTGCTGTTTGTCATTCATGTAGATTTAATTTAGCATGTTTCTGTAGACTATATATATGGCACAATGCTTTTCTTTTTTTTTTTTTTTTTTTTTTTTTTTAATTATAACAGCATTTTGGTGGCCTTTACAGCTTAAGCTTTAAATCAGCTTAATTAAATATAAAGGAGGAAAAACAGTTCAATTTCCTTGTTACATGGCAGTTTTATCTTCTTGCCTGGTAATTGTTACCTTGATTTCCCTAAAACAAAAAATGTTTCCACTGTCTGCAGTACGTACGATATGTCACTGAAAACATAAGCAGAACATACGCCCTTTGTGCCTCCATAAGGGAGATGCTCCAAGGACTGTTTCTTCGTGTTTTGTACTGAGCTCTACGAAAATACTGCTAATTATTGCTGGCCTAGTCTGTGACACTGTGATTTCAATCATGCACTTTCAAGCAAAAAACTGAGCAACAAGCCAGTCCCTTGCTATATCATTATACCCTATCTTAGCCTCCTACTTTGGACACCGGGGGAGAGGATTAGATCCATAATGCATTTGGAAGGCATTGTGTGTGACCTATGAACTTTGTAGTTAATCTCTACTGTCTGGAGGAGGAATGAAAAACCTCTCATAATCTGTATATCTTTAGCTGATATCATTTGTACAAGTATTTTCTGTTCATTGATACCAGAGAAAAAGGTCTAAGAGAAGAAAGAGAGGAAGAAGAAAGCATTATCAGTCATATAATTGCAAATTGCTCTGCCCACACTAGGCAGTGGGTATCATCATTAATAAGTGCTGCCCATTATTTTTTTCCACAAGTCTGTATGTTGGATTTTTAACTGGTCTTTCCATAGCTATTGTATAAACAATACAAAGCATTTTTTTTTGCTGGTTTGAAAAGAGATTCACTAATTAGATAATTTGTGGCATTGGGGCAAGTCTGGGGATTTCTTTGAAAAAGAAGACAGCTCTTTTGCAGTCTCT
The DNA here is from genome assembly GCA_011076525.1 of Nettapus auritus. NCBI lineage: Eukaryota > Metazoa > Chordata > Aves > Anseriformes > Anatidae > Nettapus > Nettapus auritus. Next base: position 99,370,914 of record CM021765.1, read on the forward strand.
GTGTCCTTGGAGACTGTTAAGAAGGTTATTCCCTATCAGTTTAGCTGCTTTTCAAACGCTTAGAACAGTGCATTAAAAGAAAAAATAAAAACAACAAAAAAAGTAGTGACAATCTTCTGTCTTTTCTATAATAGAATTGCATTATATCCTTTTTGTTCACATTTTATAGGTTGTCATTTTGCTATTGCAAAACCACATGTAATATTGATTATGAACTCTTGCATGAAAATATAAAGCTTACTTTGTTCTTCTTTTAATGGTATTTTGAGATAAAGTATCAGCCCTGACTCATGTTAGGTAGCATTCTTCCTTTCTGAGACTGGTTAATTTCAGTAGGGACACCTGATGACAGAAATCAGCAGAACGCTCAAAACCTGCATTTTATAACCATAGCTGGTATTTTACTCCAAACAAAAATAGCTTCATATAGTCTTCACCTAGACACATTGTATTTTGACATAAATAATCACTCTTTAACTTACTGATAAAACTGAGGAGTTCAAACTTTAAACACCTCATTAATTCTTTCCACCTCATTTTAAAAATTAGGGATTGGTTAGGGAACGATTGGTTGCCTATCTGTACTTTGAATTCATTTGGGAAGTTCCAGCTGAATATTTTAGAACATATGCACAAACATACACAAAAGGCAAAAATATATGTGAAATAAGCATTTATAGTATATATACATATATATAATAAGAAAATAAAACATTTTTATATATTTATAAAATCAAGTTTCATAATGTTTTTAATCCCAGTGTCTTTGATCCCGACTTTCACAGATGACTAAAGTAAAACATATTTCATTAAGCATTTTTTTTCCAAAAGTTATAGCAGATTTTACTTTCCTTCAGTTTAGGTGTCTCACATGAGGTGTATCGGATTTGATTTTCAGAATCATTAAAGATCTATAACACTTCCTGACTTCACATATAAAAATGGGGCTCTCAATACCTGTAAAAGTAAGCATAGAGGAATAGTTTCAAGAATACAATGATATGCTCCAACACAGTGACAGATTTCTCAGTATTGGTGACTTCAAGCTGTAGCACATTAACAGTAAAATTGAGCCTTGACATCAAATTTCTAAGTTTTTAGTTTGAGTGTTCCATCTACTAGAAGTTTACAAAAAGACTATTTAAAAATGTGAACTGTTGCTGATTATTTAATGTTTCAAATTTTTTTAGGATTTATTTGATCAAGTAACCCACAAAGGCAATTTATTTTTTTTTCCCTGTGACTGCTTTTTACAGTGAGGTCTTATTAAAATAAACATTTTTTTGTTGTTTTTGTTTGTTTTAACTGACCTTTTGTTTAACTTACTGCATTTTAAACATGACAAAATGACAGAAAATTCATGCAGTTTACTTTTCTCATTTCTGACTAGTGCTTCCCTGCGTTTCAGTCACCAGGGTCCTACTAATCTCCTCCTAGTTCTTCTCTTTCTCTATTTCAGCAATTGCATGCACCTTCAACAGCTCTCCCTCCATGTAAAAATCTTGACTGGATCAGAAATTTATAATCAAGTGTTTAATGACTACTGTGCTTATGTGCACAGTCCCTAGGAAGTTGTCATGAATATTCCTGTTCTTCTTTCATGAAATTGTAATAGAGCATGACAAGGATTTGATGGAAACATCCAACGTTAATAATAGTTAGAACAACTACAGTAATATCAGTAAGATCCTTTATTTAAAAAATAAAGAAATGTAGATAGATAGCAATTGTATTTAAAGCAGACCTTAGATTTTTCTCCAAAATTTTTCTCCCCTGCTTTCTCATTCTTCTGAAGCTATTTGTGTATTCTTTAGTGCTAGCCTTGGTCCAAGAGCAGGACTTGCCGATTTTATGGTAACGTGAATAAGATGACTGGCCTTCTGTTTTATACAACTACAAAAAGAAAATCAATTCTTCATAATACGCTTTCACATTCTTTAAGAGCTTTTAGAGTGGACACAGTACTTTAACCTCTTAAAATATATTATTGGGCACTTAGGTTTGTATTTGCCTAAGAATATCTAATTAGTTTTCATAAAAAAGCTGATAAGCCCAGCTCCCATTATGTTTTTTCTCTTAAGCAAATATATTGAGAGTATTAATGCTGTCTGTGATCTCAAGGCTGTTATTTAACAAAGAGCTGTAATAGTCAAATTTCTCCAATTATAACAAAAGTAGATGACATGAATGGTCAGCTTTTCCATTTAAGAAATTAATTAATTTTTTTAAAAAGCATCTATAAGTTAGACAAAGTACAACCCACATTCTGTTTTTTTTTTTTTTTTTTTTTTTTTTTTTTTTTTTATTAACCAATCGATTGGTCACTCATTTATATCATCTTTTGGTTGATTTGTCATTTACTTGCAGCTGAAGTATGTTTTCAAATCTTTTGTATAGGTTTAATCTTGTGATGAAAATCACACATTTGACTGTAATAATTTCTAAGCATTGCTCAGAAAACATCTGTTCATCTTTTAAGAACTTTTTACCTTTTAAATATATATATTTATTCTTTTCATTTAAAATGAATTTAAGTGCTTTCATATGAAGATAGACTATCAAAAGTAATGTATAAAAATTTATTATCTTGGAGCACAACAATAGGATATTTTGTCTTCAGTATATGGAAGAGAAATACATTTGAGATAATCTCTTTTACAAATGAACACATCAATACAAATGTGAGGAATATAAATATGCACAATACAAAACAGTTTTTGCTTAGCATGCAGTATGTTCTAATGTATAAAATGTAATGAAATGTAGCCACAATTTGGGAAAAGAAAATCTGATAGTGAAGGCAATTTTTTTTTCCCCCAAAAAAAACAGATGGAGTTGCAGTTTCTTGCTCTTACAAATGTACAATTACTTCTGAAATTTTCAGCATCAGCTAAGCAATCTCAAGATAATTACATATCTTCTTTTTTCCTGTCTTGTCAGAGAAACTCCTAATTATGACTCTACTAGAGTTTGGATGCATCTTATAATAATTTGTTTTCTTTGTTTTTATTGTCTTTTCCGTTATGTGGTGTTCTGTAACATTGCTGTGTGGTTTCTGTTTAAAGAGTAAAGGTTTACTCTTTCTTACTGACAAATAGCCCTGTTTTTAAGACAGCTACTTGTCAATGATGTAACCAGATCTTCCAGACTGCAAGGATTCCCTGAGTGCTCCCATGGACCCAACATCTGTGATGTCCTGTACTCTGTATCTTGAATGTAAATCCTGAAAAGCTGAACACGCTGAGTATGTGTGCGGTTCTTTTACATGCTCAGTGGCTCTGTTTTTGCTAGAGTTAGAGCCATGTACCTCTGCTGGATCTGTTCCTGGTTTTGCTGTGTACGTGCACAGGTACCAAGAACCCTATCATGGGATTGGCTGAGACAGAGGCATAGAGAAGAGACCTACCAGCAATGACTGAAGATTGAGTAAGGGGTTATTTGCAAGCATCTCACCTGTACAGCTCCATGTTACCTTTTCAAAACAAAGGCAAATATTTAGGTAAAATATATATTTTCCTTTTTTTATCATATTCTAGTATGGTGAAGTCTAAATTAACCCTTGAAATACCAAGTTAGTCTTTTTTCCTTTGCCTCCTCCCCCATCCTCTTTCATTTGCACTACATATTTATTTGCTTTTTAAACCTCTCCTGATACATCTTAAATACAGTAATAAGAGAATATGTACTCATGTTCAAAGCCTTCACTTCAGAGAAAAGTACAAAAGGAGTCAGGGAAAAGGGTGTAACTTAGCCAAAATTAAGCACCCTGCTAATTTCAGCTGGAGGTGAACACCGCTGAAAGAGAGGAGCATCTGCACTGATTTGTCACCCACCTGGTACAAGGGGATGAAGGGAAGTAGATCACCAGCCATTTTACTGTTGCTGGGTTCGTTGCTGTAGGGCTGGTTCTTCCCTTTCTGGCTGCTGCTTGAGGAGAAAGGTTGGTTTCAGGTTCTGTGCAGATTGGTTACAATGTAATCACTTACTAAATTTAAATTAGTAATCATTTATATATTTATGCTGGCAGCTTTGAAGATAGTCCTCTGTATTTTTTTTTAATGTAGAAAGGGAAAATAACTCAGATGCAATTGTGATTTAAAGAATTTTTGGTTTGGGGTTTCTAATATCTCTCACTTTTTTAAATTCATTGTATCCCAAAATATACTTTAGAAATATTTGATATTTCCAGATAATTTCCAAATGCCTTCTGAAGGCATTGGAGGGAAGGGACTATGTGTAGGTATGGCATGCTGTTTTTGCAAGCTGGCAAAATAAGTTCTCTTACACAAGAACATCGCCTTCCTGCATGAAAGGCATTACTGAGCAGTACACCTTTTGTTCAGGGAAAGTATCTCAGTCATGTAGTTTTGTTATCCCTATTTAAGAGAAATTTCACATCAGAGATTTTTAACTTTATTAGTGTCATTTTTCAATTGGTAGGTGAATACAACTCAAAGGTCAGGGTACGTTTGGGGGGGGGGGGGTGTAATAAGCAAACAAACAAAAAAATGGTTTATTTCCAGCAGATGACAACGGACAGTTCAGTTGATATTTTTAGTAGTCCCAGGTAAGATAATTAATAGTGTTGGGGTGCTTTATTTATTAGGAGAATATGGTTGATGTGCAAGTTATGGAAACGTGAATAAGATTTTATTCTTTCTTTTTCTTCCCTTTATTCTCTATTTACCTAAATCAATTGTCTTTAACTATATCTCTAAATTAAATGAAAGATCAATAAACAATAATGTTCCTGCTGTTAAACAGCATAACATTTCCTGTGAAGTAGTAATGAAAACAATTACTTTCTTCTTTCTTTAGGGAAAAATAACACCACACGAAACAAATAAACAAAAAGTCCAAATAGACCTCTAGAATGATTTCAGACGGTGATTAATTGTGACGGTAAGAAGATTCATTTCTTTCTTCTGATTTGTTCCTTGTGATAAGTATATCACATAGTTCTCCTAACTTCTTTGCCCCCATTCCCACTCGCCCCCTCACCCCCCCTCCATTTTAGAAGTAGTGATGCTATGTTTTAGTCTTTTTCTAACAAGATGTTGTATTGCCTTCAAGAAATAGTTATGTACTGCTTGGTTTTAAGATTAAATTCTCTTAAGAAATAAATTTGAAAAAGTCTCTAAACATTCAATTCTGGGGAAAAATGTAAATTTTATTGATGTAGAGTTTATTGAATATTCTATGATACTTTGCTTTAATAACTCCTTTGCTGATAATACATCAAGGAATATATAATGCACTTTACAGCTCAGCATGGATTTTCGGCTAAATGACTTTCCTCTGGTTATGAGACTGTCTTTTTCAGAAATGATTTATTTAGAAACATAGTAATTTCTTGGCTTTTAATTCCATTTTTAGTTACTATAGGGGAATGAAGCATGAGAAGCTTCAGCTAGGTATGTAAGATGAGGCTGAATACTCCTCGTGCTTTTTCTATGTTATTCAAATGCATTTACTATGTAAGGCTTTTTAACCAGCTTATTTGCACTGCATAAATATAACTGTCACATGTTTCAACTATGTTTCCTTGAACAACAACATACTTACTCAGTTAGATAATCTGCTGAAAATCACATGGCATGAAAGAGAAGAGAAAGTCTGCAGAACATGTCTTACTCCTGACCAAATACAAAGTAGAGACTACATGGGGGTTGGTTCAGCACTGCTGAAAAACATAAATTTCATCCACTTGAAAAGCTTATTGCATTTGTTATTCAGTTGATTTCTTAGACATAAATGGATCTTGTCAGACCTCTCTAAAATGACTAGAGGGATGAAAGGGATGTTTGTTATACCATCTCTGAGAGTTCCTTGCCAGTGTCCAAATTTCATTTGGGTGATATTCAGAAGACTTCTTTTGTCTTGTGTCCACTTGTTAAGTGGAATTTAAAATATGAGATTGTCTCATAAGTAACATGACTGAACTTTCTGCATATCTCTTTAAAATACTGCAGTGAATGCTGTGCTTCCTGGCAGAGAAAGAAATACTATCTTTGCTACAGAAATGAGTATAAGAGATGTTTCACTAAGCCCAGTTTTAGTGGTAATTCTGATTTTAAACAAGTGATTTACTCTGACTTGATAGTTTAAACACCTACCAGTAAAAGGAAGCCCTGGGTCAGGTGGGATGTATTTGCAAACCCCAACCTGCTCTGTGGTTAGGAGTCACAGCAGCTGCTGCATGCAGAGCGCCCTGCAGTGATGGCCCAAACAGCACGGTGTGCTTTCTGGAGTCATCCTTGTGACCATCTGCAGGAATGCATACTGTTAAGCACTTGGAGCTTCTTTGCTTCAGGTGTTACATATGTGCAGTAACCTTGATCTATCAACTTCTCACATGGATATGCGCCAGTCAAGATAGTTTGATGTATATCAAAAATTGGGCATTAACTGAGACAGTCCTCACACAAATCTCTGCTTTTAGAAGTACACACCTGAGAATGGAAATGAAAATTCAAGTTATTCCCACTTATAGGAGAATCATGGTTAAGGTTTTGTTCATTTTGTCTTTTGAGTATTGCCTCCTTGTCATTCTTTAAATTGTTATCGGTTCTCATTTTCTCATAGTTGCAGCTGTCAAATCTTTGTTGCTACCTTTCTTACTATATTTTCAAAAAATGAGGTGACATTTTAAAATAGAGGTTGCTTTTCTGTGGATGGCAGAAGGGGCAACCCTGTATCAGCAGTGCACGTCGATTGTCTTTGAACACACTTAAAGGTTTCTCTGACATTATTGTTGTGAACTTCAGAGACTGATCTAGCCTTCTGTGTTTGCCAAAAATGAGGCAATTAAAATGTTCTTATGAACAACTAGGGTAAGCTTTCAGAATCTTGAGCATTTGTGACCTAGAAACCAGGGATACAAGTTATTAATGAAATGAATCATTAGATAGTATTCTTCCATGAATTTTAAATGGAGTTCTCATGGGTAATAGAGTGTGAAGTGACTCATATTGACTTATCAAGACAAATGCAAGGTGCTTTAGCAGAGAATTAGCTTAATAAAAGAATTAAAGTTCTAAATACACCTCTCCGGAGTTAGTGTTAGCAGTCTTGTTTCATTTATGTTCCCACAGTTTATATTGCTACACAAAGCTGACACTCTTACCATCAAGTTCCAAACTGAGTAGTGGTACTGTATTTCACCAAAGTAAATTTTCCCTCACTTTTCGCGTGTGGTCTAAGCATTGCTCATCTTATTTCAGTAATGGCTGTAATTGAATCAAGCGGGTTGACTGCTGAGGCTTCTATTTCATATTTGTATAGGCAAAGTCCTAAAGAAGTCTCAAACACAAAGTAAAAGAAACAGGATGTGGCCCAGAGGATCTGTGCTCAGGAGAAAAAAGAGTAGGACTTAACTCATAATCTATCTGTAAACTTTGATTATTATTATAATTGATAATAACTCCATACAAAACTTAGTTCAAAGTGTTAAAGAACTGTACTACAGAGGTGTTTTGAAGGGAACAAGTACAAATATGTCCTTACTGCATTCTGAAATCTTAATTGTTATTGTCATCATATACTTCTTTCATTTCCATTGAATTTTACAATCATATTGCACAGAACTCCTTAGGAATATTTCACTTACTCCTTTTATATAAGATTGTACACACATAAATAGCATAGCAGTGTATAAAAAAGAAAATTCTGAAAGAAAATGTTTGCACTCATTTTCTTTTTTTATTCAGATTCTTCTAATAAGAAACTTGAAATGTTGTGAAGCAAAAATGCAGTGTATATTAAATGAATAGGTATATAATCTCTTCACCTGGACAATTGCATTGTTGTAACCTGTGTGTACTGCTTCGTGTTTCAGCTTCCTAATTCATCTTCAGTTCCTACAGTGTCTTTCATACTGGAAGTGACTGATGGACTTAAGAAAACCAAGCAAATGAGTTGTTGATGTAAAAAGTTGTTTTGAGGATTTATGGGATATCTTTGGATTTTACATCTTAGGTAAATCTTGTGAGAATAAATGTAGTTTGTGATCATAAGTAATTACAGAAACCAGCAGAACACCAGAAACTGCCATTTGCCCTTTCAGCTCTGAGAATCGAGATTTCCAACACAAGGCACTATACAAAAAATGGCTTTGCTGATGAATTTGAACAGAATTACAGTGGAGTCCTGCAGCCAGTTAGGTTAATCAGAAAAAATGTTATTACCTTTTTCCCCAAGGATGCCATTAATTTAACACTGGCAAGCTATCATTAGTGCTATGTGAAATGACTAATTTTCCCTCAGGAGGTGCTCACATATGAGGCTTGGGGTTTTCCATAAGGATTCACAAGCCTATGTGAATCATAGGTGAGAGTTGTTGCTGCAAGTGCTAGGAAAAAACTGCACGTGGATTGTTGCTTTTGCTTTTAATGTTGTGACTTTGAAGCACCTCATGCAGCATCAGAATTAAATCTCGAAAACTAACTGTAGAGAGAGGAAGAATTTAACACCTTTATGTTTCCAAAAATGCTACCTTTTCAGAAGACCCTATGTCTTTTTAATGATCTTGGTCAAGTTGAGGGCATATTTTGGTTAAAATAAATACCCCTCCCCACCCCCAGCCACACAACAGCAACAGCAAGCTATAAGGAAATATAAGGAAAGAGGAGGTGATCTTTCACTGGAACTTATTGCTCTGTCTCCAGAGAATGAACTTCTGGTTTCTGTTTTTCTTCAGCATTTAATATAATTGTTTTTCCTGTCTTGTACACAGAGTACATGCATATACATACAACTTTTTTAAGGACTCAACTCAACAGAAATTCAAGTGCTGCAGCTGAATTAGTAGACTAATGTCTAAAGTTTTTCTTTGTTGAGATGTCATTGTAGTGTTGTTCTGTTTTACTCTGTCTGAAGGCAGTATAAAGGGCAAGCAGTAATACTTTGGGTCCACACTGTTGGATGTTAGTAGTTTCCCTTCCCTTACTACTTTTCTATCATGTGTAGCAGTCAAAACAGCTACTGCACTCTGAGTCTCCAAATTATTTTACACTATTGTTGTGAAACAGAATGGCTTATACACTTAAATAATTCTATTATTTGTCAGGAAACACTTTTCTGACATTTGGGAAGTTATTTCAACTTCTTATTCCTCTTGATCACTTTGCTCTCTTCGTATTTGTTTCTTTTCTAAAATATCTAAAACAGGAGCTATTGTCACGTGTGTATTCAAGACTATAGCCAACTATTCTTGAATAATAACTATATCCTTGCGGAATGTAGGTATAACCAATGAAAAGTACTTCAATTCATACATTTTCATGCCTTCCCTAGCTCTTGTGTATTTAACTTACATCAACAAACTCATATCTGTATGTCCTCTTATACATATTTCTTTGTTCCAGCTCTTCCATCTCAACAGAGACCTCTTTAAGTGTGTTATGTCTGCTTCCTTCTGCTTTAGTAATTATTATAAAATGTTGCCTTTGCTAGAGATGACTATTAGACTACTTCTCCTCTTCACAGGTGTCAGAGCATTATTTCCGTAGCTAAAGGAAGGATGTAGCTGTGGTGTTATATTCCCTCTGCATACAGATTTTCCTGAAGATGTTACTATGATGGCAATCTGCCATGGAGCTGATGAATTAGTGATTACCCTAAACTAGTACAGCACCACCCTGCCTTACTAATATTCTGGGTTTTCAAATCCAATGTACATGTAGCTACATTGTTTCTTATATGATGTGAGGGCTTGGGGTGTGGGGAGGTGGTGGAGGGAGGAGACAGAAGTTTTTTGTTGTTGTTGTTGTTGTTGTTTTGTTTGTTTGTTTGTTTTCCTGCTTTTAATCTTACACCTTTTGTCTTCTCGTGTTGTAAAGCTTGTCCAACTTGCACGTAACAGTCACTTCATGCAAAAACAATTGCAGAAGAATGAGAAGGGCCACAACACAAATTGCTAAAGTACCTGACAAATATTACATCACAGTATTTGAGGAGCTTTAGTTGCATTGATGGTTCACAACCCATAATTCTACATAGCAAAGAAATCCCATCAAATGCTTTCTAGAATTTGAGTGTGGGTAAATGACATTGTGAACCAACGACTCAAAATTCACCCCATGCTGATGGAGTTATACAAGTAATAATAAAATATTAAGGACAACTGAAATACATCCAACTGTTCTTGAAAGTGCAAGAGTAGCATTTACAGTAAGAGACTTCCAACACCAGAACAATTAGGCAATAAAGAACTGTATGGCATGAACAGAACAAATAAGTGGGAATCCTGCTAGTGATTTCTGTGGAGCCAGGGTAGATACTGACTATAATGCATGCTTAGATGGTCTTAAAACCAATTCAGAACATCTTTAATTCCTGCTGACACACACTGAACTCAATAATGCTTTCTGAAAAGACTAGTGATACAAATTAATATTAATTTAACCAAGACTAGGTGTTTTTCAATGCAGTCCTCCAAAAATTATAACTAATTACAGTATTCATCAACTTTTAAAACAAACAACGGTAAAGAACCTCCAGAAGTGTTCCCTGGGGATTCAGGTTAACACAGAAAAGTTATTTTACACGTTCTCTTAAATTTATTACTTTTAGCACTATTTGACATTTATGGACAGAAGAGCCGAAACATCAAAACATTTGAATTTTTGAAGTTATTTTTCATGAACAAAAATAAGAAGGGTAACTACAGAAATAGAATAGAGATAGTAATTACAGTATTAATCTAAGGATAATTTTTTCTCATTCCCACTAAGCCTATAAAATTATAAAATAGCCTCCTACTGTTAACAACTGTGTGAAAGGAATTGTGTATGTAACTGAATAATTGAAAGCAGACTCTTAATCCACTGTATTATCTTTTCAAAGGGCAAATTATTAATCCATTGTTTTTAGTTTAATAAATCTTTTTCCTGAAAAAAAAAAAAAAAATATATATATATATAAAGTAAGGCAAGTGAAGTATACACTAGTTGAGGTGAAGAATATAGAATACAAATACAATTTTTACATGTGAATACACATGACATGGAATATGTACTTATAAATGTTTTAATATTACCTCAAGCTGGATTGCAACATTTACAATTTCTGTTGGGCTACGTAAATACGTTTTGCATACTTACATGGGCACAGAATTAGTCTTTCTTGCTTAAGTTTCACAAAATACCTGCAAAAGTCAAACGGGTTTAAATGAAAACTCTGAATGATTATGATTTTGCAAACTTTGAGTTTCTGGTTTTCAGCACCAGAGGACTGATTGCTGCCATTCCTCTTGATAAATTTATTCCACATCCAGTAGCAGTACTGGACCATTTAATGTGGATCTGAAATTCTCCTGGGAAAGTGGCAAAATGGAATTTAATGAAGTTTCTCAAACTTTAATGGGATTATGAATCCTGTATAATCTTGCCCAAGTACTTCTTGCAAACATGCTACTTGCCAACACTTGCAAAATCTTCTCTGTTTTTGTCTGGAAAAAAAAGATTAAAAAAAAAAAAAAAAGCCAGGTACAAATTCCTCAAAGAAAGCAAAGGTGTTCTTTAAAATAATTTACAATAAGAGGCAAGCCCTACAAATTTCTCATCTGATATGAATTCTATTTGAAAGTTCTCTTTGAATAATTTCCCATTATTCAAGTCTTTTCAATATTGTTATTCAAGTCACTCCCTATGTTACTTGCCTACCTTTGTCCAGTGACAGCTGTTTCTTGCAATTACGTGTGATTTCCCACCACCCCCACCCTCCCCTTCCTCCCCCTAGAAGGAATCCAGGATGAAGTAGAGAACCTTTTGATTAAAGCCTTGCTTAGCATAGTGGAAGAGAAAGGGCACTTGTGGGAGCTGATCCAGGGGGACCAAGGGCTTATAAAACCATAGAAAAGGAGCCTGGACAGAGAGTGGAGGTCACTTGGTCTCCTCTCTGCTACATGCAGGAAGACAAGGGGAATGGGAGACCCCTGTGTGGCAAGACCCTGTGCCAGAGCACCTCAGGAGCCCACCCACCACCTGAGCCTTGGCCTTCCTGCCCTGGTCTCTCAACACCATATGGTCACACGTGCCTCCAAGGAAAGCAGATTCTGAAGCTCTGGCTCCTATCTCCCGGCTGCTCCATAGTGAGTAGCAAGGTGAGGGGAAACCTGCCTCCTTCCTGTCCCCAGTGCAATTCCCAGGGTGGGGCTCACAAGTGCCCCTGTGTCATCACCCACGTGGTCACTCCTGGCAGCCCCAAAAGACCACACTGACAATTAGTGCCCATAGAGACCGCAGTACTGGATGTTGTGAGGTCAGGATGATGCTCCTTGACTTCAACCTAGCTGGAAATCAAAATAATTTTATATTTATTTGCTTGAATTGGAAATAGATTTCATATGCAAGAACCTCCCTACAGTGGAAGGTTGCCCTTGGAATGGCATCAGTTTCTAAACCACATGTACCAGAGGTCTTGTGGAAAAAGATTGCGTCCTTCAGGTTAGCCTGTGTGTTTGCATTTGATCAAAGTGTGTAGGTTGTGTGGTGGATTGCATATACCAGTGGAAATGAAGAAAAGCATTGAAATAAAAGAGCTGACTTTTAAAATCATGCAGCTCTTTCCTGTGACAGTGTTGCTTTCTGACATGGTTTTAGCTGGCATAGAGTTAATTTTATTTGTAGAGGCTTGTATGATGCTGTGTTCGGGACTTTTGATGAAAACAGCAGTGATAATCCACTGGTGTTTCAGCTGGGGCAGAGCAGTGCTCACACAAAGCCAAGGCCGTTCCAGCTCCTGGTGCTGCCCTGCCAGTGAGGAGGCTGGGGGTGCACCAGGAGTTGGGAGGGGACACAGCCAGGACAGCTGGTGCAGGCTGCCCAAAGGGATGTCCCACACCACGTGGTATTGTGCTGATAAATATGGAGTAAAGGAGGAGGAAGGGGGGATGTTCGGAGCGATGGCATTTGTCTTCTTGAGAAACCGTCCCGCATACTGAGCCCTGCTTTCTGAGAAGTGGCTGAAACCTGCCTGCCGGAGGGAAGCAGCGAAGGAATTCTTTCTTCTGCCTTGCTTGTGCATGTGGCTTTTGCTTTAGCTTGTGAATGGTTTTTATCTGAACCCATGAGTTCTCCCACTTTTACCTTTCCAATTCTCTCCCCCATTCCACCTGGGGAGAGTGAATGAGTGGCTGTGTGGTGTTGAGCTGCCCGCTGGGGTTAAACCACAACACTTTCCACTCTGTAGAGTTAGTCCCTATGTTATCTGAGAAATAGGAGACCCAAACGAATGTAGAGAATTCCTATCTGTCTGGAGTTAATAAATAAGCATAGAGGCCGGATCAGCATGTATTTAAATAATTAAAATAACTCTCTAACTATGTTTAATTAGACAAATCTCTGAATATATTTGTAATACCATAGGATTTTGGTCCTTTGTCTTTAAAACATAAATTGACTTAATACTGTTTTGAAAGGTAAGCATATCTGGGAATAAAACTGAAAGGCTTAGGCTTCTTTGTTTAAAATGATTTTTTCAAAAAATAACAAATGCATTGCTAAATCAACTCACAGATTAATAATGGCACATCTCTTTCTGTATTTTTGATCATTGCAGATGGCACTGATAACCATGCAAAAAAAAAAAAAAAAATTGCTTGGTGTTTCCGTTGTGTATAATAGGTAATCTGATTCATTGTCTAACTACATTGTGAACCCTACAAATTTTGCATTCTAAGAAAATACTGGAATTCTAGTATTTTTTTTTTTTTTTTTTTTTTCCTCAAGAAGGATTAGGCTGTGGTTAACTATGCATTAAACAGTTAATCATAAACAGACCATCTGTGATATATTACCAAGAGCATACTAAACAAATTGGGTATTGTATAGGTACTACCTTGTGAAAACCTTGGCGTTAATGTCATCTGATAAATGCTCCTATAGCTTGCTGATTTCCAGTCACAGGCAATGAAAGCATACTGCTTGGTTCAGAGACAAACACTGCAGACCCAACAATATTTTATCTTAATTTAAACCTTAATCCATTTAAATAGAATCTGCACTGTAATAGTAGTGTTAAATCACAGAAACGGGAATAGTGTTAACAGCAGGACATTATCTTTTATTGAGGGCAAGCAGCAGGGTTGCTGCTAATGAGGACATCATCAATTTATCAGTTAAAGGTCAATCTAAAAGGATTTCTGCCCTCTGCCCACCCCCCGCCCTCCATGTTTTTTGCTCTGTGCTATTGCTGTCTGGACCCTGAATCATTTTTATCAATCATTCCATGCTATGACAGGAGACATCTTAATGCAATGTCTGCATAATGTTTACAAGAAGTACAGGTTTGTCTAGCTGGGAAATACCGCTTTCGTGCTCTTCTCATCATTTACCATGTTCCTAAAACATTTCCTAGTACCTTTTTTTTTTTTGAAATGTTACAGTTTAATATTTCTGTCGTGCCATGTTTCCTTAAGTTGCTGGCTGTTTTTAAATGTTGCAAGAAAGAAATATTTGATGGCATGAATTTATTGGTGACTGATATATTTTATTGGAATAAGTCATGCAGAAGGATTCAGTATCCTTCACTTATTATGTGGCTATCAAAGACAAGAGTTTCCTAATTCAATATTGAAAATTACTGATGCGTATCTTCAAAAGGTTTCTTGCTTTCAAAAATATGAAATAAATAAGATATAACATTTTTTTTTCTTACAGTGGTAGTGTAAAGATTAGAGCAATTGAATCATAAGTTATTCTATAGTAAAATCAAATTTAGATTTTATCATAAGATTTTAATTATTTTCCCCTTCCCAAGCTTGTGCCTGTTGTTCGCTTCAAGATGGCAACCAGAAGGCAATTTTATGACATTTCTTTAGTGGAGCTGTCAAACTCATATGATCCCTTTTCACAGTTCTTGCTATCTGGTTCATTTTTGCACTTACAAGGAATGAGACCTTGAGAATCAACTATAAGAAACAGTGTGCTTTCTTGCACCTAATTGGGAAAATGTTATTCTGTTTGAAGTTACAAATCATCTAGTTACTTGTAATTTCATTCTCTCTGAACATAAGGCACTTGGTAATGCTGACTTTTTTTTAATATATTTTGTTTTAATCCATTAGAAGCTGAAGCCTTCACACTGATTCTTGTTTTTTTTTTTTTCTTTTTTTTTCTTTCATCTTTAATTCACCATACATGGATTTATAGTTTAGAGACAGCAATTAAAAAACACTGACAAGAAGACTGCAAGTTATTTTACTCTTCCCACCAATTCAGATTTATTATTTTTTTCCTAAACCATCATTGCATGCAGTGTTATGCAGTTTTAATGCTATGATTGTCACGATTATCCCTAGGAGTCCCTCTCATTGACTAGCACCTCTGCTATGCCAGATCTTGTACAAGGTCCAAGTTACAGGTTTCAAAGGAGACATGAGTTTGTGCAAGAAATACGGCAGATGGACACAGGCTGAGAAGCAGGCAGCTACCAGGAAACAGGAAGAGGATGGTAATCATCATGATAAACACTAGTCTCACATGTGCTGTTAAATTATTAGGTTTTAAAACTAATTTACCTAGTGGATTAAACAGGTTATAGATGGCTGATACATTGATTTTGTTTAATCTTAAAAAGAATCAATTTAACCTAGGCTAATGTTTCAGTTTTAAAACAATTTAAGCGTATCTAGACAGGAGTTTTGCACCACTTTAACTAAATTAATCTTGACCCAATTTAATTTGGGCTGGTATAATGTTTTGGATAGGAAAGACTGCATAAAATACTTCAAAGTAAGAATAAATTGGCTTTAATCCCAAATTAATGATCAGATTCTGCCTCTAGTTACTGGTATGTCATGCCACTAAAATTAGTGAGAACTTCAGACAAAGCTTTGCCTTATTGAAAACCACTGTTTTTTTTGTTTGTTTGTTTGCTTGTTTGTTTTTTAGTATAGATTCATCCAGATAACAGATTATCAGTTGATGAATGAAAACTTCAGGATTTTGTTTGTTTGTTTTTAACTTGTAGATAGATCATCAATTAAATGCTCCCAGATTGTTATGTGGGTATCAGAAAATTCCATAGAATGGAGAAGAGAAAAAGACAATTAAAAAAAAAAAAAAAAGTCTGTGTGTTTTAATTGCTATTTGGCCTTTTCCTTGGTTCCTTTTAGTGCTTAGGTAGAGAATGTTTCCATTTCTGAAAATCAGTGAAATGATTCTGAATCTGCTGTACTTCTGTCATCTCTTCTGAAGAATGCATAAGTGTGTTGCAGTGTTCAGTAAATATCACCCTCCTAGGATTTGTTCATGGAAGCTTGGTCCTGATTTCTTTCAGAAAAGAGACCTGTAGTCTAAGTGCATCCTAGGTAAGAACAGAGTCCTTCAAATTCTATGTCACTTTTTTCAAGCCAGAAAAGAGTAAAGGGCATCTTTACTTTCTTGTTACTGCCTAAGGGTAGGTCATGTCCTAGTGGTCTGAGGTCTAATTTTAAAAAAATGTATACATCTAGTAGTAGACAGCATCTTTCAGGTGCTTTGGAACTAAGAAATAACATGATACATTTACACTGAATTTGTTCCCAGACATCCTCGTGTCCACCCAAGAATGTGTAGTTCAATACGTTCCTTGCAAAAATTCAGGATTACGACTTCTTAAATATATTGGTGGTTATTGTAGAAACTCCTTGTTAAGAATTCATGATTTTTTTATTTTGTGCAAGGCGAAGAACATAAGGACTGCTTAATAAATCTTAGTAATAATAAAGATCAGTACTCATGAGTATATTTATTGCTGTTTGTATACAAAAAATATAAAATGCTATCTCAATTGCTGTAAATAGTGTTGATGAGGCTCATTTAATTCATGGATATTGCTGATATTTTAATTCTGTGTTGGTGTTGGGATGATAGAAACATCCATCTCTGTGAATTTACATTTGCAGTAAAATGAGAAACACTAGAAATATGCTTTAAGAGCAAGTTTGCTGCTAGTTTACAATAGCAGAATCCTACTTTCACTTGCTTCGTAATGAGAAAATCCTTCATTTAAAAATTCAGACCTGTGGTTTATAGTTTGTCACAAATGCCAGAATAATAATCTTGCAGATA
This sequence comes from Nettapus auritus, assembly GCA_011076525.1. Classification (NCBI taxonomy): domain Eukaryota; kingdom Metazoa; phylum Chordata; class Aves; order Anseriformes; family Anatidae; genus Nettapus; species Nettapus auritus. Next base: position 99,387,968 of record CM021765.1, read on the forward strand.
AAATTGTGTGCCAGTGCCCCTATAGAGCACAACATTACAGAATAAGTATGATAGTAGCAGTCTTGGTTTTAACTTAATTTTAGAAAATTTACTGTAGCAGGACCAGCTGGGGATATTTGTCATCTGAATCACCCCAAAAGTGAAAAGGGCAAAAAATCATAGATACTGAGGCCAGAAGGATAATTTTCCTTCTAGGCTCTTTCTCAGCTCCCTTAAAAAGAGATTTTCTTTGTTAAGAAACAAGTGAAATTGCTTGAAATCACACAGGTACAGCAGTCGTATTTTTCAGTTATGTTTCCATATCTGGAAACCAAGTGTAATGCATCTTCTCCAGCTGAAGAAATGGAGAACTTCTTAAAGCTTACCTCTCAAAAATAAAGGTGAGGGAGAGATAACATTGCAGAAGTATTACCAAATAGTTTAAACTTTCTAAGCTGCTTTGGAGGCAACCAAACGTTAAACCATATGGCAGAATTCTACTGTCATTATCACACATGCTACTCTCTGAAAATTTATTTAAAATATGTTATGGGTCAGAATGTCTAATTGATGCTCTGTGGGCTTTTTTCCATATTCTAAAATGTGTTTTACTCCAGATATCCCCACTTGCTGCAGATGGTCAAGCTTCAAAATGGGCTTGATTTGGCCAATGAGTGGCTTGCCAAGCACATTTCTTAGACATCAATTTCAAGGACTGATTCTTGTAATTGACTTTCTCCCTGTCTCAAGTGGCATGAAATTCACTTCCGATGTGAGCTCTTTCTGACCACCACATGTGTGTATATATATATATATATATATATATTTAATGCATCACAGTAAGCTGACGTGTGTTCAGTTTGTCATGGGGGAAGCATGTATAGTTATCAGTGATGATGCAAACTGTAAGTAAAATAAATTAAACAAGACAAGCTGGTATAAACAATGAGGGAAAATTCACCAGAGAATGAGATGCCTGGGCTGAGTTACCATGGCTCTGCCTCCACCTTTCCAGCCTCTATGACCTCTTTCAATAATAAAGTACATCATGTGACTTCTCTTTTCCTATAGCCACACCAGTCAGAGAAGGTGATTTTATGAATGTATGTAACTTCCTCAGGAACCTTATGCATGCCTCATTCAGTACCAGTAAGAATAGCTTTCTGGTTTATTGGACTCGGTATCCCACTTTTTTGTAACACTGTTGTACTTATACCAGTATCTTACAGTTTGTCAGATTTTATACCCTTCTTATTGAGTTAGTTGTATGATCTTCTCTTGTTAAATACCAGTTGTGAAATAGTTGAGACCAGTCCGTAAAAGAAGTCAAATGCAATATTCCATGCTGCAGAAGTAAGTATTATGTATTTATTTTCACAGTGTCTCTTCAGCCCTGAGTCAAGGAATCAGAGGCCTAGGCAAATAAGCCATTAGTGGCAGCTGAACTAAGACACTGGAAAGATAACTGCAGCTTAATTTAATATGAATAGAAGTTACTTTTCTTTCCCCTGCTTCCCTTCCCTGAAATGGAAGTCTGATTATTATTTTTTTTAAATTTTATTATTTTTTCTTCTGCATGGAAAAGAATCATTAAGGCTTTTGTGAAGAAAACCATTATCTTGCTCTCCTTTTCTTCCCCCAAAATCTAAAGCCCCAGAAAGAGATGGAGGGCTTTGGATTGCCCTCTGGCATCAAATGCTGGAAGTGAAGCGGGGTTTTATCCTCTGCCCTTGGGGCTTTATACCCACCTCTTCTCCTGCCCCCAGCTGAGGATGCTCCCCTAGCCACTGGCATCCCAGCTACACTCCTCCACCCACCATAAATCTCACCAAACCCTGGTAACTTGCTTTTCAAGTGGATATCCTACTCACTGGAGTAAATAGTATTTGAGTGTATCAAACAGGATGAGAGTTGCAGCTGTAGGCCATGCAGGGTGCCAGTTTCAGCCCTTTGTTTAAAAACAAATGCCTTTGCCTCAGGTGTGTATTTATTCCCTTAGACTAATGGGATCATTCCACTGTATTCTGGGGAAGAATACTCATTTTAAGCAAGCTTCATGCCTCTGCAGCTCTATATCCTGCACATTTTACATCAGAAAAGGACAATTTAAAAAAGCTAATCTACTAGATGAAAGGGTTGCCCTCTCCCCTCCCTCCCAATAACAATAATGCAGGGCAAAGGTGTTTTCCTGGAAACTGAATATGAGTGTAATCTGAGGTAAAAGAAGGAATGGAGTTGATATTTTCCTTATTTCTCTACTGGATTTCCATGTGCAAGCCACCTGTGTGATACATATGCAATCATAGCTTCCCAGATGTATCAGACTACACAAGAGCCAGGAGCCTAGGGACCAGATCTCTACTTGCACATCCGTATAATCTTTACATGCCTGTTGAGTATTTGGCTGAGATTTCTGGAACTAATTCAACCAGGATTACTGCCTGTATAGAAATCTTGAGGTAAAAGACAAAGGCTGGAAGTCAGACAAATTTTTCCAAAGACAAAAATGTAGCTTGTGTGATACTGCTGACCTTGTTCTTTGAGCGAAATTTTACCTAGCAGTTTGGTGTCTCAAAACCTAGTTGGTGCTTCCTGACCTGCTGCATTTCTTAAATGAGTTTCATTTGACTTACTTAGTCATGGAGATTACAGAAAGGAAAAGAAACAGGTAAAACACTAAATAATATAGATAGGAGGTTGTATTGCATGTCAGGAAAAAAAATGAAAATATTATTTGGGGCAGAGACTTAGCAATGAAGGAAAAAAAAACAAACACCTATTTGGTAAAGTGTAAGTTTATTGTATTGTAAGAATTCCCATTCATGTCTAGAAAACCTAAAGACAGGGAATCAAAAGAACTGTAGACCTAGAACTATAGGAAAATTTTAAAAATAAATCAGTTTTAATTTATTTATGGCACGTTCAGTCTCATGTTTCAAACATTTCACACTTTTTAGGGTATTTTCCTCTTCCAATAGAGGGTAACTGAATTAATCAGTTCTGTTTTGCGTGTTTCTGAAATAGTTACTGTTTGGAACTAATACATTGCAACTGTATGACAGCTTCTAAATGAGACCAAAAATAAATCAAAGGTTTGAAGGGTTGCCTTGGGCACCTACAGAGGCTGGATGATTAAGTGAAACTGAGTGAATAATACATGGTGAATAATACACTCAAAAAATTTTTATCCTTATTTTCCCTTCTAGTATTAGAGAAATTGCAATCAAATCATGATTTCTATAAATTTGTTAGTCATCTCAGTTGGCTTATTCTTCAAATTAAGATGTTTTGTTATTTTTATTTTATAAAAAGGTTTTAGCTGCTACTGAATTCCACAGAAATTTGCTGAAGTGATAGCTGTTAGTGACTGATGGCTCTGTTCTATAGTTGTAATTCTCTTTGACTAGGTGTGAATTAGGATAGATAGCAATAAAAAAAATAATGTTTTGATTAATGGCTTTGTAGAATACACAGGTTTATGCAGGGTCACATTTATGAAACTGAGCTGTACCAATACCAGTATCTTCTGAAAACACTAACCCAACTGTGTGATCAGAAGCTTTAAGTTCTACAGCTTTAGCATTTTTGTTTACATTTAATGCATGTAAATTTGCTGGTCATTAACAGGGCCTGAATTGTTTGTTCTGCCACTGGAAAAGGCCACTGAGATATTCTTTGGTTCATATCTTCTGGAAGCAAACTGTCTACAAGCATCAGCAGTATGCCCTTTCTTCAATATAGATTAGTAAGGCTTGACAGCTCAGTTAGATAAAGGGGGACTTCAGTAGGGACTCTGAAAGAGTTAGTGGCTAAACTATTAGAAGATATGATCTGATTAAGAATCTGATTGGATGTTTGTTTGTTTGTTTGTTTGTTTTGCTTGTTTGTTGTCTGTTTGATCCTATTCATTTACTGTTACGATTATTTATGTGGTGCCACAGGCATGCCAGACATTAAATAGGCAGACAGTATGACAGGGTCCTGGCCCCAGAAAGCTTGCAACTTGATTTAATATTCCCTCAAAGTCTGGATAAATGTCAATGTATGACATAACTTTATGCATTCTTGCGGAGGCAGTTAACATAAGCTGCAACTACATTATATGTGTATTAGTTAAAGTTCAGGGTTCTCTTATTTTTTTGCTCCAGGCTGAGAATAATAAGTCAATATTTTGTTATCATTGAGAGTACAACCTCAGAAGCAGTGCAGTCCTCATCTTAGTATCGATTTCTCCATTGTAAAAGAATTAGCATGCGTCTTGCTCCTTGAATCACAGATCTTATTTCTTGCATATACTTCACAGAAGAGCTTTGGAATAGCAATGGGCAATTTATCATTTTACCTGCTTAAAATGGGGCTGGGCATATGGAAAGCACATAAAATGTAGAGCTAAATGTTTTCCGCAAACTTTATCATAAATGTATATTGTGTATTAGCTACACAAATAAGTAATGTTTCTGATTTGACACAGAAATTGACACAATTCAGATGAATTTGTGTGAGTTACCTCAAAACCTGACTTATGAGAAAAATTGCATTAAATTTTTAATCTAATTATTCATTTATGAAAAGAACACTATGATGCAACTCTAATGCACATTGTTGATGTGACAATCTTTGGTAATATGGCTTGTTTCTCAGATGCTATCAAAATGCAGTATACTGGAGAGGAACAGATTAAGAAAATTCTATCTCCATTTGAGATTGAGTTATTCCTGAGAAGTATTTGATGTTAGGCTGGCATTTAAATCATTGTTATATAATAATATATATTCTAGGATCCTTTCATGAAATATAATAGTACTTACAATGAGACAGTAGTTGTAGTACAAATTATCTGGTAAGATCATGTAATTTCTTGGTGCACTCTGTATTAAAAAAACATATCTTCCTCTTTTGGTACCCTTTTAGTTCTGTAATTTATCAGTGGTCTAACAGCTTGAAAAACTAGACAAAATAGAATTGCTGCCCCCAGAACATAGTCTGGTTTATTGCAATTCCTTTTCCCATTTCTGCTTGAACATCTAACCTCAGAGTGATAGAGAAAGAGATCAGATGGTAAAAATAAAAAGACTTGTGCTAAAATAAACCATTTTTACCCAAATAACATTCTCCCCAGGAGACACCAGCTGAATATTGCATCTGGAGGTAAGTACATTTGGGAGCCTAAGAGGTTCCCAAAGAGAATCCATTTAATGTTTCAGAGACCACAATGAGCTTTACTTAAATTACTTGTCAGAGATGTACATCTGCAGGTTTGACTGTTGAATTTCCCCTTAATAACATAACATTTTATAAGACAACAAATGGATGCTGATAGTTTATACAGTTCAACATTTCCCTCCACGAATGTGTTGCTGCTGTAATTAATGCTATTCTTTTGATTCATCCAAGCATAATTTTCTGAATATCTCGTTTGTTTTCATTAGGTTGTCATGGAAATCTGGGAAATCATTGACTTGCAATGGATTTCCTTGAAGTTCAGCAGCTATGTAAGTAACTGTGAAGCATCCTAGGTAGGATTGCTTCTACCAGACTATACAATGCTACCCTCTAGTTATTTTACAGTACAATAGCATCTTCCTTTAATTCTTTGTGCAGGTGTAACAGACAAAAATATTGTTAGTAATTCTGGAAAAATTAGTGCATTTTTTGTGTGTGTGTAGTTTGGCTGTCAGAAAAATATTCACTCTACTTCAGCACACCTACTGCTGTAAGGAAAAAGGCTTTCCAAAAGGGTTTGCAATTGAATTAGAGCTCAAGTTGTCGAAGTTATTTGCTGCTGTGAGTGGACAACATTAACCTGCTGCTTGTCTTTCACTGCTGCAAGCTGTCAGAGGAAAAATGTTGAACAAATGCAGTCCTGCTGCTTTGGGAGCTGAAATGAACTGGCTGTGTTGCATCCTTTACTCATTTGACTGACATGCATTCAGCTTTCAGATCTGAATCTTTTCAACAGTAGCGACAGCAAACAAGATAACTGAGTCAAATCTACCTTATTATCTAGCCATAAAGTTGCTTAGCTTCAAAACACAGTAAAATGTTGACCTAATGAACTACCAGCATGGGTGAGGATTGTGCAAACATAGATGTTTTCAGGTGTTTGACATAACTGATATCCAGGCATTTTGGTGGACTACTTTCTCTTGTGATTCATATATTGCAACTTGTGATTGAAATCACCTGATACACTTGGCAAAGATTCCCCTAAAAATAAGACTGACACTGACTCCTTTTCCTATTTGTCTCATATCTCTGGATATACCAACATGGTTCGGCTCCTGTGTGACAAACAACCTAGGGCATAACCTCCATAGTCAGAAAGTGCTCAGTCCTTTACAACCTTTCCGCAAAATTAAATCGTTTTTTATTCCATCATAAAAACACAAAAGAATTTAACTGTATATAATGTAATGCATTAATAATGTCAGTGGAATCATCAATAATAGCTTATAGGTAATCCTCTAAAGATTTAAAATTTGGTTCAAAAGTTTACCTGAAGCTTATCCAATCTATGTAAATCTTCTGGGATGCACAGTATTTTATAGGAATTTGCCCAGGTGCATCCTACATCCAGCTGGCCTGAAAGTTGGAGAGGAAAAATCTTAGCTGGGTGTTATTTCAGTGCTCAAGCCCCAGAACTATTGGAAAATATGGATCACAGCAAAACTACCATGAATGAAATTATGAATAATGGGCGAACATTTTCAAAAAAATAAATATTAAGCTTGAATTTCAGGTGAGAGGTTGGTGTGCATTGGTTCTCTAAGTTCCAACTGAGAATTAATCTAGTACTTAGTAATGGATTCTTACAATGGATGGACAGCCTCAGACTTGCATTTTGATAATTTTAAAAAAATGACAAAGTCTTCTTTCTCCTCATTTTTAATTCCTAATGTAGAGAAATCTGGCCTTGCTACACTTACAGCGCATGAAAAATATGAGTGCTTTGCATTCATCCATCCTTGATTGTCATTTTGGCATAGGAGGATTGCATGGAAAAGCAGCAATCGGTTCACAAAAAGAATGATCTCAAATTATAACAAATGGTCAAAGAAAGGAAGAAGACAGAGATTTGGAATTTGGCCTTTATTTTTATTTTTCTAATTTTTTTTTCATAGCTTGGACATTTGTTAAGCTGAAAATGTTGTTTCTTTGTTGTCTTTATACACACATTGCCTCCTGACTTATATTAGAATAATATTCACGTAAGTGTGCTAATGGTAGGTCCACAAGCAGGAAATGCAATACACCTGCACAGGCAAAGTTTCCAAGATAACCAGTGTTCACAAATAGATGATAAATTCAGTGAAGTAAGTTTGATCTGTGATTTCAGATCTCACTGAAGTCATGTTTTCTGAAAGAATGCTACCTAGTCTACTGCAAAATAAATGTAAAAAGAGTACTTCTTGAAGCATGAAGAATAGAAACTTTATTCCCAAAGTAGATCCAAGCAAAACTTGAGCTTTCAGCTCATGGTAACTCAGTGAATGAAGATCCAAATGTCACTTAACATGGCTATACACAGGAAACAGATTTTTGTTTAATATACCAAATGATGCAGTGGTATGTTTGCAAAAGTGGTGATGCATTAAGTGTTTTTAAAACCCAGCTGCCACCTCAAAGGAGTGGTAGACTGAGAATGATGAAGGAGCATAGTCTCAGGACAGCATGGATACTGTAATGACTCCTTGTTCCTGGAAGAGGTGAGTTTCTCACTTCTCATTATGTCTCTCCCCCAGTTCCTGGTAACAGGAGGTTCTCATTGACGGTTGTATGACCTGATCTGTTTCTTCAGTATTAGTGAATTAAAAGAGTCTAATTTGCAGGTATTCCTCACAAACTTTAGCAAGTCAAATTAGCTCACAGAAGGCTCTTGTGGGTGATGGTGGTATGCAGTAGCCAGAGCACGGAGAACAAAAGGAAAGTAGGAAGAAGTAGGAGGAACTGGTAGCAATGAGCTATCAGATCAGTTCCCATTCTCTTGTGGGAACTCAAGAAGAGTTTTAGGAAATGTGGATGTGAATTGTAACGGATGCTGGCATTCACAGCAAAATCACCTCAAGAAGTCCCAGCCACCTCCCAAGGGCAGCAGTTCATTTCTTCTTTCTGTCCCCCCCCTCCTGCCTTGCACACATTAATTATAGTCTCCTGTTACTTGGTTTTGCTGCCCTAACTTGTTCTTGTGCCTATACTGATAATCAAATCACAGAAAATGTAAGGACTGTAGCTCCTCCTCCTCTTTCAACTGAGGGAGGAAAATGGTTAGAACGTTTTTATCATTACAGTGATCTAGGCTGCTGGCTTAGCCCACCAGAGGCACAACAGTGTAGTGTCTGGAGAATAACACACATGTGTTTGGAAATGTCTAAAGCTGGTCCCTTACAAAAATTGATCCTACCAATGCAGTTCATCAGGCTGAAAAGCCTGCTAAAGGAGTGGTTTTGCAAAACTTTGATTTATTGTATCTGAAGTGACCGGGACCACCTTCAGCTGAGAAATAACATAAAATCTTAAGAACTAATTTAATGTGATGCAATGCCAGGGCTGCCCCATGCCAGCCCCAGCTGGCCCCAATGGCCCCAGCGCAGGGCACAACCGGGCCACAGCCACGAAGCTGGTGCCTCACCTTGGGGGCAGCCTGGGGAAGGTAGGGCAAACACTGCATGGCAGGGGGTGGTGAGGGGAGCTGTGTGAGGAGTGGCCCTGAGGACATCCAGGGGAGAGGAGGAGGAGGGTGAGGAAGTAGGTGCTCCAGGTGCCAGAGCAGAGATTTTCCTGCAGCCCCTGGAGAGGCCATGGTAGAGTAGGGGAGAAGTGTGAGGAAGAAGGAGTGGCAGATAGGATGTAATTTGTAAGTCTAGTTATAAAGAACAGAGCCAAGTTACAGGAAAAAGCCAAGACAGTTTGCAGATGTAAGGAAGAATACCATGTGCCACTATCACATAGGCTGGCTGTAAAGCCAAACTGCTTTAGACAAAGTTAAAGACAAAGTCCAGGGAAAATAATTCGATGAAGTAGTGGGTATAGCCCACTTCTGCTCGTACAAATCTGAATTTTGATTGTAAATGGATCTTTCCTATTCATATGCTGAGATTTTTCCAGAGCCATAAAAAGTACAAAAGAAGGTCCAAACTGGCCAATGCAGAATGTGAGAATATTTCTCCTTGTACCAGATACTTTGGTTTCTAAAACATCATATATTCTTAATAATGATCCCAATGTTTGATGGATAATTCTGTCTTTCTGTCTTTCATTGCAGCTGCTTTTCCTAGCTCTCTTTTCTTCTACATCTGATGGACTCTTACACTGTCTATTGACCCTAGTAACCCCAATGACTTCTGAAAATCATTAGATCTGAAAGTAAAACAGATAGGATAGAAAATAATGAGACCTTTTGTTACTGGTTTGCTTGTGTTTCTAAAAGACAATGAATGTCTTTCAAAACTAAGCCTTCTTGACTGTAGTAGCACACAAATACACACAAAATTACATGCTAATATAACAACATTACTACTACTAAAATATATGAAATTATTTCAGTTGTGTTCTATATATATATATTTTTTTTTAAAAAAAAGCTAATGGTTCTACACTAAAGCTTCATGGAAATCAAGGTAATGTTTCTTACTGTGTGTTCTTAAACTGGGTAATCCATGGTTTTCTATTTCTTTAACTCACAATATTGTTTTAAGCATGTGTGTTTACAAGTTAGCAGCCCACCTTTTGAAAAAGATTTTAATCTCAGATGAAACAAAACCAGAATAATAAGAGTAATGAAGTACTGACTGATGGTTAAGTGCCTCAAGAGAAAAATCTAACTAGCTGGCACTCTAGTAGATGAACACACATAAACAAAAGACAAAAACATATCTGTGGAAGGAGCTATATTACTTTGCCAGTGGTTTAGTATTCTACAGAGTGTGGACAGAAGAAAGCCCTGGCTGTGCAAAGTGATCAATAAGAGCTGATTCTTGCATCCATGGAGCTCAAGTGAAATCAGCAGGAAAGAAGCTGGCATCAGTGGATTAAATTGCAAAATCAAATCCTAAAGACTGACAGAGAAATTGTCTGAGGCTACTTCATGATACTAAAATATTTTGATGCTGTGTGATTTGGCAGGAGAGAAAATAATTAAGGAATTATAAAGCCCTATGAATTTCATCTCTCCCAGTCCCACAGTAGAATTTTAATTCTCATGCCAGTGGCAAAAAAAAATGATTTCCTTTACACAGATGGAGCTGGGAGTCGCTGAAACTCTACCTGAAAGTCTAAGACTTCTACCTCCAAAGAAAGTGCAACCCAGCTTCTCTCTGGTTTTTCCTTGTTCTCTTTGCTTTCTGTTGTTTACTTTGCTAGTTTGCCTGAAGCTATTTGTTCTAGTTGGTTTGTATTTGTGTTAGAGGATGTTGTTTAACACAGATTGTATCTTGTGTTTGCTGTTCAAATTCAAACACTTCACTATGCCTAGTTAAAAATTGTCTGCAGTACCAAAAATTAGACAGTTTATCCTGAAAAATATCCCTTTGATTATGATCGAAATGATATGCATAGTTTGTGGAGTTTAAACCTGTCAGGAGAGTTCTAAGTATGTTGACTATTTGTCTGTGCTGACTTTTAAACAATATTAACATATAGGTAAGGCAGTATCTATAGCAAATAGAACACACTATTTCCATTAATATTTTCCAAACACAGCAGTTTTGTCTACTCTAAAGAATATATATATACATATGCTTTAGAAAAAAAATAATATATATATATATATAAATATATAGAAACAAGCTTTAAAGGGGTGTTTTACCTGTTCCTTTACATTGGGGATTTGCAGCCTGTGGCTATTGAGTGAAATGCAGCTGGAGTGGTTCAGGTGCAGTTTCCTGCACTGCCTAGCCCTGGGGAGATTACTGGCAGGACTGCGTTCTGGGGGCTGCAGCTGTGCTTAATCCCAAGTGCAGTAAAAAGAGAGCTAACACGAAGTGAAGGGACAAACTCTGCTCAATTGCTCTGTGAGCTGCATGGCAAACCCTTTTCCAGCTCACATGAAGGCAGTAAGACCATTAGGAACCAACCATCTTTTTCCTCTAAGCTACTTTAGGCCCTCTGTACAAATGTATGGGAGTACAGTGTTGCTGAAGCACACCTCAGATTGCTTCTACAACCACCAGTGCACTACTTCAGTGTTAAATCTCTCATAAGTGCAACTTGTAGTGCTACAGGATATTTTTATGGTCATGTCAGTTTATTGTTGTCATAAAAGGATTTATGCCCTCCTCCTGCTTTGCTGCCAGAGACATGCATCACTGATTAAACCTGAGGAAAAGAATGCTAGCATCTCTAAAACAAACAACAACAACAACAAAAAACCCACAAATCTGAAGATGAGTATTTTAACGAAAAGGATTGTCCTGGGAAAAACATTTTCCTAAGGAAATGAACACAGGAAGGTCAAGATGAGTGAAAGCCTTCTGCTTGCCTGACACGAGCTCAGGGGCTCTGCAGAGTCTGCCTCCCAGCATGGGCACTGCTCACCTGGGATGTGGTGACGGCAGTGCCATGCCCAGCAGGGAGGAGGCCAGGCATGCCAAGGCCACCACCATGCCGAGGCCTCTGGGTGCGGTGTGCAAGCTGAGCAGCAGCTGGTCAGATAGGGATGTTACGTACAGGTTCCCACGTTAGTTTCATCTGTGCATGCTGCCTTACTGTCTACCCTATTTTTAAGTTCTGTTGTGTGGTGTTGAAGACCCTTTAAGTTTCATCTTAGGATGTAAACTTTTAGCTGACATGTCAAGTTCTTGCTTTCTCTTGCAAAGCTGCTTAAGTTTATATACATCCTTCACCTCTTCTCCATCTACCGGTGCACCTGTAAAAATCAGAGGATTATTGTTACTGTAATTGTGAAAGAAAGATCAATTGTGTTAACAAATAGTGGTATTTGCAAGAAATAAAATGGTAAATGAGACATGAAATAGGTGCTGGTTTTGGAGGAATAAGGGAAAATTTCATCATTGACAAATTTCAGTTCTTGAGAAAAATGGATGTTGGAGTATACCTGACTTAATAACATGGACCAATGACCCACAATGACTCTCATGGCATGGCCAGCTGTGGTGGGCCCTGGAGGAAGGCTCACGCTAGCAGGACCAGTCAGTATAATGCTATTGAAAAAAAGTGGCTGGGTCTACTTTTTTATTATCTCCAGATTCACATCTCGTGATAGGATTGTGTATCTGAGAAGCACAATAAATATATTTGTTAAATCAGGAAGAATATTATTTCAGGGAGGGTACTGGAATCAGTAAGATTAATAATTTAGCATTTTATTTTTTTCTGTTTAAGGATTAGGAAATACTTATTACTTACAACATGAAAACACTAATTCTCTGATTTTGTTCAATTTAATACTTTTTTTTTTTTTTTTGAGATAGAGTTATAAAGACAGCTTGTCTTTTTGAATGTTTGACATACAAACATTCTGATCCAAGAGATGCACCCTAGGAAAAATTTGGAGAAAATCTGAGTTAATTCAGATAGTTTATTTTTTCAGCTTCAAATTGTATCACTGTTGAAATGTATTCAACCTTGTCATGTTCTAACATTGAAAAATGTTTTGAAAAAATGGCATTGCAAGTATGAAATGTGAATTTTGGATTACTGAATGTTAAGTCGTGGACTTCAGGTTACAGTTTGATCAACATAAAGCTATGAAAGGCAAGGGTTGCAGAATATCATAGAAATCTGGTTAGTACAGTATTTGTAGATGTACTTCCATACTTTGTTAATGAAATTGGGTAGCATTCCCTATGCATTTTTATATATGTGTCATGTAGAAGGTATTTACACATCTATCTTTTATCTATGACATTTTTTTTGCCATAGAATGGTTTTGGAAAAATCAGTTTTGCATACAGCAAAATCTAATTGTGTAATGAAGAGACTGTCCAGAATTCAAACTTGTGTTGTTTCAAAAAGTGCTGTTTAGGTCCCTCTCAAATTAACATTTTCAGTTTTCTCAGCAACCTTTTCTCAGCCTGTACTTTGAAGAGGGGCCTTTGAAATGCAAGGTGAGAAGCTTATTGTGTGGCATAGAGAGTCTATTAAAAAGTAGGAATCGCTGCGCATATTAAGAGAGTCACTGTTAGGAGGCTTGTGGATGCAGGAAAGCATTCAGACAGTGGATGAACTCCGATTTGGGGGATTTGGGGGTACTACAACTGTTTAAGATTCTTCTACCAACATTCCTCAGAAAATAAAGCAAAACATTTCAATTCAAGTACTTTGTTAATCTACAGAAGTGTAACATTTTTAGTCAGTGCAGAACAAGAACCCATTCTAAGACCAACTCTTAATTTCAGACTAGTATTATCTCTAATTTATCAGCTATAATGCCACAGTTACCATATGATACCTGGACTATGACTACTCAGCTGGAGATTTGCATTAGAGTTAAAATCAATAAAAACAGTGAAACTTACAAGACAAGTCACTGCTTTCAGCTCTTTTTTCAAAAGAAAATATTTCTAGGAAAAAATAAAATATGAATTTTAGCAGACAGTAAGTGGACTTCGGGTTTGAGTTGCTTCTTTGATTTACTTTAGTTTCCCATGACATGATAGAAACAACAGCACGACATAAAGACAATTTGTTTTAGCATGCTACACTACTTTAAATACCAGTCAAATTCAAACCTTTATTTTGTATGAAATATAGTTGAGGCCATATTCTGTCTGGAAACAAATTTGGCAACACCTTTAATCAGGGCACTCATACTGATAGTTTACTTAAAGTTGTGGAGAGTCTTATGTTGTGAAAGAATTCAGCTTATTGTGGAAAATTCTGCTCAGTGAAATAATTAAAAGGATCTTAGTATGCTTGTTTCCATCATTAGAAATTTAATGAATAAAATTCAGTTTTCATACCTTCTTATGGTTATGAAAGTTTTCTCTTGCATAGCCTGGCATATTTCACTTCTTAGAGATGTTTTTTTTCTAACAAAGACAAGAATATTTTAGAAGAATGGTATTCAAAGACTGCTTGTAGTGTATTTTTATGTTAATTTTGGATGTCATGCTACATTAAATATTTTTTTGAAAAAGTTATTTAGCTTTTCACCATCTTTATTCCTTCAAGGAAGAAGAAGCTAGGAAAATTGTCTGTTTTTGTTAAGCAGAAGGAAGAGATGTCCCAGAAGTTTGTGCATTTATCATCTGATCATGTGCAAACCTTGTTCAGTGCAGGGATAAACAGAGTCACGTTAAATTTGCTGTGAGCTTGAGCCTCTGACAGTGTTCATTTTATCAACAAAGACAAATGAAGGAGCAGAAATTGTAGCACGGCCTCTACTATTTCGTCATTGTCAACCTTAAATACAATAATTCACTGCTGATAGTTTTTTTTCCTTCCTTCTCCCTCTAATACTAAGCTGTCAGAATCCCTCTTGATACGGTCCAGAGCCCCAGTAGCAGTGATTACAAAAGAAGGAATTAAATTAGCTTTTTAATATCTCAGTTTATAAGTATCCTATTTTCAAAGAAAAATCTCTGAAAATTTCTCTTTCTTGGTGTAGATGTCATATTCTTAAAAAAAAAAAAAAAAAAAAAGGATGATTTGACATTAAGTATGTAAAGATACTGGTGATTAAAGGCATCACACATTCTTTTAAAAGACAGTGAGTACTGGAGAACTGTGTAAACTGTTCTTCCATTATGTGTTTATTTAATGTAGAGAATTTTACATGTAAGACCATATGTAAAGCTAACACAAATTTAGAAAATGCCAATATTCTGATTCGTTTGACTAATAAAACATTGCATTAATAGGTTAATCTAATTACTCCAAAGAGTTATATCAGATGAATAACAGCTCCTCAGCATAAAAGGTCATAATCTGATCCCAAGTTCAAGGGATTGAACTCTTTTTTATTTTTATTTTTTTTTAATTTTCAAAGATTTCCTATATAAGAGTATATATATATTAATCTGTCATTTACTAAAAGGAAATGTTGATTGAAATTTTCATCAAGGATGAAAAATATATAGCTTGCCAGATCAGCCTATATTTGCATGATCCAAACAGGTATTAAATTTTGCTATTAGTTTCATTTAGAAGATTTGGTTAGGTTATGTTTGAAATGAGACAAATTAAATAAGGCAAGGCAGATTCAAAAATGGCTGTGGCCATCAATTGTTCTTGTCTTGTACTAGATAACTAGTACAGAATCCAAGGAGAAAGATGTATTTAAAAAACAAACAAAACCACACAAAACCAAATGACAACAACAAAACAACTTAGAACAGTGTAAAATATGAAAAGTAGAATAAGATGGGTTTGAAAGCTCCCATGCTCTGCAAACATGAAGCAAAGAGCAAAGGTCAAATGATGATCCACAGGAAAGACTACAGAAGGTACTACATCCCAAAAATTCTAACTAAGCAATGCAAAATTGTAATACAATAAAATCTAATTAGCCATAACAACGAAAAATGTTTGGAAGACTTTTTGTTCACAAACTGAAGGGTGTTGCAGTAAAATAAGTACTTACGAATGGCTTATTTATTTCTTTTCATATTCTGTTTCACTCTTCAAAAATACCAGTGGTTCTTTTAGGTGCTAATTTTTAGCAAATTTTAAAAAGCTTGTCATGTTGTTTCATGTCATACTCCAGCAATAACATCAAATACGGTTCTTCAGATAGCATAAGAGTCCTGCCAACCTTTGCTGAACCTGTTTCAGGAAAAACAGCAACTGAAGTTAGTGTAACTTTGCTTTAAGGATTTGCAGAGGTGAGCAAATTAGTGGTGACATTCACTTTTTGTGTAGAAGGCTTAAAAGCCTGCACACCTCATAAATCCTTTTAAAGTCCCGTTCAGAGAATTTAAGCAGGATTTAAGTGATGCAAGGGTCTTGTGCAGGCCATGAGCACTGGTATGAATGACATGACTTTAATGACCTGAATGTCAATAGAGTTAGACTAGTATGAAGAGCCCTGTGCGTTATTTAAATGTGTTATTTTGCTGTGCATCTCTACTGAGATAGACAGATTCCCCCTCCACAGGATATAACAGCTATACAAAAAGATGTAAAGGGTAATTATAACATCAGAAGGTTCTTCAGGTTTGGGATTTCATTATTAACTCAGAGAACAACTGACTTTGAGTGTGAATATAATTTACATTTTCAATAGTCTTTACAATTTTTCCTCTTTTAAAAATTAATGTTCTGGCATACTTTTTGTGTGTTAGCATAACCTCTTATTAAGACTTCGGACCAGCAACAGCCTCACATAAAAAAGCCAGATCCTCAGCTTTTGAAAGAATTTGAGAATTTTACTGATTGACGACAGCCTTGCATTTCCAGAGGAGCAATATTAGAGAAATTTAAAAAGTGAGCATACACTATTGTTAAAGAAGCAAAGTAGAAACAACAAATACTTTACGTCTTGCAAACAGTAACATAAAATGGATTAATTTACTAGACCCCTAAATCCAACCTAATATTCCTTTAATAATGGCAGAGAATTATGTCCAATAATGTACTAGCCATTACTAGAATGGGAAGATATTCTCTTAATCTTTCTGTGGAGGTTTAGCAGGCAAGCCTAGGGGAATAATGGAAGAAAGGATGGGTGTCAAACTGAATATGGAATCAAAGATATGGCTTCTTCTGAAAGGAATAATGAAGTGCTTCAAGATGCAAGTTTATCAGGTTTAGTTGAAATGTAAGGGGACAGATGTTTTCTCATCTGGGATTGGCTGATGAAAGTCAAGGGGTTGTTTGTGTGTTTGTTTTCCATTTTATTAGTCCAGGGACTTCTCTATAACATGCTTATTTCTTTGGAATCATTATCCTGATAGAACTACCAGTAGAATACATGAAACAGTTTAGCTAATTGAAATGTTCTGAAAATAAGGATAGTTTCTTTTATGTGCTAATCAACTTGTCTGTCTAGACTCATTTAAGTTACGAGCATAGAAATGATGAAGATACATTACATTTTTTAATCCAATTTACATGTTTCTTTATTATGAAGGCTAAAAGGAATATATTATTGAGGGGTGAAATCTTTTCTGAATGAGCAAGTCTCAAAAGAATTGTTTGGTGTTATTGTGTTTTCTGGGTTATTAAAATTGACTAAGTAGAGAACAGTGATATCCTTTGTCTCATATTTGTATAACAGCAGAAAGAGAGCATATGCATATGTGTATATGGAGAGATTGATTCACTCACAGTGCTATACACAATTAGGAAGGATGTTAGCATCCAAATTCATAGAAGGTATTTGGAGGAAGAAGGCTGTTGTCAGAATTATAAGACATCCCTTTTTGGCAATGAGGGAACAAATAAGGTACAAAAGATAAAAGGAAAATGTGGTGAAAACACAAGACAGTATTTAAAGAGGTATTTCAGCACCTGAGGTTGTAACCAGGCTGTTCTTTCAAGTGAAATAGATGCACTATCACATCTTTATGTTAGTATACATTGTATATCATATAGCATCACAATAAATGTCCAACATAGCCTGATTTGACACTTCAAAATATTACCCTTCAGCTGAAAAAAATGGAAAACAAATTGGTTTTCTTTAAATGACTGTTGTGTTTAACACAATTTTCTTCCTCACAAATGCGATTGATAAGATTTTTTTATATTTTATATTATTCTTGTTACCTGTAAAATTGATGTCTGTCCTACGGTGCTTTAAATAGGCAAAGAAGCAGAGTTTTGTAGCACAGATATTGTGAGGAGACAATATGACAAAGAAATGAAGTGTCAGAAAAATGCAATTTTGATTTAGAGACATCCATCTGACTTTATGTTGCATCTGGGGAGCTAGAAAGAGTACTGTGAATTGGAGATGTTTCTAAACTACAAATTTACATCTATGTCTTATATCTCATAAATTTACAGGGATTTTGGCATGTCAGTGTTTGATAAAGAAGATAAATTTTCTTTGGATTGTCTGGAAAAAAAAAATCAAAACCACAGTATAAATGGGAATGATGTTACATCGTGTGAAGAATAAACAAAATCCAGTTGGCTATGTACTTTCATAAATACAACTGTTCTTCTCCTTGTCCCTGGTCACATAAAATGCCATCCATATTACATTGCCATTGATTCTGCTTATGTGATTTTTGTTTTCCCCAAGGCAAAGAGCCTGCAAGGTTGGTGTCTATTGATCTCCTTGCTGGAGGCCCACAGTCACAGCATTCCAGAGAAGTTTTTTTTGATACGTATCTCTACTGGATGCTGAGCATCATCGCCACCCCTAAACCCCTACACAAGGTTCTGGGAGACTGAGAACTTCTATCACATTTTAAATAAAAGTACAAGACAATACACTGAAACACCTAGAGAGTGCCCATGCAGTGTAACTGAGTTTGGGGCAAAGACAATACTGCACAATTAGGAGGTGAAAACAGGCAGAAAAATACAGCTTGTCTATTAAAAATACTTACTTTTAAGTTCTGACCTTTCCACCCTTGGTTAGCCTTTGAAATGTAGGAGACAGTGGTGGTGGTGTCCAAATAATGGAAAAAAAAGAAAAAAAAAAAAGGGCAGTTTGAAACAGTGAGTAACTGTAGTGTTGATGTTGATATTACAAAGTTCCCTGTCCATAGCATTTCAGACCCTTAATCTTTTAAGCTTTATGCATCTCTGAGTGTACCTGACATCCAATCAAATATCTTTTTTTTTTCTTTCTTTCTTAGAGCATATTCAGAAGATGTAAACCCTAAATTTTCCCAAGTTAATTTGAATAGGTTGTCTCTTTGATTCCTTGACCCATATAACAACAACAACAGAAGAAAAAAAAAAAAAAAAAAAAAATCCATCCAAATTACATTGTTGTTTAGCCATCTCTCAGTCAGGCCCCCTGGGTCTGAATTGTGTTGTAACACAGGATACAGATGTACAGAAAGAAACCTGTCCTAAGTCCTTTTTCTAATTTTCTGAAACCCACCTCCTCTTGAACATACACAACCACTGTAAATTATCCCACAAAAACATTCTTGTGCAAGTAATTTGTCATACTTCCTCATATCCCAACAATTTCTTTATCCAGGATGAGATGATGAAAACATTTTCCTCACCATTAAGTGGAAGAAAACTGAGAGTATGCCATCATTTTAATGTGACTGGTTTTTGGTGAATAGGATGCAATAGACAACATAAAGGAGCAAAGATTTATACTCACAGATGCACACAGTGATAGTAAGTTAATTGTAGACTCAAATATTGCATGCTTCCTTGTTCTTTGTGCAAGTCCTGCAATTGTAGTTAATTTCAAATGCTGTAATGTTTCAGCTTATGTGTTACTTGTGTCTTAGAGCTTTCAAGGAGTTTACCAGTGTGGGATGAATAGCAAATATCTATATATATATTTTTAATAAAATAAATATATGCAAGGTAGTATTTTCACTTCATATTTTTTCTTCTGTAAGTAAATTCTCAAATACAAATTAAAAACAACTGTTAAATGAGAGCTATATAAGAGCCCTGAATTTAGTTGTTCTCTGAGAAGGAAAAATACATAAAACATTAATTGCTTGCAGCTAAAATGTCTGTTTTCCTGGCTCTGCATGAAAGAATGCTGTTGAAAGTAAGTCCTTTATTTGGCTTTGACTTAAAACAGGACTTGTGTGGGCTAAAAAAATTATTTCATTCCAAATACAGGAGTAGTTCTTTAGCTGGCATAAATTGTCATAGGTCCCCAGCTGTCAATAGAGCTACAACTTCTTAAACTATCTGACCTACACAGTGTATTGTAAAAGCCAGGGAATCATTTGCCTCCTCACGCACTGTCAGTTACCAATTCCTGATTAATCTAGTTTTTACAGTTTTTCAAGCATGATTTTTGTTTGTTTGTTTTGAAAAGATGTCCAGCAGAAACATTAAAAGAATTTTAGGGAAAAATTTGTAAGTCTGAGGGAAAATGGAACTTTTTTCCTCATTGAGATACTACTTGATTTGCTGTAACGTGACTGTCTTCCTGTAGAGGATTTTCAGGGATTATCTTCATAGGTCAGAGTAGAGGTTATCTTCACCTCCCAGTCATGAGCAGCAAGGAGAAGAGGGAGGAGGTAGAAGAGAGGGGAAAAAATACTCACTAGAGTCATAAGAGGAAAGATGTGAAACTGAGCTTGAGGGATTAGTCAGGAAGGGGAATTGGAGGCAGAAACAAAATTGTTGTGCAAGGTACGTGATGCTAAGTTGTTAAACGGGAGTGGAAGTAAGGACAAGGGTCTGGAAGGCATCAATGAAGTAAATTCAGAAAGCTTCCTGAAGATAGACAGCAATAGTAGTAGTAACAGCAGTAGATGTTTTGAGGTGTGTGAAATTCAGATTACTTGGTGAGGAGAGAAAAGGAGTAAGACAGAAACATACAGGACAGAGAGAAAGAAAATTTAGGAATATAATAATAAGAAAACCACTAAAGGGGACATGCAGGAACAAAGCATTCTAAAGTGAAAAACAAAAGAAGCTACAGACCAAAGAGGAGGTGATGGACAGAGATAGAGCATTTCTTCTATGTCTTGAGATGCTGCCTTTATTCTACATGGAGTTAAATAATTGCAGCATAATACAGAGTTATAGCCTGGTATATAGATGTAGCAAACCCTGAGAAGAGCATGTTGTGGAATTGTTTTTACACAACTGTAATGTAGTGGCAATTTAGGATTTATTTTATACTTCCATGATAAATAACAAGGTTAGTTTGTATGTTTTTTGCAGGATCCTTATGAGGGGTTCTAAATCCAGTTGCATGCTTCCAAAATTCCCCTTAGGGTGAATTACTCACTCTCCTCTCTTGTCAGCTTTTATCCACAGAATAGCTTGTTCCTCAAGGAGTCAGCTCTGAGATGCACTTCCCCTCAGGGGTACCCTGAGAGGCATTGTGGCTCAAGGGGAGATCAAGGGTGCAGTCCACTATGGTCCCTGGAAAGCTCAAGGGGCTTAGGACTGCTTACTTGCTACTTAGCAACTAGTTGCTTAGGACTACCATTCATAAGACTGTGAGACAACTGACTGTTAGTACATTTCCATCCCAGCTATTGTTCAGATAAGGCAATATTGGATTTTTTCACCAATTCTGCTATTCCCATACCTTCCAGAATGTACAGTTGCGGTACTCACCAGATCAGGCTACTCTCCAGACTGCAGGTCTGAAGATGCAATCAGGGAGTGCCTGCTCGTACTCACCTGTTATGGCCATTGTCCATTGACAGTGAAGGACTGATGTAACATTAGTCAATCTTGAACCATAGCTGACTTGGGGGAAAAGCTACTCCACCACAGAGATCAAGGGTTACAGCCTGCTGTGATCCCTGGAGAGCTCAAATAGGCTTTTCTTCAGCTGCTACATGTTCAGGTCGTTGGCTCATAGACAAACTCAGTTTCTCTACCATGTTCTGGAACTCTGATGTGCAAGGAGCAGTCCCATCAAGGCCTGCTGTGGCTCATAAGCCTGAGCAAGACTTTTGTCAAGTGTGGAAGTATAGTGAACCCACCACAGAGCCAATGTTTGGCTTTAATGAGGAAGTTAGGATTTCTAGGTATATCCATATTTCTGTGAAACATCCTTGTACAGCCCTACCATATGCCATATCAGTGTCAGTCATGAACTTCAAATCACTTGAGTTGTAGGATTTAAAAAGCGTAACTAGACTGTCAAAGTGGTTGTTTCTTACAAACTTACAGGAATGGAAATCTGGCTGATTTGAAGGTGTGATTAAGTGAAGTGTTTGCAGTCACAAAATATTGCTCTAGACCAAAACCTAGTTTAGGTCAAAACAGCAAGAAATGTAGTTCCACCATTGTAAATTTTCTTGTGAAGAACAGGTTCACAGACTTGCTTTATCAACAGAGGTGAAACCAAAACTACTATTAAAAAAGTCTCTATGTGTGTGAATGTTAGGTATAAACCAGTTCACTAAGTGTCTGTGGTCAGCACATCTTTATGTTGTCTCATGTTATGACCAAATCAACAAAGTTACTCATCTATTCATCTTTTAGCTGTTTGCTTTGTGTTTTTTTTAGTTGTTGTTGTTGTTTGGTTGGTTGGTTTTTTCTTCTTAATTCAAACCATTAGGGTAGTTACATAGTACGTACGACAATTGTTTTCACTCCCATTTATAGGTAAAAAATACTACTCACTTAAAGACCAGGGAGAAAAAAAATAGAAAAAAAATTGCAATTATTTGTACATTTATGAAATGGAAAGTATTTGCAAGAACATTTTCAGATGATACTTTATTTTCCATCTGCATTCTTCCATTTACATTGAGAAAGATTTGAATTTCATGTCCTTGGAAATCTGGTTTCTGGGTTTGCAAGAACAGAAAAGTAACATTGTTTGGATTAGTAAAATTTCTTAAGCATAATAAAAAAGAAAAGTTAACTTCAGAATAAACCTGAAAGCAAGAAAGTTTAGCAGATTCCTTCCTAACTAATTCCTATTCTTAAGAATTCCTATTACGCAGAATTATTTGCATCTGCTTTATTTCACCAGGAAATAATTCAGCTTTAAATAGGGCAGCGCTCTCTTCAAATGACTCCAGCTTTTACCTAATGATCCAATAAGTTAGTGATTGTTTGATGTGTGCATATTGTGTTTCAGTGGGAAGTTGCCAAGACTTTTATTGAGTGGTAATATTTTCCTCTTGCTGGTTTTGGATTTCTCTGAGGATCAGCAGTTAACATAGCATTTTCTGTTACAATTAAATTGAAGTGCCAGATATTTGTTTTTCCTTCATTCAATTTTTTTAATAGGGTAATTCCTTAAAAGGCTATCTCAATATAGTAAATGCACTACCTCTGTGAATGGAGTATGCTAAACGATACATGGACTTTTGCCAGTAGGGCTTTGTACAAAAGACTTCTTACATGAAGTTTACATCCTAGCAGAAGTAATCTTAACTAGTAAGTTACAGAACAAACTAGCCGGCTGTTCACAAGTGCTAGGCTTGCTTACATACATAGAAATATCCATACACCAAAAATAAGAGAAATATTTAGAAAATCCTTAAACTTAGATGAGTGATCTTAAGTAACTAAGTAACAAACTGGTCTGTGTCATTTGGTAAGCATAATTATGTATATTTATACTGAAAATCTCATCTAGGGGGCTGTGAAAATGATTAGTTTTAGTTTTCATTAATTCTGCTTCCACCTCTAAACCACAGTAATGGCAAGAGATTTTTGATTGCTGTATTTTTATACCCTAGTGACAGATTTTGAATGATTTGAGTAGGTGATTGTGACTTGCTGGGGTCTGTTAAAAAAACAGTTGTTGAAACATTGCAAACCTATATGGCTTAGGCCAAATTGCATTTTGTTATTAGCTTGTTTGTTTGCAGATTGTCTTCAGTCTTCAAGATTTATTTCTCTGATGATGTAAAGAAGTAAGTATAGACTGCTACCCTCAGCCTTCATGGGCTATGTCCTAGTTATATTGTACAGACCTTTTTTCTTTTTTCTTTTTTTTTTTTTTTTTTTTTTTTTTTTTTTAATCAAGCCTAAAACCCACCACAACTCTCCAGGTAGTTCAGAGCACTTGATTGCCAAAAACATAAAATTTCTGCAGACTAAAATATCTGTGAGGACCTTTTCTATGTGAAACATGAAATTATAATTGAAAAAAAAAAAAATCTGAAGAAATGTTTTTGATGTGGTTTCACCTCCCTGTATATGGTTGTCCATAGAAAGAAAAATATTTAACGGATTAAATGCAAAACACAGACAAAATATTTAAAACTTCTGCTTTTGATATGCCTTTAAAAGCACCGAGTGGGCTAGTAATTTACACACTAACACCTGGAGTTTTACTTAGCACAATCATCCAGTAGAGCTTATCAACAGATTCACAGAGAGCTAAAACCTGGAGAATAAAAAGCTCAGATGCAGTAAAGTACTACTGGATCAAAGTAGAAAATAATCTATAATCTTCGATAGTAAACCCTCTAATGCATGCAAAATACTTTCCTAATTTGACTATAAAGGAGCTTGTTTTGGGACTGTTACCAAATTCTGACAGACTCTGATCTTTGATTTACTGTAATATTTTTAAAGCAATATAGATAATATTTTATTATTAGGTTTAAATAGTTTATATATGCATTGTTTCTTTTGGACCCCTGTGGAGCTTCTGGAGGAATTCTGTCAGATGCAATAGAGATGACCAGTAATAGACAGTCTTTAAGCCAATATTATGTAACCTAAGCAGACAAGCAGTAGTGGAACCAGAGAGAAGAGAGAGTGAAATCTTATCCCAAGGCAACAAGAATCATAGCCAAAGAATCACTCAGGTTTCTTCCACATCTGTCGCTGGATTGGTAGGCCATATCACTCTCGAGGGATGATTGTTTATTATAGTATATCCTGTTGTGCTTTGGCTTTGATACTTGTAGTCACATCTATAAAAACTTAGGTGCTGGGTGGAAATTTCAGTCTACTGTTGGTTGGAATTTAAGAAATATTGAAAGTAATTGACATCTCTTTAAAACATGGTCACTTGTCTTGGATATTTATTTTTTTTGGGGGGGGGGAGGGACTTGTTTTTGTCTTTCTTAGAAAACAATATTGTAAACATTGTTACAACAAATTTGTAAGTAATGCCTTGAATAAATTGCTTCTAGGCACATTGAATCAATATGGTTGTCTACCAAGCAAAAATTTTGTTGCTGAGAAAAAGAGCGCTACATTTAAGACTGAAAATATGAAGAGGACATAATTTTCATTTGTCTGCTCATACAAGAATAATTCCTGCTGATTACTTAATTATGCATTGACTAGATCAGTCTAAAATGCTTTTATTGCCTAAGCACTTCCGGTTTTGAAGAGGAGAAAATCCGCTGGCAGTCTTGACAGAAAGAGGAAGCATGGAAAGCAGAAGCATTGCTTGCTCCTCGTCCGTCCAAGGTGAGCAATTAAAGCATCCTATTTAGCATACTGAAACTAAAGAGTCAAGCTATTTAATTTGTTAATGTTGCTATTAATTATGTATCAAGCATTGACAGTGTATTAAATTGTATATAGGATGCAAAGGACAGACACGATTCCTTCTGTAAGAGCCCGCAGTTTTAACTGTGATAATCACGCAGACCCCACCAGTACATGTGAGCAGCCCCAGAGGAAGGTCCACCTTAACAGCAGTCTGGGAACTTCATTTGTTTTATTTATGTAGAGGCTATTCTGGTGACACAGAATTTGCAAGAGTACACAGAATGATTGATAGTGTTGAAACCTGGGTATGTAACCTTACAAGGTTCTATGAGCTATGCGTTAGACCTGATATGCAAAGGTGTCTGAAGGGAGGAGAGAAGCAAAGGAGAATTTCCTCTCAATTAGACAGAACCCATTATAAATTCACAGCTTCTAGACTAAACTATGACCTGTATTGCTTTTTTTATGTGACATTATTTACATAAAGGAACCAAGAGGCTCTGCTTTCTGTAGGAGACTACAGCAATATTTGAGGCTTCTAGCTGATCTTTCTTCACTGTATTCTTGCACAGCAACTGCAGTTATTTCTTGTTATTGCCATGGGTACTTTCAATAACAGGTACCAAAAATAAAAGTTTGACATAGTGATATTTCCCTAACTGGTACCTGTAAACACTGATATGTATATATATATCTGCAGAGAAGATTTCTAAGCCATGTACATACGTGAATTAAATAAATGTATTTCTGGAAGCAAGAAAAATAGTGTATTCAGAATTTCACTAAAGAAACGTCTAAATTCTTAAGCATATTAGATCCGATAAATCATATGCCTATGGTGTGAGACTTAATATTGACATTGGCAGTTCTGGCCTTTTTGATACATACGTGTTATATTCAAGTAAAACATCTGAACTACTAGAATATCATACATTAAAATCTGTGTAAGTTACCATTCTGCACTTTACACCACCAAATTTAGTAAAAACTTACTTAGGTTTATATATTTTATATGTTTCTGTTTTAGTTGAAGTGTTGCAAGTGACAGTAGACCATTTTATTTTTAATTATATTCATCCTTCTAAATTTTTTTCAGCATTACGTATCAACATGTGAGCAAAGTTTACCGAATAATAGAATATGAAATGGTGTTACTCTAGATTATAGTATGGAAAAAAATGGGAAATGACTTCTGAATAAATGAGAGCTGAGAGAACATTGGATTCAAAATAAACAATCCACACTTCAGTACAAAGCCATATTGCTCATAATATGTTACTAATTTTTTCACTTGCTGAAGATTTCTCCTTCTCACAGAAATTCAGCAGATCAGTAGCTGAAAGAAGATGCATAAGTACTGTATGTACTGGTTACAGGAGGAAATATACATAAATCACGATGAAGAACCAAGGGCCTGAATGACAGCTTGGTTTTAGTTGGTCTGTTTACCGTTGGTCTGACACCGTTCCCCACAGCATTCTCCTCAGGAAACTGGCTGCCCGTGGCTTGGACTGGCGCACGCTGTGGTGGGTTAAGAGCTGGCTGGATGGCCGGGCCCAGAGAGTTGTGGTGAATGGAGTCAAATCCAGTTGGAGTCCAGTCACTAGTGGAGTCCCCCAGGGTTCGGTACTGGGACCAGTCCTCTTTAACATCTTCATCGATGATCTGGATGAGGGGATTGAGTGCACCCTCAGTAAGTTTGCAGACAACACCAAGTTAGGTGTGTGTGTCGACCTGCTCGAGGGTAGGAAGGCTCTGCAAGATGATCTGGACAGGCTGGACTGATGGGCCGAGGCCAATGGTATGAAGTTCAA
>CM021765.1:99419702-99434171 GCA_011076525.1 Nettapus auritus
ACTGGGACCAGTCCTCTTTAACATCTTCATCGATGATCTGGATGAGGGGATTGAGTGCACCCTCAGTAAGTTTGCAGACGACACCAAGTTAGGTGCGTGTGTTGACCTGCTTGAGGGTAGGAAGGCTCTGCAGGAGGATCTGGATAGGCTGGACCGATGGGCCGAGGCCAATGGTATGAAGTTCAACAAGGCCGAGTGCTGGGTCCTGCGGCTGGGGCACAACAACCCCAAGCAGAGCTGCAGGCTGGGAGATGTGTGGATAGAAAGCTGCCTGTCAGAGAAGGACCTGGGAGTATTGGTTGACAGTCGGCTGAATATGAGCCAGCAGTGAGCTCAGGCAGCCAAGAAGGCCAACAGCATCCTGGCTTGCATAAGAAGCAGCATGGCCAGCAGGTCCAGGGAAGTGATTGTCCCCCTGTACTCGGCTCTGGTGAGGCCGCACCTCGAGTACTGTGTTCAGTTTTGGGCCCCTCACTACAAGAAGGACATGGAGGTGCTTGAGCGAGTCCAGGGAAGGGCTACAAAGCTGGTGAAGGGTCTGGAGAACAAGTCTTACGAGGAGCAGCTGAGGGAGCTGGGACTCTTTAGCCTGGAGAAGAGGAGAGGCTCAGGGGTGACCTTATCGCACTCTACAGGTACCTCAAAGGAGGCTGTAGCGAGGCAGCGGTTGGTCTTTTCTCGCACGTGCCTGGTGAAAGGACAAGGGGGAATGGGCTAAAGTTGCGCCAGGGGAGGTTTAGGTTGGATATTAGGAAACACTTCTGTACTGAACGGGTTGTTAGTCACTGGAACAGGCTGCCCAGGCAAGTGGTTGAGTCACCATCCCTGGAGGTCTTTAAAAGTCGTTTAGATGTAGAGCTTAGGGATATGGTTTAGGGGAGGACTCGTTAGCATTAGGTCAGAGGTTGGACTCGGTGATCTTGTAGGTCTCTTCCAACCTAGAGTATTCTGTGATTCTGTGATTCTGTAAATGTCACCAACACTAATCTTACTGTAGACAGCCAGCATTAATTGTTTGTGTTTTTTTAGGTAACATTTATTTTTGAGTTTCTTGTTTTAATCCATCTTTAACTCCAGTATTTCACACACTTTCCTCTCCTCTTCTCAAACTCCACTAAAATTAGTAAAAAGAGTATTGCTGTGAAAATTAATCTAATCTTCACTGCTTAACTTAGTCTTCAGGATGAAGAGGAACACATTTGATGGATCTATCCTATAGACAATGTCAAGTAACAAGGAACTTTGTTATGATTAGTTTTCTAATATTCCTGACATGAAAAAACAGCATATACAAAAATCAAAAGGTTTTTTTCAGTATTGAAAGGAAGTATACAGTTTCAGTCAATATAAAACAAACAAAAGCAAATTTTGTTTGTTTTTAAATACTGGTAACAGAACCAGCTTGCTAAAACTTGATTTCCAGAAGCATAGTGTATAGTTTTTTTTAAACACCATTGGCTATTTGGTCATGTCATAGTGTAGACACTCTGAGGCTGGAGGCATTTTTGACTAAAGAATCCAGTTTTAGATAGTCGATTCAGAGCCTAAGAAAAAAATCTAGGTCAAGATAAAGTCCATTTTTTTCTAAATGATATCTGTTGTGGGAACTGTATGATTTTAGAGACATTGTTGCTTTGGGCCAAGAAAGAAAGTATTTAATTGAAAAAAGCAGTGTCTATACGGCTCAGTTGTAAGCTGATAACGAACAGAAAATATTTATTATTAATATAATACAGGTAAAATGCATAATTTTTACAACTCTGCAATTGAGGTATGTAAAATGAACATCTGTGAAAGTAAAAGATCCAGCTAAGAAAAAAAAAAAAAGACGCATTGAATAAATTAATCAATATTCTGTTGAATTTATTTTAAAAAAAGTATAAAGAAGTCAACAACTGAAAGGAGAACCTAATGATATTGTATTACAGGTTTTATATCCTAGAGCTTCATTCTGTTACAGAATATTGGAGGAAATGTCAGAACTTTACATGTAGTTCATCACAAGTAGTTATATACTGTAAGGTTGTACTTCGCATAGATCTATTTTTTTTTTCAGTGATACCATCTAATTTAAATAGAGATCATTTTGATTTCAAGCATCCTGAAGCTAGAACTCTTAGCAATCTGAGAACAACAGTTACATGTTTAGCAGGGTGTAACAAAGATTCTATTCCAGTAGTAAAAATAAGGGGGTTTTGATTGATTAGATTTTTTTCCGTAGTATTTATTTTCATTATCAAGTCTCTAATCTTCATGTTAAAAACTATTGATCCTGCAGAGCCATACCTTTTTGCATAGCTATGGAATTAACTTCAGTGTCATATTTTCTTTTTAATCCAAAGCTAGTTGTTACTGTTTTTCTTTTTCCCTCTTTGTTTTCCTTTTTGCTTTCACTTTTTCTTTTTCGTGATTGTGCTCAGGAAAGAACCACATGCAAATTCCTCTAGCATTTAATAGATGCATAAGGTAAAACTTTATTATTATTATTATGGCTTTTAACTGTCCTTTTAAAATTCTTTCTCTCAATCACTTAAGAAACAAACTCTTTTTAGTAATAATACTTTTTTGGGACGAAAGTCTAGCAGAAGAGAAGCAAGTGTAGGGGAGCCATTCCTATTTTGTTATCTTCCTGTGTGAACCAGGAACTGACACAATTCTTACTATTTCTAAAGTGATACATAAAAGTAAAAGCCTTTAAACAGTTTATAGTAGAAAATGAAGCATAATATATTCACATATTTATATGTTCATATATTTTTGTTTAAAAAGGTATGCTGAAAGTGTGTATCTCATATCCATATTTCAAATGCAGTGATATATTTGCAGTTATGTAGCGTAAGTAAAGCCAGAATCAGACTCCTCTTGTTCCAAGGAACTAACAAGTTGCTGTTAGTAGACCACCACTGAGGCTTTGGACAGCCTGTTCATTAGTCTCTGCAGAGAAATACTTGGCCATATAGACAATCAACATCCATGGTGAGGTTACATAGCTGCCACCTGGTACTCTAATGAGATTGAAGGCAATTAAAAATAATTACTGCTGCAAACTCATTAAAATTCTGTAGGTTTACTCAACTCTGGCCCTTCATAATTGCTGCAGAACATTTTAGTGTACCTCAAAAATCACAGTGAAACTCAACTATCATATTTTAAATCAGGAACTGAGACAGAAAAAGAGTCATGAAGGTTTATTTCAAGGAAGAAAAGGTACATATTAAATACAAAACATTTTGATAAGGTATTGAGGAGGTTAGCATTTACATCTTATTGCATATTAGGGATTTCATCATCTAACCACATTTGAAAGTCTTTCTGGACATTATTCCCAGGTTAATTTTTTTTATATGTATGTACATATACACATTTTTTGGTCTTGATGTTTTCAAAAGTAAAACTATCAGGAAGTTTTCAAGTTTTCAAGGCAACTTAACAGACAAGATAAAGAAAACTTAATAAAGGAAGATAGAGCATATAACTTTCAACGCAATGGTTTCCATATTATTGTTTACTAACAGTGTCATGGGAGAACTCAACATTTTGTGGCATCTTGTGGAAGGCCCTTGATTTCAGTGACTATAGAAAAATAATTGTCTTTCCAGGTAGGATTCTGCTCTAAACAGCTAACCAGTAAGTGATGCCTCTTACATGGCAGGAATTTTCAGAGACCAATACATCTCTTTTCGGTGATCAGCCTAATGCCCTTTTGCAAATAATGCACTGGTGAGTTCATGAAGCTGTTATAGATACCACTATATAAGATAGCACTAGATAAGAACCTTTTATCCTAGCCCATAAAGACATTACCAGATCCCACTTCTATCTGCCAAAATCAATCACATACTCTGTGTTAAGTTCACTGACTAAACAAAACAGTTCTTTCTGGTCTCTTTCGGATCTGGAAAAAGATCTCCAAACATTGAGTAATGAGTGTCTTTAACTAGATCTCAGAAATATGGTGATGAAGTGACTTATTTATTTTGATTTTTCTGTATTCTTGTTCTAAACGTTTTAGCCAGACAGGAAGTAAAGAGAGCACAGCATGCATATACCATACCCTGCATATAGTGTGAGCCAGACGTCAGAATCACATAAACAGTACAAACCTTGGAATATACACACAGTCACAATTGGCAAACAAGTGATTTATGAGGACTTTGAAAAATAAACAAATTACCTTTAATATCTAAAGCATTTTGCTGTACATTAATCTGAAGTTCTGTGGTATCTTCTAGGAGGCACCTAACTCCTAAGTTACTGAGTGTCTGGTAGTATAAGGAATATTTGCACAAGGGAGGCAAATTAAAAACAATATTAGACAGATTGAAAGGGTAGAATTAGGAGTTTTGCCAACTTTAAACAGTGTGGAGGCTGGCCTCCAGGTGGAACTTCACTGCAGTCTGGGTGCAGACTTCCTGCATCCCCTTATGTGGGACATTGATTTTCTGGCCTTCAAACTGAAATGTGAGATAGACTGAAAAAGCTGCAGGTATAGTTCACACAATTCATCCTCTGTTATTCTGTTATGGTAGAGTTATACTACTGCGGTATAACTGTAACCGAGGCGGTTATGACTGGGCTTTTTGCAGGGTTCTATACAAAAAAAATCTTTTTTTTTTTTTTTTTTTTTTTTTTGTCTGGTCATATATTATTATTTAATATTATTTGACAAATTTATTTGACAAATACTGTACCATATTATGAAAAAATGCAGTTATCTTAAACCAGAAGTTTAATAAGACCATATTCAACTCCAGAAATTTTCAGATTTTAATTCCTCACTGTCTTAGCCATAGTTTTCTTTAACATCTGCTTTCTCTTACAAAATAAATGGATCAATGCATGTGCCAGAGGACTGATAATTTTTCCTAACGGCTATAATCTATTTTTTTCCATTTCAGAGTACAATTACTAACAATGGCAATATATTTTTTATTTTCCTCTTCTTAGAAATGTGTTAGTCTCCATATTAGCAGAGACAAGTCGTCATAGTGCAAAATCTTGCTGTCATTTGTCATTGCAGAGGACAATAGTAACATGTTATAACAACTGTGTGTTTTGCTGTTGGTTTATAGGTATCAGGTATAAAATCACATGCTATGTTGTGGCAGCCAGGAAGACAATACAATGCATTTTATTGTTGCATGAGAATTTACAGCAATATGTACAAATTCAAAGAGTGAAATACTACCTCCTGTGGCCTTTTGTATTTATATTAAAAATGGTGCAGTTGCTGTGAGAGAGGACAATAACGAGCTGAACACAATTTCAGAGGTCTAATGAATTAGATTTTTTCTTGTCTCTCTTGAAAATACTACATTCAGCAGTTTCAGCAATGGCAAGCTCATCTAATTAAATTAAGTGCCTTAGCCATCAGTGCCAACAACACTTCGTAAGGCTTATGTACTAAAGTTTTCTGCTATTGCTAATCTGGCATGTGTCCCACACAATTTAGAAAATGACTATAAGATGCTATAAATACTGGAGTCACTAAAGGTAGACAGCAGGTTTCTGCATTGTGGTGAGGACGGATGAAAAATGTGAAGAGTTTTCTAGATTTGTACCTAGAATATTTTTCATCACCTATCCAAGAGCATTTTTCAGTTAATATGTGGTCACATTTCATTCCTTTTGTTCATCTTAAGATATAGTCACATTGACTTAAGTAGTATTTCTCTTGCAGCAACATGCTCCTCCCTGTCACTGCAAAGTGAGGAATCCATCCACCAGTGCACTGAAATGGTCCATGTTATTTTTTCCCCCCCCAAAAAAGGGCAGCCTTACACAAACTGCTTGTTGACAGTGATCCTTAGTCTGTGGTCTCTTAAAATATTCCCCAAATTGTTTGCACATGGATAAGTGATTATTTGCATGAAAAAAGAGTCTTTAAGTCTGGGCTATTTCTGGAAGCAATGCAACATAAGGGTCCATAGAGAAGAATAGTTTGTAGCAAGGACCTGACTTCCACATCATATGGGTTTCAACGTCAGAGAAGTCATCTGGACAAGATTAGTATCTGGTCCCCAGAACTGAAAATCCCTTGGCATTCAAAACCCACCTTTAATTTCATTCAAAAAAAAAAAAAAAAAAAAAAAAGTCCTTTCACCCTTTCCTGTTGCTTTCCACATTGAGAATCGAAGAGTGGCTGGTGGGGATGACTGTAAGTTTTGTTTGAAAAGTGGACTTTTGATAATAAAACCATGCTAATGAAGAAATACCCACTGTGAACCACAATCCAGGGCCTGGGAATGCTCCATGGAAATTTTTGAGGCAAATCTTATTTTTGTGTCACTGCAGTTGTGCAGGAGCCTATCTAGGATGCTGTGTAAATGATTAGATCCATTGCTGTGTTTCTTTTGTTTGTGCCTTAGCTTGGCTACTTGTTACTTTTCTAGCAGACTGCATGGAGTCAAAACACCAGCTGTAAGGGAGAAAAAGAAAGAAAAGAAGTGAATATCTTGCAGAGAGATCTGTAGAGGGAATGCTAATGTTTTTACAGAAACAAGGATGAACTAGTCACTGCAAAATACCAACATGGTGTTCCTAACAAGGTTATTTCCTCAAGGCTAGTGTTGACATCAGGTAGATGAATGTTAGACTGCTGGGGAAAAAAAAAAAAGGGGGGGGGGGGGGGAGGGGCAATTTAGAACAAAAGAATGTTTGTTTGTGAGTAAGCAAAAACTCTTTGGAAAGAGAAACTTTGGAAGGAGTCTCTCAACACCAGCACTACAGAATTAAGCCTCTGCAAGTTGTGGCTTAGAAAAGTGGACTTGCACAGTTTGAGAAGTAGTGACTGGCAGATTGAACTTTGCCTTGGAAAGTAGAAATTATGTCACTTCAGGAAGGAGCTGCTTTAGTTTAAGTAGCACCTAGCAAAGATACCTAGAGGGGGATAGCTTATAAATATCAACTGAAAATTGGCTTGTCATATTAACACAGTTGGAAAGGATGATGCCATCCAGGATCTGATTAAAGCATCACTTATGTATCCAGAAAGAACTTGTCAGATCTGGGTATATCCATTGGAGAATACATGTAGATATAAAATACTGTGTGCTTTATGGATGTGTTCAAGGGTAAGAAAAAAAAACAAAAACAAGTGATTAAAATCAACACACACATATTTCTTTTTATTTTAAAAAGAATAGTTATTTCATAACCAATATTTAGAATTTATGAAACTGTGAATGGCTTAATTAACTTAGAATTTAAAAGATTATCATGGTTATCCGAATTAAAACTATTGTAAGCAAAGAAATGAGAACTTATATTTGACAAATTCATACTGTAGCTGGCACATCACAATAGTTTCAGAAAAAGAAACAGCAATTTCTCTAGCAGAGACACAAGGCCAGCTGATGTCAATAAAGTTGTGCCAATCTATGCCACATGGAAATGATAAATTTTAGTTCTGCTTTAAGCAAAATCCCTTAGCAGTTATGTATATTGCAAGATAAAAATGCCAAAAAATCCCCACACAAAGCAGTTATAAATTTTTCATGGGTGGCTGGGACCATTTAATATACAAGTTGAAAATAGTTAAGATTTTAATTTGTGTAATTTAAGATTATCCCTTAAAAGTGAATGGGAATTTGCTTCTACAGATTATGAAATTTTCTAGAATTATATGAAGTATCTCTCCATTAAGAATGGTATCTGTTTTGTGGGCTTTTGAGCCATTTTATGCCACTTAATAGGAAATATAGAGAGCTGTAACCTCAAGCCTAATAATGGCACTTTGCACTGCTGGAAAAGGA
This sequence comes from Nettapus auritus, assembly GCA_011076525.1. Lineage (NCBI taxonomy): Eukaryota > Metazoa > Chordata > Aves > Anseriformes > Anatidae > Nettapus > Nettapus auritus. The sequence goes on from CM021765.1 coordinate 99,427,457, forward strand.
TTAGTATTTAATAATAAAACAAATTCACCTCTAATAAGAAGCCCGATGGGGGAAATGAGCAGATTGACCCTAGGTCCTCAATGAGTTCTGTTAGATTTTAGGGCTGTGGTCCTTCTCTTGAACCCAACATTCAAAACTCTACTAGAAAAAAATGGTATGTAACACAGTAAAAATAGGTGGGAAGAAAGTCTGTCTTCTGTGCTGTGAATAAGCTGTGCTAAATTCCAAATCCGAGCATCAAGAAACAACATGGAATAGGTCCTCCTTGTATTATCCTGTTTTATTATTAGTGAAAAAAAAAAAAAAAAAGGAAATCAAAATTAATGAGGAGTAAGACAACACCAAGTTTTCGGTATTAAAAAGAGAAATGTCAGAGGCACACCAATTTGGCTTTAAGTTTCATTTTACTCTTAAAAAACATACACAGATAAATTGTTTGTTTCATAAACAGACAGATGCTACTCGTTAAATCTAGGAATAGCCCAGGAAGCCCCATATAAAATCTTCCATTTGTCTATTAGTGAATCTAAGTATTTGGTCTCCCATAACTCAGAATACACAAGTGTGAGCACTCACAGCAAAGAACTGTTAATTGGCTTCAAACCATACACAGTTACTAGGCATTTGGGGGAGACTGATTTGTTTACTCGGTTAGTCTCACTTACCTAATTTAATAGAGCTAAGCCAGAGGGTAACATTTTACAATAGCAATATTGAGAAAGGTCAAGTGTCTTACTTTAGAACTCTTCAAATTTCCATAAAGATATTTTTTAAACAGTGATTATCTAAGAAAGGATTTAAGCATAGATCTCTAGATAATTGGATCATGCTTAAAGTTAGTAAAACTTGATGCTCAAAAATAAAAAGAGAGTAATGTTATTAAAATGAAAAGGAGGAAAAATCTGCTTTCTTCAAAGTCATTCTCCCAGTATTCACTGAGAATGTTAAAACATCATAACCACTTTTTTTACTCTCCAAAAAATGCAAATTTTCCTACAAAAAAAGAAAAATACAGTCATGCTATAAGTACACAGGAAAAAAATACAAGTATGCAATTTCAAATGAAGATACTTATTTTAAATATTTTTGTTTATTTTTGTGGTTAGTTCTAGTATTTATGTATTCTTAGGCAGGATGCCCTAGAACGTAAATCTTTGCTGTGGAAAAGCTACACAAAAGCTGCAATGGAGCAGAAGTTGTGTTCCTTGTATGTTCTTTTTCTGCTGGTTTACCTTCTTGAATAACTCAGTTATTCTTTTGGGCTTTAGGCTTTCTAACTTGGTCATGGAGAATTATGAATTCACAGCATATAGCCAACTTTTATAAAGAAGTCCACAGATTTTGGGACTCGAGTGGAATATAAAGGTTAGAAAAGAAAATAAGTCTATCATCCTTTCATCTGTTTTCATGAGTGGAGGGAGCTAAGCTCTTTCACCATGCTCCTTGTTCTACTGTGTACCAACAAAGCATGCACATGTGCCAAGTAACTAGCAGGGAACAGAGCTCAAAGTTGCTCAAGAAACAATACGAAAGTATGGTAGATTTTGACAAGTCTACGTAAAACCTCCTGATGACCAATCTCTCCTAAAAAATATTTATTTTTTATTAGTAACAAATTGCTGTTACAGCTTTGAAATATGCTGTTGAATTTAAAGTTCTATAATGAAGGCTATTGTGCTCTCAAATGCACAGATCTAGAGATCAAACATTATCTAACAGTTTTAGAGAAATCTGGGAGAGTATGAAGTATGAGAACTATGTGTGAAGTATGAGAGGATTAAGTATGGGAGTATGACAGTATGCTGAAAAGTGTCAGACTACTTTTCAGAAAATGGTCACCGAATTTTTACTTTCTGAAAGGAGAGTACAACCACACTTTGAGAAAACATATGGTTAACAGTTTTGGATAATCACCCCAAATTTACTTCAAATACTAAATAAGGAAACTTTAAAAAGATTTCTAAATCAATACCTATTTTTTCCCTTAATTTCCCTTATTTTGTGAGTTGAATGGACTTGTGTTTGATATCAGGTTACCAGCTTAGCTTCTGCATCCCCTTGCTGCAAAGAACTTCAGAATTTCAGATTTAAATTTACACAGGCTCCCCTTCCTGCCTCACTTGATAGGATCTGGCACTAAATTGTAAAGGGTTTATTAATTTTATTGCATAATATGAAAATGTGCAGCATTAGAACTTCTCTGCCTGAGACAACAAACAAACACATTACTGCAGGGTAAGAAGTTACTGTGTTCTGGCAGGTCCACAATAAATATCTATTTGAGTGCTCTTAGCCTGTGGCAAATGCAACTTAATTTAAGTTAGCATGAAAGAAGGCTAAGCAAACTCAATTTATTTTGCATTTGCCATGGGCTAGAATAATTCACAGTTGTAGATCAGCTGCTTAGTTTGTGAAGGTGATTCTTTTGTTTGTTAGGTTGGTGTGAAATCAGAGAACTATCAGGATAAAAATCTGTAATATTGGTGTTACATAATATCAGTATCCCAGTAATCTATTAAGTCATCCATCCTCAGTAAACCTAGGGTGAAATACTAGATCAAATGAATTTGACACGGAGGAAAAGAGATTTGGAGAGGCATCGTTTGGGGTGGACATTGTTCACTTTTTAAACTGCAGTCAATATTTTCCCAAGTAACTCATATATTTCCAAGCAAACATAAGAAAACAAGGAACAAAGACCATACTTTTGTCTTTTCAAGTAAAATTTGACTTGTAAGTATAATGAATGGGATTGTGTAAAACACCAACTCATTTTCCCTGGATGTCAGTGCAATTGTACCAATGATATCCATGTGAGCAGAGGTATGTTCCTTCTCACTGTCTGTTCCTTGTCTCCTCTCAGTTTTACTCAGCTGTGCACAGCCATTCAAATCTGCTCTTGAAATTGTAGCATTCTCGAGTGTGATAATAGGGTGATTTTTGCATTTCTTGCTCACATGTGAACATAAAGTACATTTCCTAACAGAGAACTTATTTTATAGAATATTCTATGGAAAAATTCTACAATGTGAGGCTCTGCCACTTCAAAAGGGGCAAAAGTAAATTAAGGGAAAAAAAAAAATAGAGAAAAAGGAAGACTTCTGGCTTTATCAAAGCTAATGGCTAATTACTAAGGCTTTCAAGAGGGAAAGAATGTTTCCCTCAGTTTTCACATATAGATTTTTTTTTTTTCCCAAAGGAGAAAAAAGGCATTTTCCAGTGTGAACATAGTGCAGAAGTCACTGCAGAAAGTTTGACAACTGGTGCCATTAGAAAATGTCAGACTGTGATTTCATAATGGTGCTTTTCACGCTTAATGTCTACTAATCAATACATTTGTTATAGACTTTCTGAGCTGCACATTATGTAAGTGAGGGGTAGCATGACTTGTGCCACATAAAATGTCATATTTGAGAAACAGGGCTATGACATGTTTCTTTGCTGACTGCCACACAATTCTGCAGCCCATTCTGCTTTCCGTTGGCATGGGCTACAAGAACTACATTTCCATTGGCCCTGCCAAGGGTATATCATGACACTGAAAGATCTTCATTTATACGGTGGACACAGTTATACTCTGTTCAGATTTCAAGCCAATCATACCTGAGCCTTTTCTGGTCTGGAAGACAACAGCATCGTTAATCCAAAGTTACAAGACATAGTATAGTGCACAGGACATTATCTGAAACTCAGTTTTGTACAAGCAGGGCTGACCAGAAGATAGAAAGAAATACATGCAGCTCGTGAGTATAGTCAGATGAAGGCCACTGGGGCAGCTGCCTTCAAGACTATTATGGGTACACTGTGATGATGTGAGAGGTGTCTGAAATTATGGCCAGCATAGTCAGTGTCTCCTTGTTAGACCCAAATGAGACTAGTTTTGCCTTCTCCTACAGCCTGTTAACTGCAGATCTGTGAGCACTAAGTGCTGGAGCCTGGCTGAAGACTCTTCAGGCACCTGAGACTCCTGGGTTGAGGCTGGAAGCCCCTCTAGAAGAGGAGAATATGGAGGTGGATCAGTTTGATATTTTGGTTTAAACCCCTCCTTCCTAGAGGAAGGTGTACATGTCAGCTTTACTCCAGGCTTAACAGAGAAAATACAAACGTGATTTGAATGAAGGAGAAGAATAAGTGGTTACAAAATAAATAAATAAATAAATAATGATATGCAGTCTGCAGTGGGTTCTGATTTCCTTGTCTATTTCTGAGCAGTAAACTGGTTGCAGTCTTGATTGAATACTTGGAAGAAATGACTCAGTTGTCAGTACCCTGGACATTGGAGGTTACTAATGAGGCAAGGATACACCCCCTCTGTGAACCTGTCTCTTACATTCTACCCCAAAGGTGTAAGCAAGAATATATGTGGGAAGGGCTCATGACTTTCCTTTTAACTTACAAGTCCCCATACTTAATTTTTCATCTTTTTTTTGTTTGTTTTTGGTGTGTGTGAAGTTGCTAATAGGCCCTTTCCAAACCTGTCAGATCACTATGCTTTGCTATTGAAGGTTCTTTGGGATGTTGCTTTTCTACTTAGTTTCTTACCATGGCTGGACTTCAACTATAACTGTCTTCATAGATGTCAGAAGCTACACTATCTATATCTGGCTTTGCAACCTGTAACTAATCCCATACCAGAAATGGGGTCTATTATGCTACACTTTCAATTATCTTTCAACTTGTTGTATATTCATAGAGTCTGTATGTAACACAAAAGAGATTTCAGGGAAGAGGACACTGGCTAAACTCTCATTGTGCAAATGTATCTGATACTTACACGCATAGCAAATTTTCAGATTAACTGATAACAAAACAGATATTTGAAAACTTTAGATGTCAGTCTCTGCTGCATACATATTGTATGTAGAGCATTAGAAACTAAAGGAGATTTTAAATTCTAAAAACAAAAAGCTAACATGAATTAAGAGAAAGGTTAAGAAAATGAAAGATGACTCTCACCTGAAAAGCTGATAGGCAACTTAACTGCTAGGGTGCTTTAAACTAATGTGTGTAAATTATGTTTGAATCAAAATGGTTCAACTTCTGCCAGCTCAGAGAGTGGGCAAAGCTGCTTCAGCCATCTGGATCTAAGCCTTGGAACTAGAACAAGATTTTAATCACTTTGCCTTTCTGTTTCGTTATTTGTAGAAGGATAGCATTACTTACATTAAAAAAAAAAAATCCTGAATATTTACTATGAAAGAGCAAAATATTCATTGCAAAAGATTGTCCTATCCAAGAAAGAGAAGCTAACTGCTAGACTGAGTAAGAGTAATTTGTTCTCTTTTTGCAGCCATTAAGTTCATCATTCAGCCTGTGACAGCTTCAGTGGGTTATAGACAGTTGTGTTGGGACACCCATAAATGAATGTTTAGGGCACTTTCCTGTAACAAAAGATTTTCCTGAATTAATAACGACTAAGATGCTTTACATCTCAAAGTGAGCAAATAAGCTATTTTTCATTTGAAATGAAGAACTGTTTGGAAACATAATACTGTGACTGGGTTGAGGGGTTGGACATGGAGGGAAGTGCCTTGCTGCAATTAAATCAGAAGTTAAGGAAGAAGGAAGACCCATATCAAAGTCAAAGTGGAGTTTTAAAATTCTGTGTTAATGTAATTTTTATCCAGTTAGTGCCTAGAGTGAAAATGGGGAGGGGAGGAGAGAGGGAAAGGGCAGGCTGTTCCTTAGTGCAGGATCCATGCAGAAGTTTCCTGTGTTACTGTCACAACCTAGTCAGAAGAACTCAGTACTTTTTTACTTACGAATCTTGTTCTAAACTTTTCCTTGAAGTGACTCCTGAACTTTGTCCCTAACAAATAAGACAGGCAACTTTGTTTTATGTTTCAATTCAAGGAATCACCTCATTATGTTGTTACTGTTAATAATAATTATTATAATAATTATTATTTTTCCTCACAGAACAAGGACAATATTTGATTGTATTACACAAGTACTGTACAAATACAGATTTCAGATTCTACAAATTGAATAGCTAGATACATAAACAGCAAAAATAAGAAATGCAGCCAAAGAAGTTGAAAATAAAATTTATTTATCTATTTATTTTCTAAATGGATAAAATATTCATTTCTTCTGAATGAGAAATGTTAGCCTGTTTTCTGATACTGTTTAGGCCATGCCCAACTTGGCTGATCTGTTAGTACCCCATTTTTTACAAAAAGGAAACAGCTAAAGCTCCCCATATATCACCAGTCTGAACAGCAGGGATTTAGGTTTGAGGATAAAGATTGGACTATATTTACTGACCTCAAATGCAGCCTGTGAGAATACAGTTTTAAACTTCATAGTAAACGAGAATATGAATTTTGACAATCCTTCCTTCAGAATGAGTGAATTAAAGTTTTATTTTACTTGTCTTTCACATGTAAATTTTCACATTTATTCAGCTTTCTTTTTTTTTTTTTTTTTAATCCATACAATAACCAGTTATATAAAAATATATTTGAGTAGCTAATATAATTGCAAATTAATTAATGATCATGCCAATAACTAAGAGATATTGTTGAAATAAACTACCTGGAGTATCAAGTGCTTACTGGATAGGTATATACATGAAACTGTGCATTAAAATGGTATATTACACACTGTTGCTGAGAAAGCCTTTTCCTCAAAAAGGTTTTAAGTCATGCTCCCATATCTTTATATTAATGTAAGTTACTGGAATCAGAAATTAGACATAACTGTTATCCAGATG
>CM021765.1:99438880-99477303 GCA_011076525.1 Nettapus auritus
ACAAGGAGAGGAGAGGAGAGGAGAGGAGAGGAGAGGAGAGGAGAGGAGAGAGAGGAGAGGAGAGGAGAGGAGAGGAGAGGAGAGGAGAGGAGAGATGAATTGCTGTCATGGGGCTGTGGTGCCTGTGACATCACAAAGGACAAGTCATGGCAGGGGAGTTGTCATCAGGGCCAGCAGCAGTAGCACCACCACACTGTGGCCTTGGTCGTCAGTGAGTGCAGCTCACACCTCCTGCAGGCCATGGCTCGGCTGATCTTCCTCGCCCTGGCTGTGCTGGGCATTGCCCAGAAGCCGTGGTTCGCGGATGATCATGTGGATGATGATGTGAATGAGCGAATGCAGGAGCACGTGGAGCAGCTGATTGAGGGCATGGCTCAGCTGCTGCGCAACATGGAGGAGAGGAGCCAGGAGCAGAGCAGGGTGGCCCTGGGAGCCCTGCTCTTCACTGCCTTGCAGCAGTGGCAGCTCTGGATCTTTGTTGACCTCCTCGTCCTGCTCTTCGGGCTCTGCCGGTGGCTCAGGAAAAGGAGCCATGGGTCAGGCAGCAGCAGCCAGCAGGGCAGTTACCCAAGGAAGAAGGAGAAGGAGAAGAAGGATGGTGTAGAAGGGGACAGCGACACCGATGACACCTGGGATCCGGGCAGGGTTTGGGCCGACTGCACCCAGTGGCCGACACCTTACATGGCTGACAAGTGCAAGGTGGTGGAGGAACTGGTGGATGAGCTTCTTGGTGCCTGCCAAAGACTCTCCGGGCAATCTCTCTTCAAGCCACGGCTGCAGCCGGCCATTGGCGTGTGCTGCCTCTACGAGGGCTGGAGTGCCCAGGAGGACAATGTCTTGTACCGCCTGCTCGTGCCCCTGAGGCCTCCCCCCGGGCATGCCTTCCACCCGGAGCTGGGCGCTGAGGGGGATATGCCAACGAAGAACCCCGGCCTGCGCGTGGAGCTGGAGTGTGCCTGCGTGAGGGAGCGGCTGGTGGGGGACATGCTGTGCTTCCTCCACCACCCTGAGGACGAGCTGAGGAGAAGACAGGAGCCCAGCCTGCTGCGCACCCTCTGCACCGGCTCCTACCTGGACATGGAGAAAACCACCCGCTGGTTCCAGGCCTCGGTGAAAGCCGCCTGGGAGCTCCTGCCGCAGTCACGCCATTGGCGCCTGACGGTGCTGCCTTCCCGCTGCTCCTGCAAGATCAGGCTGGCCGACGCCTCCAAGAGCACCCTCTCCATTGAGATCACGCTTGGGGTGCGGCTAGACGACTCGGACACCTTCCTGAGCCTGGAGTAGCCGTGGCCAGCTTCACCAGCAGCACGGCGCCGCCAAAGAGCTGCACTGTGGCAGAGATGCAGTCTGTCGGGCACATGGCCAGGCATGCCTGACCCCACAGCTTCCACCTCAGACATCTGCAGACCTGCGCCCGTATGCTTGTGAGGTGTTTCCCCCCTGCCCTGAAGATGGCTGTGATTCACCACCTGACAGCCACAGCCCTGGCAAGCCTGGCCAAGGAAAGATTGCTCCCCGCGCCTGGATGACTTCCTGTGGCACCTGTGCTGCTGCCTGGGGACAAAACACCTCGACTGCTTCCTTGAGAGGGAAGGCAACGAGAGGGTACCAGAGGAGATGGATGGTGTTTTGTGTGGCTTTCCAAGCAGCTGGACTGCTCAACCTTTTCTGTGCATTGACCACCCAAACTCTTAGAGAGAGTCTGTTCCCTCCTGGAGCTTCAGTCTATGCACTGATGCCAATAAATTGGTTGGGTAAACAAATGCTCTTTGTCTGCATAGCACTTTATGGGGGAACATGGGCACTGGGTGCAAAGTGCACTGCTGCCACAGAATTGGGAAGTGTTTTCCAAAATACGGAACTGGCTGAGGTTGGAAGTCACTTGGTCCACCTCCCCTGCTCAAGCAAGGGCACGTAGAGCAGGCTGCCAAAGACCATGCCCAAGACCTGTTAATTACAGGCTTCTCAGTCTTACCTCCAGGTGAAATTACGGAAAAGACTATTCTGAGAGTTACTGAAGAACTCTTTAGAGACAACACACTCGTCGGTCATAGGCAACATAGGTTCAGAAGGGGAAAGTCCTGTTTAACTCACTTAATTTCATTTTACGACAAGGTTACCCATCTAGGTGACAAAGGGAAGCCAGTTGATATAATCTGTTTGGATTTCAGCATAGCTTTTGATAGTGCTTCTCACAGTATCCATCCAGAGAAAATATCCAGCATACAGCTAGACAAGTTCATAGTACAGTGGGTGAACAGCTGGTTGAAGCCCTGGCAAGTCTGGTGATGGAAAGATTGTCCTCTACACTTGGATGACCTTGTGTGACAACTCTGCTGCTGCCTGGAGATGAAATGCCTCAACCGCTTCCTCTTAGGCAATGAGGGGGTGCTCGAGAAGGTGGTGTTGTCCCTATCCTCCTGAACAGGTGACTTATTCAGCCTCACCCAGTGCCAAGTGCAGAGCTGGCTGCCCACTCCAAGGAACTGTGAGTTCCAGGAGCTGTGAGATGAGGTCACAAGAAGGCTCTTCCTCCACTGATGTTCAAAGAGGTCTTCTCACACAGTACTGCATTTGTGGGGCTCCCAGCTGGTGCAGGCAATGACCGGTTCCCAGATTTAAGAAGCGGACAGGATGAGACAGAAAGAAAGGAGAGAGAAAGCCCTGTGCAGCAGCCTACTACCAAGAGAGGCAGTGTCGTCTGTGGGACAGTCTCCCCATGATGACTGTGGTGTTGCAGCCAGCATTGTCATTGATTTTCATGGACTGGTATAGCCTGGGTGGCCATTTTCACAGGCCCAGACATTACCCCTCACAGCTGTGGCTGCACAGGGAGCAAGAGAGAGGCACTGCTGTTGACTCTCAGCATTGTCACTGAAGTTTTGAAGACAGAACTGCCTGTGAGAACGAATGAAAATGGAGAAGACCTGATAGTCTATGATTTTATAATGATGTGAGTGTAACACTGCCATGTAATCACTTCGCATTTTTCAGATACACAGAAGCACGGACTTGTTGAGGTTGGAAGGGACCTCTAGATGTCACCTGGTCCAATCCCCCTGCTTAAGCAAGGCTACCTAGCACAGGTTTACCGTGACCATGTTCAGACAGCTTTCCTCTATCTCCGGGGTAAGAGACTCCACAACCTCTCTGGGCAACTAGTGTCTCTGCTCAGTCACTTTCATATTAAATATGTTTTGAGATGTTCAGTTGTCACCTCCTGTGTTTCATTTTGTGCCTATTGCTTCTTGTCCTGTCACTGGACACTACTGAAAAGAGCTTGGCTCTGTCTTCTTCTACATGTTTTTGTATACATTGACAAGCTCTCCTCTTGCCTTCTCCAGTCTGGACACTTTCAATTCTCTCAGCCTCTCCTCACTGGAGAGAAGATTCTGTCCCTTAATCTTTTTGTTTGTTTGTATGTTTGTTTTGTGGCCCTTTACAGGACTCTCCAGAATGTCCATTTCTTTCTTGTACTGTAAGGCCCAGGACTGAACACATCACTCCAGGTGTAGCCTCATCAGAGCTAAGGAGAGGGGAAGGATCACCTACCTTGGCCTATTGGCAACACTTCTAATGCATCGCAAAAATTCCCGTTAGCCTTTTTTGCAGAACTACATATAGAGCCCACACTTTTAACTTTGTTAGTGTAGTTAAGCCATCAAAATTATTATAATGTGGAGTAAGTATATACCACCCGGTAAGTATTTTTAAAGATTGGAAGATATTAATATTTTTTTTACTTCTTTCAATCAAATACAAAAGGTGTAAGGATTTTACTTAGGTTTTTGTTTTTTTTTTTTTATTTTTTTCATGACTGTTTTTCAGAAAATTTGTTTCTCAAGGATGAGAAAAAGCAACATAAAATCCTTCCTTTTCTAAAACAAGCAAGGACTTCTTAGGAAGGGATAAGGGATAACACTTAAGCATGTGTGTGTGTGTTTATTATGCTAGTCTAAAGGTACAGAATGAGGAATGCTATTTTAAGGAAAAAATAGAGTTTTATTCCACATTAAACTTCTAGTGTCTCATGAACAAAATTAACAGAAAAAAAAGTTGTTGATATCTTACAGAATTTCAGAGATTTTAGATAAATTCTGTTGACCTTTGAGTGTCTGATTCTGCAAGGCTATAATGGCTTAATTCTAGATTAATTCTGGTGATTACAGGCTTAGGATGAGTTGTTGTTTTGTTTTGTTTTGTTTTGTTTTGTTTTTTACTGGAGAATATAACTGTAATCATTACTTTTTGCAATTTCAATTGCTCATTCTTTTTTTCTCAAACTAAAAGAGCTCAAAATAAAATAATGTTTTCCTTTGCCAGATGAGTATGATACACTATGATAAATGATTCTTCAGGAAATAAATTGTGGAAACTTGTTGAACCAATGTACTCTGCTAGGCATATATGTACTTTAAGCAAGATGTAAAATCCAAGTCTTACTCAATTTCTTTGATAAGAAACAAGAGGTTACTCTGTGCATTTGGTGGAAAGAGGAGGAATGACTCTCCTGTATGGTGGGGAGAAGGCAACATACCATGTTGTTGACCAGATTGACAGGTGAATGAATACATGTGGGACACACAAATCACCATAACAATGAAGTATTTCACAGTATTCTTGGTTGTCTCACTTAATTTATGCAAGGCACTGACAACTGAGTGACAAGCTTGCCCCTCAAATACTGGCAGGCATTTCGAAGAGCTAAACTGACTTCACAAAACTGAACTGCACAGGATAGTGATTTAGTCTATTTATTGTCTACAAGGTGGAATGCTAACAAAGTGAATAGCCTATACAGATATTGCCTACTTAGCTGAGCCTTTCCTTTTTTGTGTGTGTGTGTGTGTGTGTGTGTGTGTGATTTTACCTTTTCGTGTTTGACCTCTTACATTTCAGTGAAAAAATATGAATTATATTGCACACAGAATGAGACCCTTGCCTGACTAGTGAGTTATCAAGGCTTTTAAATTCTTAATAATAATGTTCTGAAAATATTTGTCCTCAGTGCAATTAGGCACCTGAATAATCCTAAATTTGGCCAAACTGAGACAGTATTATTGAAGAATGTAAGGTTTAAAGTTTTGTAAATTTAGCTGTGGATTTAGACCTGTAGTTAAAAAAACAAACAAACAAAAAAAAAAAAAAAACAAACAACAACAACAAAAACAGGTCATATGTTTGTTATACCATATCTGACAAATGAATTACTTTGAAAATGTAATTGTCAAAGTAATAAAAATGATTAGCATTTCAGGTTCCTAAAGACACCAGCTAGCCTTACTGTCCAGGCTCCCCTGGGGTCTCCTCTGCCCTGCCCATGCACACAGGAGCCCGTTTCAGCTCATCACAGAACTATTGTCCCATAGGAGACAACAAGTAAGTGCCCATAGGAGTGGCAGTTTGCAGCTGTGGCCCCATTTACTCCTGTCTGGGGTCACCTCGGCTTCTACTTGTCCCCCTTCTAAGGCAGGCTGCTTTTGCTGCTTCCTAAAAATAATTAAGCATCTTGAACAAGTGCTGTTATCTTCACTTACTAAACATTGGTAACAAATTGTTTAAAATGATGAGAAAATTTTTCATATTAGTATAAAGAAAGGGAGGAAGAAATTTTTGTTTTGCAAAAGCTTAGTCATTATTTTTCATTTTCTTTGATTACTAGGTTGGTATTTAGATTAGCAACCAATTCTCGCATATCTCATATTATGGTGTGACTAGACCCACCATTCACACCACTATGGTGTGAATAGACCCCTGCAATGGAAGAAGGCGCAGAGAAAATGGCCAGTGTGCCCAGAAAGCTCAGGCAATAATGCAAGGTGTGACTGACCAAAGCTATTGCAAAGAAAGCTGACTTTGTATCGACATAGAGGGAACTGGATGGTGGCCTTTGCTTTAGATAAACAGCTATGTCATTTGAGTGGAGCCGCTAGTGGTGTAAAAGTTTCTTCCTGACTTCATTAAAAGGCTGTGAATATCTCCCTGAGTTAACCAGATGGTATAAAGGTAGTATACTTGGCTCAGCCCAACATAGCGTGTAAAAACTGGACAACTAGCAGAAAAATTATTAAGAAAACTATGGGTTTGAGCTGTTTTCAACCCATGTATTCTTCTCTGGTGACTGGGAACAGCCAGTGTCATGATGGTGAGTATATTGTGGAGACCAATTACGGGGATGACATGGTTATTGTGATTTAACTGCATATCACAATCACTGTATTTTGCTAAGTGTTACTTACACTTGTTTTGTCATTTCAGTATATTTTCTATCACTCTACTAAATCAAAAATCCCACATAACATGTTTTTTTTTGTTTGTTTGTTTGTTTGTTTTTTTGTTTTTTTCAAATAAGTAAATTTGATATTAAGCATTATACCTTCCACATGTGGAATCTGAAAGAAGCTGGTCAAAGAGTATTGGACTAGCAAATGGTTTACATGCAAATTTTCAACACTAGAAGGAATCTGTTCCTGGTTTGCTGAAAGAAGAGATGTAAATTGATTTGTTTATTAAATAATAGGATTTACCATGAAAAGTCTCGTACAAGTCCCATATTTAATTCTCCCATTTTCTGAAATCCATTGAGAATAACTATAATATTATTAGAATGTTATAAAAGATGTGTAAGAGATCATTTGTGCAGGGATCACTTATTATAGATCCCAGCTGAAAATTTTGCCAATGACTTTGAGGCCTGCTAATTCAGTACATTTTTGCAGTTTAAAATTTAAAATGATCTTTGATAGAATGCTGTATTTAGTAATAAGTGAGTCATCTGTACTCTGTATAAACAGAGAGTGTATTCAATGGAGAAAAGGATGAAATAATTTGATAAAGATGTACCACTTTAACTAGCAAAATGTCCCCGAGAACGGGAATAGGACGGTTTTCAAATCCCCTTCTGATTTACAGTCTGAGGGGGATCGTTAATATATTCTGAAAAAAAAAGTAAATAATGCCTTAAAAAGTGTCTCTAACACTGCTTGTTGTTTGTGTATTGTCAATGTCAGTGAATGTTGGCTATTTTTATGTCTGAGTCTATTCTCTAACAGAATTAGTGAACAGAGGTTAACGTATACCTAGGTACAACATATATCTATTTAAATATAGGTCATGTTCCTGACAGATCTGAATTATTTTCTTTGCCAGTATGCTGTTTTGCAGTGGCCAGCATGGAGTAATGTGTGAATATTTCATCTTTGGACATTAAGATCCAAATACAATTAGTTAATAAGCATAGATGAGTACAAGTAATACTTTATTCCATAAGCTATTGGTTGTCTGGATGAGTGAGTGCTGAGGATCAGGATTTGCAATGCTGTCACATTTCAGGATTACAATATTTTCAGTATTAGAGGCAATGTTTTGCCTGCACAATCCATATTATTGTTCCTAGTTCAGTTGCAAAATCATTTTTGACTATAGAGTGGAGGTGTTAGCTTGATTATCCCTTGTGCAGAATTCTCTATGGACTACTAGCTATAGGAAGGGAAATTAACCTTGCTAAACTAAATTAGTCTTTGTGAACACTGCTGTTATTTCCTCCGTCCTTCATCCTATTACAGTCATAGCTTAGATGTAACCCAAATGGAATACTCATGTGAATGCAAAAAAAATATTTTTCTTTCCAAAAGTGATGGATGTCTTGCCAAGGTACTGCTCTCTGTTTTCAGCAGGGCGTAGTAGTAAGTAGCCCCTAAAGAGGCATGAGCTGAAATGTAATAGTCCCTTTAAGACTTTGATTTCAGTTAAGAGTACCTGAGAGTTCTGGTCAAAGTATATTAGCAACTTGATTAAATTCCTCTCCGTTTCTCTCAGACAATGCCCTTAACTGCTTCTGTTGTTTTACTGTATTAAAGGCTCATCAGAGTTATGGCTCCTGACTTAGAGAGTATTAATCACCACTGGGAGAGCAGCACCAGGGTAAAGTGATAACACCGACACACTTCTGCTGCTGTGTTTTATGAAGAAGGTCAGTATTACCGTTATTGCATTGGCATTTGTAAGACAGCAATTCCACACTTAGATTTTTTGAAGTGTCAAGGACATGACTCTGCTAACTGGGTATATGAAGACTGCCTCAAATTTCCTTGCAGTACTTTTTATTAAGATATGTACATGTATTTATTGTACCTACATGTGATCTAGGAACAATAGTAGTTTCACAGATCTATTAGATTGCTAAAAGTGACATTACGATTAACTATACACATTTTTGTTTGTTTGTTTCATGAATGTTTGAATCGCTAGAGTCATACCCACTGATACACTGGTAAATAAAAAGGTAGGTACATCTAGCAACTTGATGTTCACATCAGGGAAAAAGATATTGCCTAGATTAGATGTGTATATTGTTTACTTATATTTAGCCTGACTGAACATCTATCTGCAGCAATATAATATTAACATGAAAATAAAGTCCTGGATTATGTTTATGAATGAAATAGGTGTGCAGAGCATAAACACATTTGTCTGTGTACCCTGATGAGATAGTAGATAGTTATATTTTTATAAAAGATACATTCCTTTTTGAAACAGATATTTATTGTTTGCTATCTCTGTTTTGCAGCACAAAATGTATCTATATGTATTCAACATATTTTGTAGATATAAGCCTTCAGAAAAGAAGTATGGTAAACAAGATTATAGTCACTGAATTATGCGGAAAATGGTTTAGTCTTGCATTTTCAAATACTTAAGTATTCATTTACAGTGAACAACAAAGCTTCAAAGCTTTTTTCCCGTCTTTTCCAAGCTTTCCTTTGCTGTTTATCTACATGAAGTTATATAATTATATTTAATGATTAATCATTTGAAATGAGCCAAAGTGATCTTTTTAATTAGCAGTAGCAATACTACACCTTTGTTTTTGCATTAGGATGGTAGGTAATTTTTTATTTATTGTTTGCTTTCATAATAAAGGGTTCAGGAGAGATGTTTATCAGGACAATTAGTGACCCTAGGGTTATTTTTGCTAGGAAAACAAGCCAAAACAAAATTATAACATCTCAGCATGCCTTTGATCAGATGTAGCATGCTCTCCATGGACTCAGAGAACATGCTTCTTTGCCAAGAACATCTGTCTTTTGAAAAGCTAATAAATTTGGGATTCCTTTAAGAAAATCAGAAAAGAATCACAAACCCAGGAGTAACTTATATAGTGTTTTGTTGTTGTTGTTGTTGTTTGTTTTGGGGGTTGGTTTTGTTCTTTTGAAGTGGAAGCAGTTTAATTTTCCTTAGGGATGAAGAGCAGAATGAGAAGGACTCGTCAGTAAGTAAAGGTGGCCTAAACAAATTATTCAGTAGATACATTCAGTTCTGCAAACACATGAAATTTTGATTTTAACTGCAGTTTGCAAAGTATGTTGGCACATACATCATGAGCGTGAAGCAGTGAGAAAGATTTTTGAAAACTTTATCATTCTAAACAGATCATATTCTGTTCTGTATATTGAATTAGAGAAAGTTCCTTATAAAAAGATTTGTGTATCAAACTGAATAAGAAAATGTTCCTATAAAAAGCTTTTTATTAAAAAATGTATATTTTTTTAATTCTCTAGGGACTGACTCCATCAGAAGTTTAAGCACGTCTAATTCAAAAGCTATGATTAGCTTCATGGAGGCTAACTTTATACATGTGATTTAAGTTCAGCATGTCACTAAAGTAATTTGCTGAACCAGAGCCCATATTCTATGTACGCAAGAATATCTATGCTGGTTCCATCTGTGATGCGTTGTTACCTTCACATTATAGCTAAGAAGTCTTTTAATTTAATCCACACTGCACTATGTCACCACCAGAATCTAATACACATTTTTGTTTTATTTTCCAAATAATTTAAATTTTTGGACCATTATTAAGTACATTTTTTCTTCCTTGAAGTTGAACACATTGACTTCTGATGATTCTGCTTAACTTTCCCTGAAGTCCAGACAAGCAGATAACTGCCACCAGGACAATGGAGTGAAGCTTTGTGTTAGCTCAGGGACACACAGAATCTCATTTTACAAACCTAGAAAATAAGCACCAGAATGACTCATCAGGCAGGTATGTTTACTGTGCTGAAGTAGCTTATCAGTAAAAGAAACAGACTTAAAAATAATTTGTGTATACAGATGAGTAGTTCTGTAGTTTTGAGTTTCATAATTTTGTACAGATGTATGCTAGTATGCTAAGCAGTACTAAAAGCATTATCAAGGCCTCAGTGGAAGTGAAAATGGGTCTTTTCTCAGTGGGTATAGAAGTTTGTCCTTGCTAGAAGCTATATCCTTCTGCCGTGTACCGTGTAGTTATTTAGATAGCAAAATGAAGGCTGTCTGAAAGCAGGTCTTCTGTGCAGCAGGAAAGCTAAAATTTTACTCTTCTGTCCCAACATGCTGTTATCTAGGAAGCATGTGTGTTCGGGAAAGACAAGAGTGAGAAACATTTGGTTACATGCACTGTCATTTATATGACAGTTCTGGCTTGTTTGGGGGCAAAACCTCAAAAACCTTAGTGAAATCAGTAGTCAAATAGCTGTTGTAAACGAGCAGTAGTTTGTAACTACAGATCAGAATTTGTTGTATATGTTCATCCATAATATATTATTATTGATATTATCTGTTTGCAGAAATTAGGCGCACACTGCATTTGGGAGAATAAGTCTATTAATGTTTTCACGAAGTGATAAATGTAACCTGTGTTAAGTTGTTAAGAGGTTTTATTTAGTACCTAGAGATAGTTTCATGTTGTTTCTTTTCTTGTTTCTTTGCTTTCCTTCTTTTCTCAACTACATGACAGAATTCTGTTTTCCTTCCCTCCCCCTCTGTTCCCCACCTCCCCCCCAAAGCACAGAATGAAAGAGGCAGCGAGCTAGCTCTCTTTTAGAGATCTGTGTATTCTTCATTTACATAAGTGAGTGAACTATGATTTGTGGCATTTCAATAGGAAAAGACCTTATAAAATATTTACATTTTGAGAGATTTGAAGAATTACAATCAACATCTAATTAACTCACATAAGAAATATTATATTCTGTAATGATCATAACACCAAGTTCCTTAATGTTACATTCCTACTGTAATTGTTGTCATTCTCTGCTTTCATCCCATCACCTTTTTTGTGTCTTTCATTCCAACTTTGATCATTCACCTTGACAAAGTCTCAGTTCAACATAGCACTGGCATATATGTTTAAGTTTTAAGCATTG
Source organism: Nettapus auritus (assembly GCA_011076525.1). NCBI lineage: Eukaryota > Metazoa > Chordata > Aves > Anseriformes > Anatidae > Nettapus > Nettapus auritus. The sequence continues at coordinate 99,450,070 of CM021765.1, forward strand.
GATTACCTCATTAGCCAGTTGCATTTCTACTCTTGATAACAGCCCTCAGTTCAGAAATATACATAAATATGCAAAGTTTTCCTAATCATGATGGAATGGATGGCTGGCTCAGTGTCTTTAACATAACCCTTTCATTAGACCCTGCTAAGGAACCTAACCAGGTTTGATGTTTGAAGTCCTGGCCTGGGCCAGCAAAAGCCCATGGAAAATAGAAATTATGACACACTTTGAGAATAATAATCAGTAAAGCAGATTAAAAAAAGAAAGGGAAAAAAAAAAAAAAAAGAGGACAATATCAAACATGAGGTGATTCTGTGGGAGAAATTCCATCAAAACCTTCTAAATTTTTCTTAAGAGAGAACAGATCAGTATGTAGAATGGTCTTTCTTAGGTGGCAGTCTGCTGACACCAGCAGCAATACTGACTCACCAAATGACAGCCTTAGGTTGTTTTCATCTACCATATAGTGGTTAACATAGTTTACAGAATCACAGGTTAATGTACTGATTTCAGTCTCAACAATTCATTCTGATAAGATTTATTAGCTTGGCCAGTATTTTTGGTAAAGCTAGAGGTCTGGACATGAATGAGAAGCATGAAGTAAAGGAAAGGAATTCATTATGGTAGCATTACTACAGAAGACAATCTTAATCACTTTTTTTTTTTTTTTTTTTTTTTTTTGCTTTAGTCTTCGACTGTCTGGATATGATGCCTTCTCTTTGATTCTTTCAACAAAACTGTTCAATACAGAAGTGGAAGGAAATCCAGTGTCTGTTGACAGTCTTAGGACACAAAATAGCTGTTTACTCACTGCTTGCTTCTTGGATCCTATGGCCTCTCACCTACAATTTGTACTACCGCCTGGTGAGACTTTCACTATTACTGGTCATCATCACCAGAATGGAAGAACATAATGATTGCCACGCTGGGATAACCCAAGCAGATATGCCTAAGGCTGCCCTGTCTCCAGCAATAGGCAAAGACAGATGATTAACAAAGAGTCTAAGAGGATGGTATTATACCTTCCATGAAAACTCTTGGCAGTCTTCAGTAAATTACAGTTCATAAATGTCTAGGACCAAAAGTATTTTTGTATTTTGTAGCGCTAGGTGTATGATTTTTTGATGATGCTTGTCATTTTTGTACAGATGTGCTACACAGTACCAAGTTTCAAGACCATGCAGAAATGAATTTTGGGTGCAGCAGGTTAGAGCCTGAAAGCTTATTCCACACTGTGGCCTTGAAATAATATATTTTAAATTATTTGTGTAAGGAAACAAAGATCCTTTTAAGGTATACCTGTATCTGTCATTGAAGGATTCTTTTCATATTTCATTTTATCAGTACTTACCTGTGTCTCTAAGTGCGTATTGGAATCTAAAGTATATAATAACAACAGATGTAGAATATAATAACAATACAGGATTAATGTATAGTAGAAAATAATAAAAATTACTAATGATACATAATAGTAACATCAAAAGGAATAATCAAATGTCAGGCTTTCTCCTGGTCCTTGTACACTACCAATTATACTTCAGGTTTTGAATCTTCAAGGAAGAAAAAATTGTTTTTCCCAGCCTGTACTGGTGTAAGAGAAGTCAGCTTTTGTGCTTCTGGGAGCAAGTGACTTATAGTATTGTCTGAAGCCAAGTATAATTTGAGTGGCTGAAATACAAGCTGCCACATGCAGTTTACCAGTCTGCAGTAGTGAACTATGATGTTCTATTACAGCCATTTAATGGCAATTGAGTGATTAGAAATTATGTTTGCTGCACATACAGTGACACAGTGGCTTTTTCTAATTAAGGCAACATTAGAGAACTGTTCTCTTGGTTAGTGGCAAATGATGATCTTCAGTGTGGGATATTCCTAGCTCCAAATGTAATGGAAAAATGGTTCTACCTCAAGGCATACAAGCGTTGTCTTTCACTAGGCTCACTGCAGTTTGACATATTTAAATTAAACTGTCAGAAGCTTTCTGTGGGAACACTGGGGGGGATCCTAGGGTCAGTGTAAGAATAGCCTTTGGTGGCATCCCAGAGTCCAGGAACATGGGAATCTACAACTTGAGACACCATGTTGAGCCCACCCAAGAGGTTCTGAGAGTTCTTCCTTCCACCCTTAGTTTAGCAGATACTCCATAGTGCTCCAGCAGCCCTTGTTTCAGGTAAGGGAGTCTCTATGTTACTCAAATTTACCACTATTTCTTTCCAAGATACAGCACTTCCTCTGCAGATCCAGTATTGAAAATGACCGACGTCACAATGAAAGAATCAGGGTACAGTATGAATCATTTACAGTAATATGCTGAATTCCACAACACTTCTAATTTCATTTGTGAATCATTTTCCTCTGTGCTTGTTCAATTTTGCATTGTATCCCACAGTTGGATTTAACAGATTAAGAAGCAGAAGCTTTGTACACAATTCAGAATGTGGCTGTCAAGTTTTGCTGGCTATCAGGTCCACAGTCACTTGAGAAGTATTAAATCTTTAAAGACCTTTTTCTACATGTTACAAGTTTTGTATGAAAGAGACTATTATTGTAGAAGATATTTCAATGTTAATATTAATATATTTCTCTTCCTTTCTAACATTTCATTTTCTTATTAAAATCAAGCACTTCAGTTAAAGAAAAAAACAGAAAAACATTTCAGAAACTGATCATGCTAATGATTCTTCCAATCATACTGCATGTCATTTTGTTACATTTTCAGAATGCATACTAATATTTAATACATGCTAACTTCTGACTTAATCTCCTTCCTCCAAATCCTACATTACAATCACAAGGTGGCCCCAGCATACTACACACTCTCACAACTTTGTGTTACATTGTATTTTGTTTCAGGGTTTGGGGGGTGGGTTGTTTATTTTTTTTTGCCACACTGTATTTTTCATTTGCCCGATACTACAGTATTGCAAGACTCCAGGTCTAGGAGGTCATTGGCCTCCAGTTCCAGGAACTTTTTAAGGGAATATTTTCTATTTGTGTTTACATATATGGAATCTGTGCTTTCAAAGTCATTTTTTCATCTGAGTATTTCCTTCAGTTGGCTTGCATTTATTTCTTCCATTGTAATAACATACTACATTGACAAAAGAACCCAAGGGAACATATGCAGCTAAACAGAAATTTTCAGATGAAGACTAGAAAGCAAACAGGTACTTGCTAAAGCAAATTTTGATTTAGATACTGCTTGAACTATTTCTAAAATCAAAGGGGAAAGGGCATGTATTAAGTCTTTCCTCTCCCTGTTAAATTACTTGAAAGTCCAACTGTAGGCTCAGCACAGAATTTCACTAGAAGTTGAGCAAGCTACGTTCTATCAAGACTCTTTCTGAAGATATTACTGGTAATTGAATTTTGATTTCTAACGTTACGGTGAAAAGGAACATTCAGAAACAGGGTAATACAAAATACACAAAAAAACATTTTGATATGGCTATGAAGGGTTTAGTAAAACAATAAGCCAGTAATCTTATTTATGCATGAGTGCAATATTACTTCCTAACTTTTTTCCTACCACATATACTTATTTTCTGCTGAATTGTTTTACAGAGCTATAAATTTATAATTTTTAGAAATTTAGAGATATAAATATAATTTTATAATTATTTTCTGCTCTGTTTTACAGAGATCCGCACAGCGTGGAAGTGGTATTTTTTTCCACAATGTGAACTGTGAATCCAATGCATCCTGATCATAGACTGACTCTGCAAATGATCTTCTGTGAAACAGAGATAATCAAGGGGCTTAAGTGTATTATACACGGAGCTAGCACAAGGCATGCATGGCAGGACTGGAGCACTCTTGCATGTTTCTGTTCACACACCACACATTTAAACTCTGCCATCTGTTCAGGACATAAGGGCTTTGAGAAGGATTTCTGAATATCTGGAAATTGAGGACCAAAGGGCTGAAGTGGATGATGTTAATAGTATAGAACTACAGTGCCCTTAGTCTTTGCCTCAATCTACAAAATTCTGTGCTTCCACACAAGATCAAAATATTCTATTCATAAATGATTCCTGAAGCATAAGGTAAGAAAAATACGTGTTTTTTTTTTGTTTGTTTGTTTGTTGAAAATGAATAGAATTACTATTTTTTTTCTGACAGCCTACAAGCATTTCAAAAGTTATGACACTTAAAAAATCAATGCTTGCTTTTGAGGCATTTATGAGGCATTACATCTCATTATTCCCTAGAAAGATGCATGAAGAGACCAAATCCAGAATCCAATGAATTCTGCAGTGGAAGCTAAAAGGATTCCATTTTTTCATGGATAACCCGACCTATCAATTTCTTAGAGAACAGTGATCTTCCTTCATTATCAGAAAATTTTCAAAGCTACAGATAGGTCCAGGTGTTTTTTTTTTTTTTTTTTTTTTTTTTTTTTTTTTTTTTTTTTTTTTTTCTCATGTAACATCCATTAAATCTACAGAATTATACTATTTTCTCTTAATACTCTTTTGTATTTCCATCTGAATACAATTATAAAACACTGTGTTTTCAAAACTTCTCTGGTAAGAAGTATTCTCATAAAAATAGTGTATGATACTAAGAATCGTATATGTATGCTACATAGTACTGTTGGGCCTAAATGTCTCAACTCTGTAATGGGCCTTTTGACCGTACAGCCCTTATCTCAACCCATTAGTTCTCACACTACTACTTTTTTTTTTTATTCTCTCTGGCATCCCACTGGGAGGGACTGAGCCAATGTCTGCATAGTGGTTAGCTGCCTGCTGGGTACAACAGTCTTTCTGGCACCATTGCGGGGCCCAAACTCACAACCCTGAGAACAAGAGTCTCATGGTCTATTGAAAAATATGGAATGCTTAATGAATTTGCATGTTATTCTTGTACAGAAGCCATGCTTGTCTTTTTTTGTATGGTTCTTATTTTAGTATGTGTGCTACTGAAGCAAGCTCCTCTTGGCACCCTGGCTGCCAGTGCTGGGCTGGATGTTCAAAGGGAGAGTACCCTCTACACATCATGCAACAGATGCTACATGGAGTAAGTGGGTCGCACTGATCACACAGCAGGCTCAGGCAGGAAACCCCAGTCACCCAGGAGTCTCAAAAGTGATTGTGGATTGGTCAGAAGGCAAAGATTTTGGAATATTGCCAGAGGAGGAGGTGACGCATGGTATGGAGGATGATGTCTAAAATATAAATGCAGGGAACCTGCCAAGGCAAGCACCATGTACTTACAATGGTGGAAGTAACCATCAGATGGTTAGAAACAAACCCCATCTCCCATGCTACCACCCAGAACACTGTCCTGGGCCTTGAAAACAAGTTTTACGGTTACATAGTACCCCAGAAAGAAATGAGTCAGACAAAATGACTCATTTTTGAAATAACCACATAGACGCCTGGGCCAAAAAGCACGGCATTGGGTGGGTATATCACACCCCCCTGTCACACACGAGCCTCTGGGAAAATTGAACAATATAATGGACTATTAAAGACTACACTAAAAATGATGGGTCATTCAAATATTGGAGTACCCATTCAGCAAAGGCCACCTGGTTAATCATCACTAGGGGATCTGCCAACCTAGCTGGTCTTGCCCAATCAAAACTTTTATGTACTGTAGAAGGGTATAAAGTCCCTGTATTGCACATAAAAACATACCAGAGAAGACTGGGTTATTCCTGCCTCAGGCAAAGGCAAGCATCCATGGGATTGCTTTTGCTCAGGGGCCCAAGTACCTGGTGGGTAATGCAGAAAGATGGGAAAGTCCAATGTGTTCCTCAAGGGCATTTGATTTGGGGTGAGAATAGCCTGTGATTTGAATTGTAATATTTCATTTGCTATATCTATATAATGCTGAATGTCATCACTACTCTGTTAATGTTATTACAGTAAGAGTCACCCAAACTGATGAAGAATGAATTTTGATGGAACCGAGCAAAGTGCAGTGGTGATGATAGAACACAATAAGTTCTGTGGTGATGGAACCAGAGCTGCCTTCAGTGTGCAACAATCCAACACCAGATAACATCCCTCCTGACCTGAAGGACCATTTTGACCCAAAGAAGCCCAAGGTCATGGACAAAAGACATGACAACAGACATTTAGAGAGATGGCCTACAAACTAAGGGGATGGTTTCTGCGTGTCAAAAATCGGGAAGGGTGGTGGTGGTTAATTAGGATATATTGGAAAGTGTGGGACCTGAGCAAGGCTTAAATATTATTGGAGGGGTGGATATTGTCCTGATTTGGCTGGGACAGATTTAGTTTTCTTTATAGTGGCTGATACGGTGTTGTGTTTTGGATATAGGAAGAAAAAAATGTTGATAACACAATGTTTTTGATGTTGCAGAGTAGTGATTACACAGAGCCAAGGACTTTTCAACTTCTCATGGTGACATGTCAGTGAGGAGGCTGGGGGTGCACAAGAAGATGGGAGGAGACAGACAGGATAGCTGACCCAAACTAGCCAAAAGGATATTCCATCTTTTATGAAGTCATGCTCAACAATGAAACTGGGGGAGTTGGTTGTGAGGGGCTACCAATGCTTGGGGATGGGCTAGGCATCAGTTGGCAAGTAGTGAGCAGTTGCATTATACATCCCTTGTTTGTTTGTTATTATTGCTTTCTTTCTTTTCTTATTAAACTGTCCTCAAGCCATGAGTAATTGCACTTTTACCCTTTTTCAGTTTGCATCCCCATTCCACTACTGGGGAGTGAGCAAATGGCTGCCTGCCAGGTTATACCACAACACCAGTCTACATCTTAGGAACATGAGAAATTTCCACAATAATGAAAGAAGTTGGGGTCAAGAGATAAGAAGGGAAATCTTTATAGCAATCTAGGCTTAACCAGGAGGTGCCTTGGTATATACATCTTCATCTTTCATATCATGGATGCCTCGTAACTGAAGGAAATAGCTAAAAAAATGTCAAGTAGGATAGTGGTAGCCTGACCTCAGCTGTAGTAAGAGCTTCAGCCCATATTTCCTAGCCAGTCTGTACAAAAAATAGTATTTTTGTTTTGTATTTTGTATTTTATACAAAAATAATTTACAATATGAACTATCTTACTAAACATGCCAGTCAAAGATAAAACTTCATTTGAAAAGTCTGTGCAAGTCTAGTTATTGAATCTATGCAGCTTTTAACGTTTTGTTAATTTTTTATACTTGGAACAGAAAGTTCATTTATTTATTTATTTATTTTCCAAATCACTAAGTAAATTTGTTTTCTTGGTTGATTCTATGATCAATAACATAGAGAATGGGTTTGAAAGCACCTTATGGAGCAGGATCTCCTGGAACTTAGTAGATCAAGTACAGATCTAATTATTATTATTCTCCTTATCTCCTGAATTGTCAGGAGATTGAGATTCTTTAAAGGATTTCAAACAGAATTTAATGAAAATTGCCATTTCTTCTGTTGTCAAATTCAACCAGAAAGAAGAAGTGAATCAAGTAATGCTACATTACAGAAATTTCACAGAATCACAGAATCATCTAGGTTGGAAGAGACCTCCAAGATCACCTAGTCCAACCTCTGACCTAGCACTAACAAGTCCTACACTAAACCATATCACTAAGCTCTACATCTAAACGTCTTTTAAAGACCTCCAGGGATGGTGACTCAACCACTTCCCTGGGCAGCCTATTCCAATGCCTAACAACCCTTTCTGTAAAGAAGTTCTTCCTAATATCCAACCTAAATTTCGTTAGAGTGCTTACAACTTAAGGAAGTCTTCAATCAGTTTCATCAAATTACGTACTGGAGCCTTTTCCCCTATCACTCAAAGTCAATATAAGATGCATTGTTGCAATGTACCTGAGAGAAGAGTCACATGCAGTAATAATTATCCTAAAGGTTATGCTCTTTTCCATAGGATGCAATAATCCATGCCGTTTGTGGGAAGGTGTGGGTAAAATCGATTTAGTGGAGTTCATAAGGAAACAAGCTTTTTTTGTTTGTTTGTTTGAAACCTCCCATTTAAACAAAATTATGTATAAATTGTTCTGACAAAATTGAATTGCTGTTAGCTATTCCCTTAGCTATTGATCAATATGGAATAAATTCCCTTTGAGGTTTCTTATGGTTTCTCAATCCAAAAATGGCCCCCAGAATTCAGCTCAAATCTGGCATAACTCATTGACTTGCTAGGTTTTCTGTACAGTAGGTCTCCACTTGCTGGTTTGATATCAAGGAATACCAAAAACTTGCCTGAAATTTTATGTGGAAAAATTGGCCTGCTTTTTTTTTTTTTTTTTTTTTTTTTCTTCTGAAATTTTAATTGTTACCAAGTGGATGCAGCATTCTTACCTCCAGCCAGCTGGCCCACTTGGCAGTTATGTGCTAAGCTGGTGCCAGGGAGTTGCTGGAAGCACTTTTTAGAAATTTAAGCTGTAAAGGAGAGGAGGATGAGAGTCATGTCTCTCTATCTCACTCTCTCTCTTTTAGTGCATAAAGAATTATGTATATTTTTCACTTCACGTAATGAATTATCTTGGCTAGAGAAGACTTATCCAAGGTCAGAAATACAATTTGATATGTGTATTTAAAACATCAGAGTTACAAAACATGCTAATGCTAAAGAGGTATTTTTTAATAGCAAAGCATACCTGGGAACTTCAAAGAAAAAAATACTATTAACAGAAATAGCTGTAAGAAGTTACTGAAGAGAAGAAGGATGAATGTCTTAACTTTTCTCTGAACTTGATAATGACAATAAATATGTTTAATAATGACGAAGTGGAATAAGTACTAAATTGCTCTTTGAACAATAGAATTTAATGAAGCAGATTTTTCTATGGGGAAAATTAAACAATACAGGTTGTAAATTGCATAATTATCCCCTAGATAATTGGTCTGTTAAAACAGAAGCAAACAAAACTAAAAAACCCATTTAAAAGAGTGCCATCTATAGATACATATATTTAAAACTCAGTCAAGAGGGATTAAGAATCACTGAAGTCCTGAAATATATTTGATCAGTTTTCTATCTTCTGATGGTTGTTACAAACAGTAATTTTATTCCTAAAGCTAGTTTGTGTCAAGTTTTCAGGGACTAGACAATAATCTGTTTATCCATATATTTCAGTATTCTCACACATAGTTGTAGCATTAAAAGAATCTAATCAATTTACATAAGGAAATTGTAGGAAAGAAAAAAAAAAAATCTATAGTCATGAAGTATGCATTTATATGCTAGGCAATACATTCTGTCATTATAGAGTTATTTTTATGGAATAGTGTCTATGTATTTCTTTACATCCATCTTTGTTTCTGTTCCATTCTTTTTCATTCATAAACTGTTCAGGATTGGAAATCTTTGTAAAGCAAACAGTATGATAGAGTCATTCCAGAACTAGCAAAATGTCTTGTCTTCTACTTATTTGTCCTGTTTTGTTTATAGAAGTGAAGTTTCTCTAAGACATTCTTTGTTTTTCAATATGGGAAGAAAGTATTTAAGGTAAAACATAATTTCTGATACTGAAATTACCTATCACAGAATTCTTTAGGCAGTTCAAATACAAAATAAATTATATTTACTGCAAACTATGTCTACTGTACAATGCATATCCTTAAATATATTGTAAACAAAATATATATGTCATTATCATATATTATCATATATCATTATATCATATATGCCTATTTTGTATATAAATAGACTAGTCATCATTTAATATCCTAATCTCACCCTGAAATGCTGTACCACCTGAAACAGCATTTTAACATTAAAATGTTATTTCTCTAAGATGACAGGAATCTGACTAGTTAAAAATTATGAACAATATGAGGATATTAATTTTCAGTGAAGAACATAATCACAGTTCATTAGCATAAAATGTTGTTACATTTAAAAATATGTATTATGATATTTCTCCCCTGTTACAGAAGACAATCAGAGGAGCTTAAATATGTAATTTTTAGAGTTATGGGTGTTTATTGTTTGCATTTCTTATGCAAAAGAGAAAGGAAAGGGAAAGAGAATGCTACAGCAGTAGTATCTCACCTAAAACTGGAGGATGTATTAAGATTATTCTTATCTGTTCCAGCTGGATTGGTAGAGGTGTAGATCTACTGGCTTGTCAAGGAGAATTTATTCTGATAATCATTTAACATTTATATAGATGGGAAGATGACAGAACATTTTGGATATAACAACATATTTTGTACTTGTCAACGTTGTCCTTAAAATGCTTTATTTTTCTAGAAAAAGCACTTCATCAATTTCAAAGGTATCCTAATGCTAAAAATATTGTAGTGTCCTATGGACCAAAAAGCAATTTTAAAAAAAATATTATTATTATTATTTTTATTTTTTTAAGTGAAGATGGTCTCTTCACCATAAACGTTTTCCTGAAGTTTGTATACAGCCATTTTTTAGACTCCTCTGTACATAGCTGGATCAGATGAATGTGATTTCTATTGAACAATCTGCTGATTCAGAATTTTGAACTGAATTGAAGGACATGTCAAAATTGTTCATACAGCACACAGGATCTACATTATGGCATGAAACTTGAGACTCTATGGATAAAGATAAGTTTTCAAAGTGCATTTTAATTTATTTATATTATTTACTTATTTTAGCAACTATAAGTAATGTTTCTATGTGGTTGATAAAACTACTTAATTAGAACCATCTCTTTAGCAAACTTAGCTATATGGAGCTACAAGCAAGGAAACAATGAAATTCCTCTCCTTGCCTGTTACACAGACGTGCATATCTGTGAATGGAAACACACATTCAGATATTGTTTCTAAAACATCTGTAAGTAAAATATATATAGATATTCATTACATTCCAAATAGAATAATGTCTTCAAGTGCTATTTCTGTAGGTGTAGAAATGATCTTCAGTATTTCTACTAATACAAATAACTTTGTTGATTTGGCATTTTAGCACTTGGATGGATCTGATGAGCAACTGCATGTGACAGTTTTTCTGAACAGATTTTTAAAAGCTTATAACAAGTAAGCATTGATCTAGGAAAAAGAAAAAAAAGAGAATAAATAGCCAGATTATAAATAAAATAACATTTTGAAATCTTAAAGCATGGATATGGAAAAAAAATAATAATAATCAGGAGAAGGCAAGGATCACAATTCACAATTTTGTTTTGGAAAATAATATGTTAGACACTGTCAGTCTTAATCTTGCCAGATGTAAATCCGGCTAAATCTACGGGCAATAATGGAACTGTTCCTATCTGTCACAGCTAAAGAGCTAGTTCTTTCCAAGCAAATTTTACTCTTCTAAACTTGTGCTGTATTAGCACTTTTAAATATGACCATCTGAGCAAAGTCATTTCTCAAACACAATAGGTTATAATTATGGCAGCTTAAATTAATTGCTGAGGTAAATTAAAGACTTTGCTTAATTCCAAATAGTTTCCTGACTCAGAACCATTTCTACGTTGTCTGAAAAACTCCTTTGCCCTTTTTGCATAGTACTTTGGTGACATACATTTTTTTGTCGTCATTAAGTTCTCCAGAGCACCAGAGAAACTGTCCTCCGACTTGTTATACAAAGAAGCCCTGAGTATTAATCTTGCATTTATCATGTAGAAATGGTAAGTCCTGAGGCTAGCTGAGCTTCAGTTATACATCTTATCAACAGTCACCTACACTGATCTAAATTATATTGATAGCATCAACTTCCAGAAGACAAGAGTTAGGCTCCCTACATTGCAAGGCTGACAAAAGAAACAAAAGATTTTGAAATTAATGTTAGGTTCACCTAATTTAATTCAAATAGATTAGCCATTTGAGAAATATTTCACTTTCTCAAGGAGACTGGAAATTTTGCTTTAATGTCCCTGTCCCAAGTAGAATTTTATGAATTTTAAAATCGTATGGTACCAGAGCAAAGAAGCTGCATCATTCTCAGGTTTTTCTCTGTGGTGAATCAATGCTGAGTTTGCTCAAGTCTTTCCTAGATTAGGTATTTATTTTCCTTTTCAATTAGATGAAAATATTTTATAATCTAATTTTTCTTTATTTCATTCTGTTCTCTCAAGAATAGCTGTAAGAAGCTTTATCAGAATCTAAGAAAGCTTGCAGAAATCCAATCCAAAAATTAAGGGTTATATTTACATGACTATTTTCCAGAGGGCCATCCCTTCTCTCAAAAGGCAGCTTTGCAGCATATACAGTTTAAGGTTATCTTTCCACTCAGTGAAATGAATGTTTAGTATAGTTTAAAAAGAAATCATGATGAGTTATCATGCCTCACTGCTTCCCTAGAATACCTTGCAAAGAGAGTATGATTATTGTAGAAAGAATGAGAATACAATTTACTATACTTAAATTTTCGGAAGCCACACTATAAATTATAGTATAAAAAAAAAAACAGTAAAAGATATCAAACTGCCCAGATTTTTTTTTTATTATTTTTTTTTATTTTTTTTTTTTTTTTACCAAAGGCAGAGAATGGTTTATTTTGAATTGACTGCTTCTGAGTTATGAGTGGAATGCATGAGTTAAGTAAAAGTTACCAGTATTTTTCAAAAATGTTATCGTCAAGGTTGCAGTTCTTTCACATAGAGGAAATGAGAGAATAAGGGAAAGCTGACTAAAAGCTAAAAGATAAAGGGCAAAATGGTTAATACGATATTTTCTGGTGAAACTGATAAAAGAACAGGTTTATATCAGTTTTTATGATTTATAATTTTCATATGCTGCTTGAATAAGAAGGACAGAAAATTCCCCAATGAATCTGGCTTGGGAGACAAAGCAGATGGAGAGTGTTTTAATCAGGTAAGAGGACCGGTCATATTCTTCCTTCTGGTGGGTTAATACAATGTGTAAAGAATGTGTTAAATGCAGGTAAAGTGGAGAGTTGAATATTTTTGTCTTTTGGAACTCCAAAAGATTTTTTTTTTTGACAGCCAAGTGCCCAAGGAATATATCCAAAACCTAGTTTTAAGAGGGATCCTTAATGAATTAAGTGCATAATTGAATTTTTCAAAAAATAATAATTTTTCCCTTTTCAGAAAATCTAAAATTCGGACCACATCCTGTCATTTTAAGTGAAAAAATAGACATTAAATAGTACCATATCCACATTTTTCCTATTTATTGAATTGGTACAGTTCAAGGATCAAACTTCTAATCAAGGACAAAAGTATTAGTTTTGACTAGTAAATATAAATAACAAAATTAAGTATCAATCAAACATAAATCACACATTTCAAAGGTAATTTCTGAGCAGTTTATCGGCACAGAGAACAGAGGAGAAAAAGACGTGGAAATAGGTAGGAAAAAGGATAGGTATAATGTACTCAGTCTGAATATTTTCAAATGGTACCATTTAATACAACACACTTAAATTATCTAAAGCGGAAATATGTAAGACCTCTCAGGACTTCTGAAAGAGTGCAAAATTTCAACTATAGCCTGTTTCATCTTAAAGGAAGAAAATAAGACCCTCAGAATTATATTTCCCTTATCTTCATTTTCTAGGGAAATATTGGAAAAAATGCTCGAGAAAAGTAATCACTTCAGTGGTAATTAGAACAACAATAAAAGGCAATACAGGTTGTTTAAGAGCAAATGTTGTTAAATCTATGCAATGTCTTTCTCTGGTAGCTTATAGGACTGTGGAGAAGATGAGTTCTTTTTGTTTTGAGTTCAGTAAAGCTTTTTATGCTCTACTTATTAGCAAGATAAGAAAATATGACCCAACTGAATGTGCTAAGAAAACAGCTAGAAAGGTATACTCAAGGAGCACTTAAAATTGACCCATAATCAAACTGGAATAATACATTGATAATTCTTAAAAAGTCTGTTCTGGGCCTCAGTATGAGGCTCATTTTTTGTATGAGCTGACTGATAGAAGAGAATAGTCTTGCTCATTTTACAAATACCAACCATTTTGTAAGCTGGCTACCCTCTAGGAAGTTGGTTCAAATTTAAAAAGGTCCTGCCAGAGTGGAGTAATTAATTGAAAAAAATAATGTATGGCTTATTTTTTAAAAAATGTCAGTTTGCATAGGCATATAATGGATTCGTACACTGTGAATAGTTTCCTCTTCAACATTACTGGTTGTACAAAAAAGACCTGTAAGAAGAGAATGTAGTGAATCCTCAGTATGAAAACGTCACGTTGTTTTCAGAAAGACTGACATGCTAATGAAATGTAAAACGTAAGTCTGTCAGTCATCTCTGTGACATAACCTTTCCACAACCTTTACACATTACAAGTAATTTGCCTAGCTCTGGGACTACATTTAAAGAAAACTTTGGACCCATTAGATAATGTCAGGAAAAAAGCAGAAAGATTGATCAGTGATCAAGAAAATATGGCATAATCTAAAGCAGTGAATATTTGGGAGTTGTGAGAGAAAAAGGGGACCTGAGGAAGGAATTACATTTCCTTTATATATATATTAGTTAGAAGGAAGTAAAAAGCATTATCCATCTGTTAATATTAAAGAATGAATTGATAATTGTCTCAGTGCTGTTAGTCCTATTTCTGGCATTTGTGAGAAAATGACATTTGTCACTACAAAAATTGTAAAAGATATGTATGTTAACAATATACTAAAATGTACACACTATACATAAATACTTGTCAGTTCTAGAAAATCTTAAACAATACAAACCTCAAATATTCCTCCTTTCACCTATAATGATAAAAGACATATAAAAAATATGTTAGTAAAGTAGATGCTTTCACATATTCAAAAGGTGTAAGTTGAATTAGATTAATTATTTATGTATTTATTTAAAAATATTTTCCTTTGTTTCTGTTTGTTTGTTTCTGTTGGAATAGCAACATATTAAGTAGTATAAATGAATGTTTGTTATAATGTTCTTTTATAAGAACTTTATGCTTTCAGAACTTGGACAACAATTTAGTAAAGTGCTTTTTTACAAAAATGGTACAAAAACAGAAGATGGTATTCCTGCAATTAAAAAAAAAAAAAAAAAAAAAAAAAAAAAAAAAAAAAAAAAAAAAAAAGAAAGAAATCCCCCCCAAAATAGAAGAAAAGATGAAGAAGAGAAGGTAGAAATACTGCTAGGAGGGAAATATTGAGGAAGAATTGGCCTTTCAGTTTCCTCTGCTAAAGAAAGATATTCCTTCTGCGAATATCATCAATAAACTCATCAGTGGTTCTGTAACTCTTGAGCTCTTCAGAAACTCAGAGAACTATGAATTTGGACCAACTTCTTCCAAACTGAGGAGATTAAACTAGTCACCTGAGGGATTAAACTAGTCATTGAAACACTTACTTTCTAGCAAGCATTTTTCTTCCTGCTCAAACAAGCAGGCAAGCCTTTATTTGCAGAGTTGGAAGAATGTGGCTCAAGAATCCTTTGGACCATAAAACTATTTTTTCAGAGATTATGTGGGACTTGAGACGCCTACTCCAGTGAAAGAGAAAAGTACACACATACATGCACACACATAGCTAGCTAGATGTCATTTCAAAACAGACCAAACTCTGCAGATGGATTATGACACATGCAGTTCCTGTCCCAAAATTCAGTAGAGAAGTGGCCAAGTGAGACTTTCCAAGATAAGTATGCTGTGCACAATTCCCCCAGAAGTAACTCAAGCACAAAAAACAGAGACAGAGAATTTGATAGTATCTTGGTTACTTGTAATGCTTGGGCCTTAAGCCACAGTTCAGAAAAGCTTATTTTTGAAGCTCTTGGCTAATCCAGTTTAAGGATGTTAACATCATCTAAAAATAATAAGGTCATATTTAATGTTTTCTTAAACTTAAATACTTATTAACTGGATTATTAAACTGGATACTTATAGCACAACCTTAAAATGGAAAGCTATACAGTAAGAATAAGTAGAAGACAGAAAATCAAGAGAAGAGAAATAAGCCAAAATCTTGTCAAAAATTGTGGAGACTTGTGCTCTGATAACTTTCTTCACAGCAGCATAGATCAGGATTTGCTTCACTCAACTCAGTGGAATTAGATTGAAATGTAAAATCAGGAAAAATATATTTGATTATGCACAAAATTATTAACTATTCTGTAAAAAAGAGAGTAAATAAGATAGGAACAGTCTTTTGCACCTGCTAATAAAAGATTTTTCTGTTAACTCAAGGCCTTGTAGAAAACCGTTGAAAGCAATAATCTTCGCAAGAACCTTAGTGCACCTGTAATTATGTTTTCATGAAAAGGGTGCCTGATAGTTTAAGAATATCTGAATGCTCTTACTGTGAGTAGTAAGAGCATGGCTCTAGCAGGTCTCTCCAGACCCGTTACTTGTAAATACAAGAATTAGAATGCATGTATTTCATCAATATGCAATTGTAAATATACCCTTCAGAAAAAATGACCTACTGGCTATAATGTGTAATTTAATTTAATTTCCTATCTGAAATTAATTATAAATCCTGTGAGACATGATAGAAAATTACATTTTCCACTTTGCTTTATTTATTTATTTATGTATTTATTTTTTATTAGTGGCAATAAATTCATGCTGATTCTTTTTGAATTATGTTTAGGTTTTACTGATACAAAACTTTAACTGATGACACTAGTAATGTGGCAATAAGCAATGTGAAATATACAGGAAAGCTTTTATTCATGGTTCATGGTTAACCATAAAAACATTAGATTTTTGAACAGCTTATCTTTTTCTAATATCCTTTATTGTGTCTCCAAGGCTTGGCATTTTATATATTAGGCAAAATATATACTACTCTTACCACGACTAGATATTAAATCTGCAATTTATTTACCAGACATTTTTATAGCCATGTGTATCTGTACTGATGGTCATAACCTTGCATGCGGTTGAATGAAAATGATTTGACTGTAAAATGTGGCACCTGATATCATATACTGTATTGTACTACAGTAGTGCATAGAATGTATAAAAGCAGTCTTATCTAGTGCCTAATGTATACTGGAAAATGTTTTCCATCTATATGACTGTTTTCTTATTGCACCTTTTACAACCTTTATGTTAAGAACTTGGACTTCATAATATCAAACATAATATTTTACCAGTTATTTAAACAGCTTTTTTTGGAGCTTGGTCTAGTCTCAGAGCATTCTTTTTCATATTGCCCTAGGCAGAATGAAAAAACTAGGGTCAGGTTTTTCTCTCAGATTAGGTAGTTTGACATTGCATCCAATATCTGATTTACTTCAACACTAGAGAAGAACCTTGAAGTTTTATAATACCTGGAAGAATGCCCTTAAGGTAAATACCAGAGTCAAAGAGTTTAAATCTGTTCTAGATAGGTGGGGCAATATCCCATATTTATCAAAGGAAAAACAGTTATTAACAACATATTAGCTTCCTGTTCTGCATTGCAGTGTCATCTCACAGTATCTATAGAGAAATTTAACAACAAAAATTCAAATTAAAGCTTTTATTGAAGACGTAACTTCTGCTTAGAAATCAAGTTTCTGTATTTTTTGAGTTAAAAAAAAAAAAAAAAAAGATACAGTTATCCAGTAGAAAGTTGCTTCTGAATGCCTAAAACCCCTCAGATACTGTGTTCAGAGGTATAAACCAGAGGACAACAATATCTCTTAAATGTTCTGCCCTTTACAAAGCACATCCTTTCTCTGCTTGTCTACTTCATTACAAGTATATTGTAGTTTCCAATTTCTTGCAGAAATTGCTGAATTTCTACTTGTCCATGACAAAACACTGTTCCCAGAAAACAAATAAATGAATAAATAAATATCATATTAAATTTATCCACACGGATAATGTTGGAATGGAATCAGCGATCCAAACAGAAACTTCATCTGAAATATATCCATTAGGCCCTTCTTTATCTTAGTGTCCTGAATACGTCTATCAAAAAAAAACTATCAAAGTGTGAAACAGTTGCAGACAAATTTTATTTTTTTTCTTCCTCTCCAACTTCTTTGCTGTCTCTAATTTTAGTCTCCTGCCTGTTCTGCCTTTGTCTTCTCAGTTTATCAGGTAGCTTCATCATCTATTTAGTTTTGCTTGTCTATGCACTTTTCTCTCTGTCTTGTTACTAGAATCTTTCAAGAACCATATAAACAAATACATTTCATGACGTTATAGCACTGACTAAAATTTCTGGAATATGGTGAACTGTTGCAAAATACATTTTTCTTATTATTTGAACATCATCTAGTTTTACTAAGGATATTTTCATATATAAAAATATAAATTCCTAACAATGTACCTTCCCCCCCCCCCTCCTTTTTTTTTAAACAAATATGTGTACACTCTTTCAGTTCATATCAATAACAACTTCAACAGTGGACTTTCCTTTGGGGTTAATGACCCTTTCCAGGGCTGTGGATCATTGGCTCCCAGGAGGTTGTTAATTCTCAGAAAAAACCCTGTTCTTCTGCTTTTATTGCTTAAATATATTGTGTGTAGAATTGCTCACTGCCACATAGCATAAATTTTGGAGAGAAAAATAAGACAAGTTCCCAGCTGAGCAGAAACTGATATGACTCAAATTGACTTTATCTTATGCTGGATGACAGTTGGATATTATCAAGCACATTTACTGCTCATCCTTATTTCAGTAAAAATTCCAGGGTAGAAGACTTTTTCTTTTGTAAAGGGCCTGAAGATGTGTTATCTTGAGAACATTAGCAGCATTTTTGAAAGATAAAATAAATAAAGCCCAACTATTCACATGTAATAATTTATTCTAATTTGTACCCCAGCAGAACTGTACTTCAACAATTTGTACAGAAAGTAGATTCACAGTTTCAACTAGACACTGATAAAATTGAGTTATATTTCAGTTTAAATATAACTGGCTATTAATTTATTCTTTCTTTTGAGTTGCTTTTGCAATGACAAGGAAAAAGTTGAAAAAGTGCATCAATGTCTGTGCTGTGTAGATCACTAAGTCATTTATATACTCTTCATGGAAGATAGCGCATGACTAAAGGTAAGTAAAAGCGCATCATCATTACACTCTCAAATATGCCAAAACACAACCATTTCTATGTGTATATCTATATATCTATATATCTATATAGATATTTGGCATATGTGATAAACATCTGTAACCAAAATGAAAGGTATGGACAGGAAAAGCAATATTTATAATTTACTTCTGTTTGTTTGTTTGTTTGTCTTGCTATTTTAAGTCTGGCTGTGTTTAGCCAACTTTCAGCCTGTTGTGTTTTCATTAGCTTGGGTACAAGCTCTTAGTAAAAGTTTTTTAAAAGTGAAGGAGCTGAAGTTAGATCTCACTGGAAGCCAGAATGCCAAATTAAAGGTTAGAGTGATTTATTTTCTTCTATATTAGTATGTTCTGAACTAAATTTTGATCAGTTTGACTGCCTTTTGGACTGCTGATTCACTTGTTAAAGAATGATAATTCACACTGACAAATCAGTCATCTCTATCTGAGGTATCGTAGTCTTTTGGCAGCTGAGTGACCAAAGTTGCTTTTCAAAGCTAAGTGGATTGCTTAAATACACAGTGAGTATGCATAATGTAGTGGGTTTACATGGCAAGGTTTTGGTAGCAGGGGGGGGGCATAGGGGCGGCTTCTGTGAGAAGGATCTAGAAGCTGCCCCATGTTTGGTAAGGGCCCCACTGCTGACCAGAGCTGAGCCAATAAGTGATGTTGTTTTGCGCCTCTGTGAGAGCACATTTAAGACAGGGAAAAAACGCTGCGCCACTCACAAGCTGGGAGGGTGAGAGGAGTGAGAAACAGCCTTGCAGGCACCAAGGTCAGGGAAGAAGGAGGGGGAGAGGTGCTCCAGGCACCGGAGCAGAAGTCCCCTGCAGCCTGTGGTGAGGACCATGGTGAAGCAGGATGTCCCCCTGCAGCCCATGGAGTACCACGGTGGAGCAGGGTTCCACGCCGCAGCCCGTGGAGGAGACCACGGTGGAGCCTGTGCCCCAAAGGAGACTGCGGCCTGTGGAAGACCCCTGCTGGAGTAGATTCCGGGCTGGACCTGCAGCCCGTGGAGAGGAGACCACGCAGGAGCAGGTGACCCGGCAGGAGCTGCTGCCCGTGGGGGACCCAGGTTGGAGCAGTTTGCTCCAAAGGGATGGACCCCGTGGTACGGACCCATATCTGGAGCAGTTCTTGAAGAGCTGCTGCCTGTGGACAGCCCACGCTGGATCAGTTCAGCAAGGACTGCATCCCGTGGGTGGGACCCCACAGCACAGGGGACAAGAGTGACCGAGAAGGAGCGGCAGAGAAGAAGTGCTGTAGACTGACCATGACCCCCATTCCCCCGTTCCCCTGCGCCGCTCGGGGGGAGGAGGTGGAAGAGGGTGGATGGGGGAAAGGTGCTTTTCGTTTCTTTTCTGTGTTTCTCACTTCTCTAGCTTGTTAGTAATAAGCAATAAATCTTACTTTCTCTCTATGCTGAGTCTGTTTTGCCCGTCACGATAATTATTGCACGATCTCCTAGTCCTTATCTCAATCCTTGAGCCCCTTTCATCGTATTTTCTCCTCACTCCTCTTTGAGGAGGGGGAGTGAGAGAGCGGTTGTGGTGGAACTCGGCTGCCCACCCGAGTAAAACCATCACACATATGTAGCCACCAGAGCTGCATTTTCCACATAAATTACTATTCCACATATTGCTATTAACTACACTGAAGTGACTGTGCAGTGATAAGTTAGACCAGATATAGAATCTGTTTGCAAAACACCAGACAGTCAGAAAAATATATTTTCCCTGGTGGTCAAGTGATATGAAATATTACATCCACACATAATGAGATGTTCATATCCCACTAAAAAAAAAAAAAAAAAAAAAAAAAGTTTTACATGCTTAAGTAGTGTGTAATTAGATTGATTACCTGCAAACCTGCAAAACTTTAAAGGAGTTTATATCTGATCTGGAGCGTGCCTGGTGTCTTAGTGACACAAGCTCTCCAGCTGCCCCATGTTCTGCTTCTGAGGGCAACTTCCTAAACCCCTAGCTCTCCAAGCAGGTAAATATACAAGCCCTGGTAGGAAAACCAAGCAAGGTACTTTTCTGCTTCTCCTGAAATGATAAATTCAATAGAACTTCTGAGTGTGTCTTACAGCCACTGTCCTATGATTCACAATAATAATTTTCTTAAATAGAAACATGGCAGGCTACCTCCCCCTCCATCTGCTACTTATTTAAACAATGGCTCACTAGTTCAATTTCTCTCTTAGAGTATGTGGGCTGCTAGGTTCATTTTCATTCTCTGCCTGACAATATACAAAAATCTAGTTTATGGAAATTCTCTCTACTAGGTGATGTTTCAGCTTTGGAAAAAGTTCCCATCTTTTGAAGTTGGTGTGTTTTTCATTAATGTGTAAGATGTCTCAGCTATAGCAATGCTGGCTGCATAACTTCATGTTTAAATACTCTTTTCAGTAAGAAGGAGAAAGGCCATAATTAGCTGTTCCCAGATTTGTATTTTAAGAGGAAGCAAGGAGTGTTTTGGGCAATTTTTGAAGAATTTTTTTTTTCACAACTTAGAAGGTGAAGAGGAAAATCACAGGTTCATCTTCACATTCCTTTCTCAAATTCTCTTTTTCTCTGTATACAAAGCCTAGTTACACAATTTTCACTACAAGATTAGTGTGTCGTCACTCTTTCTAAGGCAAGTTTAAGGCCTTTGTTCTATCCTCACACCAATATACCTCTAAGAATTCAAAAGATTCAGGTAATAAAGTTTTCTGATGGTTTCTTATGAAGGAATTTTTGGAGGGGTTTCAAGTGGAGAAATTGTATATAACCAAAGCAAAATGAGATAGAATAAAGGAAGATCTGACTGAAAGCATTTTTTTTTTTTTTTCCTTCTGAATAAAATCAGTAGCGAAAAAGAGAGCTCTGGTCAATCTTCAGCAATTCTTGCTTCAATGTAGAAATAAAAATTGTTACTGGATCTTTATTTTTAAGTCTTAAATATAAATTTTATAATTGATTTCAGAAATTACTGTATTCTCTGTGATTTTTTTAATTAAATCCAACATCTCTTTTCCTGAGATACTTGCTAATTCAGCATTTATTGCCATACATTACAATCATATGAAGTCTTAAATATATATGGAAATAGAGACACCTATTAGTGTTACTGAAATGTGCACAAATATTGAGAGAATATCTCACTTTTGAATACATCACATTTTTAGCAAGTGACCTTTCTAAGGCAGGGTTTGGGCCTTTGTTTCACTATTGAAAGGCTTTCATCATTTTGATGAACAGAATCATAGTACTAGACAGAAAATCTTGATTTTCATATATACAAAAAACTTTCCAGACCAGTCCACAATATATTTTCACAGTCTCTAATAACAACAAAAAGAAATTTTGCTCAGCAATGCCAAATATGTCTGAACCAGAGATGCCTCTGTCTTCTGTTTCTTCTTCACAGTCACTGCTGTTGCCAGTATTCCTTCCTCACCAATAGTTTTCATTCTTTGTTGTCTTCTTAGACAACTTGCCTAACTAAAAATACTCTTGGTTTTCTGTAGTTACTCTATGTTTCTGCAGAGGATAATAATGTAATTATGTATACCTTCTATCTAGATCATATGTTGAATGACAGAAATATTAATTCTAAACATTTCTATTTATCATGAATATATCATAAATATCATATCAAATATCGCAATATAGAGGTACAATCTAGATGTTAGGGTAGAGAACAATGCAAAGAACTACTAACAGGTAATATTAAAAACACCTTACCTTTTCTGTTGTATTAGTGAATTCCCAATTATATGTGATGGATGAAAATCTAAATTTTAGGTGTATCATTAGGGTGTGTATCATTGCACTCTGTAGCATTAAACATCATTAATGAAAAAAAATGTCATATTTCACTGTTGTGGTAGAGTTCAAATGCAAGTGACTGACACTGAGATGAAAAACAACACTCAGTATGAAATCATCAGAACTACTCTCCTCTAGATTGTGTTAAAATATATCTGGGTTACTCAACTACTGTGCACTTGTAAGGAAAATGGAGTGTGATAATTATCTTCTGATTAACAGCATTTTTGCAACTATGTTAACAAGTTAATATCTACAACTTTAACTGCTTTTTCAAGATTAATGAAAACACATACTTATTAAGATAACTAATATGTTTGATTTGTTTTACAGTAGGCTACTGTCTTTAAAATACTCTGTAAAAATTTATGCAAGCAAGTTTTATTTCCAACTCTTACAACTATAATTCTAGTCCATGACTGGTTCATGAGTACCAAGATACACATTTTAAGATTTTCCTTTGAGTGCATTTTCTCCAGCAGTGTGTAAGATTCTCTTTAACTTACTTTTTTAATTAAATTACTTCTTCATCTCCTCCTCTACAATCAGATCTCCTTTTTGTTTGCTGTCATCAGTCCTTCAAAACCAGTGCAATGACTTTGATAACTCATCACTCTCCTTCAGAATCATGACAGAGCTTCTTGCTTCAGGGCTTGCTTGAGCCCAGTTGTTTGGATGGCCTCCAACAGGGGTTACCTAGGGAAAAGAAACCCAATATGAAATCAATTAAATATACTATTTATGTGGACCTAAGAGGAACTACAGAATTCAGATTAATCATAATGTTGTCAAAATGGTAGCTGAGAAACACAGAGGAAATATTGGATGTTTACTGTTTGAATTTATATGTATTGATACAAAAATTACAGGTAAACTTACAATATATTACAGTGGCTGTATAATGACCTAAATTGTAGAAAAGACCCTAGTCCTTTTCAGTTCGATGAAAGTCTACAGAGTTGAACATTTTGCTTGATTAGTACACATTTGTCACTATATTCTAATCGCTTTACCTTTGTAGGTGAATCGTATTTATCCCAAAGGATTTATATTCATATATATATATATGTACATACATGTATTTATTTATATATATTTGTTGTTGGTTTTGTTCTGTGATTCACATGATAAAATGTGGGCTTTGGTACAACAGGACTTACTTCTAAACTTAAGATGCAAATACAATCTTAGTAAATAAAGAAAAATTATAACACGAAAAATATATTCTTTACTGTGGATGCTCATAAAAATATTTCATATGAGAAGAAATACAGGAGAAAAAGTAATGCACATGGTTGCATTACTTTGGAAGATACACAAAATTAAAAAAAAAAAAATACTACAACAACAAAAAAACATTAATCAGTCTGCTCACAGGACTATTTAAACCAGAAATCCCATTAAGTGCTTAAATTGATTTACTCTTCTCTATCCCAAAATAATAAAATAAAATTCCTCAAGTGTCTATTAAATGAGACAATAAATAAAGGCAGGTAGGTAAAATCCTTGGGGAAAAGGGGGACCTTAAGGCCATCTGATTCATATTTCATATCTCTTCTATTTCTCCATCTTTTTTTTATCCTTGTTGAAATTCATACATACACAATGTCATAAGTTACTGTTGCTTTGGATTCAATTTATTTCAAAAAATAAAAAAATAAAAAAACAATTCATGTGAACTGAGGCCAAAATAGTCTACTGAAATATATATTTTTCCATTTATATTCATTGCCATGTCTCTTCACTGAAGTTAATGCATTTTCCCTGAAAGGTAATTCTTTTCAATTTAAATCAATGCAGTATCTTTGAACTAATGCCTTGCAGAAATGCCGTGTTTGAACAAATAGTGGTATATTTGTGTAAGTTTCAAATTTTATTGGTAATTGTACCAAAAAAGTGCTCATGAAAAAAATACAAAACAAAAAAACTTTTGCTTCTAAACAGTACAGAGAATGAGCATAATTATCTATACTTTGTCTTGTTTTGATTTGGTATTCAGGAGCTTTGTGGGCTTTGGCATAGTGGGGAGAAGTAAAAAGCTACTTATGTATCTAAATGCAGCTGGATATAATTATTGCCTAAATGTGAAATAATATTTCCATGAAAAGTGATTTTTTACAGTTTTGGCAGATTTGGGGTTCATTAAGAAAGCAAAATGCCCTTCCTCACAGGTGCCTCAGCATTATTTTGTAGTTATTTGCAATGCCAGGAGCCTGACTTCAGTGCTGGCAGGGGCTGCCGAGTGAGGCCTGAGGTGGTGAGGGCTGCAGGATGGTGCAGTGCCTCCCTTCTGCAGCCCCAGCGAAGAGCGCATGGGCTGAGGATGATGACTGAGGTCAGCCACAGCCTGGCAGTCCCCAGGCAGGACCACAAGCTTTGGGCCCAGCTGGGAAGTTTTGGGGATTGTGAGTTTCCAGGTGTGGTTTTAGGGAGGAGACTACTGGAAATGTGGTTCTGTCCTGCCACAGTGTTTATTTTCTCTTGCTCCTCTGAAGTACCACCTCCAAGTCCCATCTCAAGTATCTTGAGATCAAAACCATAACCTTCTTTCCTTCTTTGCATACAGAAATTATAAGATGGGTTATTTTACTTTTTTTTGTATGTCTAGCCCCAAAGTTAGCCTCTTCTTCGCACATCAAAAAAACAAAAGTTTGTTTAATAAGTACAGTTTAGAGTCAAACTCCATCATATCAAGACCAATTTGAATGGGGCAGGTCATTAAAAAAAAAAAAAAAAAAAAAAAAAATTATTTTATAAATAAAACTTAAAATAAAAAAAAACCATAATAAAACAAAAATATATAAGGGAGGAGATTAAAAAAAAAAAAAAAAAAAAAAAAAGTCATTTTCAGAGTACACCTCTAATTCAGTACAATTCAGGACTGAGCAGAAACATCCAAACTAGTAGCTAGTGTATCTAGGCTGTGTGTCAGTATCAGTAACATGACATGTCATTAGCTATGAAAGTTAACCTACCATCCAGTTCTATATAGTATTTTTTGTACTGTGCATTCCTAGTTTATAGACTCATGATTACAGGAGAAATATGAGTGGATTATAAAAATATTACTTGCTTTGGTTCTACTCTTGCAAGTGAAAAGGAAGAGCTTCAAATTTTGCATGCACAGAAGTATATATAGAGAGACTATCTGAATGTTTGTTGCTAATGACAGGTTGATATTTCTCCAGAGTTCAAATATCAAAATGTAAAAAATTTACTTTAAGACCAGAGGTGTGTTTAGAGGAGCTTACTCACTGACCAGTCTATACATCTAAGAGGTGCAAGAGTCTATCTATGGACAAGGCAAGAGACTTATACCAGAAGTAATTTCCTTTTATAAGATCAGAAAGGGAAAAGAATATGAAACAAGTTTTAACTATTGCAGTTTAGTAAATATCTCTGCACAGATAAGGTGGGAATATTAACCTTTTCTCATACCTATATAAGGGTACAAGGACCAGAATGAGTATGTTGCTTGTATTACAATTTATTCTACCGTCTTTTAGGTGTTGATTGTTGTACAAGCTTTCCATGGTACTATTGTTTAAATGATGGAATGACCCAAATTTACCTCAGACTTTCTGAAAGATCACTGAGCATTACATTACAAAGTTAGCTGTTCAGATATGACAGCCACCCAAAGTCTCAAATACATGCTTCATCCACTTTTTTTTTTTTTTTTCATACTATTATCTCCTTCAACCCATCATCCTTTCCTGAGACATACAAAGACAGGGAAGGAAAGTGCAGAATATATATAAATGATATATTTTTAATAATTTTGGGAAGTATTTTTTTTTATGACTCTATCTTTTCGTGTCTAGTTCACTGTGTGGATGGGTATTGATCTTTAAATACAGTACCTCCAAAGCTCTGTATGCTTTAGACATCTTTAGACAGCCAGGAACATTTAACACAGTTCTTCTTTGAGATACCATTAAAATATGCTAAGTAAGGTAAACGTGTAAGAGGGAATGCAGACATTTTAAAGGTTATGATCTATGACAATACTTCTTATCTTTATTTTTGAATTAATTGTAGCATTGAAGAAGCGAAGAACAAAGAGAGCTCTGACTCTGAATGTATTAATGGAAAATATTTGACCTTTTCAATATGTTCCATTTTGATTAGCATTCCTTTCTAGTGTAGCCCTCTTAACAATTATTTCTTTATTTTTTCCCCATGAAAATAAGGTAGGTGTGTCAAAGATCCAAAGTACAGCTGAAATAATTGGAGAGAGCCAAAATAGGAAACATACAAGTGTATATATACACACTCTTCCATAATTTGGAGGACATTAGAAATGGGGTTTTCTTTCTGTTGGCAAAGCTTTTATCAAAAAGAAAAAGGCAGATTAGTTTAAACCTATATTTTTTTTTCTAATTAGAAAGCTAATTTCAGTTTTGTTTTAGCTTAGAAAATCTTAGAGAAGTCACTCCATATTATTTTTTTCTCTGCTAAAGACTGCTCCCTGCTATAATGAGAATAAAACCTTTTTTTTTTTTTTTTTTTTTTTTTTTTTTTTTTTTTTTTTTTT
>CM021765.1:99477403-99489970 GCA_011076525.1 Nettapus auritus
TTTTTTTTTTTTTTTTTTTTTTTTTTTTTTTTTTTTTTCTTCCCTGTCTTTGGACATTTTTTTACTTGCTAAGATAAAATCAATTTTCTCACAAAAGTAGTAAGAATTTCAGATATCGTGACATTTATCCAGGATATAAACATTTCCTTTACCTCTGCATTCTTCAGCTTCATGACTGGATACATGCTGTTCATGTTCTCATCTAGCAGTTCAATGTGTGCAGCCTGTCCAGCTCCATAGTCCAGTGATTATAGGTTACTAGGAGTGTTAACCATTTCTCCCCTAGAGTTTACACAGTCTTGCTACATACTCAAAACTTCAGTAATAGCTCCTACAGTACTCTACAGCTGATCAGGGAAAAAATCCATGCAGTAAACTGTTTAGCTTACACAATGCTTCCAGCATTTAGATTTTACTGGACTACTTTACTGCTGAAAAATTGTAAATTTTGCTCTTGTTCAAAATAAATAAAATAAAAACAAGTTATGTGTGAATTTCTGATGTTTACTGGTTCATTGAAAATACCCAATTTCACTTTACATGCAAATTTCTCTATACCCTCAGCGGTTAAAAAACATGAATTTCTACACAAACAATATCTTTTTCTGTAGTGCTGTAATTTTTTGCAAAACCAAAACAGAAATTGCTTTTCTTATACAGCTTAAAGCATGCTTGAAGCAAAAATCTGGGCTTGTTTTCAACTGATGAAGAATTTGTAGACTATCTAAGCACCATGTTTCTAGGTTGCTGTTGCATCTCTTTAATCCACTTGTAAATTGTCTAGGAGCAAAATACTCAGATTTTCAGCATTGAAAGCTGATTGGTATTTTCCCTTTGTGAAGCTGAAAAGTCAGTGAGTTGGTTCAATTTCATTTATTAATCATTTCTAATTGCTGAATTATTCACAAAAAAGTCTCACAATGTGCTTTTGATATTACAGGAAGAATATGTTATAAATAACTTTCTACCCCTCATTTTAAATTCCTATGTTCTTGACTTCAGTTTTCTGTGTATAAAAACACTTCAACATATCACCAGATCACTTGAACTTCTTTGAAAATGCATTTCAAGAGCCTTGATGGATCTCCTGCACAGCAATTGGCCTTGGGAAAGTATACTCTTTCTGTTACACTTTGTCATATGTAGTAATCTGTCAGAAAGCGAACAGCAAATGCAATGGACAGCTGAAAATTATCATTTAGTATTGTCACATTAATTGTACATTTGACACTGTGAGAGATATTTTTGTCATGCATATGGTCAGTGTTGATTTGAGGCTATAACTGGTGAATTAGCCATATGCCTGGTGTCTGAAGAGTTCTGAAGCATAACTTAACTGGCAAGTTATCTCACTCTCTCTTCTGACCTTCGAAGACTAGGACTGATAACATCTTCCACATAAGGTGCTCCACTGAAGTGAAGCTGAATGTTTGTGATGTCTTTCCAATTGCCTACAAAGCAATTTTGAAGGAACCGGCTTCACTTTTATTAACCCCAGAGGTCTTTCCATTTGTTTGGCTTTCCTAGTCTGCATCTACCTTTCACTGTCCAGCTAAATTGACAGAGCACAGAGTCCTGTTCTATATAGCATGCTTCTTTGTAGGAATCCCTTTAAAAGCTCTAGCATTTAAGAAAAATCAATAGTGCTTATGGTATCTTGCAGGCCTCACCTCTCCTGCCTGCTAAATTTTCGTAAACCCGTTATTAGCCTGTCTTGAGTTACTGTTGGAAAAGGAAAGTAAATATTACACCTTGAAAGCACTCGTGGCATTGCACTTGAATAACATTGGCTATCCTTCCTCAATTAATTTAGTGGAGCTGTGTTGATTTAGAAAGAGTAAGAAGAGCTGTGCAAATGTATTGTAGATATAGAGCCAAGTATATATAAGGCATACAAGTCCACTGTGTTCACTAAAAATGTGAGCAAAGAAAATTGGATATTTTACACAGCTCTTTAAAATATAAATCATTTTGAAAATAACAAAATATATTTTCCTCAAAATATATTTTAAATTAAAAGGAATAAAAAACTTGCAAGATTAACGTATGGTATATTGCAGGAAAGAAAATACAGAGAGAAAAATAGACATTGAAAAAATGAAGAAAAAATAATGTGGCTGAGCTACACTTAGAAAGGAATTTAGTAAACAATAACACTGAGTAAAGAAACACCTAAATGTTAAATATCTAGTCTCCATGTGCTCTCTGATGTTTCCTAGGCTTGTGGGGTTACTTTGTTTTGGAAGGAGTTCTAAAAGAATTGAATCTGGAGCCATCTAAAGCTGAATGGAGGCCACTAAGAATAATGACTTTAATCTCATTCCTTATGGCAAGCATTACAAGTGCAAAAACCTACTGAGATTTATTATATATAGATTATATATATAATTCACAGTTCAGATTCTCTTCTTGTTTATCATGCACATCCTTTGCAGTTCTCTGAGGATTATGACTATGATTGGTCATAAATAAGAAAGAGATGGAGTCTGTTTTGGTTTGTTTATTAATTAATTACTCTATTTACTTATTTTTATGAAGTATCCCAGTGGCTAAAATAGCCATGTAGAATATATGGGTCCTAGTTTAAACCCCCCTCATTTGCTTAGTAGTCTCAAATATTCCTTGCTATAGAAAAATGATCAATTTACCAAGGCATTGGAAACTTCAGCAGTGGTTATGCACCTATTAAGGGAGGATGGGGAATTTCCCATTTTGTGTGTTGAAGATTTTTTTCTTAAAATAAAAATATTAATGATATTTATTTCAAGAATGAGAGTGCAAGCACATGTATCGTTCTGTAGTCTGATGATGATGATGACAGTTCAGTGACACCTTTAGTTTATTTATAGCCTAAATCTAGCATATTTACTGTCAGACTAAAATATAGGGTGAGTTTTCCCTCAAAATCTGCTTCCTGTGGAGGAACATATTTTTTCTCTGGCTCATTCTACTTTTACCATCAACTAATCTTTCACCCTTTTTTAAACACAGAAATGAGTGGCATTTCACACCTCATCCACAGAAATAGTGTTTTTTGGCATCTCCTATGCTAAAGAGGAAAATATGAAGCATGCCAAAGAGATTTCTGGCTTTGTAACTACGAGTGTGGTCTTTCTATTTTACGTCATCTTTGCTGCCCTAGAGATAAGAGTATTTTGCAATGACTTTAGTAGCTTTAGGATCAGGTTCTAATTCCTTAATCTGTAATTTCATTATTTCATGCTTAATATATAAACTATACAATCTCAATGTTAAATTTTATCTATTTCATACTATATTGTGATGCACAAGCACTCACACTGTTCTTTTTCTTTGTTGTGATATGTCATACTGGTGTGGGACCATGCCAGATTTAAAAGTTGACTCATTTTCTTTATAGATTTATTTGAATTATAAATACTTACTGTAGATAAATATTCCATGACAGTGTATAAATATACTAACATCTCTGAAGTTGTAAACTAAACATTACCACTCAGATAGTGGGATAGAACTGGAGATTAGGGAAGGGTTGATTTTAATCAATGTTACATAATAGCCACAGAGCCATGAAAGAGTTCTTGGTGTGACTTAAAAGAATATAGAAAATTTAATTTAGCATACAAAGCAGCCCTTTTAGGGGAGAATTATATATTAAAAAGTAAGTAAAGTGGATTGCAATATCTTAAGCCAAATTTCAATGTGACCAAAAAAGACAGTCAACTCTACCAGACAGAGCTGAACTGGTTACTTTAAATACCAAAATGCCAAAATATGTTTAAAATCCATGCCCTGATGTAATCATTTGGATATTTTCTTTTGGTATCAGGAACCTTAGGTTTTCATCCCAGAACTAAGCTTTGTTTACATCAAACTAAAAGATAACAGACACCTCTGAAATTTACATCAGAATTCCACTCTTTATTAAGCATATATTTTTATTATTTGTAACTAAATTTTCAGTATAGTCTTCCTAGCCTCAAAAACTTGGTGTTTTGCAAGAGGTGTTTGGAAAGTCTGATTTGCCTTAGGTCAGAATATGTAACTGGGAAAAAAAAAAAAAAAAAAAAAAAAAAAAAAAATTTTTTTCTCTTCTTTATCGTCACATAATTTCTCTTCCCAGAGAGGTTGTAGAGTCTCCTTGCCTATAGATATTCAAAACCTGCCTGGGTGACATGCTGCATAACGTGCTGTAGGTGATCCTGCTTGGTGGGGGGGTCTTCTAGATGGCCTTCAGAGGTCCCTTCCAACCTTAGCCATTCTGTGACTGTGATAATATTTATATAACGTAAACATGTGATCCTTCTTTCAATTTTAGCGTTTTAGTGACATAAAGTAAACATTTCTTCAAAATTCATCTTCTACATGTACAAGAATCATAACCACTCTATCAGTGTGCCATGAAAAGATTTTTTAATGATATATAAATAAATATTTCCACACACAATAAGCTATTCATTGAAATAGTTTCTCAAAATTAAGCTTCAATCAAAACATGAAATGGGTTTGTTTTGCTCAGATTGGTACCTAGTATCCATATCAGCACACAATTTAACATAGTGGTGTCGCGTTAAAGGGGTATAGCTGGTTAATTGTTGTGGGTCCAGTCGGATTCAGAACACCGAGCACTGAACTACACAGTCACGGATTCACCAATAACATATAACCGCCCTTAGCACTAGTCGCCAATTAATCATTATGGGCCCGGTCAGATTCAGGATACTGAACTATCACAATCACAGATTCACCAATACCGCATTAACTGATATGGGTCTGGTTGAATTCAGAACACTGAACACAGTCACGGATTCACCGATAACGAATAACCGGCGACTGCTAAGGGCGGTTATTCATCATGATGCACAAGAAATACATCGAGTGATGGAAAGAGTAAAGAGAGATGAAAGACACCGTTGGTTGGACACTTTGTTTGGATGGTCACCAACTGCCACGGGAATCATCAACAAGATGCTTCACCCTGTTGTTGTTCTGTTAATACTCACTGTATTATGTAGTATGTAGCTTTGTTTAGAGGAAACTGAAGTAAAAAGCTGAGGTGTATAAGCAAAACTATTAGACCACAATTCACCATTTTCCAGTGATATCAACACATCTTTTATAGTTTTATGAGAATAATACAGGAAAAATAATGTTAGAGAAACAAGAGGAAGCTGCTTTCTCATATGTAACATCAATCTCTGTACTTACTGCATTCAGGGCATAAATTGATTAAGGTCAAAACTGTCAGTTTAAATTTTGTGCAAACTGGCAAACTGATTTATAAAAAGATTGCTTTAAAATCTGACAGGCAGACAATAGGCAACCTAATGCATCATTGGACAACATCACAATCTGAGACATGAGATTGCATGAAGGAGTAAGCCATATATTGTTTTCCTTGATACTGTTGTTTAACAAAAGCAATATACAAAAATACATCTCAGTCATCTCAACAGTTCTGGAATAAGCTGGCCTGGTGAATTCTCAAAATAACTTTTAAGAAAGTTGTTTTATACATATATACATACATATTACTGGAAGAATGTCAGCTTATCTCTTGGTGATGGACATTGCATTTCCTTTACAAATGCTTAGGTTAAACAGAAGTTATTAACCTTTTTTCATGCACAGATCTTATAATAAGATGAAAGACTGACCAACACTCCCTCCCCCCATACAAGAACAACAGAAAAAAAGAAACAGCAAAAGCTCCAAACAAATACACAACAGCCAGGGAAAATGAAATCCATTGGGAAAACTTTGTTTGTCATCATCTGCCACTGTTCTGCTCACTCTGATGGTAATCATTTTGCACAGTTTCTCCAGATATATTTTGCCCTGTGGGAGAGATGACAGTGCTTTTCATCCAGTCTCCAAACTAGGAAAAATTGTGGTCAAATATTCACAACTGCCAACTTCAAAGCAATTTTTCCATGGCAACCATACCTCAAAAGCTGGAGTTGCAGAACTTGCCAATTAGCAACTCCAAAGGGGGCCATTAGCTACTTCAAAAACATAGCTGACACTGTTTTTAATCACTGGTTGTTTTCAGCCTTACAGCAAACACTAAGCAAACACTAACCATACAAGTGTAAGATTGACTACTTAGAAAGAAGTTGATGATGCATGAAAAGAACAACACATATTGTGCTCTACTTTTTAATAAAGAATAATAATCCTCAGTAAATCCTCAGTACTATTTTTTTGTTGTTTAATTAAACTGAGTCATATTTTCTCATTGTCTCCAACAGTAAATCATGCATAACAGTCACAAAATATGC
Source organism: Nettapus auritus (assembly GCA_011076525.1). NCBI lineage: Eukaryota > Metazoa > Chordata > Aves > Anseriformes > Anatidae > Nettapus > Nettapus auritus. Next base: position 99,483,664 of record CM021765.1, read on the forward strand.
TTTCAGTAATTCTCAGTTACATTGCTGCTTGGAAATGAACAGGTACCATAAAACAAGAGGGATGAGCATAAATATGAACCCGTAGAAAGGATTGTCTAGCTGTCTAAAGCTTCTGTTCATAAAGATAAAACAGACTGGAGAAAATAAACATATAAGAAACAGAAAATATAGAAATCAAGTATACTATGTCTCTAACTTGCAAAATCACTGTCTCCTTTGAAGTCTGTGGAAGGCTATTGCATTTTTAGGGCTATATTTACTTAAAATTTTCCTATATTAAAAAAATAAATAAATAAAAACACAGAATGACAACCAACACCATTTATAATTTGGAAAAAATAAAAAATAAAAAATAAAAAAAAATATTTTCATTAGCTGCTCTAAAGTAATTATTTCTTTATTCACATAAATGATGTGCCATCTCCTTCAGAGGTCACATATATTTCAGCAACAAAGTTAGAAATACATGAACTTTACCTATTAATTTAAATAGGGTGTCATTTATGAAGCCCAATTATTTCCATTACCATTTACACGGTAATGCTGCTAACTAATTTATCACTTACCATCCTGTCATAAAACCCCAGTTATCTTGTTCATCTTGTGTTTCTGGCTATGTTCGTGCCACTTTGACATCTGGTGCATTTGAGAAGATCTGTGCAAATTTTAAACACTTAACCAACTTAGGGACCTCTCCAAGCAGTCAATAGTACTTTTCTTTTACATAAAATGAAGATCATATCAGCAGACATTGAGATTACAAAATGTTATATGAACCTCGACTGACTGTCTGAATACTGGTTCATAAGACACTTTGTGTTTAGAAACAGGAAGGTTAGGAGGTGTACTGAGTTCAAGTCACATCAAGTCGCATTGTCCCAGTTGCATCAGACCATGAAAATGGAGTACGGGACTGCTGGCTGCTGGATTAATGTTCCTCCCAGAATGCCCTATTTTGCATGGTTTCACAGAACATTGCAGACTAGATGCTAGGCAGTGTCACAGTGCTGATACAGCACCATAAACCTGTATAAAGTAACTCAAACTGTCTCTCAAAAGCAAGAGAGATGCAGGCCATGGCAAATGACCATATAATGAGGGCAAACTGTAAGACTCAAAATCAGAGTATGAGTCTTGACAGATCAGTGTAGTAATGGGAGGAAAATAAAATCACATTTTACCAATTTAAAGCCAGATTCTGACACACAATCATTGTCTTCTCCAGTAACTGGCCTAGTGAACTTGGAGCTGTATTTGTCAGGACCAGTGCTAATCAGATTAATATTCCTGTTACCTATTCCTGTACCTATTTGAATGATTCCAGTCTCTTAAGAATGTAAGTGGTTCTGAAGTATTCTCCAAGGACTCAAACCAAATAAGTCATACCTTTTGCTTTTGTCTCTAAGAAAGCCAGGAAATTTGGGGAATCTAAGATGTCATTACATTTGCAGGTGAATTTTCAGTGTCCATCAAACAAAGCTGATTTTAAATTAAAATCAACTGCATGGTCTGCAGGCAGTTTTATCTATGAAATACAAACATTATTTTAACACAATCTGAAAGGAAGCCAATGAAACTTCATATCCAGTTGAGTTGTACTGAAGGTGCAAATTTTCTTCCATATTCCTTAGCAGCATTTCATTATTAGCTCCCTACCTTCGTAAAGGAAAATACATTATTGTTAGACCAGACTACATTCTTTTTTAATTTATTTGCTACAAGCAAAGCCTGAAGATGTTCTTCTTCTTTGAAGCTGACATCTGGTGCTGGAGTTAATGGTTATGAGTAAGGAAAGGATGGTTATCATAGCAGTATGCAGGCTGAAGATAGACACCTCAAGTCTAAGGGAAAACAAACAAACAAACAAAAACTTAAAGGAAAACAATTTCCTGCTGCAGATACAGAACATATTTCACTGTTAATTGCATAATTTTTGCAGTTAATCACTTACCTCCATTTTGTGACATTATGCTAACAGGGCCTTTGCTGTGAAAAAGTAAAAGAAGACTAATGTTAGGCAAAGGCAAAACTTGCCTCACAAAAGCTTTTCTTTATTTTCCTAACTCATGTGAGCTACTCTGAGAAAAGATTAAAGAAATCATCAATAGAAGAGAGGAAAAGGATCAATTAGATTTTTCTTCTCAATTCTTTCTCCTCTTTTTTTTTTTTTTAAGTTTGAAAAAGACTTTTTGTTGTTGTTGTTGTTGTTTTAAGAAATAAAATGTCATGTCATTTTCTGTTTGATATGTACAAGATGTTTTCAAAGGTAGTAGTCATGAAAAACCTATCTCCATGCAAAGGCAACAAAGCCAGATTAATAAAAGATAGGTTCTTATATTTTTCTTAGCACTAAGTGAAAATCCACAACAAAAATACATACTGAAAAGTATGCTTCTTACATAACCAATGATGATTATGGATGTCTTCACCATCCTGTTCCATGTTGCCTTTATAGGTCTGTTTTATACATTAGGATGTTTCTCTTCCACTGTGGGTGTCCTTCATACTACCAAGGGAGCTCTGGGCAAATGAATCCTAAGCAACAGTGTCTACTGCATAGTTGAAGGTAGACAAAACAAAATCTATTTACTGCACCATCATCCTGTGGTAATAACAGTTTTACCTCAGACTCAACCTTATCTTTCATATTAGAATAGAAAGAAAGCAAGATGAAGAATATTCTGAAAGTGTTAAGTTTGACAACTTTACCAAGAATTAAAAAAATATATATATATTCTAAAACTATTAACAATTTCATGTCAATATAGATCAACATAGACAGATGAATAGCTTCTTTAGTCATTGTCTGGAAACAGTTTCTGCTTTGAACCTCTGTCAATGCTCTTATAAGGCTGAACCTTGACTAGCATGTCCTAATAAATTAAACATGCATAAGTAATAAATATTTGCTGGAAAGGAACTAACTTTTAAGTGTTTTAAGTATCTCATAGGAATGACCTATGTCTTGTCTCACTCATCTCCTTTTGCTTCTTTCACAATGTCTGTTCAATTTGTACATATTGGAACAGTTTCCCTCATTGATGTGGGAGCACACTCTGTTCAGTAGGAAGGATATGCATCTGGAATCCAGTCCCAGATGAACCAGGTATCTTTTACTCACACAGCCCTTGGTTGAGGTAATTAAAATCCATTGGAAACATTTACATAATCCTTCCATCAACACACTCATTACATTATCTAGAGAATATTTATTTTCTATCTGTGATATTACAATGGTACATAACACTAGTGCTTTAAATCTGTCATAATTAGTTCTTTGAAAGAGAAACTAAACTGAGATTAAAGTAATATTGTCTTATTCTGTACCTTTACCAAGTAATTCCAAGGCAAAGGCATTCCAAGACTCATCAGGGGCTCATACTACCACTCTATTTCCAATGTATAAGTAGGAAATGCCTCTTGTCTACATTGTGTTCTGTTTTTCCCTGACTCAGGAATGTATTCATTATATTATATTATAATATATTTAGCAGTGTGCTGTATTCTTTTCTACTTGTGCTCTTACATCTGATTTCTTTTAACATCTGCTTCGTTTGTTGCTATAACATGACATCATGAGCCAAATATTTCTAAATAATTTCCACCATTCATGTGAATACCTTAACCATGAACCATGAATCAATCAATCCCCAGTCATTTTGAGCTCCCTCACATCCTTTCATTTCTCTTCAGAAATGGTGCCAATAATTCCATTAACCTTCTTGCAAGAGTCAAGAAGGTTAATTGCATTGCATTCAGTGCATCTTGCACGCAAAATCTGAATTTGTTCCTTTGTTTGGCAGAAATCATAGAATCATAGAATGGCTCAGGCTGGAAGGGACCTTACCGATCAACTAGTTCCAACCCCTATGCCATGTGCAGGGATGCCACCCACTATAACAGGTTGCTCAAGGCCTCTTCCAATCTGGTCTTGAACAACTCCAGGGACGGGGCATCCAGAGCTTCTCTGAGCAACCTCTTTCAGTGCCTCACTGAAAGGGTCCCACTAGGGCCATTGTTACACATCAGGATTAAGAAACAAATGTATTTCCTGTAGATTTCCTATAGATTTATAATGCTTTTTTATATTTGTTCTGAATTATAGTTGACCTTTTATGCACTCAGTTACATCTTTAAGTAACAGCAAAGGAGCATACCACAGGTTGTGGTATTTTTAAAAGTGAGTAATGTATTTTTAAAGTGAGTAATGTATTTTGTCACTTATTTATATTATCTGTACTATATATATATAAATCACTCATTCCATGTGATGTAGATGAAAATGTGAAAAACGCATGCAGTGACAGTAATAATATAATTCAGCTCCTCAGGGTAAAATACATCAGGCATCCTACACACCTAGGTGATACACCAGCAGAACACTCACTATTTATATCACTGGTGTTAAAAAATAAACCGTATTTTCCTCCATCCCTTAATTCTTTTTAGCACAGTTTCTATTCTTTATAATATTACTATCTTTTTAATATAGAATTTTATAAAAACAAGCAGATGATTCAAAGTTAAAATTTGTTTTTACTGATTACATGAGAGCAATATATTCTCCTATCACTTGTAATTTCACGCACCTTATTCACACACCTAAAAGCAAGAATTCCATCTTCATTGTGCCATAGCTCATTATAAACTGCTTTCTCCTAGCCTTATACACTGTTATTATTGGTACTGATTCTTGAATACATGTACATTGAACAGGACTGGAAAATTCTACATTAAAACTATTATGTACACTGTGATGTATGTGAGAGTTAAAAAAAATAAAAATAAAAATAAAATCACCAAAGCTGCCTAAATTATAACTAGAAGAAATAGAAGCAGAATTTAGATGACCTCAACTATATTTATATGCCCATATTATGTGGAAAAGCCGAAGGTATCAAAGTGCAAAACATTTGTGCATCAGTAAAATAATATCTGTTATTTCTACAGGAATATTTCTTTGTTTGTTAGTTTGCTTCATGCTAACGTGGTTTTGATTGGGGTGTACCATGTTTTGGATTCAGGATGAGAATAACACTGGTAACATGCCAATGTTTCAGTTGCTGCAGAACAGTGCTCACACAGAGCCAAAGATGTTTCAGCTCCTGGTGATGCCCTGCCAGCAAGGAGGATGGGAGGGGTCACAGCCAGGACATCTGGCCCAGGCTGCCCCCAGGGATGTCCCCTGGCATGTGGCATTGTGCTGAACAATAAAAGATGGGAGGGTTGGCCTGGAGCAGGGGGACTGCTTCCTGGGGTCTGGCTGGGCAATGCTTGGTGGGTGAGGAGCAGTTACATTGTGCATCACTTGTTTACATATATATGCATAAGCTCACTTTAAACTATCTTTATCTCAGTCCATGAGTTTTTACCTTTTTTTTTTTTTTTTTTTTTTTTTTTTTCCCTTGTGATTTTCTACCCCATCTCACTGGGTGGGAGGGGAGTGAATGAATAGCTCCGCAGTGCTTAGCTGCCTGCTGGGTTAATCCACAACATGTGCCTATTGGTATAATATCCCAAGTGGCTGATCATTTCTGATTTGCTTTAAAAAATGTCACAAAGGTTTTCATATTTTAAAAAAAAAAAGTTAAACTTTAAACCTGCATCTTTGGTAGTAATAGCTGTGCTGCTTCTTTACTATGGATTAAAAGTTTAGAAGTAAAGAACTTAAAAACACTTGGAGAAAATTCATTCTAAACCATGTTTTATTGTTAGAACATTATTGAATTCCAAATAGTGATGTTGTTTCTATCACCTTGCTCTTCATAACTTACTCCCTCCCACCCATTTCATGGGTATAAATCAGAATTATTTTAGCAACATTCAATACAGTGTGACTGAATGAATCCTGGAAGAAAAATCAACTGAAGTCTGGAATCATTGAAGTTTTCTGGAATTACACAGAATCACAGAATAATTTAGACTGCAAAAAGCCTCTGGAAGTCTTCTGGTTTTACGATTACAAAGGTCAGTATACATACATATTACAGTGTGGGGATGTGGAATGTGAATCAGACCAGTTAAACTCTCCAGTATTAAATAACTCAGCATTATAACAGAACAGTGAAAAAAATGTACAGAGATTCTGGAGACATGGAAAATAAGAATGCTTTTAGTTAGCATTTTTGCAAGAAAAGAAAAAAGATGGAAAAGAAGGAAAGGAAAGGAAAGGAAAGGAAAGGAAAGGAAAGGAAAGGAAAGGAAAGGAAAGGAAAGGAAAGGAAAGGAAAGAAAAGAGAAAAAGAAAAGAGAAAAAAAGAAAAAGAAAAGAAAAGAAAAGAAAAGAAAAGAAAAGAAAAGAAAAGAA
>CM021765.1:99489980-99581936 GCA_011076525.1 Nettapus auritus
AGAAAAGAAAAGAAAAGAAAAGAAAAGAAAAGAAAAGAAAAGAAAAGGAGATATGTGGAACTCTTCATTCAGTCATCACCTGGTGCATATGGTTGTTCAGCTAGCTTGATTTTCCACTACAGGCTAAAAAATTAATCAGTCATCATACAGATATATCACATCAGTTTCAACTTTGATTGTGACAGGTTAATTTGGGTTTGCAGAGATTATGTCCTCCTCCCATATTTTACCTGATTATTTTTTTCAGACTGACTTAGAATCAGCTTCTTTCACTAGCTAGATCAATGAAATGCAAAATGGCAGATTAAATGACTTTTTTTTTTTTTTTTTTTTTTTTTTTTTTTCCAGGTATAGATTTACCATTTGTCTAAAAATGCTAAAGAATGATGATTTAAATATATGTATATATACATATTCTTTTACCTTTAGAAAAATCTTGGCTGCTCAGTGATCCTGAAACCCTCACCATACTTTTCCTCCCTGCCTGTAGGTGTTTCTGACCACTGGAGATATACTGTGGATTTGTTGACTGTGAACAGCACAGGGCATTGTTATTCCATGCCTGTATGATCTCTCTAATTCATCAGAATCTGTACATATTCATACATATTAAGATTTAGGAGGCATGTGTGTAATGAGAAGGGGAGGGTGTGGAATTACAGAAGATCTGGATTATTCCATGATTCTTTTCATGAGGTGAAATCAGTGTTTATCATTTGGCACTTTCTTACATGGTATTGAGTTTCCACAGCCTCACTTCTAAGAATAAGATAGTAACGGAAGTAGATTTTGGAAATACAAAGACTGCTTTAAAGAAAAGGATTCACGGTCTCATTTTAAACTCCAAGAAGTTAGGTCAAATTAAAACAAACATTTGTTTGTTTTAATTTGTTTCATTTTCTAAAGCTTAAAAAAATTATTGTCTGGAAGATGTGGCATCATATCATTGTTCCAAGAGGACACATTTTATTTTTGAAAAGTTTATCAGGATCATGACCATTCAATATGGGTGCTCTACTACAATCTCTGTTAGCTAGAGAAATCAGCCAATGCATATTTTATACTTCCCAGTATCACTTCTCCAAATAACAACAACAACAAAACAAAGGTAGAGAGTCTGCTGTTTAGTAGCTTCTTGACAAGTCACACAGAGAAGACAGATATAGAGAATGATTTTCTACATCGCCTTGATTAAGAGCACAACTTCAGATTAGGAGAGGCTTCTGTTTAAAAAACCCTGGGGATGGGAACAAAATAAATAAATAAATAAATAAATAGCCATTTATTTATAGCCATTAAAAAACCTATTATCTAGGAAGAACCTTTTTATTTAAAAGATTATGAACTATAAATTGCATAAGTTTTGTTTGTTTGTTTGTTTGTTTGGTTTGGTTTGGTTTGGTTTTGAGCCAGCTCAATTAATCTCCATTTTCTTTTCTGCTCACTGCTGTGATGGAGAAACAGACCTTATTTTCCCTCCTTAGTATTTTACCCTTCTAGCGAAGCTGTGCTAGGTTGGAGCATGTTTTTTTCTTCTCTTGTTGTTCCTGTTGGAAATCTCTTGCACCTGCAGGCAGATGCATTCACAAGTACAAGGCAGTTCTCTTTGTGACATGTGCTGAAGGATGTATAATAAAAAGCATTTGTATTCTGCTTTTGACAGACAGTCCCTAAGAGTAACCTTCAAAGGTGCAAACATGTAACTCACTAGTATTACATAGCTCCCCTGGGATCAGGCTGCTGCAAGTAGTGAGATTGCAGCAGGGCTCACAAAGCTCTTTTAGCTCAAAATGCAGCCTTGCAGGATCTTAACTCAGGAGCCCCACAGCCTGTGTGCCAGCTAACCTAATGGTCACTGTACAAACTTTATGGGTCATTCAGCACCTAAGCACTGCTGTGGTACTTGCTGTTTTCTTTCTACACAGAAAAATTCTGCAGCAACAGAAGTGATAACATTTGTTGAGGTTCATGATCTTCATGCTTTGGACTCTGGTTTTTTTTTCACAGAGCTTACAGACAGATATCTTTTAGGGACCAAAGTCTGACCTTGGCAGTAATTAGTGGGCTCAGTTTGCTGAGGATGCTGAGACTGCATTCTGTGAATTGTGTTGTGGTAATTCCTGCAGGAGTCTCTGGAAAAGCTCACTCCATATTTTACAACCTATAAATTGTTACTTTATGGTTTCTTATCAGACTTGCCTTAAAAACATCAAGATATTGCCTTATAAAATGCACTTATCATTTCCTAGAGTTTCTCTGGATTGGGTAGGTCAGGAAGATGATTTTGATAACGTAACTTTCTACTTTTGTAAAATCAATATTTTAATTGCAATGGTTATTGCAGTGAGAGAGGTTTGTTCACTTTGAATACCTAAGAGTAACTATTTTTAGGAGAATGTATATGTTTCAATCCACTTGGAATGTGAGCTTATTAAACAATTAATTTATTAATGAAGTTACAATAGTGCTGTCAGTGGTTTACTGAATTAAAATAGATGGAATCAACAGATTTAAGGCATCTGACAGTATAGGATTTGCTGATATTTTGACTTAACCCAGTAAGCAAGTACTACACAGCCATTCACTCACTGCCCTCTCTTCCCAACAGGACTGGGGAGAGAATTGGGGAAAAAAAAAAAAAAAAAAAGAACAGATAGAACTCATGTGTTGAGATAAAGACAGTTTACTAGGACAGAAAGGGAAATAATAATAATATATATAAAACAAGTGAGGCACAACGCAATTTCTCCCCATCCACCAACTGATGCCCAGCCAGAACCCAGGCAGACGTGTTCCCCCCCAACCCCCCGCGGCCCCGCCCCCCCCCCCCCCCAGCCAACCCTCCCCACTTTTTTTGGCATGGGACATCCCTTTGGGCAGCCCAGGCCAGCTGTCCTGGCTGTGTCCCCTCCCAGTTCCTGGTGTACCCCCAGCCTTCTTTGCACGCAGGGCAGCACCAGGATTTGAAACATCTTTGCCTCTGTGTGAGCACTGCTCTGCAGCAACTGAAACATTGTCTAGTTATCAGCATTATTCCTAAAATATCCTAAATATTCATTTAAATATTGGATATTCATAAATATCCATCCTAAATCCAAACCCTAAATCCAAGCCCCTATAAAGAAAATGAACTCTCAGTCAATACCAGGACAGCTGATTCAAAGTGAATTAATGCCTAAAGACAAGTCCTTTATTCAATTTTTCAAAATTTTAATTCTCATCTTACATAATAAATGCTTTTTAAAAATTATTTTTTAAAGAAGTGTGTTTGCACTGGAGGACAAGTGCAAAGAAAAAAACTCATATGTGTATTGTATTGCTAAAAATGGTATTTTCTAGTAGCACAGACTAAGCATTGTGGATGGAAAAAAACCTTTTTGTTAGTGCCTCACATGTGGCAGGAAATATTTTGAGTCACATATTCCACCTTAGAAGAGAAAATATAATGTTACCAATTATTAATTAAGTAAATCAGATCCATATAATATGCCTACATAGAGCAATGGACACATACAATACAGATTACTGAGATAACACCAGTGTCCTGAGCAACCTCAGTTGTTCAGCCTTGCTTGGGCTGGCATGACCTTTGGACTTCGTAGACCTGAGCAAACATCTTCACCTAGCTGTGTACTGTTCCATCTGTCTAGTGCTTCTTTCCATGCTATCACTTAGATTCAACAGAGTAGATGAGAGAGAGCAAATTAATTATGACTTTGAAGAAGGCTGAAATTTACTTCAGGAATGCTCAGCCACACAGAATACATTATAGAAGGATAAAGTCTCTCAGAGAGAGAAAGAGCATTACTGTACTGGCAAAGCTTTCATTTAGATGTATGACACGGAGTTGATACATTTGAAAGACACAGAGTAAAAAGCAGGAGGCAAAATCTGAGCAGAGGAAAATTGTTCTGGGAAATCCTAAGGTAAAGAATTTGGCTATGGAAGACAGCCAGTGAAGCTGCATTTCTAATTTGTGTAGGTGAAGGAAAGGTGTTGGCCTGCATCTCATGTGGAAAAATATCATAGAAGGAAGGTTTCCAAATGTAGAATTAGGAGTTTCAGCATACCCTACATTTTGAAGAAGAACAAAGGAGTCATAAGAAGATTTACACAAAGGCCAGAATGTCCTTAGGGAAATCTCAGTGAAGGAAAATCATGGCACCTGGTGGTGAAGCTTATTCTGTGTATTAAATGAGGTTTTAAAAATGGGATTAAAAAGCAATTTTGCCAGTGATCAAAGCCTCTCTGGAAAATTTGAGCAAAAAGCATCAGAACACCATACCAGAGCTGCTGACCAGAAAAATTTTAATGTTAAAAATATATTTTGCTCTTCCCCAGTAGAGGTCAAGTGCTCTATAGGCAAAACTGAAGACTAGGATAATAGCTCATCAGGAACATGTTTGTGGAAGTGATATACAGCAATTTCCAACAACCCACAAACTTAAAACAGAAGAAACCATTATTCAAAGAACCCACTTTTCACTGGCACAAGGTCACTCAGAAATTGTTAAGAGTGAAAAAAATACAGAAAAATAATTCAGCAACTTATTTTCTTCTATTTTCTTGATAGGACAAAATGCATATCTTGTGAATGGTTTATTTTATTTTATTTTATTTTTAATTTTTATTTTTTTGGTCAGATAGGCTATGTTAAACAGGTATGGATACGTATAAAAGCTAATTTATATTTATACCTGCGTCTCTGTACATAGAATATATATAAATGAATATATGCATGCACTATTACAAAGTGCATGGACTGCATGCATATATTTATATATAAAATATGTTTGAATGAATGTATGCATACATTTCTTGAAAATCTGGTGAAAAAGCCTTCTGAACTGATTACATAAAAACAAATAGTCCCTTCCTCAAGCAGACATGTCGCTTCTGATCTTTGCAGTGTAGGTGTATATAACCAATGTTTCAAGACAATGGAGAGGTACCCTATATGAAAAGAAAATTCAAAATATTTAGGAGAACAGTAGGGCAACAGAAGGAATGAAAGCATGGCCTTACTACATACCTGAATTTTTAGCAGTATGGAAATTACTTTTGTTTTTAAAGAAAGGCAATTTGATAAAATTATAGACTCTGTAATTTACCTTTCAAATATATATATATATATTAAAAATATTAATCACATCTCAGAAACAGTGAGGTATTTACTTGTTTTATCAGTTAAGAAGTTCTCATTTAGAAAGACTGAAGACACCTATGCACTTGTCAAATTCTTTGACATTGCAAGTGATATACAGTTGTGATGAAGATAGACATCCTGTGATTCCGAGGTTAAGAGGGATTTTTCTGTATGCTAAAGAATCTCTCTTTATCACCTTTCACATTAGTTAAAAAATAAATCACTAAGTTTTCATTTTGAATCTTTATAAAGCTTTGGATGAATCATGAAAAAATGAAACCTGATCTTAGTATAAGAACAATAATCAGGGAAAAGAAAATCATTGTAGCAGCATAAAATATAGAAGCTGCAAGAAGGACATTCTTACAGATTTCTTTCTTGCTTTGGAATTGTGCGTTATTCCCACTTTACTCATGAATAACTTGAAATGGAGAATAAGTGATATAATATCTTGATCCTTTATGGAAGAAAGCTTAGTTTGTTTCTCATTATAATGCTCTCCTTCCTCTTCTCAGTTACAGTTGTAATGTTGCAGGGTTCACCAGGAGACTTCACAGAGCCTAATTTGTCATGGCATCTGATAAATACCAAGTTCAGAGATCTTTAATGAAGAGAGCCTCGAGTGTACCTGCCACTGTGTAATATAGTATATTTTTCCAAGGAAATGTATTCCAGAATACTCCTTGTTTGCTTCTGAGTTTATATAGTTGCCTGGAATTCCTCATAAACCTCTTCAAGAACTTTTCATTTATAAGAAATATTGGTTATAAATATTAAATATAACAGCCAAATAGAAAGCTACAGTTGTGTCCAGCACTCACATGCCATATTTCAGAACACATTTAACAGACTCATTAAGCACTAATCTGGATGAACAGTGCTTTCTCAGGAATTAAGCAGAAGAATTCTCTAGCAATGTTCTGAATGCTCTGTTAAAGCAATATTTTGTTTTGTTCTTTATAATTAGAAAACTGTAAGACTCTGAGGTAGCTAGGACTAGAAGGAAGAGAACAGGATAAAAAGGGAATGAAGCTGAATGCACAAGTCAGAAAGATAAAATGCTGTGACACCATCTAAACAGCAGAGTGAGATTTGGAGCAGATTTGGATCCACTGAATTAACAGTTGTTTCTTTCCAGAGATTTCAGTGTAGCTGAACAGCATAGCTCTGTATCTGGATTCACTTTAGGTATCACTCTAATCACTTTTCTTTTTCATCTCCTAGTACAGCCATTCCAGATCAAACAGCTGACACCACACTACATGCAAACTCATTAATAAGTGATATGTGCACAATATCAGCTGATCAACACAATTCTGGAAGAAGAAGATTTCAGAAGTACTGAATATAACGCGCCTCTGAGTGACACGAGGCTGTTATTGCTCTTACCAGGAGCTAGTTATCTACAGCAGTATCCCATAGAGACATCAGTGGTGGAAGTGTTCTTTTTTGACTGTTTCATACTTTCAGATTTAGAGGAGGACACGCGCAGTTTTCAAATAATCCAAGCAACAAGAACAACATATACACCTTGCAAGAACTCTTACAGAAGCAACGCTCTTTTGGATCATTGAAGGTGTTTTATTTATAAACTGCTTAGGCGCATATAGATTTAAAAACGGAAAATGTAAGTGTATATATATATGGCATTGGATTGCAGTTTTAATTAGGAAAGCATTTTGTCCAAAACACCTCAAAACTGTGTTTACTTCTTTTAATAGAAATTAATACCACATAATTTTTAATGTATATATTAATGTATTGGATTACATTTTGAGGAGAAATTTAAAAAGCCTCACTCTCTCCAAATTCCACTTCAATGAGAGTCTAATGAGAGGAACACAGGCTTAGAAATCTAAAAAATGGTGAGTCATTACCAACTCTGAAGGTAATAGCACGTTATCATAACTGTTTTAACTATAATTATTTTGATCATTCTCTCTTTCCCTCAATTTTCTTTTGATAAATTATCTAACAATCTAATGCCAGTTTTGCAGGGTTTTTTTTTTTTTCAGTTTAGCAGCTAGCAGGTATGGCTTAACTTCCCTGATACTGAGCATTGTCTCTTGACAGTGTGTGTCTCCTACAATGCCACACTGGAAGATAAGAAACAAAGGGAAAAACAAGATAGGATGTCCCAGAGATATCTAATGTAGCCCAGGAAAGTTACTCCATTATGTATTTTCCAAAAAATGAACTACAATTATGTCACAGAATTTGCAGAAAAAGGAAAAAAATAAAAAAGAAAACCAGTGTCACAGTTGCATATTCCAATCTGAAGATTAAAACAAGAAAAATTCCCATTATTTGTGAAATTTTCTCCATGTTGTCACCTGTATTTGCTACAGATAGATAGATAATTAATTAATTAATTAATTAAACCACATGATTAATCTTTTTGCATTTTACTCTTTCTTCATAGAAGAAGTGTAAATTCTTGAATGGTTTAATAAAGTTGCATTTTGTATGAATAATACACCTACATACTTTTTTAGCTCTTAACATCTGCTCTTAACACCTGATGGCGCAGACGGGTCCCAACTGTCCCCAAGGGGAAAATGGATCCTGGCCCAGGAGCTGGCAGGGCTCATTGAGAGGGCTTTAAACTAGGTAAGAAGGGGGACGGGGAAGAAATAAAGCTTGTTGGAGGTGTGCCAGGGGGAACAGTGGCTAGGCTGAGGGAGAAGGCAAAGGCTCAGCTGCAGTGCATCTACACTAATGCACGCAGCATGGGCAACAAGCAGGAGGAGCTGGAAGCCATTGTGCAGCACGCAGGCTATGACTTGGTTGCCATCATGGAAATGTGGTGGGACCACTCTCATGACTGGAGTGATGCAATGTCTGGCTATAGGCTCTTCAGAAGGGACAGGCAGCACGGAAGTCAGGAAGGGGACTAGTAAAACGGCTGTCTTGGACTTCCGGAGTGCTGACTTTGAGCTGTTCAGGACACTGGTTGGCAGAGTCCCTTGGGAAGTGGTTCTGAAGGACAGAGGAGCCCAGGAAGGCTGGGCGCTCTTCAAGAAAGAAATCCTAATGGCTCAGGAGCGGTCTGTCCCCACGTGCCCAAAGACAAGCCAGCATGGAAGAAGACCGGCCTGGCTGAATAGAGAGTTGTGGCTCGAGCTTAGGAGAAAAAAGATGGTTTATAATCTTTGGAAAAGAGGGCGGGCCAGTCAAGGGGACTACAAGGATGTTGCGAGGCGGTGCAGGGACAAAGTTAGAAAGGCCAAAGCTCATCTGGAGCTCAATCTGGCTACTGCTGTTAAAGACAACAAAAAAAGTTTTTATAAATACATCAATACCAAAAGGAGGACTAAGGAGAATCTCCACCCTTTACTGGATGCGGGGGGAAACTTAGTTACCAGAGATGAGGAAAAAGACGAGGTGCTTAACGCCTTCTTTGCCTCAGTCTTTAGCAGCAAAACCAGTTGCTCTCTGGATGCCCAGTACCCTGAGCTGGTGGAAGGGGATGGGGAGCAGAATGTAGCCCCCACAATCCATGAGGAGATGGTTGGCAACCTGCTACAGCACTTAGATGTACGCAAGTCGATGGGGCCGGATGGGATCCACCCGAGGGTACTGCGAGAACTGGTGGAAGAGCTGGCCAAGCCGCTTTCCATCATTTATCGGCAGTCCTGGCTATCGGGGGAGGTCCCACTTGACTGGCGGAGAGCAAACGTGACGCCCATCTACAAGAAGGGCCAGAGGGTAGACCCGGGGAACTACAGGCCTGTTAGTTTAACATCAGAGCCAGGGAAGCTCATGGAGCAGATTATCTTGGGCGTCATCATGCGGCAGTTACAGGGCAAGCAGGCAATCAGGCCTAGTCAGCATGGGTTTATGAAGGGCAGGTCCTGCTTGACGAACCTGATCTCCTTCTATAACAAGGTGACACGTTTAGTGGATGAGGGAAAGGCTGTGGATGTGGTCTACCTTGACTTCAGTAAGGCATTTGACACCGTTCCCCACAGCATTCTCCTCAGGAAACTGGCTGCCCATGGCTTAGACTGGCGCACGCTTCATTGGGTTAAGAACTGGCTGGATGGCCGGGCCCAGAGAGTCATGGTGAATGGAGTCAAATCCAGTTGGAGGCCAGTCACTAGTGGAGTCCCCCGGGGCTCGGCACTGGGACCAGTCCTCTTTAACATCTTCATCGATGGTCTGGATGAGGGGATCGAGTGCACCCTCAGTAAGTTTGCAGATGTCACCAAGGTAGGTGCGTGTATCGATCTGCTTGAGGGTAGGAAGGCTCTGCAGGAGGATCTGGATAGGCTGCACCGATGGGCTGAGGCCAACAGTATGAAGTTCAACAAGGCCAAGTGCTGGGTTCTGCACCTGGGGCACAACAACCCCAAACAGAGCTACAGGCTGGGAGATGGGTGGTTGGAAAGCTGCCTGTCAGAGAAGGACCTGGGAGCATTGGTTGATAGTCGGCTGAATATGAGCCAGCAGTGTGCTCAGGCAGCCAAGAAGGCCAACAGCATCCTAGCTTGCATAAAAAGCAGCGTGGCCAGCAGGTCCAGGGAAGTGATTGTCCCCCTGTACTCGGCTCTGGTGAGGCCGCACCTTGAGTACTGTGTTCAGTTTTGGGCCCCTCACTACAAGAAGGACATGGAGGTGCTTGAGCGAGTCCAGAGAAGGGCTACAAAGCTGGTGAAGGGTCTGGAGAACAAGTCTTATGAGGAGCGGCTGAGGGAGCTGGGACTATTTAGCCTGGAGAAGAGGAGGCTCAGGGGCGACTTTATCCCACTCTACAGGTACCTGAAAGGAGGCTGTAGTGAGGTGGCAGTTGGTCTATTCTCCCACGTGCCTGGTGACAGGACGAGGGGGAATGGGCTAAAGTTGCACCAGGGGAGGTTTAGGTTGGATATTAGGAAGAACTTCTTTACAGAAAGGGTTGTTAGTCCCTGGAATGGTCTGCCCAGGGAAGTGGTTGAGTCACCATCCCTGGAGGTCTTTAAAAGTCATTTAGATGTAGAGCTTAGGGATATGGTTTAGTGGATGATTTGTTAGCGTTAGGTCAGAGGTTGGACTCGGTGATCTTGTAGGTCTCTTCCAACCTAGACTATTCTGTGATTCTGTGATTCTGAGATTCTTAATTCTTAAGTTCATTCTTCATAATTCTTAAGTTCAAAGACCTACCAAAATCATGAGAGTATCAGTTAAAAGAGCCAGCCTTTTCTTTTGTTGCCTTTTTTTTTTTTTTTTTTTTTTTTTTTCCCCACATGAATGGCTTTAGCATAGACATTTTAAATGTGTATCTCTTAATACCCTAGAGCCCTTTGCTTCATGTAACCTTTTAAATCATAAGGAAATATCAAAATCATAAGCAAATGAAAAATGGAGCAGAATCAAAATGAAAGAGAAAGAATGGGTGTTTGTGATGCCTAATAGCCTGACCATTGAAAGAATTTGATAGTAGCAGTGTATTTGAGACTTGTCAAGCTGGAGAAGAAACTGAAACAAGGTATTCCAGACCCAAAATGAACAAATTAAACAGCCTTTAGATTTTTTTTTTCCTGCATTTTTTTTTATGTCCAAGTTGAAAATAAAACCAAAATATTTATTCTCAAAACTAAAATCAATCTTTGCTTTAAATTTATTAAATTAAATCTTTTTAATTTAGTGCCAATTTTACCTGATTTTCTATTCCTTACTGTTTGGCGATCTCTTCTCTTGCCCACACACAACAGCTAGCTCCACAGGTTTAAGCATAATCCTATTACAAGTGTGGCCTTGTGATGCAATGATGTGCTCTTGTAAAACACAAATTTGGCACAGTAGGAAAAAGATTTTTATATGTGCTGTGTGAATTCTGCGTTTACATTTCACTGTAAAAAATGTTGATTGGCATCTTCTTAATTAATTGAATAAAAAATATTATTTTGTAGTAACAGTCTTTTGTAGTAACTGTAAAGCCTTAATGTTAAAATATGTGTTATTTTATGTATCTAAATGTCCCCATCTGAAGATATACTACTTTACAATCCATATTTAAACAGCCACATTAAATCTGCTCTGGAGATGAATGTTCACTTTCATCACATTAATGTAGTTTTGCCTTGTTTTCCTTTGGTTTGTAACATTATGTGTTAGTATGTATACTATTATGTGCATAAACTTGTAGGTATGCTTTTGTTAGCTCTGTTGATTATTTTTATGTCAGGATAATTCACCTCAACAGTCATTGCTACTGGAAACAGAGCAGTAAAAGATGGTATGACTGCAGTGCAGTCTAGACTGCAAAAATTACTTTATAACTTAGCAACTTCAGTTAGTAGTAGTAGTAAAGTTAGTAAATTTACAGTTACTAACTTCTGTTTAGGTAAGACAAATGTTCTTAATAGCAGTGATAATGATGATACCTGGTGTCTTATTAAAAAACTAGGGTGGAAATCAGCACTTCAAGCCCATTTAATGGGTGTAGGAATGTGATTAATTTGTCCAGTTACCCTTACTGAAAACATAATTTACCTCTTTAGTTGCAAGTCTTACCTATTGTATTTATTTCTTTTGTTTATAGTTATAAATAATTGCAGAGTCAGTACAATCTTTGGTTTAAATCAAATCATGGCATCTAAAATATTTTGTTATAATTTAACAGAGATACCATTTCAGAAACAAAATGCAATCTGAAGTTATGTATTGTCATCTCACTCGAGCTTTCATGAGACTTGCATTAAGACATATTGTTCTTGTAAATATGCTATCTGCAAGTGGGTCTGCATTTTTAACAACTGATCCATTATAGGTAACAGAAGTTATAGGTAACTACCTGTCCATTTTCACAGGGAATAGAAATTATAAGACAGACCTATCCAAAGAGAGAATCAGTGTTCATTTCCCACATGAGAAATGGTCTTTGAGGCAGAATGGAAGGACAATGAATATTGTTGAGGAAGATAATTCAACAGGTTGGTGTAGTACACTACTTACCCTCAATAGCTGTGAGTGACAGTGTCCTCTGTGTCAGTAAATGTTTACCAAGGAATTAACAAGACCCACACCCAGTAGGCAAAACGTATTCTGCTGTTTCTGTACAATAGTTTTGATTGTTAAGTACTCACATGTAAAACAAAACTGAAATACCCCCGGATTTTACTTAGGTTTAACTCACAACTACCTGCTCTATTTTTAAATCATCCTCCTCTTTTTTTTTTTTTTTTTTTTTTTTTCCCATTATTTTTATTTAAAAAATAATATTATTACGACAAAAAAAAAAAAAAAATAAAAAAAAAAAAAAAAAAATACATCATTAGGACTATTCAGGTATTCATGAAGTACTGAAATATGGATAATGACTTGAACACGTCAGTAAAATGATCATCTGTCCCCAATTAATATTGATGTATTGCAGTTGTGAAGGCTTTTAATGATCACATTACTAGGAAATTATTACTGCTCATATAATTTGTTCTTATAATCATGTATTTATCATAAATACAAAGACAAGTTTCCCAAGAGGACTATTAAAGCCCATATTCAGCTGATGCTTAATTGGTAGAGGAGACAGTCTTTGCACTTATATGGGAACAAGCATCTTTTTATCAAGATGACTGTCTCTTTTTAATTACAGTATATATATGTTACATATACTGTATATTTTATTGACATGGAACATAAGATTTCTGAAAAATATCTGCATATGGTGGAACAGATAAGCAGTCAAACAAAAATCAGACTGAACAACTTCAGAAATTATCTTTAGAGGGGAAAGTGATGAGACAAAAATATTAATACTTCTCAGTGTGCTTTGGGGACCAGTTTTATATGGGACTATTCAATCACATATTACTTCTGTAGCTCATGGCTGCAGGTATTGGATCCCAAAATAAAACCACAGGTATCTGAAAGCTGTGTTCAATAGATAAGATAGATTTCAGACTACTGAATTTTACAGGCTCAGACATAAAATGAGGGCTCCATGGCTAATCACTAAATCTTACTCTACAAAATGAGTTCTCTTGTCCAATTGAATTGCCTGACTGTCTCCATAAACAAATTACACCACCATGTTGTATCTTCCTTCTAGTTCTATCTATAAACTAATAATATAGGTGGCTACTAGATATACATTCTATTATGGTTAAAAATCCTGGAGTCCTAAAATCATAGTTTGATGGCTGAGTAATTTAGAATGGTATCTGGCACATGCATTTTCCCTGAAATTGCAAAATGTGTCGAACTTGTGGCCCACTAAATATGAAATTCACTGGTTTGGTTTCTGAATTCCTCGGCCAATCAGACTTATGAAACCCAGAGAGTATTTTCTTATAGGAACTACAGTGTCACACACAGCTCTAAAACAATATATTGAAATTATTAAGGAGTTATTGTGGCTAGCCTTTCCTTTGGATTAACTTGTGCAAGAAAAAGTTACTGGTCAAATTTTGCCCAGATTTCCCTAGTTATATTGATGGTTCCTCTAATTGTTAAAATTTTACATGATGAGAATTTAGATCCTTATTAAACTTTCTAATTCTAAAATATCACTTGGATACATACTCACCATGATTCAGTCTGGTCATTTTTGTACAGAGGAAACAGCAATCGCTTTCAATGTAAACCTGAAAAATGGACCAAGGTTGCTGTTTGCTGAGAGATACACACATATATGGGGGAGATGGAGAGAAATTTGGCAGGTCTTAGGAATGTCTTGGGATGTTCCTCTTTGGTATGTCATAGTGGGTTAACATCACAGCCACTCGAGCTTGCAGAGCCAGAAGAAGATGCCTGTTTTCACTGCCTTTCCTGGAGTTATTGTCAGGTGCCCATAGTCAGCACTTGCCAGAAATAGGCCACATATGAACAAGCAGTGACAACTAGTCTCAATTCTGCTTTATTAGTTATGTATGGCGAGCCAAAGGGTAGTTGCTGTATCTACCCTCTCCCTTATCTCTGACATTATTGACTAGACTCTGCTGTATAGTGAGACTATACGTAACTCACTCTGCAAGGTCTCCCATGAAATCACCATCTCTCCTTTAACCGCCATAAGGATTGTTTGGAAGATTGCCTGTATTTTTTTCTTTATATATATATATATATATATATACATTTTGCCTTGGGTTCTGTGCTTTTATTATACAAAGCTCAATTTTATTTTTTTTAATATTGTTTTTTATTATAAAAAATACTTTTTTTATTATTATGTTTTTCCTCTGGGATGTTTTTTTTTGTGTGTGTGTGTGTGTTTACCTCTAATTGTGTGTCTAGATTCCCCCAGGGAAATCCAGTGGGCTCTCTTATACAACATGAGTCTATCTTTATAAACTAGAATTACAGATCTCTTTTGCATTGTGCTTCTAGCTAGGATAAATTACTTATCCTATGTAGGTTTTTACACACACACTGAATAATTGCCAACTACCATACAATTTTCTCTCCCCAAAATGTTGTCATTTTTAAAAAATGAAAATAAAATATCTCTCTCCTGACAGAAATTGCAATATTCCTTTGTATAAGAATCAAAATGGCTGATAGTCATAATAAACCGCAGTGAAATCATTTAAAGCTCAGCAGAAACAACACCTAAGTCACTGCAACTACCATTCTAAACAATATATGCAAGCTGTTTGCATGAATTCTGAAGAAGGCTAGAACCGAAGTATATAAAAGGAGATTTTGTTAAATAAAATCAGTAACTGGACTGATTCTTTTTTTTTTTTTTTTTTTTTCCTCCTTTTTTTCACTCTCAAAAAAACAAAACAAAACAAAAGAAACCCACAACCCACCCTAAAAAAAAAAAACCAAACAAAAAAAACAAAAACAAAACACCCCAAAACACCACCAACACCACCAAACAAACAAATAAAAATTAAAAAGAAAAACCGACAGCACTGTACTGAAAACATACCTCATTCAAGTAAAAATGAGATTCTTTGTCCCTGGTTAATTAAAATAAATAAATAAAGAAAACAAAGAACTTGAGTCACAAAAATAAGGAAAAACAAAGTGGCTATATACAGTACTATACAGTACTATATAGCATAGAACAATAAAAAATATTTCCTTCACTGGGATGATTTGAATTCAGAGGTTTTGAAACCAAGACTGTAAGGCTCAGACTTGCCTAAAATATGTTTTCACCCTCTAGTAACAACATATCCAGCATCAGCTGCTCCTAGCTTTTCCTGCTGACAAAATAATTCATTATAAATAGTTAAATTCCCAAATGAGGATCTCAGTTAGAAGGTTAAGGAGTCATGATAACCTATTTGCTCATGGGATCAATTAACACGTAAGTATATTGTGCGTTATGACCCATCTCCAACACAAAATGTTGCAGCTTTCCTAATTCTAAGTACTCTGAAGCCTCTTTTGATAGTTTTCTGTGGGCAAGAGATTTTTGTCAAAGACCTAATCTGAATCTTTTCTTTTTGTAATTCTACCTTTTGTCTTTCTTTATATGGGTCTTTACAGAGACTTGCTTCTGTTACAGATTCTGAGATGAAGCTTCCCTACGTTTTTTGTTTGTTTGTCTGTTTGTTCTTGTCATTGTGTTAGAGTTGGAAAATAAATTATTTTTTTTAGAGAGCTGGGGAGGAAGTCTGAGGATGACATTTCTCAATGGCTTGGACACCGTGAAGATGAGACAGCAAGAATCCTATCTTTCCCCCTGTAAAGGCAAAATCAGATGAATGGTAACAACGAAGAAATTAGACCCTTTTCCACCCCAATTTTCATGGGATTTGTTGACACAGATTACTTTGTACAAATGGTATTGAAACTGTGAAATTTTGTTTTATGTGAAGCCCTATTTTGGGTTGCTAAAGTTTGGCCAAGTGAGTACTACCACAGGTGTTATTTGAAGTTATGTAAGTCCAAGCAAGTCCTCCTGAATTTTGTTTTGATATTGAACATTTAAACTGGAAAAACATTGAAGTCATTATGTAGACAGTTATCATATTAACTAAAATTATACCACTGTGAAGTTTTCCTCTAAAGGTTTAATAACGATCACTAAAATTAAAGGTTTCAAAAGGCTTTAAGACTTAAAACTCTGTTTGCTGGAAGCTGAGAGGAAATATTGTATATTTCACATTGGTAATAAACTTTCCCTTCCCTAAGTGCTCGTCACATGTCAGTAGTTATGACTTTGACTCAGTGAAATGTGTTGTTTTTGGATGGAAACATGCCACCCTATCTGGTGCCTAGATGTTATAATAAAAAGAGTAAATATAGCTTGTGAAGCACAAAAATATAATAATGTTGTCAGGGCTACCTTCAGGTATGAGCTATGTGTACACTGTTACACTGATGTTTGTGTAGTTGGAGACGATCATGGAGCGTGGTCACAAGATGATTTTTAGTGTGCCAGAAAACACTCTCAAAAGCTAAGTCTCCCCTTAGAGGGGGTGTGGCTTTACCACTATATTCTTCACAAATTTCCTCCCAGGGCTGAAAGAGCAGTTAGACAAACTATCATCTTTCTGACACTCTCATCTTTCTAACACTTTCTAAATTCATCTTTGCTTTGCCACAGGAGTTTTCATTCATCAAATTAAAAAGTGGAGGTAAGTTGAGTGTGAGAAGACAGCCCCACCTTTGTGTCCATAATACACCTGGAAGAAATATATGTCCATGTTTACCTGGAAGAGATATGTGCAGGAGTCTGTGGCAACTTGAAGAGGCCTGAAAAAAGTACCTAAAATGCACTTGCAAGCTCATGATTGCAGCAGTATCATCAAGAAGCAACATTCAGGCTTTCAGTGGTACAGGTATTTGGGAATTAAGACTATTACTTCAGTTTCCCCGATCTTCCTTCACAGAAGCCTGCAATAAGTGGTTTGAATTTGTGTAACATGTCATGAAAATAGTGTGTGTTTTTCTTTTTCTTTTTCTTTTTCTTTTTTTCTTTTTCTTTTTCTTTTTCTTTTTCTTTTTCTTTTTCTTTTCCTTTTCCTTTTCCTTTTCCTTTTCCTTTTCCTTTTCCTTTTCCTTTTCCTTTTCCTTTTCTTTTTCTTTTTCTTTTTCTTTTTCTTTTCCTTTTCCTTTTTCTTTTCCTTTTTCTTTTCCTTTTTCTTTTTCTTTTCTTTATCTTTTCCCTTTCCCTTTCCCTTTCCCTTTCCCTTTCCCTTTCCCTTTCCCTTTCCCTTTCCCTTTCCCTTTCCCTTTCCCTTCCTCTTCCTCTTCCTCTTCCTCTTCCTCTTCCTCTTTTCCTTGCCCTTTTTTGTTTGTTATCTTTCCTTTCACTTTTTCTTATTTTTCCTTTTCATTTTTTGTTTTCTTTTTCTTTCACTTTTTCTTCTCTTTCCTTTTCCATCTCTCTAGGTGTTGTATCAGCATTCTCACAGACTGGAGAAAAGGGTACTCTTAGCACTACAGACAACACTACGATTCTTGAATCAGCTAGCTCACTTGCTAGACTTCACATCACAGACAAAAGATAGAGGGAAAAGACATAGTAGTAAGAAATTTATTTTCATTTGTTCATGTGGCTGAAGACTTGAAACCATTTTACCAAGAACATAGTTTACTTAAGCTGAAAATATTTGGAAAGAGGAAAAAATCCTATAGCCGTCCTGACAAGTTGCATGCCAGTTTCAGCTAACTGATTTAAGGCAGCCAAGTTATAAATCCTGAAAATTTGTGTTTATAATGGAAATAACTGACCATGAACTTCGATGTCATGTGCACAATGCTTTAATAACTTGACACTCACTTTCCATCTCTCACTTCAGTCAACAGATGAAAAAACATGCTGCTCATTTATTAGCTTATAGGTTAGGTTGCACATGCATGGGCATTCAATTTCTCCTCTTCCTCTGTCTGTTGCATGTCCTGCTTCTAAGATTCAGAGATCAGGTAGATTTAAACTTCATTTTGCCTCTTGTAAAGTCAAGGTGGCTGCTTTGCAGATTATCAGTTTGTACATAAGCTTTTGTGGACTTGGAAGGTTTTTATAGTTTTGGCTAGCATTAAGTAACTTGCTCCCCAGACCTCATTCAATAGTTCTTCAATAAGAAAATGTTGCGTAAAGAAATATTAAGCCGATATTACTCAATATCACAGTGGAATTCTGGACAGGGTAAGAGCCAAGAGGCCTCAGTTGGAAACAACAGTCTACCAGAAGCGCTTGACTAGATGGAATAGCTCAGGGAAAACAAACAAATATGACTATATTCCTGCTTTTCCATCTCTTGGACTATGGGCAGCCACTGAATACGCAAGGATTGCTTTCTTTCTATCACAATAGCAAGCTGACAACTTTCCCAGAAGGAAACATAAAGCTTAACTTTGTCCTTTTCACTACCAAAATACAAGCAGTTTTCCAGCTGATTTGCTCACTCTCCTTTATCTGGTCTGCACGGTCATAAAGGTAGGGAAAGCGAATGGCAAAAGTACTTTAATTAAATTGTTTTTACAGCATGCAAAAAAGAAAAGATGGGTAGTTCCCAGTTTGAAAGAACAAAACTAATTTTTCCAGTAGGAAGAGATAAAGCAGATGGAGCTACAAAACTGGTAGTCTCTTTGAAAGGGTATGACATTAGGCAGAAATGATGGCTGACAATTTAAAATAGGGACTGCGCGGTTAGGACTGATCTAGATTAGGAAACAGAACTGATTTCTGAGAAGTGGACAGACAAGTGAATACCCAAGCCTCCACAGGCCTTCCTTTCTCTTATATCAAGGTATCTCCCATCAAAAGATTGGTAGTAATTTCAGGGAGTTCAGAGCCTGAAAAGGCAAACAAGGTGTACATCATCACCACACTTCAGATATGCACGATTTTTCACAGTAAAGTCAGGTAAATTCTAATAAAATTTAAAGTAAATACAACAGGCTGTAGCCATGGCAGGGGAAGAAATGTCCTTTTACAAAACAGCCTTTGATTTGAGAACAAGCAATTTGTAGAAGTTGGGATTTTAAGAAGCAGGCATTACAAGAAAATAATAATATAGTGATCCAAATTATTGTTTCACTTAACAGAAGAGCCTTTAGTTTTCACTTAACTTTCACTTAACAGAAAAGTCCAAGTGAAACACAGAAATTTACCCAGATAACTGAAAATCAAAAGGTCTCAAGATAGCTTTTCAAAGGACATGATTTTCAGCTTCATACTTACACTTCTATCACCCTGAAAAGATAGCTGTCTCTTTGATAGGTAGGCAAGAAAAATTCAAAAGCTGTCTCAAAGTAAAGAAACTTAGAAGTTTTATTTCTTGGGAAATAAAACCTTTGGGATGGTGTGTCAAAAAGTAGTTCTAAAATATTTTCATTTTCAATGGGACAAATTACAGCTGGGGTAGAAATGTTAGCTATTAGTTATTAACTAGGCAAGTTGAACATGTGGAATATGTTCCTGTTAAAACTGTACAGAACTCAGGCTTTTTAAGAATGCCACAGCTTTCAGACTTCTGAAAGTCACAGCAGGTCATACCTACAAGAAGGTATTGACTGGTATAATGTTACTGACTACAGTTGATTCATGCCGTTTTAGGATCAACAGGATCCTACAGGAGCTGTGAACTTGCTGGGGACATATTGCATTTGATGATGCAGTATTTGAAGAACTAAACCACGTTCTAATAAAACACAATGAGTTTGTCCTTAGCTTTTTGTAAAAAAAAAAAAAAAAAAAAAAAAAAAAAAAGTTCTCAGGAGAGGAATATGCATAAAGCACTGGTATCAGAGATGCCAAAGTTATTGAAGGTTTCTAAAAGGAAAAATGCAAGCTTGTACTAAACCTCTGTTTTAGAGCAGAAAACACAAGTAAAGGCTCAAGACTGACTTTTAAAATTTGAAAGAGTAAGCTATAGTTATGTGGTATTCACCTACAGAAGATCTGATTTAAATGGGAAAGCAAGGCTAATTTCCAATTAAACCTCAGAGCAATTCTCAGGGCAGTTCTCATTAGGGAGATGACCTTTTCCCTGCTGCAATTATAAAAGCTCCGTTATCTTCATACAAATATTTAAGATGTGATATCCTCTATAGTTTTAAGAATATGTGTTCTCTTCATGTCTGTGTTATCATTTTTCACATGAAGCCAATACCTGTTCCAAAGGACACTATATGGAAAACAAAACAAGCAAACAAACAGACAAAAAACAACACCACATCCATGCACCTCATCCCGCATCACAAATAGCCTAACTTCCAACATTCCCACATTTATCTTCCGTGCACCCTTTAAAAAAGAAACAACTATTAAATATGCCTTTCTGCAAAGCAGAGGAATTAACAGCAGTTACGTTTAAGTAATGCTTACATTGTTTAACAGGCAGTCTTTTATAATGTCAATTCACTGAGAATGCCAATCAAGGAGGAACATTCTGTGTTAAAGTATGCAAATGAGATGTTAGCATAGTGAAGTTGCTGTCATCTTTAAATTGTGAGAGATAATGACAATCTGTGAGAACTTTTTCATGGAAAGTCCAGATTTCAATGAGAAAGACAAACTAAGTGATTACTAAATTTATAGTGTTTATCACTTCCATGACAGCTAACAGAACAAAGCAAAGCCAGGCATAACTTTATTTTGTGTAATCCGAACAAAAAGCACAGTTCATGACATCTTGAATGCAACATGATTGTAACTGAGTAATAATTACATTTGAAAAAATAAACAATGATCTCTGAAATTCATGAATTACACAAATAGCTTACAACTACATTTTTACAGGCATATCTTGTTTGTATTTTAGGAACTGTTTATTTATTATTATTTATTCCTTTGTACTGAGTGTTGAATGAAGGTGGGAGTAGCACAGCCAGCCTCTGCAGTAGTGATTCAGGAAAATCCCTTCAGTTTAACAAAACTGGGGCTCTGAGACTTGGTGGTTGTGCAAACAGCTTTAACTAGAAAATTCTCTCTCCAGGCACAGAGATATTTATAGAACGACCATATAATAATTAGCTGTCAAAACTAGCTAAGTTCCCCCTGGTGAACAACGATTGGGATGTCTCATCTACAGCCTGCCACACTGGACCTATGTATAAGGATCTAATACTGTTTTATTTTGGGCAGTGGTGTGGAGCAAGTGAAGTGTGACTATTTTGAAGACCCTTCTGTGTTTAGGCTCTATGGAAAATAAACCTATTGGTTCAAAGGGCTTGAGGCACACTACTTGCAAATCCACCTCCTACCAAAAATGTTAGTCTTGTGAGGTCTGGTTTACGTCTTCAGAGCATGTGGTTCCAAAGGGTATGTGTCACATACTACACAGCAATTTTTATTGGGTCTGACATGATACCTTTCTTCAAAAATATTTTACATTCAAAAAAATTGAAATTTACTTTGACTTGGGAAGTTTATTTGAGTGTTTTTGTTGTCGTTTTGTTTTGTTTGTTTGCTTTGCCGTTGTTTTTTCTATTTTGGATGATAAAAAATTACTGGCTTTCTCACCTGCATTGCCAACAAGAAAAGCTGTTCTGTCCCTGATATATTGACAAATTATTTGAATGTCAACTTCAGCATAATTCATGATCTAATAAACATTGAAAGGTATCCTGATGATTGTCCTATTGCCTTAAAAAGTTTCAGTGTTAGAAATACTATTTTAACATGGACTCAGCTGTAACACATCTGAGAAACATTTGTGCATTTAATTCTCTGTCATAATGAGCTTTAATTTAACAGCATTATATTGTAAAATATAATATATTGAAAAATATATTTTGTAGGACAACAATTAATGTCTTCCAACATCTTCTAATCTATTTATCTTTTAACATTTGTCAACATGACTTAATTTGGGCTCTTCCATCTTCCTTCATTGTACTGGGAAGGCTGCGAAAATATGAAACTTTATAACTTTTTAATATTAGGAGTTTATCACACTTTAGTAGTGTGTGTGTGTTTTACTAGTAGTAAGCAAAGCTTAGCCCAAATTGTAGTTCTTCACAGATTAGTAAGGACTATGCCAGATGCAATACACTGCAAGAATGAGAGGGTGAAAAGAGGAGCCTCCCTCCTATGTTGCAACCCACAGGTTACCCAAAAAAGTAACTGGTAGTTCTTTGCTTTCTCTCTTTCCTTTGCCCCTGCCAAAAGCAAACTATGCAAGTGAAGCTTCTAGTCCTTACAGCTGAAAAGGGCCTCAGCTCCTCCCTCCTTTCCATAAGTTCATGGCAAGTTCCAGGTCACTGATTTCCTGCTATGAAAGGCCAAAAAATAATTATTCCCGTTGGGCTGAATTGCTGAAGTAAGATTTTTCCTCTCCTTTAAAACATTGGGAGGCCCTGCTGAATTAAAGGAAACCAAAGTTTAGTATCTTGACATAAAAATGAAATGTAGGAGTTGGCACATTTCCAGAGGAGACAAAGAGTAAAAAGATAGACTCCTAAAGGTCAAAAAACAACAACAAAACACCCTCCCCACAAAACCAAAACAAAACAACAACAACAACAAAAAAACAGCCTTGGGAGACTACTTAGTAGACCTTTTGATTTTAAGGGGAAGCCTTGGGTCTTGGGTCTTCATAGCAAAGGTTTTGTATATTATTGCCTGAATGGTGTCTGTGACAGCACGGATGATGCCTGGTTTGGGTTAGTGCCAGTAAAAGTCCCTGTTAAATGACCATCAATCAAGGTGATGCTTTTATATTAACCCCACTAGGTGTCAAATTATTACAATAGTATCTTAAAGTCCATTTCTTTCTTTGTCTTCTATCCAGTTCTTCTTCGTGAGCAACCCAAACTCTGTTTCAAATCCTGTAGGCATCTGACTGCTGGTTACTTTCTTCTTGTCACAGAAACTGTTCAAATCTGTGACTTCAAAAACTGCAGAAGCCATAATGGAGTTCATTTGCAATATCCTTTCTGGTGTAAAATCTCTATTTTGTGCTTGCTATTTCTCTTCTTCTTTAACATATTATTAATTTATTCTCCCTCTCTCTCTTTTAAACTCTTTATTCTGAAATTCTTTGATGACAGAACTTGTTTATGCTGTTTGTATTCATTTTTCATTTTCTCCAACTGTGTTGCACCTGAAAGTCTCTAATTATCTTTTCTCCTATTAACACTGAAATATGACAGGGATTCAGAGACTGTAGTTTGATTTTTAACAGAGCTAGACTGCAAAAATTTCTTCCTTTGAAAATTGAAACCTTTGTCCTCGATTGTCTTGGAAAGCTATTGGAGCAACTTGGATAAAATCCTGATAGGATTTGTATAAGCTTTTGGCAGTCAAAACTATGGGAAATAAATCATATGTATTCTTAACTACATTCTTCCTAGGCATTTACTTAACATTTAATTCACAGGTACATTGCCTTAAATCTCAACAGGTAACTGACATATGTATGCATTGGCACTGACATGACAAATCCTTATTTTTGAGGTACTGCCATATTTTCTAGCAATGTTGGAATGTAAAGAATTTGTTATTCAAAGCTTATTATAGATGTTTAAAAAGGTGATGGGTTTAAAAGAGACTATTCGGAGGTTAATGCCTCATATGTTTTTTAAAACATATGAGACATGTTTTAACATATGTTTTAACATATGTCTCATACTAACTCTCCAACTAACATGACTTACTTCTTCCTTCAGTACTGTCAAAGGAGCTGCTGTTGCCAAGCAGGTAACTGCTTTGGTATAGCAGCAACTGGACCAGCTGAAAATGAACAAGGTAAAAGTTATCATTAGCATATTGCTGTTGGCTAGGAATATAAGATCTCATCAAACTTTGAAAGAATTTTCTGTACACATTGAGGAACAACTGCAGTACCCCATAACAAACTGTCTTCCAAGGAAGAAGCTCTATTTTTGACCCTAATATAAGTGTTGTAGGCACAATTTTCTTTTCATAACTTCACTTAAATCTTCTATGAATGTATTAGTTTGTTCAATTGGATATTATAAATCAATTTCATAAAAATTGTATTATAACAGGACAAATTGGTAAAATTTAGTCTAGAAAAAGTTTTCTTGCCTGTTTCAAAGTAATAAGTAGCATGAGATGTGCCCAGTGCCCCAGAAAGTGCTGTGATAGCCCTTCCCCAGTACCTGTTGATCTGCTGAGGGTTAGCAGCTGTAAGGCTCTCCACTGTCAAGAATACTAAAAAAAAAAAAAACAAAAAACCCTGTGGTGACTGGAAGCTCACCATCTTTCCTAACTAGTTATAATGATTTTAAGTTGACATTATCAAGAGAAGGGATATTGGCTCTTGCCACATGAGAGAGAAATCTCAACAGTTCTATGCTTCATCTGTGCAATAGGAACTGGAGGATGGAGTTTGGTCAGTAGTTATGAGGTCATATGTTTACCATACACTGATCATATATTTATATTTATATATGTACGTGTTTTATTAGAATTTTCTGAAAATATTTTATTTTTAGAATTGTATTTCAAGAGTCTAGTACTGTGTCTTGTTCATAAATTGTTATTTAAAAAAGCACACTTTGCCTAATATTTCACATTCTAAACTGGTTTCCAGAAATTCTCAATGGTTGTTGAAATAACCTAGCACAGCATAACTATTAAAGAAGCATTTCTGCTGTAAGAAGCTTACAAATGATGACTTTGAAAGGGGAAAAGATTTTAGTTTAGACTTTTTCCTTTGGTTTCTATCACTAAGTAAAAATAAAGAGACACAAATATTTTTGAGCTGATAGGCATTTTAATACTAAGTTGGTGGTAGACTGTTTGGAGAAAAGTATGCCTACAGTTTTGTTTTTAATTCCATAGTCTACAGTGGGTAAATGCACTCTGTGAGTCATTAGTAAAGTAAATATATATTCTTGAAATAAGATATGACGCTTCAGTAAAAAGAAGAAAATTTATATAATAAAATCTGACGAGTTGAACATGATTCAAGCAATCACAACCACAATAGAGGAAAAGAGGAGCGACTTCATTCCACTAACAGTTTTTGGAAGCTTTCTGTCTCTGAAGCACATGGGAAAGCAGAATGCATTTGCAGCATCCACAGAACAGATGGACTGTCACTGAATCAAGTTGAAATAGCTAAGTATTAGCTTTCTAGCAATTTCACGTGGTCCCAAATTTCTATTATTCTAATTTTGTCTTTGGTGGGTTTCTGACATGTTTTTGATGTTGTTTTGTTTGTTTGTTTATGTTTGCTTCTGTTTTCAGAAGCAATGATCCTTTTACAAAATGTTTCTGTTGGAATATATCATTTGAAATGCAATACTTTTATCTACTTCTGCTCACAGGAATCCAATGAAAATGTTTTCAGCTGGCTGTAGTCTCTTAAAGTCTCAGATATCTACATCAAGGAGTTTCTCTCAAACTTGTAGCCAGGGTATCTCACTTTCAAGTGGTCTAGCTCCACCCTTCCCTATCTCCTCTGCCTCTGTTTCCATACCACATCCTGGTTTCTTGCCAGATTTTCTTGCCCTTCTACTTATTTCTCCATCCAGTTCCTCCCCTGGAGGATCGGGCTGCACCCTCACAACTGAGAAAATTTCCAGTACACATTTTCAGTGCCTCACCCAAAAAATGACAGGTGATCCAGTCATCCTTTTTTTTATCTTCCCCTCAGCTTCTGTTCACAAACCCTATAGCCTTTTCTGTTCTTGCTTCCAGTAACCTTCCAGTGACCTTTTTTTTTTTTTTTTTTTTTTTTTTTTTTCATGAGCTGTCTACTTCTTCTCCCTTTTTGAATAATTACTCATCATCAACCTGCAGTCATTGACTCAGAGGACAAAACATACAAGTAAGAACCTAAAACTCTTTATTCCACAATTTAAATTCACAACACATTTGACTATCCCAGAAAATGACACTGGATACTGAAACCCTTTATGAGTCTGTGGAAAACATTTGCTCTTGTGCATCATGATTCAGAGGTAATTATGTTACTTCTAAGTTGTAAAGGAAAACTTGAGTGATTTTTCTACAGAGAAAGAAAAATATGGGTGCTGAAAACCTGCTATACTACATGTGCTTCTCCATCTTGGGTTTAATTCTATTTCTATTCTTGCTCTCTTTGCCAGTGGGGAAGGCCAAGTAATGTCAACGTCTTCTCAGTCATCCTTATCACAAACAATCATTCTGTGTGGCCTTTGTTAATTGTTCTCACCTGTCTCCATCTCTCACTATTAGATTAATAGTTGCCAATTATGCATACTCTTCCCTGCACAGCTATTGTTTACAAGTTCTCTAATTTTATTCATTAGACCAGTGAGTGGGCATAATTATGGTTATAAGTTATCCCTCCATTTTCTCAAGGACAGTGAGGAATGTAGTACAGCGAGTATTTGGATCCATGATAACATCTTGCACTAGTAAGAAAGAAACTCAAGCATTACAGTCCTGTCACATCCAGTTGGAAAAAAAATCTCTTGCTCGGCATGCATGTTCAAAGTGTAAAGTCCTTGCAATTTCAGAAATTGTATACAGAACATGTAAACAAGAGCTATGCACTATTGCCTTGATCCTCACCACTTTCCATTTTAATGGGAAAAAAATAGGAAAAATAACTTTTGTTTTTAGCACTTAATGGTCAAGACAGATAATGAATAGTGGCAAGGTACTCAGTCTTTCAGCATTTTTGATAAAAGCTGGAGGCTAAAGGAGATAGAAAGGACACACAAGGGGCATACTGTTTATTAACTGAGATGAGCAATCAGAAAACGCAATTATATGTAAGCTAAAAATCTGATTTAAGGAGCACTTATTAAAAAAAGGAATATTATATAACATTTTCTTTCTGGTTCTAAAAATAAATCATCATGGTCATCTGCTTTATAACATGTATCTGTCAAAGGTGTCTAACCTTCTCTTTGTTTTTCCTTATTTAAGGAAGGAATAATTTCCTAGTTTCTGAAAAGTTACAAGAGTAGTTTGTCAAAGATGATGAATAAGTAAAGCTCTCCATTCTGTTAAAGACGACTTTATAAGGAATCTATTCCAATAACCACAAGCCAAAAATTTTGTTCAGTATCTCATTTATTCAAGAGACAGTAAAAACAAACATTTGGTTCGTATTTCTCATTAGCAGATTTTTGCAAATAAAAATAGTGAACATATTGAACAATTAGTTAGGAAGTGAAAATCTCTCCATAATTACAACCCCCAAAACTTATTTACAAATAAGATGGCTTGCAAAGTCAAGAAAAATAAAAAGAAAGAAAAAGTGAATATATGTAATAATTAATTATTTTTCATCTAAAGCTCTTATTTAGTCAACATATTCATAATGTACCAGTAAATGAAATAGCATGTTAATAATCATTTTATAAAATGGGAAGCAGATTAAACCAGAGCACTTTTACTACAGTCAGAAGATCAGAAACAATTTCTTAGCTTCTCATATAACTACTAAATTAGTAGTTTTAAAATGTCATCCCTGTTTCATATTTAAGAAAAATCTCAAATTAGTAATCTTACATTACATTTAGAAACTATTATTTAAAGAATTTCAACTCTCTCCTCTCATTCACAGAATCACAGCATCACAGAATTGTTAATGTTGGAAGGGACCTCTGGAGGTCATCTGGTCCAACACCACAGTTCAAGCAGGGCCACCTAGAACAGTCTGCCCAAGACCATGTCCAGATGGCTTTTGACTATGTCCAAGGAGGCAGACTCCACAGCCTCTCTGGGTAACCTGTGCCAGTGTTTGGTCACTCATACAGTAAAGAAGTTTTTTCCTGACATTCAGAAGGAATATCTTGTGTTCTATTTTGTGTATATCGCCTCTTCTTCTGGCATGGAGCACCACTGAAAATTGCATGGCTTTGTTATCTTTGCACTCGGGTACTTATACACATTGATATGAACCCCCCTTTTCCTGTTCAAATAAAAACAGTGACCCATAAGCTTCCACAATTAGGTGAATTCACCATTGAGCATTGGAGCAATTTGAATCCTAGGAGGCACTGCAGAAACAGACACTAACTCTGGAGTTTTAAGTTTTGCAGTAACTTGTGCATGATATGTGTAGAAAGATCATGGTGCAGTGGACAAAATGCATGAGGAAGTGTTGTCTGTGGACAACTGTTCCAGAGACATTAATGATATTTTGATTAAAGTTAACTATCTCTATAGAAAGGATCATGTAGATAATTGCCAGCTTTGTGCTTGAGATCCAAAATATGCATATGATCAGTTATTTCTAGAATTTCTGTTGTTTTAGGCTGTATTAGTCACATGCATTGCTAGTTCAAACACATCTTTTTTTTTCTACTACTATGCCTCTATATTGTATACAGACTTATAGTTTGTACTTCTGTGGAACTTTGTATTTTAGTGTGATACTTTCCATAATTAATTTCCATGACTGCAAACATTGTACTTGGCAGTTCTCTGTAAATGCAAATGCAAAACTGCAAATGATTCCTTGAAAATCTATACTTTTTTTTTTTTTTTTTTTTTTTTTTTTTTTTCCTTAAATGCGAACAGGGATGGAAGGAGGAGAACTGGGTTCAGTTTTGGGCCCCTCATTACAAGAAGGACATCGAGGCCCTGGGTCATGTCCAGAGAAGGGCTACAAAGCTGGTGAATGGCCTGGAACACAAGTCCTGTGAGGAGTGGCTGAGGGAACTGGGGTTTAGTTTGGAGAAGAGGAGGCTCAGAGGAGACCTTACTGCTCTCTACAACTACCTGAAAGGAAGTAGTGGAGGGCTGGGGGTTGGCCTCTCCTCACAGATAACCAGCAATAGGACAAGAGGGAATGGCCTCAAGTTGCTCCAGGGGAGGTTTAGTTTGGAAATCAGGAGAAATTTATTCTCAGAAAGAGTAGTCAGGCATTGGAATGGGTTGTCCAGAGAGGTGGTGGAGTCCCCATCCCTGTGGGTGTTTAAAGAAAAGTTGGACGTGGTGCTTAGGGACATGGTTTAGTGGGTGACATGTAAGGTGATGGTTGGACCAGATGATCTTGGACATCTTTTCCAACCTTAATGATCCTATGAAATAAAATGATTAGGATATCTTTTGTGCTACCTATGTTGATTACAATCTTGTTTGCACAAAGTGGTTCACTATTTCTTCTGTGGAAGTCTAAACTATGGTTTAGACTTCCAGATAGAAGAGAGAGATCCATGAGGGTGGATCCCCCTGAATTCTCAGCCTGAACAGGACCAGTTCTAATGATGAAAGCAAGGATAGTTGCACAACAGAGAAAAATGTCAAAACTCAACACAAAAATGAAATTTATCCAAAGAACCAAGACTACTGATTATTTATTTATATATTTAATTAATTTAAATTTAAATGAAGGTAGAACACACAAATAAATTCACAGAATTAGGCATATCTGATGCTGAACTTGGTTGGAACGATCAACAAGAGTGCTTCATTCTATGACTGAATAGCTGGGACTGAATCTGAAGATAAGTGCAGAAAGAAGTGGTGATGATAAATGGTTCAAAAGGCATGGAAATAAAATATCCTATAAATTAATTTATAATTCAAAAATCATTTTGTACTGACCAATTAGAGATGCCAATTAGGGTAGAATTGTGATTTAAGAAGTAGCTAGTATTGATTCAGATGAGGTTTTAGAAAAATAGTGTTTTAGTTTATATAGTATATGTGATAATGTTTTGATAAATACTGTGTTGCTCTTTTCAGTTTATTTGGGCTAGAAGATTCTCAAATGGCTTACAACTGAATAAAGATGACATTAAGAAGAGGCATGTTGTCTCAACAATAATTCCAGGCCTTCTGTTTTGAAATGACAAACAATGTTGTAATTATCTCACAAGTGTCTTGTGGGTTTTTAGGATTTCTCTCTGAAATTACCTTTTACATTCAAGCACTTCCAGTGGAAATCTATTTCAAGATATTACAGCTACAAGCTCCTGTTTAAATGTTATTTGGGGCAACAAGATCCACAGGGTTAATTAAGAAAGCATTATACGAGTCCACTATTGAAGAATGGGCTAATGACTTCAGACCGTAGGGGACAGAACCAGTTACACTAATATAGGACCTGAGAGGATGGCTTAATGGGGGCAGCAATAAAGTGAGAGCAGAAAATTTTTACTACCCACTGATGGTCAATAGCTTTCTTAACACAACATCTGTGACAGCTTGGATGGCTGAGATCATCAGCAGTCACCCTGAGTTAAAGTCTGGCTGAATAAGAGTCCCAGAAATCTTCTTGCCTTCTTGAAAGGCAAATCTCTACATTAAATAATCACTCTAAACTTCTCTTCAAGAGAAACCGACCCTATTTTATAATAATTGTTGGATCAATTTTGAAGTTATTCATTACAGTGGCATTAAATAAAATAAAATAAAGCATGAGCATTCAAAACCAGAAGACTTAAGTATGAGGGGTAATCAAAAGCAAACAAACAAACAAACAAACAACAAAAAAAAAAATTGAAAACATTGACCA
Source organism: Nettapus auritus (assembly GCA_011076525.1). Lineage (NCBI taxonomy): Eukaryota > Metazoa > Chordata > Aves > Anseriformes > Anatidae > Nettapus > Nettapus auritus. The sequence goes on from CM021765.1 coordinate 99,520,389, forward strand.
TATGAAAAGATGAAGCCTGAGAAATACAGAAAATATATTTTAATTCAAAATATTTGCAATCATTAGTTGCTTTTTTTTTTTTTTTTCCCCTTCTCCACCCAGTAAGACCTGAACTACATCAGGCTTTATTTATTGCAGATACATGAGATCAAACATTACATTTGTAGTAAAAACACTGGTAATGCTTAGTATCTGTACCAATTTCAAAGGAAGGAATTGGATCAGATGAAAAGCAGTGAGCAAAAAGCAAAGGTAGCAACACCCTGATGAATCAGAGATTAAAGAATCAAATATTGAAGAATCAAATATTCTAGTCAGCATGAGCATCATAATTCTCTCTGTCCTATCTAGTACATATGGCAGAATTCAAATGATGCCAATCATTTTTATCCTGACTTATTTTTCTAGTTCTTTTATTTTTATTTAAAAGGATACTGTTTCAGACATTATTAATGCAACAGTGTTGGGAACTAAACAAATATTTGTTTAGGCAGCCTTCTATTGGATATTCTCAAATGATTTCCCATCATCTGAGAGATCAACAAATATATGTATTTCTTTTGTTATGCTACTTATATTACTTGTAAGTCTTCTTAATTCTTTATTGTAGATGCTGGATTTGAAAGTTGTTTAATTTATACAGCATAATATTAGGAATGAAGAGAAACGTTAAATTCAGTATCATTATAGCTGGAGAGAAAATTATTCTTTCTCATTAAGTTATGAGAATTTGATGCTTTATTAGAAAGGAAGTAATACCTGCAGCACTGATATGTGTAAGGGCTCGTTTCCTGTTCTTGTGTGTTCTTTCCCAGCAAGCCTGGAGATGAGCCCTTCTTTCACTAATAGTAAAGAGAAAGTCCCTTATCTTTCTAGAGAGTTTCCTAGTACTTACCAAAACTTACTACATTTCTGACATCAAATTTATTTTACATTGATTTGAGAAAGACTGTAAGGACAAAATCTCTATGCACACTCACAGATGCACACGAATGTATGTATATACAGTGTTTTGTTTCTCAAGCTTAGTTGCCTTTTCCAGACCATACTATCGCAGTTAGATAGCATAAATACAACACACTGTACAGATCATATACCCTGGTAACACTAAGAAATTGTGGCATTAATCATCTTAAAATCTTGAAGAAACCCCATGATAATATTTGGGGCAAGAGAAATATCCAGCTTTTAATAGAGCCGATACCTTAGTTTTAGAGCAGTATCAAAAATCATGGCTAGTACAAACTACAGAATTCAAAAAATAAAGACAGAATTAGATTCTCCCAACAAATAAGTGAGAATAAAAAAGAATTCAGCTAATGAAAAAGTAGAGAAAAACATCAAATAGCTATAATAGAACACCCCCTAAAACCCCAAGTGTTCCCCTCAGGGGTCTGCAGTTTATCTTCCACCAGCTTCCACAGCTGCCTGGAGTTAGGGCATCTTCTTACTTACACTTTGCATATTTTGTATTTTCCAAACATTTTATTACTGCACATGTGCTACCTTTAAAAATAATAAAACCAACTTGTAGGCTGATTTATATATTTCAGCAATACTCCCTAACTTCCAGGGCAAGAATCAGTTGGCTGTATTATAACCAACTTCAAATGAATGGGATTTCCCTCATATCCCTCAAAATGTCCAAATTTTATCAGTTTCTGGTAAATTCCTGAGATGTGGTACAGGGTATAAATCTTTTCACAGCTAAAAAAAATAACTGTAAAGCACAGACTATGTTTTCAAAATGACAGATTATAACATTTAACAGCCCCCAAATGGTCTGATAGTTGTCTCAATTTACCATGCACCTTATATACTGAAAACCCTCTTTCTGCCTCTACCACAGTGACATCGGCACTGGAGCATGCAGTGGCAATACCAGGGCAGTGGCATTGTAGCACCAGCAGGGAGTATTTAGTTAAGGGAGAATGGTATCCCAGTGTGCGTACTGGCAAATATAGCATATTAAACATATCACAGCTTTTTCCTAATTTATAAAACTGAGTATTGAATATTCTGTGATTGTCCTAGGTAAACCCTGGACCAGTATTTCTTCAAATACTGTAACTAAAATATAATTTCATCTTTTACAGTACACTTAGGAAGAAAGAAAAAGGAAGTGAAAGAAAGAAACCTACAGATATTTTCTCCTGCAAAAGTAGGTAGAGTCAAAGAAGTTTGCTAGTATGTAGTGTCTGATCGTACTCCTGTGGAAAGAGATAATGTTGTCATTCATGTTTAGGAAGTGGACAGTTGCTTTCAGTTGTGTCTAAAGTCACTCAGATGAAGAAGGCATTTTTCATGTCTATCTGTTAATGGATAAAATATAACATTAAGAGAAAAGAGTGAAAATATCATAAACTAAATCATTTTATTTCAGTTAATTCCAGTTCCATATTCGGATTCAGGGCTGGAAGGTTATCTTCATGTTAGTAAATTCCCTAAGTTATTTACTTGATTTCCTGTAATACATCTAGGAAAGTTGAAAGATTCAACTCCTGCCTGTGGCACACATTGGGATTGGAGCTAGCCTGGACTGGCCTGAAGCAACACAGCTTCATTAACACAGTACCCTGCCCTAGGTAACTGCATGTATTTACCCTGGCTGCCTAGTTCTGTCTGCTCAGGCAGAGCTTCAAGTAATCCTGTCTTGACAGCTTCCAGCCTTTGCACTGGGTTATTCACAGGTCACCTGAGTAGCCCTGGATTAAATGAAAACCTACCATATTAATGTTTCTTCCTCAGAATGGCTACTCAAAAATTCTTTCACTCGCTCATTTACAACAATTTAGCCTTAAAATAACAGTAGCAAATAACATATATCCATATTTCCTTTAATGTCACTTCCAAACATCTGCAACTGAAAAATAGGAGAATTTGTGGTTGTCATATGTATTTTCTAGTTTCTATATTCCACTGCAAATGCTAGTAAAAAACTGTATCAGAAATCTTAGAAGGAAACTGTAGTTCAAAGGAACCATGGTGTTAGTAGCAATTCATCCCTGACAGTAGGTGCATTTCTTGTCACTGTACCATTTTGATGTGTGTACAGGTTGAAGTTCTTGTGGCAGACCTGCACATTCCACCTTCCATGTTTGTGATCTGTGCACAAGACAAAACTGTTGGCACAACAAAAGTACTCTGAATCTACTGTTTGCACAAAGATGATCCAGGTATTTTGTAGAGAATAGAGACAGAAAAAAATCCATGAAGAAGAAATAATATATACATTTAATAGTTGTCAGTTTGCTACACCCACTCCTTGGGAATACCTACCATTTTCTATGTTTGTATGTCTCCCAGCAAAATTGAATGCTGTGCCATTTGGCCTCTAGATGGTACCAGAATATAAAGGTTTAATAATAAATTATTTTTTTTTGTTTATAGAGTCAAGGCTTTCTTTCTAAAATCTCCTTTAAATTCCTCAAATCTATTCCTCTTCTATTGTTTGCAGTCTTCCCTACCCCTCATTAATTCCTAGGTTGTGATCAGTACTTTCTCTTGCTTCAGTTAGGTTGGTTTATTTGCTTTTTAGGAGAAAAAATATTTTGGTCATCTAAAAATCAGATCCTGGTAGACACATTTATACATAACAGAATTCAATTAACACAGTTAAAATTAATTTAATATTAACATTTTAAATACCCACGCGGTAACATACTTCCTTAATCCTATAGCCTTCCTTACTGGGAAATAATTCCCACAATTTATACATTGAAAAAAAAATAAGGATTTGAAATGGTGCATGATTCTGGGGTAAATGTTTTTGTAGTATCTTTATACTAGTTGCATTCACTTTTTAAAACACATAAAAAGTTTGGATATTGTAATCTTTTGTCAGACAGAGGCCATCTTAAATTTCTCATTAGCTAGTCCAGTTTATACTATTTCTTTTGTTGCTGTTTGTTATTTTATCTGACTCAATGTGAATCCTTTGCTTGCACCAGTAGATTTCCGCATACCTTATGGGTCAGAGTACATTTTTTATCTGTTTTTATCTGTCCACCAGCACACCAGCCTACATCAATCTTTAATGAGCAAGAGTGAGAGTAAAGAAAAGTGAAATAGTCAGTCTGATGTGTTATTATTATTATTATTTTTTTTTTTCAATCAGGAAATCATCAAATAATTACTTACTGTTTCAATTTCAATGCAATGATTGAGCTGAGTGTTTTACATGACATTTTTTACCATAACATTATACATGTTAGATGTTTTATACATTTCATTTCCTCATGTAGGTAGTTTAATACTTTTCCTCAGGGACAAAATGAAACCTGATCATCCTTATAAATCTGACCTGACATACTGAGTTATCTATTTAATCAAGAAAAACAAAGTAGGAAACATGAGGGAACCATAATGAAGTTAAAAGAAAAATATTAAATGTCTTTAGATGTATATTTGTAAATGTCTTAATGATGTATATTTGAAAAAATAAATAAATTCAAAGTTTGTAGGTAAAATTATCTTCTCTGTTTTTCAGTGTGTGAATTAGGAGAAACTCCAGATTTTAGTGCATTCACCCTATATTTATACTCTTGTAAATAAAAACAGCAACTAGCTTTTGGTCAAATGCTAATGAAATGTATGGATCTTCATCTTCTACTGTTTCTTTCTGACCTAATTAGGGCAGTCTGAAAGGAGTCTCATGTGGAACAGGCACGTTATGGCTTTTGCAAATCTCCACTACAGGTCCCATTCAATATACAAAAGCCAATGCCTTGTCTTGCTTTTATTTTTTCCCTTTTTCTTCAGGATAGAAAATTCACACAGAGGGGGTTATATTACAGAAAATAATGTCTTGTAACTTGTTATAGAAGCAAGGGATGCCATCTTAAAGGACCTGGACAGGCTTGAGAAGTGGGCCCATGTGAACCTAATGAGATTCAACAATCTAAGTGCAGGGTGCTGCACTTGGGCTGGGGCAATCCTGGGCATGAGTACACACTAGAAAAAGAATTCATTGAGACCAGCCGTACAGAGAAGGACTAGGAGGTTCTGACGGATGTAAAGCTTGACATGAGTCAGCAGTACGTGTTTGCATCCCAGAAGGCCAACTGCATCCTGGGCTGCATCAACAGAGCAATGGCCAGCAGGTCAAGGGAGGTGATTGTCCCCTTCTACTCAGCCCTTTTGAGGCCCCACTTGGAGTACTGTGTCCAGGTCTGGAGCCCCTAGCACTAGAAGGATGTGGGGCTGTTAGAGTAGGTCCAGAGGAGAGCCACCAAGATGATCAAGGGGCTGGAGCACCACTCCTACGAAGACAGGCTGATAGAGCTAGGGATGTTCGGCCTGAATAAGAGAAGGCTCCGGAGTGATCTCATCGCAGCTTTTTCAGTACTTAAAGGGGTCATATTAAAAGGATGGAGAAGGACTCTAGTGGGGTAGATAACATAGACAAGGGGGAATGATTTTAAACTAAAAGAGAGGAGATTTAGATTAGAGGTTAGAAGGAATTTTTTCACTTGGAGGGTGGTGAGGTACTGAAACAGGTTGCCTAGAGAGCTTATGGATGCCTCATCCATGGAGGTATTCAAGACCAGGTTTGAAGAGGCCCTGAGCAACCTGATCTAGTGGGTGGCATCCCTGCCTATGGCAGGGGAATTGGAATTAGAAGACCTTTGAGGTCCCTTCCAATCCAGGCCACTCTATGATTCTATGTTTATTACAAAAATATATATAAAAAAAATAAAAAAAATTAGAAACACTGTTAGTTAGGACATTATCCAAATTCCCCATTGTAAGGTACCTCTGCACCTCCTTTAGAAAATGTTAATCAAAAACCCAATAAATTTCCTGTATTTGAAAGGCAGTACAGCAAAAAATGGGAAAGAGCCCCGAATTCCAACCTTATCCTGGGCTGCTTTAAAAGAAGTGTAGTTAGCAGGCAGAAATAGGTGATTCACCCCCCTCTGCTTCACTCTTGTGAGACCCCACATGGAGTACTGTGTTCAGCTCTGAGGCCCCCAGCATAAGAAGACACAGATCTATTTGAGTGGGTCCAGAGGAGGGCCATGAGGATGGTCAGAGGACTTGAGCACCTCTCCTGTGAAGACAGGCTGAAAGACCTAGGATTGTTTATCCTAGACAAGAGAAGGTTCCAGGAGACCTTATAGCAACCTTCCAGTACCTAAAGGGGGCTACAGGAAAGCTGGGGAGGGAGTCTTTGTCAGAAAGTGTAGTGATGGGATTTAAAATAAATCAGGTTTAAATTAACAGGGTTTAAAATAAAAGAGAGTAGATTTAGATTAGATATAAGGAAGAAATTCTTCACTGTGCAGGTGGTGAGGCACAGGAACAGGTTGTAGATGCCCCATCTTTGTATTCAAGGCCAGGTAGGATGGGGCTTTGAGAAACCTGACCTAATGGAAAGTGTTCCTGCCCATGGCAGGGGGGTTGCAACTAGATGTTCTTTGAGGTCCCTGATAGCTAGCTGGCTGCTGTGTCTTCAGGCATGCCAAACAGCTGAAGTTGTTTGACTATCTGTGAGAAATGATTTTTAAAAAGAAATCAGAATCTGTGTGCAGAGCTCACTTGTTTATTACATATTTCACGGCAGATTCATTGTGCCTCTCTCAGAGATCTTAAGCACAGTAATGAACTTAATGGATGAATTTGGGTGTCTCAAATTGCCAATAGGCAGATAGGTATAGATTTTTTTATCTTAAATGATAGAAAAATTTCAGTCATTGAACACTACCGGAATGCATAGTCCAGTTTCAGGTATTATTAACTGCATTCCTCTGTGGAAACTCATTCACATCATGTATTTTGATTAAATTCACCACCAAGAACAACAACAAAAATAATAGCAATAATAATAAAACAAATGAACAACAACAACAAAAACATACCTGCTTTGTTTATATATATATATATATACATATATATATATATTCATATTACTGAACAGCGACACTTTCAGCTTTTCACATAAAGCCCTAAGTATAACGGACCAGGTTAGCTTAAAATTAAAAGCCTAAAAATCAGAAAACATTCTAGAAAACATTTCAAAAAAATAAAGGAAAAATCAAGTAGTCACAAGGAAACATACCTGATTTGTGGAGGCTGTGCAGCACGTGCTGTGTCAGCGTCACTCTCTAGCATATGCTGGTGGATGCAGAAAAGATCTGAGGTAGAGTAGTTTGGCATGAAAAGGCAGCAACACACAAGCAAATAGATATCACTTTGTTAATATTTTATTATCTTTCCATTTCTTTTCTTTTCTTTTGTAATTTAAAGTGTTGTCTTAAGTTTCACATGTAAGTTATTGATTAGGCAAGAATACTGTACAGCTTTTGTCATTTAACAGTCATTCAAACACAGCCACTACAGATTCATTTTAGTGCTACATTTATGAACTGAACAGCAACATAAGCTATACCAAAACAAAAATTCTGGAAAGCCTAGGGCATTTCCCCTTCCCCCTTCCAATGGATGGCACATTATAGATTTCTGAGAAAGAAACAAACAACCCAGGCAGGAATATAATTGGGCCAAGGAAATACTTGAAGGGTGTAGAAGAGTGATCACCTGGCAGATATACGCGATGGCCGTGATGATTGATACCATGTCCAAGCTCAGGAATAGGAGATGTCAGAAAAAGAAACCTCTGTGTACTCTCACACTGAAAAGAAATATATATATATATGTAGGATTGATTGTGAATGGTTATGAAAGGTAAGAGTTAGCTATGGCTTGAAAAGTGACAGAGCAGGGAGAGTGATAGAAGTGTATGTAAGTATAATAGGTTAGTTAGAGGAAAGACAGTTAAGAAAAATTCATGTAATGGTTTCTATGTGTTTCTCCCTTTTTAAGATTGATAGTATATATGAAGCTTTTTTTCCACATTTAACATTCAGAAGACTAGTAAGTATTCAGCTACAATAGATTTTTTAAAAATCAGGTTGCAGTCATACATATAACTATATTACTTTATCCAGAACATTACTTAAGAGTCTATAAAATGAGAAATAATAATAATAAAAAAAATCCTGAAAGTAACTATGGGATAAAAGAGAGCCAAAAGGACAAGTTTATATTTAGAAATGTTGCTATTGTTAAAAGCTAGCTGATGGTTTTGACTATTTATTAGTGTACTTAAGAAGCCAACAACTTATCTGAAGGTTCCCCTGTCTATTCAGACAAAAAGGGTCTGTAAGATTAATAGTAGAAAATTGAAGAAACACTTCTTAACTATTTATTTTTCTTCTATATAAGTTCATTAAATTTTCTGTCTCTAGAAACCAGACTATATTGTTTTCTTTTCTGAACAAACAGCTTCCAAGTGTAATGAATAATATTTCTCAGTCACAAACAATGCTTCAACATCAGATCAATATGGACACCCAGAAGAAGACAAAATATTTAGTTTTAAAATTTCTAAAGGATTAGTGATGAAATACTTTGTGGTGGTTTTACTGTGCTAAGCAGCTGAACACCACAACCGTTCTCTCACTCCCCCTCCTCAGAAGACGAGGGGAAGAAGTAAAGGAAAGAACAACTCACGGGTTGAGATAAGGATAATTTAATTAAAGGGAAAAATATATATATATTAAGGAAATATTATTAATTAACAATTCAACTGAAGGTAAAAAGGGAAAAAGGGAAAGGGGAAAGGGAGGGGGAAAGGGAACAGCAAAACAAAACAAGTAAAGGCTATATGGAAGTGCAGAGGAAAGAAATTATTCTCTACTTCCCACAAATGAGCGATGCCTGACCACGTCCTTGAAGCAGGGCCTCAACGCACGTAGCCGGTGTTCACGAGGAGGACAGACGTTTTCGCAACAAAAGCCCACACCTCTCCTCTTCCTCCTTCTTCCACCTTTTATTGCTGAGTGTGACATCATATGGTGTGGAATATCTCTTTGGTTGGTTTAGGTCAGCTGCCCTGGTGATGTTTCTTTCTCACTTTTTGCCCACCCCCAGGAGGGTTAGAGAGAGTCCTGATACTGTGCCAGCACTTCTCAGCAGCAGACACAACACTAGTGTGATAACACTGCTGTTCTAGCTACAAGTGCAGAGCGTGGCATTGTATGTGCTGCTGCAGGGAAAGTTAACATCCCAGCCAGACCCAGTACATACGTATATGAAACACTATAAAAAATGTTGTGATGCTGTCAATATATCTAGCATTATCTTCACAGCCATTTTAGCCTTCAGACTAGTAGAAAAGACTTTCACTTATCAATCTGAGTTTAACAAAACAGTTCTGATCACTTGGGTCCTAGTCATAACCAGGCAATTGACACTAACTGCCTTCTAGGGGCCAAGACTACCTCGTGGCTCAGGAATCCACATGAAATAGTCCTCGAATACAGCTAGTCCCCAGGAATCACTGCTCCTGGGAAATCTGCATGTTTTATGTAAATGCTAGAAGTAAACCTCTCCACATATGAACCTCATTCATAACTATGTAAATTTCCATGTTCCTACCTTTTAGGAACCTCTAATTAAGCAGTGAAGCAGCAATACCTCACCCATATTGAAAGATTTTCTCTCTGCTGGCCAGTAAATCATGGAAAAAGTCCTGTGATATAAATTCATGTTTGCATTTGTTTTTCTTATACAGTGCTGACAGATATGACTTAGTTGAAATGTCTCATGGACTCCAAATTCTTTATTAAATTTACATCCATTGCATTCAAAAATCAAAGGAAATCAAACTACAAAGCTGACACTAAAAAGTATATCAGAATGTCATAAATATCTGTGCATATTATAGTGCTATTTGAAAGGTAACATTTTTTCCAGCTTTTCTACCAGTCTTGGATGGCAAAACACCCAGATATCTCTTTAATAGGATTAGTTAGCATAGTTTCATTAGTATCTGCTTTTGTCCACCTCTCAAATGTTCATGCTTAGCAGCTTTAGTTATGCAATATAGGCTAGATATTAACAATTATTGAATAAAGATAAATTCCTGTCTGATTAATTGCTCACCAGGCTCCTGTGTGGCTACCTCCATGCTGTGAGTGAGAATTGTTCAGATAAGAAATATTTGGTGGGCTCAGGCACTCAGATGTAAGATACAGTGATAAAAAAATCTCTTAAATCTCTTATCCAATCAAACTTGACTTTGATCACATAGAAGGATTATAATATTTTCACTTTTTCTTTCCCAGATAAAAGTCTACTTTATCGATGTGGTCAAGATGAAGATTTCACTTGTCCACAGTAACTTATGTAACAAATGATTCATAGCAATGATTGGCAAGTAGGATATGACAACTGAAAAAATATGTATATATACTTTTATTAAGCAGGAAAAATGACAGTATTCATTTCCAAACCAATTGGATTAAAAACAAACAAACAAACAAACAAAAAAAAACCACTAATAGATCTTCAAAAATTACTAGAAAACATACACATAACAATTTTACTGTTTTGTTTCTATTAGTAATACCTGCATGTTTATCATGAAAAAAGGCAGAAAGTGGAAGAAAGGACACTGATACACTTTCTGTAGAGCAAAATGACAACCCCCTGATTTCTGGTTTTAGATACAACATTAATAGATATATCTCTGTCCTCTTCATTTCAGGCACAACTAATTGTCTTTGGACTCTAATACAGAATGATAATCTGCACAACCTCTGCAAATGTACAAATCTCTACAAATATGAAGGGAAGATAGTGAAAGAATAAATTCCACAATATCTATCTATCTATATATTTATTTGTTTGTATAAAAGATCATGGAACAGGAGTGTAGCTTTTTTGACATTATCATTGCTGCAAATTGATCTAAGGACATTGTGTATATTAGTACAGCCCTTATTAAATGCCAGCATTCTGACTGCTTTCGAGACAGTAAACAGCAAATCTCTGTGGGTCTAGGGATTATATTGCTGAGATATGTGTAGTGGGCACCATTTTTTATTGGCACAGAAGGAATCCAATTTCCAGGTTCATTACCCAAAACAACATAGAAATTTGAAACAAGAAAATATTTTAGTGCTTGAACTATAGATCAAACTATAATTCAAAGGCCGCATTCCCTCATGGATTGTGAGGATAAGGAGAAGGGAAAGGAAAAAAGCAATTTTTCTGCCTACTTGATCGATGTTCTATTTGACCTCTGAAATGCCCTCTTGCCATAACCTTTTAAATACCATCTGCTCTTTTTGTGAAGAGTGCGATGGGAAGGAGTCACTTCCAGACAGCAATTGATTATAAAAACATTAATCAAGGACAAGGATTATCTGCAGCATGACATTGTGTGCTGTAGTTAAGCAATTTCACCTTAAATGTGATTGGAAAGGTTAATGCCATTTCTCAAGACTAATTTAGACTTTGTATCAAACAAGACATCACAAAACAAACAAACAAACAAACAAACAAAACAAAACAATAACAAACAGGAAGTGAAAAATTGTCAGCATCCGTTATAAAGCCTTGTAAACTTTGTTTCCAAGAATGCACAGGTAGTAGGTCTGCAGTGATCATCTTTAAAATTGAGCTAGTTTTGCCAGCTTTCCCTCTCAAATAATTGAAATTGTTCTTCTTGCTGCAAGACAATGTGAATTTCATTGTCAGTAATTAGGATTCTAACAGGTAATATTGTCTACTGTATTGCCTTCTACCACTGAAGAATGAAAACACCCTTTACTGTCATCAATTTATCCCCAAGAGGCCTGACAAAAACTTCTCATTGGGACTGATACCTTGGTGGGCAGATTGCAGACGAGGAACCTGCAGAAGATAACATTCAGCACCCGTGATGCAACTGGACCCCAGCCCTGGATGCTGGGGCTGCACTTTGACAACCAGACTGCTCTTTCTTAACAACAGTCCCCTTCATGTTTTAGGGTAAAGTGTGAGAAGTTAGCTTATGGAGGCATGGCAACTGCTGATAGAGAACACTGTAATAAATACGTGTCAAGTATATTTGTAGGATTAAGGTAATTTATTTTTATCTGGGGCTCCAAACAGGCTGATTATGCTATGAAAAATTAGGATATTCTGTACCTGTCTCAATATCTGTTGTCACTATCTTCAGATAGTGCAATTCACAATTAATAAAGTGATCTGTCAATGCCATTACAGTTAAAGGGAGCTTGGGACTGCACTAGGGAGCTTGGCAATGCTCATTTCAGACAGCTGGAGTGGAGGGGAGTGTATGTTCACATTAAGAACTCTTCAAAGGCCAAAAAAATGGTTTTAGCTGTACCATGCAGGTTCAGGGGAACTGGATCACAGAAGAAACACAGAAGGTTAAACTACCATTAAAGGTTGGATTCATATTCTCCTCAGTTAATTTCCTTTCTTGCCATGCTTTGGCTTTTCCTCGCGTCCATTTATTGAAACCTATCTTACTTCCCCCAGAGTCTTTGTATAAGGCAATGATTTTCAGCCTTCCCTGATGAGTAGATAACAATATTGAAAAAGAAATATATTGAGGGAAATAGCTTGTTTTATTCTTCCTATCTGCCTCCTGGTTAATTGCTTAATTTCCTGTTCCTGCAGACAACTTCAGGACATCATGTGTTCTATAAATTATGAGCATGCATCACAGATAAAAGTTCTCACATAAATGAGACAGATACAAATACCACAGATCAGAAGCAATAAAAACCTGAAGAAAAATTGCCAACACAACACCAAGAGTGTCAATAATTTTTCTGAAAGGAAGTCCTGAATCCCCTTTGTATAATCCTATATATAAACAAAAGCAATATAAAACTTTTTTGTTGAGCAAAACTAAATGCTATAATACTGCTCCCAAAGAGAAACATGGAGTTCAATGCCATTTACTGTTTCTGTTGATTGATTTTTTTTTTTTTTTTTCTAAATTGAAAGCACTCTTCTACAATTAAAACCTGAAGGTCTACGATCATACACATAAAGTATGTCAGTTAGTAACACTTCAGGAGTCTCAGAAGATGGTCCCAAAATACTCTTTGCTGGAATTTATGTTTACTTCTGGTGTCTTTATTAATTAAAAAAAAAAAAGAAAAAAAAAATGCACCATTGGCAATCGTAACTAAAGCACATTTTGAACATATCAGCAGAACACAACCATCAGATGCATAATCACTCATAGATCTCCTTAAAGATTTTCTGTCATGAAGACAGTCATCACAAAAACTTGCTGGCATAGTACTGTCATATGGACATCTACTGCTCTTCTGAAGCATTTCTTTTGCAGAACTGTGCTGTGTTTTGATGCAACAGGATGTAGAGGAGCCATTCCAAGAGATGGCATATGCTTCAGCTGGAAGCAGCAAGATCATCCACTTCTGATGACTCTGTGCTCATTTTATCCCTTTCATCTTGAATGCCTCATGCTGAGTTCTATGTATTGAAATAAAAAGAGAGAGATGCAAAATCTTTGAGATGTTGAAACAGGTTCTAATGTTTCATTCTTATCATCCAATTAGAGAAAATGATGTTAATGCTCAAAACTTTCTCTGGTTAGAAATATCTTCTGGATTGGAATAGAGATGTTTCTGTAAATATCTTCTAGGTATGATTTTCATATGTTGACAGGAAGTTTTAGTTTCAGATCTCCTGAACAGCAAAAAACCCCACAACTTCTTCAGTCCAAGGGCAGATAATTTAATAAAATATGATTTTATAAAAGCTTATGGAGTGATGGTTTCATTTAAATGTGGAACTACAGTTAGAATGCTAACTTGTTACTTGAAACTCAGAGAATTTTATTACCGTTCACTAGTCTTTTTGTAATCATAATATCTCTTCAACTTGTAAGTCATAAGGCCTTTTAAAATACGGTGGTGACAACTTTTATAAATGTGACTACAACTACAGGTTGCTTGTGATTTCAGGAACCTAGAAGCTGATGACCTAGCCTTGTGCTAACTTTGCTTCCTGACGTAGATTTCCCTGACCTGGCTGTACTTCATTACGGATTCAGTTTGTGTCAGGATAAAGATTTCCTTTCTTTTCAAGATTATTAGTTTACAATTCCTTGTTACTTCCACTACATATATATTGTTAATAGATTTTCATTTATTTCATGTTTTCATGTATTATGCAGTTCATCAACTTTAATGGTCTTAAAGATTTCTGCTAGTTTTGCAAAATATTGTGCATAATTTTATAACTTTCATAACATTTTTATATAAAAGCAATGATTTTCCATGTCTCTCCTTCCACATGTCATCAGTTTTTTCCTGTTCTTTCTTTTGTCCTTTTTTCTACTTCAGGTTACATTTCGGGTTTTCTTTGCAAGTTACAATAAATAAATAAATAAATTAAAAATCCATGATATACTTTCATAATATTATCAGGATCTGAATAAAAAGAAAATTCAAGTGTTGCTTTCCTTCTCAGATTAGATCTGAATTTGGAAGTAATAGCAGCTAGAAGGATCAATGAACTTTATGAAATAAAATTACTTCAAGAGACCAGATTCATAACTGCTCTTGATAAAACCAGTTTGATGTTTGTACAGGCATAAATAGATAACCATAAAAGTAACAAAATGAAGTAGCTTCCCTTCAAGTGGTATAAGTTAATTTATATTTTAATTCCATTTAAAAGATGCATTTGCGGCCAAATCCTGTCAAGAATGAAGAGAGTATAAATAATGGTTATTTCACTCACTTTGTCTTGATAAAATGACTATACAACATTTAGGGCAACAGCAAGAAAACTGGCCTGAAGCTGTATCACTGAATACTTAACTAATGAAGTTCTGTGATTTAGTTTCCTGTACAAACCTGCCAATCAGCTGAAATACAGCCCAAATTGACCATAACAATCTTTAGCTGTTTAATTGAAGTGCCTAAGATAGGAGTATAATCAGTGCAAACCAGTAAAACCTTGTATGTCCAGTCAGATTATCAACAGCATGCAGTCCCACCTCTCTAAAATACTGCATTGGTACCTCTTGCTCTATAGAAGCTATGAGTGTGATATGTGAGAACAGATTATATAGAATAACAATACACACTCATACAAATGCCTTGTGAAGTGTGGTACACTGTTCCATGATGTGTGTACACAGCATCCATTCATTCATTAAAAAGTCCATTTCAATAAACCTTCCGTGCTTTGTAATCCCTGGACTGTGTGGTGTCTAGTAGGGTTTGTCAGCATGCATTTTCTAATCGCTTGTGAAATAGCCTAATGATGATAATTCATAACCTCAGATTGAGTAGTACTTTTTAAGGACATCAAAACAGAGACATATGCTCCAGATTAAGATACTGTCTTCAATTTAATACTTTAATGTCTTTAAATTTAATTAACTACAACTTCAATCTTTATAGAAGTAATATATTTACTATCACAAACATTAAGTTTTCATTTAAAATATTTGCAATATTTATCTCAATGAATATATAAAATATCACATGAAACTGTCTGCACTGTCTGCAGGTACTGGCAGAAGACAGAAGACAGTCTGTAAGTACATCTGTCAGCAAGTGCTAACGCATATCTGGCAACTGCATGGGAATGTGTACTGTGGGTATCTTGTTTCAACTTTATTTTTTAGACCGTCTTTTAGAATAGAAAATGTTATTCAGGGAATAACAAAAAACATTGTTTCTCAATAAATTACTTTCCACTTTTCAGAACGTAATTTTTCCATGGAGTATTTTTTTTTTCAGTTCCTCAAAACAGCCTAACTATACTGACAAGCACTGTAATTAGTTCTCAGACAATAGAACAGAGAGTCAACAGAACTACATAAATTCTTGTGCAAAGGAGCATAATTAGAGAGTTAAACTAAGAAGCAGTGAACAGCTGCATGAAAGAACTAAAAATTCATTAAAACAGGTTCTGCTGTTCATTTAACATCTATTTTTGAAAATTAAACTGTGTAGGTCTCTGTCATTGAAATTGTTATTCTTCACTATTTAGGTTGTTGATGGGGAGTTAAAAAAAATTTGCCTATTGGCACTGTCTACTCTGTGGAGATTGCAGACAAAGCAACACAGCTAAATATCACAGTATAGCTTAACAAAGAACTCTAGGCAAATCATTATTAACATTTCTAGGTGTGGGTACTTTTCATCCATTTAAGTTTGACTATGAAGCTAATCACTATGGTAAGGTAAAACAAGACACACTGGGCAAATTATGCCAGATTGCAGTGAGACAAGAGGAAAATAGAGCCAAAAAATGTGGCCATCTTTTGAAAACATAATTTTAGACCTTATGCCAAAAATAATGCATTTAAATAAGTGCCTGTCAAGCAAGGAATGTTTATTCAGCCTTTGAAATTAATGACTCTAAAATGCTTGCCATGAAATATAAAGCTGGTAATATAAAAAGCTATATGAAGTAAATCAAAATGATTCTGAAATATTTTATATTTCCATAATCTGAGAGAGAATTTACATACTAAAAGAGAAGATTATTAAACTAACAGCAGTAATTCCAAAACTTATTTTGCTGTATCATGTGTTAAATTCAGGGTTTTTGTGAGTTTAATGAACAGAAATCCAGGGGGAATCTCAAATCTATGCCAAGTGTACCATGTGGCTGAACTGATGCTCAGTGAATAACAGGAGAGACCCTGCTTTGACCTGAATGAATTTGGGTCAATACTTAGAGCTATTTTATAACTTGTCAGTAAATCTTCTGACATGCTGATGCAGTGACAAACACTGTGATACTTCACTCCCTTTTCTTACACCTTTATAACCTCTCTATTCCACACAATTGGTTAAGACATTTTTGCAACACTTCCTGGCTACTTGTGGTGTTCTCTCACTGCAATATTGCCTGCAGAATTTATTAGTAATTTAATCTAACAGGGAAATAGGAAATTTTGGTTCATAAAAGATGTTACTTTTAACATAAGCACCATTTAGTTGCTAACTAGAAGCCTAACAAGCTTTTGGTTTTCCATTTAAAATGCCCAAATTCAAGTTAACTGGGCAGTACATTGAGATGCTAGTTAGCCTCACCTCTGTCATCCAACACTATTTCATCCAGAACCTCCCCTTTCCCCCTTCTCCTTATGAGAAAAAATGTGTATACAGAAAATAAAAAAATAAAGATACAGTTATCAAAGTGTACCTGTAATTTCTGGGGTTAATTTACATTCCAACGTATCATTTCTACTGACATGACAAGGCAGGAGTGGCATGCCACCAAGCTACACTGCTCAGTGAAGCATGTGTCAGTTGGAACATCCCCTGCTTAGGATGTGAATGACAGCATGCTTGGTAAGGAAGGGGGAATTTCACAGATTTCACAGGCAACCACAACAGACAAACCCTTTCCTCTAGCTTTTCAATAGGGTACCACCATATTAGTGCTAATATTTCAGAAAGGAAGGCTTAGCATTTTTTTTTTTTTTTTTTTTTTTTTTTAATCAAAGAAGCTTTAAAACTGATACAGGATGGAATAATGAAAGAGAGAGCATGCCAGATAAAAATGCCAGAGGCCAAATCAAACAAATGTCTGCACTTGGCACATAGATATTACTGCAATAAAAATATTATAGATTTTTTTTTTCCTGCTCCAGGGACAGCTTATACATTTGCATTAAGTCTTTGGATAAGATTTGTAACAGTACACAGAGGAGGGAAATGCACCTCTTCTTCTTTCAGAAGAATGTCTTGCTTGTTTTCTTTCTGTCTCCAAGAACCTTGCTCTCCCTCTCATTTGGTGGCTCTCACGCAGCTCTAGGACGAGCAGGATGCCACAGTCCTTCTGCCCTTGTAGGTGGTGGGAGCTCAGATTGCAGCTCTAGCTTGCTGCTTGCTCTCAGATGTGAGCTCAATTGTTGCAATGATCTGGGCAGTCAGCAAGACCTACTATCCTTGATCCCTACTTCCTGTTGCCAACACCTGAATCCCTGCACAAATGTACTTCATCATCATAATCAGTTCTGAGTGAAAAGTATTGTGTTTGCCATGAATTTGGTTGTGTTGTAACATTAACCATATTTCAGGAGACTTAGATGTGCAACGTGCAGGCTGTGTGTCCCAAAACAGCTTTAGATTACAAGGCATGCAACCTTAATAAGGTCAGACAGTCCAGACTCTGTGCAATAAAATAAATGCAGCTGCCCAAATATATTTTATGGATACTAAAGTGAGTTAGCATTTAGGTGAGCTCCTCCTACTTGCATTTTTAAAAGCGTACAGACCTATAAATATTATGCATTCTAAGAGACTGAATCCCTTGAGGAAAGAGTAGACCTGAGGGCTTAAAAGTTTTAAGCTTAAAAATTGTGCATTCTTGTCTACAGCCACTTACCAGGCTTAACTGCAATTCTGAGCACTCTTTTCTTTCCCTTACAAATCTGCTTCACTTGTAAATCTGTTTCACATTCATAGCACCTTATTAAGATTAGTAAAAAAGAAAAATAAGATTTTAAAACCAACTAAAAACCCAAATTAATTTTTAACAAAATGAATTTTAAACCATAAACCAGAATATAAATCAATTGTCAGTGTTGAAAATGATATGCTCCTGAGGCTTAGTGAAATGCAAAGTAATATATCTGAACATCTAAGAAAGCAAAAACTCTGTAGTTTTCCTGAACTATCTAATACTCAGACTTTCCTTGTTAACAATACCTTCTTTTTAAAGGGACTAAAACGTTTTTTAAACAATTACATGCTATCATGTAAAAGATGAATTACAGAGAAAATTGCACCATTAGTAAAATTTAAGTTCTTAACTTCATGCAATAAAAGATGGTAACCTTTTTGTAATGGCATTGCAATTTACCATATATTATAAAAGTCTAATTTAGAAGCTAAAATGATTTCTGGTTTCAGTCTTATTACTCTGGGTGTTACATTTCTATACAGGTTTTAATTCATAACACAACTCCAGAAAAATTAATGAAGAATATTTTAATATAATTTAAGATCTTGGTTCTGGCACTAAACTGTGTTAGAGATTATATCTTTGATTAAAAAGGTAAGGCATAAAGAATACAGAGCACTTGTGATATTTAAAACACATCTCCTATCATTCTTGTTTTGTACTTACAAGCCTTTCAAAACATCATAATATTTCAGTGAAACATAGTAACTGCTGACAGTCCCTCACTGTTCCTTCTGTGAAATGCTATTTCTAGTTCCTTAGGTGTTGGGAAATAACCTACTTTTTAATCCCAAGATAGAGACAGCAAAATTGAAATATAATCTTAGAGAAAATTTAATGTTCAAATATTTTCATTCTTTTATTATTATTACTATTATGAGATTTAAAATCTCTTGCCTTTACAGCATCCTTGTTTGTTAACTGGATTTACATAAAAAGGTGGAGGTGGGATGGGAAAGAAGTAAACTTTTTAAACAACCTTTTTCCTGCACAAAATGAAGAACACTCTCATCAGAACCATCAAGAAGCATGTAGTATTTAAAAGCTGGTCACAGCACAGACCTGATTCAGTGAAGTCGCTGGGTAGTTAGGTTAAGCCTTCACTAATTAATTGGTGAAAAATATGATTATGGCCAAACAGCTAGAGTTGAATGAATCATAAAATGGGTGAGCCCTTAATATTTTTTTTAGTGTATGACTTGAGAAATTTATCTTTAAAAAAAAAAAAAAATGTTTCACAACTTTTAGAAAGTTACTATTCATAAATAAGAAAGGAAGAACAAAGCAGGGGACAGCAACAGTGATCTGCAGCTGGAGGCTTCCCTGAACTGCTCATCCCATGGAAACAGAACCCAGATACACAAGAAGTGAGCCCATCGGCATCTTTAGGCTTCGTTGCCTGTCGAACTCCAGATTGATGGGAGCTGGAGAGGTGGCTCACAGAAGTGCCTGCGCTGGTTTTGCTTGCATAGTGATGGATCCAATGGTCATTTTGATTCATTTGGAATAACAGGTGCATGGCACACTTCATCACTTCCATCTGCCCACAGCAGGTAAGTCCATGTTTGCAGCTGGAGCAAGGAGCACATCAGACCTGGCTTGCAGAGTGCTCTCTTGCTAGCCCTTGTAGCCTGTTTCCTTATGTCATTTTCAGCAGTCTCAAAGGGCAAAAGTACCTGAAAATCTGACTTAAAGTAACTAATCCTTCAGATTTCTAGCAGTAAGCAGAAATAAGTATTCCAGTTAAAAACTACAGTGTGCCACTGGATTTTAGCAAGTTTGCAGAGAAGGAGACATATTTCATTAATTGACTCATACAGCTTTTATTTTAACCATTGCCATGCTGTCTCAATGGTGCATATCCTGCATGCTTTATTATTGTGATGTTAATAACGTTACATTAAGGAGAACTAATACATTCATTTTTAAAATAGCTGATGATTCTGAAGGCAAAGCCTGAAATTCTTTCTCAGTCAGAAGAAGAAGAAGGGAAAAAGTCTGAAACACCTCAGGCTAGCAGTCATTCCATGAAGCTGTCACCATTAAAAAGCTAATATGAACATCCAGATGTACCTGAGACACCACAGCATGTTACAGGAGTTCTGGTAACAGAACAGGTAATAAAAAAAATTTGAAATACCTTTGGTATTTCAAAGGTATTTAAGAGAGAGGGAGCATTCACACACATGCTGTACCATCTTAAAATGCTGACTTTTTAATGCTGACAGCTATTCCTTGGTGAAATCTCACAAAACAAATCACAGTAGTTTAGAATCTAGCTGAAAAAGGATTTGGAATAAAAGGCAGAAATGTGTTTTTTGTCTGTCATAAAACTCTTTTTCAAATTGTTTTACTTCAGCTTTCATAAGAACTAGAAACATAATACAGAATGTATATTGATTATTTCTTCATAATATTATGAGATGACCAGACCTGGACTAACATCTCTCTCCTGTCTTTTATTGAGCAGATCCTTAGTATTTGCCTTTTCCTCTTTCTGTTAAGGTCATTTGTGACAACTAGTGAATATAAACACACAAGACTGTAAACAGATACTAAAAATAATGATTCATGCTTTTATTTATTTATTTTTTGTTTTGTTTTTTATTAAACATATTGGACCAGTGCCTTAGAAATTATAATCAGATATTTACACTAGAGAATTCTGTCCACTGGATATACAGATTATTCAGTTAGGCAAACATCTGTATAGGATCTCCATTAATAACCTCAGAAATTTAAGAAAAAGGTTATCAGCTTTGCACAATCAAAACTGTTATATCCACAATCAAAAGTCAGACAATCAAGACTAGCATCAAAGGCTATATTCTACAGAATACTTTTCCTTTTCATGAACAGAGAGGAATTCCTGATGTGGGTGTCCCTATGTATTTTTTGAATAAGATACATATTCATCATGTATCACCATGGTATATCTATTACTTACTCACAGGGGCAAATGAGTAATGCTGACGAAATGAGGTTTCTGGACAAACCTCAGTGGTGCTGGATTTTTGTGAAGATACTGATCTGAAACAGTAAAGCTAACTTTGTCATCAGAGTAGCAGAAGATTTGTTATAATTTAAAAGGGCTTACTCCATCAATGCATTGGGAGGGTTTTTTATTTGTTTGTTTGTTTATATTTATATACTGAGTTTTAAAGTGGTAGGATATTTTTGATAATTCCTGGAGTCCTAAAAACCTCTGTACTTTTGAACAGAAATGGAGAAACATTTTAGTGGGTATCTCATATAAGAAGAATATTTAGGACAATTATAGACTTCATCATCTGCCTTCTTAACCTTATAATAAAATAAAAATCCTTCTTATACAGATTTCAGTAAAAGACTCACAAAATTTAAAATTAAAAGAAATAAAATTCATTAAGAGAAACCTAACTGAAAAAAAAAAAAAAAAAAAAAAAAAAGCTGTATGAATAAGAAACCATGTCCTAAATTTCATCTTTCAGTATGTCATGAACTGTCATGAATCACTTCCTGTTTAACACTGGAAAGTATGTGCACGTAAGGAGTTATGATGGAAGAGCTGACGTTATAAGGTTGAAGGTTTCACATGTTTTTGTGACCATACCATATGTTTGTTAGAATTCTGTTTCTAAAACTCAATTCATGTGTTAAAGAAAAATGCTATGCTCCTTATATCAAAGAATGCAACACCAGCATCATTAGCAAAAATCACCTTCCTTTCAGGGTCTGTCCCAAGCACTTTCATTGGCACTCAAAAAACAATGTTTCAGGCCTTTGCTTATCTATCTGTAAGACTGCTGATTAATTGTTTTTAGCAAGTACTTGATGGCAAAGAGAGAAAGGGTTCCCACATTCAACACCTATTTCAAATAATTTTATTGACTAAGTATGCCTAATAATAATATAGCTGACAGCATTAAGTAAGTATAAATATACCTTTACTTTATCAAGTCAGCAGTAACTGAACAAGGAGGTCAAAAATCATTCAAGTGTTTTGCAATAGATGTGTCTTTTCACAAAAACCAGCAAAACCATATTGCATAAATATTCTGGTATATGTGAAGATAATTTGATTTCCAATCATTAAAGAAACACAGATTATGTAAAGAAATTATAGATTGACTGAAATATTTTAAGCCATAAAACACAGGTTTATCTATATTTTGGAATTATGAAGAGGTTACAAAACGATAGGTCTGTAAGAGATGCCAGATCCTTCACTCACTGCTAATAGCATTCTAGATTAGGAATATAAAGCATAATGCAGACACACTCCAGTGACCAGATGCGCTGTTGATACCAGACATCCCAGACCACCTGTTTTCACATCCTTACACACATTTTAGTCTGTCATTCAAAATAGTCTTGTGCGGCAATTTGGCATTGGACATGCCTATTGCTCTGGCAGTGAGCCAGACCAAAGCACAATGTTCCCTATCTGCCAGTAAAATCCAAGCAGAACCATACACAGGGAAACCTATGTTTCTATTTCTGTAAGCATTTGTTTGTAGAGAGGAGAGAAGAAGCCACATGAAGTGAAATGGTTAAATATCTTCAGTTACTGCATAATCCCGTCTTGTTAGCATTCAGAATTTTCTGATTCGCAAACACTTCAGCCACTCTGTCTCACACAGTTCTCCAGATGATCCACAAAACACATGCTTGTCACAATGCTGTGAACATGTTACAAAACTGAGAGATATCAAGGGAGGTACCAGCTACCTCGATCTTTGCTAATACAGTTCCTAGAGAGAAGAAAATGTATTACAGCCATCCCCTTCATTTTGATACCAGATGTTAAGGAAAGAATAAATTTTAAGGAAAATTATCTAGCTTCCTGGAATATAGTGAAAGTTTGGCTTTCTGTTCTTCTAGATGAGAAATTTCAGAAAGATATATAATGGGTGGTGGTGGTGGTAGTGCCTGTGTGCATACATACACATGGTTGGACAGCACATGAGTCTGATTCATGCAGAAGGCTTTCTATCTTGAACTTCTGCACCCCAGCAGAGGACAACTTCCATGCATTACACAACTCAGCTGCAAGAGGGCCTTGTGGTACCTAGAAATCCTAAAGAAATGGAGATTTTTATTTATTTTTTAATTAAAGTAATGCATGGAAAAGATTAATATTTACTACGAGAGTACAGGAAAAACAAACAAACAAACAAACAAAACACTATGATCTGCATCATGCCACATTTCTCAATTCCGTTCCCCTCCAAAACTTTCTATACAGTTCTATATTTCAAATTATTTACTGGTTATTATTATTATTATTATTATTATTATTATTATTATTATTATATGCTAACCGCATCCTCTTTGTAAAGGAAAGTAAAAGGAATGATTTTGCCTGTATGTGTTTGCTTAAGGTAGCCTACTCCATACCCCTGCTGAAAGAATGGAGTGTCTTCACTATCCCTTCAAAGAGAGCAATGGGTTTAGGTTAAAACATTGGCAAACCAGACATGGCCTAATTGGTCTGACTTTGAATTCAATTAGGAACATGTAGTATAAATGTCAGAGTTGCAGAGGATAGTAGCACTTGCTGAAAATTCATAGGCAGCCAATATTTAGGAGACACATCTAGATTCAGAAGAGGATATGTAACATTTTAAACAAACTTATTCCTTCTGGCATTTTCTTGCATGTTTTTTGTTTGTTTGTTTGTTTTAATAATGAATCTTTTTTATATTCTGGTGTATTTCATCTCCTAACTCCAAGTTTCTCTGTGCTTCTCCTAGTATCCCCTCACTGAAGATGCATAGTGCTTGGAACACAGTCCATTTAAAGAGAAATCACTGTTTCTTTGATGTGCCATGAGGGAGGATGAGCTGGTTCGGGTCATCAGAGGGCAGCAGAACTTTTACAGTAACCACTGTTTCCTGGGAGAACAAAGTCAGTGTGCTTGTGCCCATATAAACCTTTGTAGAAGAGAGGGCCTTGTAATAGTAGGTGCTGGGAGCAACGGACAGCAGGTCACCTGTGTGTCTGCAGGTCTCCTTACAGTCTTTTTGACATTAAATCTTTATTTCATGAAGGTCCTTCATACGTTTTCTGCTGACGGATGAACCTCTGAGACTTTGTGGCTTTGAAATTAAGCAAATTCCTTAGCATAGGAATGCTGAAATCACTGCTTGTCCAAAGTGGAAAATAATTTCATTTTTTTCTTTAATTTATCAATATGTATTTTTTTTTACCCCACAGCAATCCTCTTATCCAGTAGATCAGTATGTGACACAAAACACCAGAAGAAAGATGAGAATACAATGGCATAGGAAAATCTAATTTCTGTGGCAATTAGAGGCTTGTATGTTACTAAAGAAAAGATACTGCAAATATTTCACTTGAACAGAAATCCTTAAAGTTAACCACCTCTATAGAACATGGTCATCTTCTGCCACCTGGAATAGAGCAGACACTGTGATTTGAATGGGATAATATCTTTCACAGTTTGAGTTCTTTTGATGTGGCACTCTATGGATTCAACTCAAAACAGAAATAGTTTACTTTTGTTTTGTTTTGTTTTGTTTTGTTTTGTTTTTGGTAGGGACAATATAGATTTTTTTTAAGCATAGTAAAATATGTCAGATTTGTTTCAAGCAATTATGTTTATTTTTAAATATATCACACACACAAACACAAACACAAACACCTTGATGTGAAAATATTACTTTCTTTTTCTTTAACAAGAAAAGACAAACTGTTAATGACATGGAATTAATGAAATGAACATGGCACCTTTCCTGCCTCAGAGAGCAATAGTTGTGGGCCTACCAAAGACAGATACAGACAATAGAATAATTTTTCAGCTCACTGTCTGATGGTTCGCAAAATAAACATTAAAACTTAGTATTAAAAATGAACAATAAATACAGAAAAAATTCAAAGCATGCTAAAACCTCCTGAGTCTGATGGTGAAGAGACTTTGTAACATTTTACACAAAGAAGAATATTTTATTTCTAATTATTTTTATCATTACTTATGTCCCAAATGACGTTGCTATTTAATCACTTTTAATCTAGAATTTCTGCAATAATAATTTAGATAATAATAATTTAGAAAGATATTATTTCTTTTTACTTGCATTGAGCAGATTTAACATCAACATTTAGTATGCTATTTGCAGAGTTTGGGATCTCTCTGCTTCTTCTCTACACAGAAATGATGTTACCATCCTTACCATAGTAGGAGCTGGCAGAATCCCCCACGAGTATGGCACCTGCAACACAGTGCGTCAAAGCTTCCTCTGTGAATTCCTATGAATGCTCTTGTCATGTCTCATATGCAGAAATACGGAACACATCCCTAAGAGATATTTACTGCTCATCTTTTTGCCAAAGGAATTAATTATCATTTTAAGAAATATTTTGCTTTACTGTAGTCAGTATTCCAGTACACCAGTTCTTGTGGAAAGTTTATGTATTTTTAAATGGAGAAAATGCTATACAAAAATGGAAGAGGGCAGTGATTTTTTTCTTTGTTCTTCTGTTCTGGTAAATAATGGATAATAATGTTTTGATATCACTGTTTCTGCCTTGGCTGTGAGAGTAAGAAGCAACACATCTATATCCTTCTGTTCATCAGCCTATCTTCAGGATCTATTATATCATGATTTGCTCAGAAATATTCTGTGTAAGATTTGCAGAGATTTCAGTATATTGAACAGCTGCCTAAATACTAATGTATGTGCTCAAATTTTAATCCATCTGTATCTCTAACTGGGATAAGTCAGTTTTAAGTCATTTAAGCATCCAACTTTTTGTATTACTTAACATTTGCTTATGTAAGTCGTGGCACTGCTGTGGCCTCAGCCTCAGCAAACCTTAAATATCTATCAGGCCCCATAGTAAAAACAAAAGAAATAAAATAATAAACAAACAAAACCAAACAAACAAAAACAGAAAAGAAGGACATCTTCAGGTGAAGAGCTTCAAGGCACTGCTCTCATTTCTCCATTCCCTTTCCTTTTAGGAACAGAGATTTGAGGCTCCCTCAAAGAAGTGCATGCCAAACAGTAGATGGATCTCTGCCAATGTTCCTCTGTGAAATGTCTGTACTTTGTATACAACAATTCACTAAGGTAAGAGGGACTGTCTGGTCTTCTCAGCAGGTAGAACTAGGACAACAAGAGATCCCAGCTGTATTTTTGTAACATGCATAGTGTTGAAGGGACAGATTCACTGTATGAATGGAAAATCAAATGTATACTCTGAGTTCAGGTTTTTGCAGACATCCACGTAACGATCAAAATGTTAATGTAATTAAGAATTAGTATAAGTATTAGAAATAGCCACAGCTATTTCATCTCTGTTTTACCTTATTTCTGCCATGTACTTTTCTCAAATAAAAAGGAAGGAAGGAAGGAAGGAAGGAAGGAAGGGTAGTTGTGTCTTTTAAGATGATTTACCTCATCTTAAAAAAAACAATATAAAAAAAAAAAAAAAAAAAGCTTTCAATTTGTTTTTTGTCTCTCCACTTTTTTTTTTTTTTTTTTTTTTTTTTTTTTTTTGTCATTTATCTATTACTTTTTCAATTTAATAATAGTGTATATAAACTTTGGTCTTGTGTGTGGAAAATGTCTGCTTTAAAAGACAGTTTTTGAAATTTTTACCAACAAGAGCTTGTTTAAGTTTTTAGGGCAGTAGATTTAAGCTTTTCAAATGAAAATTGAGTGTGCCTGTGTCACGGCCAATACCATTTACATTAGTCAGTCACATCCCATAACAAGGAGTATAGAACAGCTAAAATAGGTAACTTGTTCCCAAGGTGAGGCAAGTGATACACAGAACAGAACAGGCAGCTGAGAGTTAGGCTTCTGCTGAGCACCAGATGCCAATACTTAAACAGTTATAGTTGCGATCACAAGCAAATAACTTTGTTCAATTTCTTCTTAATGCATGTTTTGCAATATCTCATGTTGTCATTCCCTTGAAGCAGTTACAGATCATCAAACTAACAGGTGGGGAAGAAAATTTTGAGGATTGTCTAATAACGTTGGCTATCAAACTAACTATGAGTCATCAGACAAGCTGTCTCAAGGCTTGTGCACAACATGTTTAACTGTAATCAGGGGCTAATAAAGTTCAGAAAAAATTCTGTCTAAGAAGAGGGCCTTCAAAGTAGAGGTGTGGGAAATTCTATTGAATACTTTAAATTAGATATAGATTAGTCACAAATCACTGAGAAAGCTTAACAAGAAATCAAACCCAACACCTTGAGTATGGAAGCTCCCTGTCAATACACAGCTCACTAACATGCTACATGATCAACATTTCAATATGTTCCACCCCACTCAACCATTGATACCTTGGTTGAGCTGGTGTGATATGTTCATTTTTTGATATAACACTTAACCAACTTTCCTATATTTAATTTACTCACCAGAAGGATGACAAAATGGTTCAGATCTTCTAAAGATGGAATGAGTGCCTTCATTCCCCTAAACCTGCAGGACAGGTATAACTTGTCATAGAAACTTATATGACATCTTATATATCTTTTGCTGGGGGAATAAATAGAGAAACATCACATATAAAATCCAGATTCCCACCTGAAACTCCAGTGCCAGATTAGATTTTTATGTTCTCAGTAGACCTTGCTTTCACAAGATACAAGCAACATACATTTGAATATGTATTTCACAGAAAACAACCAAAAAGTCCCATTTAACATGCATGGAATTATTCATCCAGCCAGTAGGTGAACATATTTTCACTGAGTCTGAGTTTTATGGTCCAAGTTCCTTCACCATCTTCTGTATAATAGATTTTCCAGTAGGTTTTCCAGAAGCTGGTGCAGCTTTAACTAAATTCAGATTCACAGTAAGAGCAAACTTGTTCAATACCAGAACTGTACATGTAAAAGGTCACTTCCACATCAACCACATCTGATTATATAATTCCCACATAGGTTTCCCAGATCTACTCTTCACCCTTTCTTTGAATGTGCATCTAAAATCTTGTGAATTGCACCCTCTGCAGGATAAAATACAGAGCATGCCATAGGGAGAATGAAAATGAAAATGAAAACAAAAATGGAAAAGGAAAAGAAAAAGAAAAATGAAAATAAAAATGAAAAGGAAATGGAAAAAAAAGGAAATAAAGAAAAAAAAAAGAAAAGAAGAAAAAGAAAAGATAAAAAGAAAGAAAAAAGAAAAAAAAAGAAGAAAATTAAGAAAAAAAAAAAGAAAAAAAGGGAAGAAAGGAAATCTTATCTGGATATTTGAAAGATTACTATCTGCAGTTGAAAACCTAATTGCTGATTTAGGCAGTTAATTATCAATGATGTATTTGTTAAACAATAGATAAGGTTCAATCCATTAGAACAGAAAATGTCATATAGAAATATTGTTAATGAGTGGATGTAAGATTCATGCTCTGCAATAAACAGGAGTCAGCCTGGCTCAGTACTGAAATAAAACTGAGAGTGCTTTCTCAATGTGTAATTAACATGCTGTGAGTATATCACTAATCCAAACTACATAATACTAAATATTTTTTTTCCTTATGCAAGCAATAAGTATATTACAAATGTAACCTGATAACTTTTTCTGTTCTGACAGTTTTAAAGTGCTTCATAACTGACAGCTTCCTGTAAGTATAAAATGATGAATAAGAAGGGAATATTATGTAAAGGTAGAATTTCAAAATGAATAAAATGTTCTTAACTTCTGTTACTTCAAGGAATAAGAAAACACAACTCTTTACCTGAATTTTTAGACTTTCTGTTGTAAAATAAGTATATATAATAAATACAAGCATATTCAATTTAGAGATATACAAAATTTTATACTATTTCAAAATGTGACACACTTATATTAAGATTTATGAAGTAATAATTTGATTTTTAGCACTTTGTCTTGCAATTCAATACTATCTCAGCCTCTTCTGCATTCTATTTGTCAATGCTATTACTAAGAACACAGTAAATATGAACCAATTACCTTTCTCCTCCTCAGCAGCAAATATTGCTCTGCAAGTTTAACTCCTAGCTGGCTTGATTTGTATCAGTAATAAAAATCTTCTTATAACTTGGCCTCCCCAAGACGATCAGATAAATTCAATAAATACATCTGATAATCTGATTTATTGGCAAGAAGAAGATATATTATTTTCTTTTAAGTAAGATGTTCCTTTTTTAATATGACTGGTATGGGAAAAATAACATTTCCTTATGGACAGCGGCACTGTGAGGGACAGTTATTTTTGAACAGTTCAATAATTTGAATACTAGAACTACTATGTAAGCATAGTATCTATTCAGTCAATGGGAGCAGTTTCCTAAAATAATAGTTTTGTAAAGTTTTGCTTGTCGTTTCATAGTTTAGAGTCTCCACAGTAAGGTTTATACTTTACAAGTCAATTTGAGTGAAATGTTCAAAGTTATTAGATTTCTTTGTAGAAGAACTTCTCTGTTAAGGAAGTAAGGTGTCATATATTCATCTTCATCTTTATCATTCATTTTTGCTACTCAAAGTGTGAAATATGTATGTAGCAGAGCAACAAAGGGGAAAATAACTTTTATGAAAGGCATCCTCCTGTAGAGTAATGGTTAAATGGAGTGGGATTTTTTTTTATTATTTTTATTTATTTATTTTTTTTCCTGAGGTAATTCCAATAAAGTCAGATGATTTAGAGCAGGGATGAATTTGTTTCATTTTCCTCCATGCGCAGATTAATTTTTTCATTGAGAGCTCCTCTTAGTACCTGAAGCCATGGTTTCACAGCAGTGAATTGCATCCATGATAAATCTACTGTAGAATATCACTGAAATGAAGCATTATACCTCTCCATACTAGTCTGTTATTATGAAGGTGCTTATCTGGAATCATCATTATGAGGCAGAGAGGAAAAAAAGATCTCATTGTTGGAAGTGGGGAAGAAATCAATGAGGTAGCGCCTTTCATTTTTATTTCCATTAAGAGTCATCTGACCTTACTTGCCACATCTCTAAAGAGAGACTCTTAAGAGAGAAAATATTCACTATACAATGTGGAAACATTTTTTTTATGTACCGGTATCAGTTTGTAATAATTAAAAACCAAGTGAAAATGACATTTCATTCTGAGAACATGCTTTCAAGGTATTTATCAATCATTCATTGTAGGAAAGCAAAGAAAAACAAAACAAAGCAAATGTATTCTGAACTGCTCCACTGATAACCAAAATTTACTTTGAAATAAAAAGCTATAGCAATTACATATTGTAATTCTCCTCTTAACCCATACAAATTTGAATTTTTAAGAGTGTTGGGAATTTTTTTTCCACATGTAATGGGTTGTCAGAATGCCCCGACAGTGTCTGACTGTGCTCCCAGTTATGACTGGGAGTGGGACAGCAGGGAAACAAAATTGTCTCTGTCATTCATGAAATCAGTCAAATATTTAAATGGTGAAGAAATGAACGAAATCACTCCTAATTACGGCAAAATCCTTTGTTTGTGTATCCAAGGTAAATATTCTTCTTTGGATTTGGAAAGTTGGTGAAAGTTGGCTTTCAAAATTATTAATCTATTTTCAGTCTGTACTAGAGGATGATTCTTAAGGCATGTTGTTTTTGTAAAAAGATCACACGTAAAATACAAAACATAACTATTATTATATGATGTGAACACACAGGGTAAAAGAACATCTCTCACCACCTTCAGTAGGATTTTTTAAAAATAACCAAGAGCTTTTCATCTGTACTAGAAAAAAGATGACAAATCAGCAATCAAATGGAATTCAATTTACTCCTTACTCTCAAATACCAATCTATCTACTCCTTCACAAAGGCTTGGATTAAAAGAAAGAAATGGGACTAAGGGTCAATTGATCTGAATTATTTTGGACCAGGGAGAAAAACAGATTCCAGCGACAGAATTCCCTTGCAGTAAATAGCTGGTAATCTGTTGTCTTCTTTAATGATGAGCTCCAGCTTCAGCTTTAGTGATCAAAGTACTGATGAAGAAGGAAACGAGGCCACCTCTGAAAAAATGTCTCAAATCATTTAGCCCTAAACTGTTAAATAATTAAATGCTACTGGGAAAAAAACACAACCAAAGCAGACCTTGCAGCTCTGTCATCATAAACTTTGAAAAAACAGATATTTGTATGATAGCTATTCCAAATACATATTTTGATTTCTAGGTGTGGTGTTAAAGACTCAGAAAGGGAAGAAGGATTTTCTGGGTTCTGAGTATGCCTTGAAACAGAAGTACCAGAAAGCAAAGCTCACATTCTACCAACAAAGTGCTGGAGCTTTTCTGTATTAAAAATAAAAATACTACTAAAAAAAAAATAATGAAGTGTCTTCTATCACTGGAAACCAAGCTAGTCAGTGCAGCTACACAATTTGCATCATGTGAAGGCATGTCCCAACAGTTTCAAGTATACAAAATATAAGGAAGATTGATAATTCACTGATGAGCTTTGTTTCAATATACAAATTACATCAATTTTAGAGTTCTTCAGCCCTATCTATGTCCACATTTCATCATGGCTGTATTCTAATTGTATATTATTATTGATTATATTACTTCATTTTGTTCCCTGGACAGTTTTAAAATATACTCATCTTGATGGTTGAGATGCTTAGTTTGGAAATTGGTGCAGGAGACTCTTAGCCCCCTTCAAATTATGTCTTGTGAAACAGACTCTCTGGAGATTTTTCAATAAAATGTTCTTTTAATATCACTCAAATTACATCTTCACTTTTATTGACAATAGTCCTGATGAGGGTGAATTTCTGTTCTAAGTCAGCTTTCACCCAGGAGTAAGGATTACAAGAAAAAGTGCATAAAAATATACTGGAGAAATTGTAGGATTTTATTTCTGCAGAATGATATTGAGAAAATGGCTATACTACTGAAGAGATTGCTGTTATAATATTAGAAAAAATAGGCTTATTTACCATGAAATGCCTTTCACAAGCTGAAATGATACAGCTTGTAGATGTAATGATGGGTTATCAGTTAAACATCGATTTACAAATTCATTTAGAGAACGAATGCTAAAAGCCAGATTGTGAGCTGGATTTCATCAGGTATTTCCACTGTTTGGTATGATGGATGAGCATTTAGGGGTTTGCATTAGCTCAGTGATAATACCCTGTTCAATACAGGCACTCAGGGAAAAAGACACATAGAGAAAATATATTTAAGTAGGTTTCTAGAATGAACTGATTTTCATTACCTACTTCCAAACTCTGCAGAGTACTTGTAGAATGTGTTTGGCTTCCATAACCTGTTCAGCTTCACCCAGATTCAGATAGTTTTCAACTCATGCCATTAAAATTGATCATAGTTGAAATATAGTTTTTTTTGTTGTTGTTGTTTTTAACACACAATTAAGTGGTAATTTGGAAAAGAGCTTGTGCAAAGAAGAGGAAAGAAAAGTAATAGAAAAAACTCCACAAATTATTTTAGATACATAGGAATGAAAATCAGTTTATATGTTGAAACTAAATTTACCTCATTTTATAAAAAGAAACAATCTCAAATTCCAAGGATTTCATCTGGTCCAATGTAGAAACAGGAAAAGGGAAAAACTTATTATTATTATTCAACAACAAATTGCTTTTTTGTTTGTTTGTTTGTTTTTGTTTTTGTTTTTCAAATTTTCTGTTCAGTCATCATATTAGAAATTATTCACATAACTCACACTCTAGTGCCATTTTTTTAAACAAATTAATTTCACCTTGTTGGAGTAGAATACAATTCAGAGATGAACTGGTCTTAGTTTCAACATAAAATTATTAATTCCTCATTATTATATGGAATAACTCTGTTTTAGATATTTTATCTAAGCTGGAGACTCTTTTTATTACAAGAATTATGATGACGATGCTATGCTACAATTGTCTGACAATATCTAGTATTTTCTACCCTCAGATGTGAGGGCTGAAAGGCTTCACCCTCCCCATCCCCCTCCCCTGTGCCCATAGGAAACCCCTACATTATCTTTCAGCTTTATTATTGTCACTGATCCGAAACCCATAGCAATTCCTGGTGGTGAGTGGAACCACCCAGTCTAAATCCAAACCAGTTCCCTGGCTCCTTTATTTCCATTTCTTCCACTTTGTTCTGATTAATTACCACTTCAATAAATTGCAAACTTACAGAGTTATGTCATTTTGGAAGATGGCCAGCACTAAGGAAATTTCTTGTGTATGGGAGCAACTGACAAGGACCAACCATAGACCTCCAGCTATGCCCCCATAAAAGAGGTGCATACTTCCCAGTTCTGTTATTGCTCTTTCTACACTTTTACACATGGTAAGGAATAAGAAATATGACAGAATAATCAGGTAACATTAAGCAGCTCCAGGAAATATCTGGGAATATCCAAGAAAATATTTTCGAAAAGATTGTGAAATCCAAAACACGAAAATGTGATAATAGTAACAGAGAACATTTCCACAACTAATGCCTAAAACTCAAGTATTTCAGCAGAAACTGCATGAACAAAGAAGTAATACTACATGGGAAACAGGTATGACCTCCAAGATTCTAGAGCCTGACATCTGATGGCCAATTTTATTCTTAATGGTCCTTTGGGGAATTCTGGTTTCTGCTTGGTTAGTGAAAAACTGTTTAGCTCTAAATTCACCTGGTCATCTTTGTTTTTATTAATGTTAACATGTATTCCTCATTAATTTACATAATGGACAATGAAGAATCTTTTCTGGTTTCACTGGGAATATCCTTTTTTTTTATCCTTTTTTTTTTTTTTGTTGGCTGTTTTTTTTTTTGTTTGTTTGTTTGTTTGTACCGTTCATAAAGATTTATGATTTTGTACTTTGTAATTTGTAAAAGTTTGTAAAAATTTCATTTTTAAGTTATTTTCCTTTTATAAAAATGAATTAGATCAATCCTAAAAACTCTGAATCCAGAAAGAAAATAAACAACAAAATCTATTTTAAGAATAATTTGATCTTTCAGAAGAGTACGATTAAGCTCTACTGCTCAGCTCCTGACTTTCAAATTCTTTACATTGGCAATATAAGATTAGAAAGCTGAAACCTCCTTTTACCCTCAGGCCCAGCATTAAGCAGATAGTAGCTGAGCACAGGCTGCCTGTCATTTATATCATTTTATAAAGTATAGATGTATCCCAGGCTCTTCATAATTTCCTGAGATTTACCTGCATTATTCAGCTGGCTGGATTATTTTCTTAAAGATGAATAAGGAGAAAACTAGTTCACTCTCTGTTCATCTTAGGTAGGTTTTCTCTAACCATATTTTTCAGTATTCTCAACCTCATTTAGTGTGAGTTTTTCTCCCTTTTATTCTTGTCAATATGCACAAGAATATGCATGTTCTTCTCAAACATGCACATGTATTCCTAAATTGGAATTAAAAAAAAAACAAACAAACAAACAACAACAACAACAACAACAACAACAACAACAACAACAAAAAACAGAAAAACCTTATGTTAAGAAGCAGATATATTTTCATTTTTTTTCATTTACTCTTATGAAGTTATGTCTTCTCTCCATGGTACTATTTGACCAGGCAGACTCTGTTCACAGTTCAAATCCTAGGCCTACAATTTTCTGGGAAAGAGACTCTAGAGGATGTAGTTCTGAACCAATCCAGACTGGGAGAGAGGGAGTTTAACTTGCCTGAGGCCAGGAAATCTATAAGCTAAATGGGGGTAGGACCCATATTTAATCGGTGATCTCTCCTATTCCAGAAACCTATATACCGAAAAGGTGGAAATATTTTCATGCAGTATCCAGCTACATCCAAATAGTCCAATAAGGTCTAAGAGTGAATGAATAAATGAATGAATGAATGAGTAGGAAAAAAAAAAATCCCCAGCAAGGTGATGTGGATTATTTGGAGACAAAGAATCTGGGAGAGGAATCAGCTCTCAAGGGTCACAGTATCTGTCTCTGCTCCTTCTCAATGCTTTTGCCATGTACAGTCTTTGAAAGCTGAGTATTGAACACGGTCAATGATTTTACTCTTACCCTGAAAAATAAGTATGAATTAGGCCATCAGCTTTGCATGAGCAGTTTTTCATCTGACTGAGGAAACCCAAGGCTGGGATGCTCTGGGGCCATATACTAGGGCATGATCCAGTCTTTCATAGGACTTTCTTAAAGGAGAATTCTTAGAGTGTCTCAGCAGAACATCTCTGATCGAAAGACCAAATGATCATGAAGTGGCTATGAAATCGCTTTTTGGGATTTGCCTAAAGTATCTGGTTCTTCTAAAATCATTTTTTACACAAGAACAAATCTCAGCTATGCGTGAAGCTGAAAAGATCGGTCTTTAGGGTATAGCCTTTAGTTATCCACTTCTCATAGAATTACAGAATCATAGAGTTGCTCGTGTTGGAAGGCACCTTAAAGATCGCCTAGTTCCAAATGCCCTGCCATAGGCAGAGATGCCACCCTCTACATCAGGTTGCTCAAAACTCCATCCAAACTGACCTTGAATACCTTGAGGGCTGGTACATCCACAACTTCTCTGGGCAAGATGTCCAATGCCTCACTACCCTGTGAGTGAAGAATTTCCTCTTAACATCTAATCTAAATGTCCCGTCTGGTCATTACCTGTTCCTCCTTCCCATCCATCAAAGGGAGTATGCTCCCCCTGGCATTTTTTTTCTAGCCAATGGACACACAGTCTCCCTTCTTGCTATTCTTTGCATCCCTTGCCAAGCTCAGTTCCATCTGTGCCTTGGCTTTCCTGATCCCATCCCTGCACATCTGGACAACATCCTGGTCCTCTTCCCAGGCCACATGTCCCCACTTCCACTGCCTGTGCATTTTCTTCTTGTGCCTCAGTTTGACTAACAGGTCTTTGCTCAGCCATGCTGGTTTTCTGCTCTCCCTGCTTGTTTTCTTAAACATGGGAATGGAGAGTTCTTGTGCTCTATGAAAAACATCCTTAAAGAGAAGCTAGTTGGAAGTTCACTCTTTGGAAGTTCACAGTTGTGACAGTTCTGATATATTTAAGTCTATAAAATCAACATACACTGGCTAAAGTCTAAGCCCTATGTAAGTTAAAATTGATATACTTTGAAAATCAACTTATTTGTCTTCAAAGTAATTTCATGAGGAAAAGTAAATGAGATGGAGGCTAACAATGGAGCAGAAAGATGATCAGTTTCAGACACATTTTTTGTTGACATAATGGTATAATTCTGTAAATCAGTTAGTTCAAACGCATGACACCTGAGTACTGGAAGTGTAATCTTTCAACCTGAGCTACACAAATGTTTCTTGACCCTTCCATGTATTTCTATTTCACTGGATATACAGAAATAAGAACCAAAGAGAAAAAGAGATGTACTCTGACACAGTTTCTTAATCAGATGTAATTCCACACTGAAACCAGGCAAGGAAAGACATATAATTGATAAAATAACTAGATTTTCATCATGTTATCCACTAGAGATTTGGAACTGGATGTTTAAAAGCACTCTGGGCTGAACATATTATGGCTTGCTGGGTAGCATCTTGATAAAGTAGATATTAAAACTGATATCACTAAATTTGGGGGAAAACAAAACAAAACAAAACAAAAAAACTGCTTCATGTGCAAGAACCAAATGAAGTTCCTGAGGTAACTGAGAATGCAATCGCATAGTCATGAACATTTCTTGCATGTGATTCATAAAATATGTAGAAAATACATCAGAAGTAGATAAAGCAGACACTACTTTAGTGGATTGTGCCGAATGCACAGGTTACATATCATATATGTAACATATCATTTAATAATGCTGTAAAATATTTCAATGTATTTTAAGAGCTTTATTAATAAAACATCTACATGAATTCAATTAGAAACTACTGAAACACTCTTTGTTATAGTGTAAGGATTTTAGAAACTGAATTTTTAAAATGCTTTATGTAAATTGAGCTGAGCAGAGAGGTTATTTGGTTACCATGACATTGACACAGTAAAGTACTTTTTTTCATGTTTAACTTTATGTGTGACTTTAATTTCAAGCAAATTTTAAGCACATATAAAATGATTTATTATAAGCATATATGCAATCATGTTACTGTTCAGCTCATTTTTATATAATTTACTTGTTTTTTTAACCTTGTGTAGGTGATAACATTTATTTAGATTAACTCTGGATAGGTTAAATTGGTTGTGTGAGGCTAGAAATAACACATATTTGCTGAGCCAGTCAGTAAGAAACTGATCAATAATGATATATTGATCAATTTTCATTCTGCTGCAGCAACATCAGATTGAATTATTATATCTACGTCAGCATATGTATATATAGTATAACAGAAACAAAGTAGTGTAAAAGGGCATCATTAAAGAATCGATTTCTTCCTACTTTGAGGCTAGTTTTCTCACAAAATGCTGTATTCTTCTAAAACAAATTTCAAGATCAACATGCCAGGTCATTTCATACAAAGTGAAAATTTTAACAGCCTTAAAATAGAGTTTTCTAAACATCTCATTTCAAATACATTTTTCATGTACTTTTGAGAGAAGGAGAAGAAAAAAACTTGCAGAGAGAGGTTGTAAAGTATTCACATACAAAAATATTCTTCAACATAGAATGCTGAACACTGCTACTGTACAACTGTCTTTATCCCTTTCTCATCTATTTTTTTCAGGCTGTTTTAAACTGATGTTTGGCTTTCCTTCTATCTAGAGTACTAAACAAAGATATGAAGGAAATTTACAATATTTGATCCCTCATGTCAGAAAAGAGTTAGCTACCTTTTCTCTTTAACAGAGAGAACAGATACATTTTAAAAGTTTATATAAGTTAGCATTACTGTAAAATTATTATATCTTTTATATCTTTTTTTGATGCCATCAGAATTTTAGGCTTGCCTACATATAACTTCATTATTTAACCTACATAGATAAGGTCAACAGAACTGTAGAGAAGTGAAATTCCACATGCTTTACAGTTCTACTGAATGTGGTGAAAATATGCTAAAGATGACCACTCCAACCAAGCAGGATTTACTTGAAAACAACTTGCTTAGTGCTATTCAAGCCTTGCCTTGCCAAGCCAAACCAAGCTACACCTTGCCAAACAAAGCCTTTCCATGCCTTGCCAAGCTGTGCCATACCTTGCCTTGCTGTGCCATGCTTTGCTGTGTCTTGCCTTACCAAGCCAAGCCAAACCAAGCCAAGCCAAGCCAAGCCAAAGCACGCCACACCTTGCTGCGCCACGCCATGCCGTGCCATGCTGCACCTTGTCTAGCCAAGCCGCACCGCAACTTGCCTTGCCTTTCTAAACCAAGACGCACCCTGCCTTGTCTTGCCTTGCTGCACCTTGCCTTGCAAAGCTGTGCCTTGCCATGCCTTGCCAAGCCAAGCCACACTGCACCTTGCCATCTGCACTGGGCCGCACCTTGCCAAACCATGATGAGCCTTGCCAAGCAAAGCTGCGCTGCACCTTGCCAAGCGATGCCTTGCCTTGCCTTGACAAGTCAAGCCAAGCCCCACCTTTCCCTGCCAAGGTAATCCACGCTGCACCATGCCAAGCCAAGCCACACCTTGCCTTGGCTTGCTGGCATGGAATATCCTATCCCTAAAATCTGTATGTTCTTCTGCGACAAAGTAAATCTTCAGAAGTTATGAAATACTCCAGGAAGAAGAAAATGAATTAAATTTAATCCACTCCCAGTTGCAACTAATTCTTCTTCTCAGGACAATGTATATTAAACATGAGAATGCCATTAACCATATGCTGTTCGATGCTCTTATGCTTTTCAGGATCTGTAAGGTGTCACACATAACAAAAGTTCACAGAAACTCAGATATTTAAATGTTGTATTTCATAGCTGCATTTGTTAGTGCAAAAATTCATCAAAATTCTCTGCACATCATATGGACAGTATGTACACAATGTAAAAAGCAATAAGCAAATCTATGAAGATTTAATAAGACCTCAGAAAGGAAAACACTGCTTCTGTATTTGTAGAAAATTTATAAGAATCTCATATACAAATGATTTCTATATTAATTAAAAACAACAACAACAACAAACTCACAAAGCTATAAAAACTAGTGCTCATATTTCCTGGCAAGTCAATCGTTCTTTCAGACATCAAGAGATGACCTCTTAAGACCCAAAGATTTATCAAGTCAGCAGTTTATTCCCTCAGGCCACCATCTTCAGCCTCTTCCTCTTCCAGTCACGTCTATTGAAGGACTTTGCAAAACCCCATGAGAAAATGGACTAATCTACTTCTTTCTAAAGGACAAGAATGATGCCTATACTGACTGTGCTCTATGGGATGAGAAAGCTAATAAAGGAAAGAAGACTGTCTATTTGTGAAAGATTAGTGTGATGTTTGTATTATAAGAGACAGAGTTAGAGTGCTGCAGCTGTCAATCAGAAAAGGGGTATTCTTGCCCAACATCAGCAACCAATACTGAGAAATTTTCAAGTAAATTAATACACCTTTTTATTTTATGTCTAAAATATCTCTGGATTGAAACAAAAGTCAAAGGACTGTTTGCATTTGCATTAAAAAATAAGCTTTAATATTCCTTCTCTCTCCTCTCCCCCGTGTCAGTTGATTCATTAACAGATATACATATAACTATTTAAAGTAAAAAATAAAAATAAAAAAGAGCCTCCCCTTCTCCCCTTAAAAGTACTCTTATTCATTTGTACTGTATAATTGACCATAAGTTTCCTATTGCTATCCGCTTAAAAAAAAATCACATTGATATTAGTAAATATTGCCACTGTGAAAAAGAAACGGCAATACAGATATTACAGTACCTTCATTAACATATATACTGTACAATTTCTTACCAAATAACCTGGTTGGGGTAATTACATGGAATGAAATAAGAAATTATATCTCTTTTAGCCAATTAACCATTTCCAATAAATAAATCCAAACAATCTCTTTACCTTTAAATGAGTGAAAAAATCTACATTCTTGTCAGTAGTCGAGGCCAACTGCCTCAGAACTGGCGCAGCCACAGCTGCAGCACCCGACCATGACTTACAGGGGGACCTCGGGCCCTTGCTTCACCAGGGGTGGTCCGGGACAGCAGGACCCGGACAGCAGCATGACCATGCCACACCTGCCAGCTCTCACAAGAGAGGCTGACGGGGAGTGGGCATTGCCAGGGCAATGCTAACTGCACCCAGGCCTGGGAACTTCCCTCAGGAGGGCGGTGACTCCTTGCTGCCCACCTTGAGAAGGGGGGGAGTGACCAGTGGGTGAGAATCACCCACAGCGTGCTGCAGTGGTGGGTGTGGGAGTCTGTGGCAGGGCACAGGGATTCTGTCCCTCCTCCCTTTCAAGTCTGTCCTATCTTCTCTGTGACCGCAGTTTTTACCATGGTCTCCACCAGGCAGAGAGCTTGCCCCAAAAGTATGTGGTGACCCTAATAGAGGGCCTGTCCAGAACCATAGCTATACAGGTCTCTGCCTGCAGGGAGTGCCAGAGCCTGGTGCTGCTGGAGGAGGTTGGTAGGTATTCCACCTGTGTGAGGTGCAAGCAGGTGGAAGATCTGGTCAGTTTGACGGCAGAGCTGAAAAAGTAGGTTGAGAGACTGAGGGCCATCAGGGACTGTGAGTGGGAGGTTGACTGGTGGAGTAGCTCCATGGTGTGCCAGAGGGAAAGGCAACAGGGAGATACCCCACAATTGGTAGTGGACCCCCTGCCCTGTCCCTGCCGGGCAGAGGAGGGGAACCTGAGGGATAGGGAGGCTTGGGAGAGGGTCCCTGCTCGGAATCGTGGGTGAGCCTCTCCTCTGGTTCCCTCGCATCCCCATGTCCCCCTAGGCAATAGGTTTGTAGCAGTGGACTTTGAAGGGGAGGTAAGAGGGGAGTCATGTGAAGGTTCCTCCAAGAGGTTACCAAGGACGAGGCAGTTGACTCCGTGCATTCAGACTGCCTCTGCCAGGAAAGAAAGAAGGGTGGTTGTGGTAGGTGACTCCCTTCTCAGAGGAACAGAGGGACCCGTTTTCAGACCAAACCTGAGCTGTAGGAAAGTGTGTTACCTACATGGGGTTCGGATCAGGGACATAACTAGAAAACTCCTGGAGCTGGTTCACCCCACTAATTACTACTTATTCCTCATAGTTCGGGCAGGCAGTGATGAAATCACTCAGAGAAGCCTGCAAACTGTGAAAAGAGATTTCAGGGATTTATAGCATATAGTTCAAGGAGCATGACCGCAAGTCATATTTTGTTCTATTCCTTCTGGGAAGGTGAAGGACATGGAGCAGGCTAGGAAAACAGAGATAATGAATAATTGCCTGAGAAGCTGGTGTCAAGACAGGAACTTTGGGTTCACTGACCATGGGGCAGTTTACTTGACCCCTGTCCTGTTGTCAATGGATGTAACTCACCTGTCTCAAAGGGGGAAACGAATCCTAGTGCAGGAGCTAGCAGGACTTGACAAGAGAGCTTTAAATTAGCTACAAAGGGGAAGAGGGTAAAACAGGGCTCTCCAGAGAAGTGCCTAGACATTGAGGCCCTGGAGCGTGTCCAGAGAAGGGCAACAAAACTGGTGAGGGGTTTCGAGCACAAGTCTTATGAGGAGCGGCTGAGGGAGCTGGGATTGTTTAGTCTGGAGAAGAGGAGG
The DNA here is from genome assembly GCA_011076525.1 of Nettapus auritus. Classification (NCBI taxonomy): domain Eukaryota; kingdom Metazoa; phylum Chordata; class Aves; order Anseriformes; family Anatidae; genus Nettapus; species Nettapus auritus. The sequence goes on from CM021765.1 coordinate 99,562,194, forward strand.
CTCAGGGGAACCTCATTGTGCTCTACAATTTCCTGAAGGGAGGTTGTGATGAGGAGGGGCTAGGTCTCTTCTCTCAGATAACTAATGATAGCACTCAAGGAAATGGCCACAAGTTGTGCCTGAGGAGATTTAGATTAGATATCAGGAAAAAAACTTTTTATCTCAAAGAGTGGTCAGGCACTGTAATGGCCTGCCCAGGAAGGTGTTGGAGTCACCATCCCTGGCGGTGCTCATGAAGTACCTGGACAAGATGCTACAAGATACGATTTAGTAGCTTAGTAGGTAGTATTGGTAATATGATAGGAGGATGGTTGGAATAGATCATCTTGTAGGTCCTTTCCAATCTTGTGTTTCTATGATTCTGTGATTTCTTTTCAGGCACCTGAGTAGGTTGGTCTGTTTGGTGATCTCCCTAAAGCCATGTGTTCATCTCTTTCAGCCAACCTCGTGTACATTTCCATCTGACTTTTCTTTAAAATACAAACAAGAATTAACTTAATTCCCTTTTCTTCATATCCCTCTACTGTGAGATTTTTCCTTTTAGTCATGGCAGACAGCGACTAATTTTCAGGTTCAGAATTGCCCCATTATCTACTCTGCTGGCTGCTACGGTACTGAAAAAGTGTTACCGTGGGGAAGGATAGAAATCAACCTGCAGTGCTCTGATAAGCAATCCTTTATGTTTATTTTTCAAAATGCTATATACCCTGTCAGTTTAGGAATCTGACACGTGAAAATACATGAGTCAAGCCAATTCAAAGAAGAGTGATTTTTGTCTCAACCAGTTTTGATTAATAAATACTAAATGTTAAATAAATACATTAATTAATTAATTATTATTATTATTAATAATAATACAAATCTGCCTTATTCTTTGTTTCTAAATTAAGAAAGAAGATATGACCACGTAAGTTATTTTAGTGCAAGGAGTTCTGGTATGCACTGTACTGAATCTGGAGGGAGACTGGATTCCCCACTGCCAACAATGCAGAACTTGAGTGCATCAGTTGAAATGAAGAAGCAAGAACAAGCAAACACACCACCTAAAAATATGGCAGGATAATCACATTTTTAATTCTTTAGCAACTATATTAGGTTTCACAAATCATAATGGGATAAGCTAGCAACAACACTATGCAAGTATTCACCTTTTGTTTCAGTTCTGGCATCTCCTACCCTTTATAGTTAGAAAGTGCCAGTACAGATCCTTGTAACTTCATGGCAGGAACTAACCACTCCTGAAGCTTTCCATTGATCCAGGCAGGACATTTTGAAAGTCCCGTTGTGTGCCATCAGTCAGTAGCCACTTTGTGGACTACATAGTGACCTTTCACACTCCCACAGCAGTGCTGAAAGTACCAAGACTGTGTGTTTGAGGGCCTTCATGAGCAGTAAAAACACTGCAAAAATGATAGACTTAATTCATTTGCTTTCTCTAACAACTTTATTGTGAAATATTTAGGTTTCTGCTTCTCTGAAATTTCAGAGAACCCTGAAGAGTGCATTAATGTCTTTCCACAATTGCTATTTGTCAACTAAAGAAAAACATATTAAGTTTGAATGGTCAAATGAAGACTTATTAGACCACTAAAAGGAATATTGAAGCTTAATACAAAGAAAAGGTAATAAAAACATGCTAGTGAGATGAAGATCATTCAATTTAACAAAAAATCAGGCTAAGTTCCCATTTCCCCACTGAAGTACTAGACATACGAGAAGATGCTTACAAATGCACAAGATGCATATTAATAAGTCTTCTCTTTTAATTAATTTGCTGGATACATAGAAAGTCTGAAAATCTGTCAAAGTGCTTGGGTCAGTCAAGTTAACACTGAGGATCCATTCACAAGCATGTAAGACAGAATTCTTTATAGGAAAACGAAGTGTATTTGTAATGTTGCAGTGTATCCTGAGGAGGTTTTCAAGCAAATCACCATATAAGAAGTTTGTTAAGTCATAAATCCTGGTTTTATTTGCTATCTCAGACACCAGTAACAATATGTATATTTTAATTTAACCATCTGACCAAAACATCTGCTACCTGTTGTTATATTTTGGACCTTGAAATCTGCCTTCTTTTCAGTAGATCCTCACTACGTGTTTTACAGTCTGCAAGTGGCATAAAAATACATAGCTGATGTTACTTAGTATTGGACTGCATGACTTCCCATTGTCTAAGGCAGCAAATCTTTTTTTTCTTTTTTTTTTTCTTTCTTTCTTTTTTTTTTAAAATTCATCACAGAACATAAGGATGCTTCCATAATCAAAGAACACAACTAAACCATCTACAGAGACACTCACAGCTTACAAATGCCTTTTTTCCTATGTTTTGTTCCATGAGAGTAGCAGTCAATAAAAGCACTGTCTCTGCAATCCTTCCACTAAACAACTCTCTCAAGCCCATTTCTGCATATCCACTGTTGACTATAATGAAATTGGCTAGATTAATGCTTTGAATGCATTTTTGTCTGCAGCTCCTATGTTAGCACTGTGTTTTTTTCTGGTTTGCTGTGATATATATTCACTGTAGAAGATAGAAGCTGTTATTATCATTGATAAAATTCTGTCACTATATGACAATTTTGCAAAGAAAACTAAAATGTATATAAGTTGATGTAATCTCAGGGATTCATCAAGAAATCTAAGAGAAGATTTCAAGTCTTACATTGACCCAAAAGGGTTATATAAATTCTCATAGTCACTTTTTTTAGCACTTTCAAAGGTGTGGTAACTACCGAGAGGTAAGAAATAGCAGACTCCTAAAACACATTTAAGCTGTAAGTTCTCCCTATGGTCTGGTGTATTTAAGCAGAAATGAAAAAAATTCATACTCATTTCTACACCATATCTCCCTATCTTACATACTAAAAAGAAATACTGCTTTTATGATTACAGGGAAACTGTTGAAAACATCATAAACCATCTGCAGTATCTCATTCATATGAAAATATAAAAATTGTTTCAGAAACCAGATCCCAAATAATGTCTGAGAGCAGTGGAAGATCATTTCACACTGGTCAGTGTCATCTGAGACATTCCTTCATTACCTCAAAGTCCCACCAAAGTCTCACTACCTCAGTCAACTTCATCTCACCCACTAATAATAAAATCTTTAACACATCTAAGTTGCATGTTGCTCCACACAGAGTTTTGCCATGAACTTCAGTGCAACAACTGGGTTTTCAGCAGGCTGAAGTGAAATAGTGCTAGAAACATGACTACAGCCATAGAATCATAGAACAGTTTGCGTTGGGAGGGAACTTAAGGATTACCTATTCCAAACACACTACCATAAGCAAGGATGCCACGCACTACATCAAAACACCATCCAAACTGACCTTGAACAACTGCAGGGATGGGGCAACCACAACTTTTCATGGGCAAGTTGTTCCAGTGCCTAACCACCCTGTGACTAATCAGAATCTCCCTTCTTTTAGTTTAAAACCATTCCCCCTTGTCCTATCATTATCTGCCCATGTTAAAAAAACAAATAAAAAATTGCTTACATGTTCCATACACTTCTGTTTTCCACTTGCTGATCCTTCTTTTTCAGTTTCCTTCAGGGCTCTGTTTGCTCATTTTTTTTTTATTTTTTTTTCTGTATATTACCACGTCCTCTCTACTATAGTCTAACTCACCAGGGAAACCAGGGAAATATAACCTCTAATGTAGTTTATTTCTTTGTTTGTTTGTTTTGCTTTTTTTTTTTTTTTTTTTTTTTTTTTTTTTTTTTTTAAGATCATAAATTACATAGTCTTTCAATAGAATTTGAATTACTTGTGGCTGCACATTTGCAGGCATTCAGTTCTGGACCCTCATTGAAATCAAAAGGTCATTTCAGGCTTTGGAAAATATATGATTCAAAACACTTGGCACTAACTTTAGATTCTTTAATTTTAATGAATGTGTCTGTATGTTTTCTGCACAAATAATGAAGGACATTATGGCCTAATAACTAAAATATATATTTTCATGCGAACCACTATGGTAATTCCAATTAATTGATCAAATTCTAGCAAAACCAGAATTACTGAAAAAAAAAATAAATATCTAAAAGTACGGGGAATGTTGTTTTAGTTCTTCACTACCTGAAAGTGGACTGAGTTGTTTTAGGTAGTTAATTTAACATCTAAATCTATCTTATAAAGGAGTTGAAAATATTCTGAATGAGAACTAATTCTCTTTTACAAGAACGCCTTCCTAAGAAGAGAAATATTACTCTCATATCAATATGTCTTAATTTCAGCATTACTACCAAAGGATCTAGTCCTCTAACTAACAATATTTATGTAAGATTTTTCTTTAAATTCTTAACAAAAGGATGATTCTGTCCATAACCAGCCTATCTTTCTTATTAAGGTGGTAAATTGATTTTTTTTTTTTTTTCCTTTGGAAATTAACAACTTTAACAATTGGATAGAAACAGTCAAAAAGACAGCCTTTAGGCATTCCTTAACATTTGCATTAGTTAACTGATAAAACGTTAAGCCTTTCTTCAAGGTTCCAAAATGCAAATAAAGATGTCCTATACCAAAAGGAGTACTGTTGAACTGGAGTAGATCTGGCATTCTGTCAGAGACAGTTTTCCTTGGGGGCTTTTTCATTGCTTTAACACTAATCTGTGACAAAAAAGCCTTGTCAGATTCTTATTGCATTTAAGAAGCTTTTGGTGAGATTTGTATTGATTTGGAATAAGGCAACTGACAACATTGCAATAAATTTTTACTACTTAGTACTGATCAATATGGATTTTTTCAACCTTTCTCAGGAAAATTGCTTTCTATTGCTTCAGATATGTCCAAGCTACCTGTAAACTAATTATATCTCATGCAACAGGTCATGCACTTTATCTAGTTCTAATCTATGATGTCATAGATTACAATTTTTAAAAGTCTAGAAAAAAAGAAGTGACTACAACTAAAAAAAAAATGAAAATCCACTGTCCTAATTGGACGATGTAAGTAGCAGTCAGTGTCATTAACTGTGAAAAATAATTGCCAGGTAAAATGCTGTTGTTGCATCAGAAACTGGAAGTTTCTACTGCTACAGTACTCATACAGGCTCTACAAGGTTTTTCCATAACCTTGTTATCAGCTTTGGGACATTTTACTTGTGATTTACGTTACTCAGCTAAAGATACACCATCAAAATTTACACTTGCACTTTAACTCTGCAAGGAATGTACTCAGCTGTGTGTAAGAAAAGAGTACATCTGTGATATTTGGCAGACAGTGATGTTGAGATCTCTGCCCAAACTGATATCTGAATCACATGTGCTAATGAAGCATAGGCTGTCTCTCCATGACCAAGTAATGTGGATCTAGAAGAATGAAAGCCACACACAAGATGTTGAGGACCTGGTATCTATATTATCTATGTTTCAACGGTTTATCTGGGACCAAGTCTAGTCTCATTCTTGACACCTATTTTTTCACAGATGGAACTGGTATATCGTGCATCTTTCAGGTTAGTCCACGATAAAGGAAGGCTATTTATACTTATCAAGATATTGATGCAAACCAAAACACAGCAATTTGGTAACAGTCTCATTGGCTCATGAGGGAAATTCTGACAGAGAAGAATTTGCAGAAAAGCAGAAGAAACCTAGACATATTTAACATTTTAGCAGAGGTCATGATGAATGAATGTATTAACAGAAAACATTTCTTTATTCGCCCCCCTGCAGCAAACTGTTATTATAGGGACTAAAATGAACTGGTAGCCTTACCTTGCCATCAGAGCATATCTGATCAAAGAACAAATTCAGTGCTTCTGAATTAGTGATAAAACTCTCTATATAAGCACTACATAATATGTGTTGTGACACATATGCATTTCTTTATCAATTCATCTTTAGAAAAGAAAAAAAAGAAATGTTATTCCTTTAAAAAAATACATTTTCATCACAGATGTTTTTAAAATATCTCCATTGTATGGAAAATAACTGTCAAACATAATACATTTATTTATTAAAGTTACAGTGAGGTTATTAACTGTGGTTGTGTCACTGTGTGGATATCCATCTACTTTCTGACCTGTCCAGTTGTGTCTAGGAGCTGGAAGCCATTGTGCAGCACACGGGCTATGACTTGGTTGCCATCACGGAAACGTGGTGGGACCACTCTCATGACTGGAGTGCTGCCATGTCTGGCTATAGGCTCTTCAGAAGGGACAGGCAGCACAGAAAGGGTGGTGGAGTGGCTCTCTGTATTAGAGAGCGTTTTGATGTCGTTGAACTTGAGGCTGGCAATGACAAGGTGAAGTCGCTATGGGTTAGGATCAGCGGAGAGGCCAACAAGGAAAGCATCCTGATGGGGGTCTGTTATAGACCGCCAAACCAGGATGAGGGGGTGGGCAAGGAGTTCTACAGACAGCTGACAGAGGTTGCAAAATCAACAGCGCTTGTTCTTGTGGGGGACTTTTAACTTCCCAGACGTATCCTGGAAGCACAACACAGCCCAGAGAAAGCAGTCCAGAAGGTTTCTGGAGAGCGTGGAAGATAACTTCCTGACGCAGCTGGTTAGTGAGCCTACCAGGGGAGGTGCCCCGCTAGACCTTCTGTTCACTAACAGAGAAGGACTGGTGGGAGATGTGGTGGTCGGGGGCTGTCTTGGGCAGAGTGACCACGAAATGGTAGAGTTCTCGGTACTTGGTGAAGTCAGGAAGGGGACCAGTAAAACCTCTGTCTTGGACTTCCGGAGGGCTGACTTTGAGCTGTTCAGGACGCTAGTTGGCAGAGTCTCTTGGGAGGTGGTTCTGAAGGTCAGAGGAGCCCAGGAAGGCTGGGCGCTCTTCAAGAAAGAAGTCCTAATGGCTCAGGAGCGGTCTGTCCCCACATGCCCAAAGACGAGCCAGCATGGAAGAAGACCGGCCTGGCTGAATAGAGAGTTGTGGCTCGAGCTTATGAGAAAAAAGAGGGTTTATAATCTTTGGAAAAGAGGGCGGGCCAGTCAAGGGGACTACAAGGATGTTGCGAGGCAGTGCAGGGACAAAATTAGAAAGGCCAAAGCTCATCTGGAGCTCAATATGGCTACTGCTGTTAAAGACAAAAAAAAAAAAAAAAAAAGTTTTTATAAATACATCAATACCAAAATGAGGACTAAGGAGAATCTCCACCCTTTACTGGATGTGGGGGAAAACTTAGTTACCAGAGATGAGGATAAAGACGAGGTGCTTAACGCCTTCTTTGCCTCAGTCTTTAGCAGCAAAACCAGTTACTCTCTGGACGCCCAGTACCCTGAGCTGGTGGAAGGGGATGGGGAGCAGAATGTGGCCCCCACAATCCACGAGGAGATGGTTGGCAACCTGCTACAGCACAGGCTGGACCGATGGGCCGAGGCCAACGGTATGATGTTCAACAAGGCCAAGTGCCGGGTTCTGCACCTGGGGCACAACAACCCCAAACAGAGCTACAGGCTGGGAGATGGGTGGATAGAAAGCTGCCTGTCAGAGAAGGATCTGGGAGTATTGGTTGATAGTCGGTTGAATATGAGCCAGCAGTGTGCTCAGGCAGCCAAGAAGGCCAACAGCATCCTGGCTTGCATAAGAAGCAGCGTGGCCAGCAGGTCCAGGGAAGTGATTGTCCCGCTGTACTCGGTTCTGGTGAGGCCGCACCTTGAGTACTGTGTTCAGTTTTGGGCCCCTCACTACAAGAAGGACATGGAGGTGCTTGAGCGAATCCAGAGAAGGGCTACGAAGCTGGTGAAGGGTTTGGAGAACAAGTCTTACAAGGAGCAGCTGAGGGAGCTGGGACTATTTAGCCTGGAGAAGAGGAGGCTCAGGGGCAACCTTATTGCACTCTACAGGTACCTGAAAGGAGGCTGTAGCGAGGTGGCGGTTGGTCTATTCTCCCACGTGCCTGGTGACGAGGGGGAATGGGCTAAAGTTGTGCCAGGGGAGGTTTAGGTTGGATATTAGGAAGAACTTCTGTACTGAACGGGTTGTTAGTCACTGGAGTAGGCTGCCCAGGGAAGTGGTTGAGTCACCATCCTTGGAGGTCTTTAAAAGATGTTTAGATGTAGATATTAGGGATACGGTTTAGTGGATGATTTGTTAGCGTTAGGTCAGAGGTTGGACTCGGTGATCTTGGAGGTCTCTTCCAACCTAGACATTCTGTGATTCTGTAATATTGTCATTTTAAGTCTGAAAGTGTGCCTTCACAACCCACATCCTCCTCAGACAGATGTGGATGTTTGCTTTGGCATGACCAAAACCTACCATACTGTGAGATAAAAGGTCTTATTTTAATTACTTTTGTAAAGTTTAAATAATCTCTTTTGCAATTTGGGCAGGACTATCTCAAGGAGGAACTCAGAAATTCTTAAAATGTCTTGTACTTGTGATGCCACAAGCACATGCACAACATGTCAGAGTCATCAGGCTGCCATGAGGACCTCACCTCTTCTAAAGCCAGTAAAAATTATTACTAATTACTACAAAAATTAGTAAAAATTATTACTAATTTGAGAAATACTGTTTGAGATACAGTTCATAAAAGTACACTATTATAGTTATATTTAATTGACATCTAACAATTGAATTATTAACAAGAGTTTAGTTTTAATTGTATTTTATATATAAGATTCCTATTAAAACTGTTTCTGGTCAGTTTGAGGTGGAAGATATACCTGCTATCAAAATCAGAAAAGGCACATATGTTAGTTTCATTTCTTAAGCAAATGACCTGACTTTCTGAAAACAAAGACTTTCTATTCATCTGAACATGCTATAATATATCTTATGAGGGATACGTGCAAAATCTTGCATGTCATAGTTCACTTTGGTTTGATAAAAGAGGTTTCAGCCTCTGCCAATATCTGTTCAAAGCTGAATTCTAGTGCATATTAATGCATACAAAAGACTATGCCAAAGAAAATACGTTTACTGGACAGCAAGCATGAGTCAGTTACTATTGAGAACAAAACTCATTACTTTGCTGCTATGTAAACTATGGATTAAACATGAAAGTTAAAAATAAAAAGATAATAAAAATAAAAATAAAAATAAAAAGATAAATAAAAAGAAAGAGGAACAGAAAAGAAAAAAAAAGATGGAAAATAGAAGATGCTAAAGCAGAGTAGATATTTTCTTTATTTCCAATTTCTGTACATTCTTGAATAAAACAGGAAGTTAAGTCAAATTCATCACAGTAAGATGTTAGTCACAAAACGGAGTTCTTTCAGTATTAAGGAAAGAAAATCACACCGTTGCTTTCACCAGTAAAGAGGAGGAAGCTAGAACTGCTTCTGCCAATAGAGGTTTTTTTGTTTTTTTTTGTTTGTTTGTTTGTTTTGTTTTGTTTTTGACATTATTCTGATTGTTCTAAGGAATCACTAGATGAAAGAATGGCAGAAAGTTTTAATGGACAGAAAAAAAACACACAAAAAAAACAAAAAAAAACAAAACACACACACACACACACACAAAAACACAACAACAAGAAACCTCTGTCATCACAAAGGTAAATTTTGTCAAGCACATCCATTTCTCACCGTTAGAACAATTGTCAGTTGAATGTCTTTTTTTCTGGTATTTTTCACATGCAAGGGATGCAGAAGTTACTTTAAACGTATTTATTAAAGCTTAGTGAAAATTAAAACTCGGTGAGTTGGACCTACCTTTTCCTATAATTTTTTCCCTTACAGACTTAAAAATAGAATACTTTCTCTCAAATAGAATTTTACATCAAGAAAACTATCTTGAGTTAGCTTGTGTTGCAGAACACATGGCTTGAGTTAGAGGTACAGATAAGTGTAACATAAATAAAATGTTTACCTATTTTTCAATGACGGTCTTCAACAATGCTTTTACATGGTGATCTTAAAAAGCCAAAGGTCACTAAGGGAATTTTCTCAGGTTCTTCCCAATTTCTGAAACTTCCCTGAGAATTTTTGTTGTTGTTGTAAGATGCTCTTGACTGTGGATATTACATGCAATTGAGAGCATCACTATTTTCAGAAATCTTTTTTTTTTTTTTTTCAAATCTCTATAAAACCATAAATCTGTATCAAGTAAAATGAAATACCATCCCAAAGATATAAGTGTAAACCTCTATTTCTTTATATAAGTTGTTAAATAACTCTCTAAGTTTCTAATCATAATGGAAGTATAATATATGAACAGTCGGCCATTTTACCCACAGGCAAATCATAATGACACTCCCTCTAATTAAGCCATGACTTCATTAAAGTGTTTCTCATTATCATTTGCAATATTTTATGATAATTATCTGTCTTTTATATAACAAATTAAATTAATGTTTTTAATAACACCTTTAACCTTAGCTTAGGTAATTCTGAATGACAAACAATGTAATGAGTACAGTTAAATGCATACTTCAATTGCCCATCACATTAATTATTTTATAATGAAATAATTTAGTAACTCATTATTATTATTATTATTATTATTATTATTATTTGCATTGCAATTAAACATGCAATATGCTTCATGAGCAATGTTAATACAGGCTTAAACTAGTTCAGTTGCATTAGAGTGTTTATAAAATATCAATATTGAAGGCTTTTGCAAGTGATGTTTAATTTTTTTTCCTATTACACTGTTCTGATTGAATTTGATTATGCTATAGAAGCAAAACAAAAGCTCAGAGTCCCACTTTTCCATCAGAAAACTATGATATCATATCAGCAAAGTAGTATCAACACTAGGGTCTAAAAATGATGTTGAAAGTCACAAGACTTAGACAAAACAAAATGAGCCTTCTATGACTTAGATCTATACCAGCTACTTTGAGGACACCTGGTACCATTGCTTTGATTCTCCTATAACTAAATTATTTGAATTATAAACCTTAAATGCTCTTGTGGCAAACCGAACTTTGCCCAGCCAGACATGATTTTAGGAGTAAGGCTCACAGGCCAGAAGCCTTCAAAGTCTGACTATAGGACATGCACTCAAGTTCACTGAAGTTTATTCACAATTTCCACACTACCCCTTTATCCAGGCACAGTAGCTTGTCTTAAGCAGTATGGAGTTAAACACTATTAATTAGTAGCTAGTGTAAAGTCCTTTATTTTGCCTAATCAGAACTCTATCAGATAGCAAACATACAAACGAGCAAGAACACATTTTATATAATCACTTCTACGTCTTCCATGCACAAAGAACAGTTTTAAGCATAACAGTTTAAGAAAGCAAGTCAAAGAGAAACTAAAAGAATTTTTCTTCTTTCTGACAAATCACACAATAGCTCTACCACACTGGCAGAACTAGAATAAGGCTTATAGGATGTCAATTGCAGGATAATTCAGGGATAGTTCTGGAAAGTAAGTGTGAGGAATATCTAGGTATTTTCCTTGAAATTTGAATAAATATTATTACTATTATTAGTAATAATGAGTCTGTTTACTACTTCATCCATTTTAATCAAACTGCTATTGCACTAATATAGAAGCAGCATAGATTAAGTTTATCTTGACTATGTTGTTATGGATTTATGGGTTTATGGGTTTATGACAAACAGCTTCTGCTTGATAGCATTCTTAATGTTACAGCTGCTACAGGTGTCACCAAGCCATTTGCAGTTTTCTTAGCACTTTTAAATCACAAAATATTTGCTGTAGAATTTGTTTGAAGCTGAATTGTGACATACATACAACAATTTCACACAACAAGAAATTTCAGAAGAGGCATGCTTACAACTCTCTGAAAATATTATTCATGTGACCAAAGGACTGTACTTGCTAGAAGTACAATTGGTTTTCCATCACTGTAAAATTCATCATAGAGCCTTTCGATGAGTCTTTCATCTCAGTGAACAATTTAACTGACACTGGCATCTAAATATGTCTAGGCATGTGTTGTAATATCTGGATAGACTTGACCATGCAATGATCATAACAGAAATTTCCATTAAATATAGAACCATCAATTTTAGGTAAAACTTCCCCATATTCATAACAAAGAACATAGATGCATGTTCTAACGTGACACTGATCTACTAGAAGGGCTGGAAGGAGGATCTTGGGAACTGCAGATCTGTCAGTTTGACCTCAGTGCCGGGGAAGTGGTTGCAGAATTAATTTTACGCAATTTTAATATTGCAGCAATATAGGATTTATTTTGTAGTTTTGTGGTAAATAAGAAGCTTAGATTGTATTGTTTTTAACAAGACAATAAACATTTAATCATCAGCCAATTTAACACAAATATTTCAACAGAAACTGCTACAATAGAAACAGTGACTTAGTCAAAGATTCAAGAATGTCAGGGTTCATCAGAGACCTGCTGCAGGTCCCCTGGGTGGTTAATAAAATCAGTTGTGTGCTTCCAAAATTCCCCTTAGGGTGAATTACTTACCCTGCTCCCCTATCGGTATCTGTCCACAGATGAACTTGTTCCTCAAGGAGCCAGATCTGAGATGCACTTCCCCTCAGGGGTATCCTGAGAAGTATCCCAGCTCAGGGATGAGATCAAAGGTACACTCTGCTTCAGTCTATACAGAGTTCAAGGGACTCTTTGTTTAGGACTTTCACAGAACCACAAGCCAAATGGCAGTTAGTACTTTTCCATCCTGGCTATGGTTCAGATAAGGTAATTTTGGTATTTTTCACCAACTCTGCCATTCCATTACCTTCCAGAAAGTATAGCTGTGTACAGATCTACAGCCCCAGATCCGGCTACTGTCCAGGCTGCAGGTTTGGAAATGTGATCAAGGAGTGCCTATTCATATTCCCTCTTTATGCCCATTGCCTATTGACAATGGAGGACTGATGTAACCTTAGTTAATCTTGAATCATAGCCAAGTTGAGGGAAAAAGCTACTCCACCACAAGGGTTGCAGCCTGCTGCAATCACTGGAGAGGTCAAATAGGCTTTTCTCTGGCCACTATATTTATAAGTTAAAGTGACTGGTCCATAGTCAGGTGGATATTCCTTACCATGTTCTGGAACTCCGAAGTGCAAGGAGCAGTAACATCAAGGCCTACTGTGGCTCAGAAACCTGAGCAAGACTTAGGTCAATTGCAGGAGTAAAGTGTACATACCACTCTCCACCCTGTGACTGCAGTCAGTTCACTTTATCCTCACAGTGTGGCTGTGCAGTTAACTCTGTGGGATAAATGTATTGGTGAATGATTTATTCTTGTATGTGGGTGGTTTTAAGAATCATTATTAGTATGAGCTAAAGCACAGTGCTTATTCCTTTGTTTTCACATGCCCATTTGTATAAACTGGAAATCTAAAGTGTTGTATAAATGAGGGGTGTACTTTCAGCAGCACAACTTGTCTAATCATCCTCCACACCTCAACCAAACCTGGACATATAAACCAATGGTTTAACAGTAAATATAAAACAATCAGAGTAGAATCACAATAGGGTATAGAGTCAGGTTCGATATTCCTGTTGCCACAGGAGACCATCCAAAAAGGACTTCCTGTCTTTGATGTTCTCCATCCCTTTTGACTCCCCCCAACACTTGATGTATTTCTTCGCTGTCATTATAGACTGTGATAAGTCTTTTATCCTGTTTTCTATGCTTGATGCAGGAGGCTCACAAGATCAGGATAGTGGAAGAGTCACTTGACTAGGGTCAAATTCATTCCAATATGTAGTGGTTGCATTTCGTGATATAGAATATAAGCAAAAGATATATTGTGTGTTATTATGGTGCAGAGAAATTAAAATCACAACTGAAGATTATAGAAAAGATACATATGCATAAGTCAGAGTGATTGGTTACACTATAAACAACATCATGTATTATTAACAAGGATTTACTTGATGTTCACTTACATGCACATCCTTTCCCCATATGTATGACCACCATCTCAGTAATTTCATTGGGATGTATTTCAAAAAGTATGTATTTTCAAAAAACATTTGTTTGGGGTCAAGATAAACGTCTTCGGTTTTGATAGTGTTACTCTTCTAAAATAAATCCTTGTTGTTCCCATGCAACACACACATTAACATCAGCAGTTTGCCATTTGGGCATCTGTGTCCTAATGGATACAGTATGTTAATCTATATAGTAATCTTTTATTAATGACAATCAATATATTATAATTAATATATTAATTATTACAATTAATTTATAGATTCTAATTAGTATATCAACCTTGTATTAATACGTGATTTAATCTTAAGTGCAATGATTGGGTACATGCTATATACCAAAGTATTGTGTATTGTTAAGGCAAAAGCTGTGGCCTCAATGTTGATGAAATCAAAAGTAAAATTAACCAAATACCATGAGGATTAGAATTTCCTTTCAAATTTGGTTGTATTCATTTGATACTATCACAGCTCCATTGATTTTTGTCAGTATGCTTCATTTCCATGCATGATGACAGTTGAAGGGTTCAAGTTTATTATTAGAATTTAATCTCACACAGCCACTCTATGATTTTCTAGAGTTGTAATGCTATTAGCATCTGGGACAGTAGTATGAATGCAGCATTTCTGTTTGCCAGCCTGTGTGGTGCTGTAAGAGAAAATAGAGATTAATTTCATTGGGAAATTCCAAGAATGTTACCCTGTTAAAAAGAGAGAGATATTCATTATGCACTGATTTTATGTTTAGTTTTCCTATTAGGTGGATGACTAAGTTCATATTGTTTTAGCTTAAATTTTCACTTATCTCTTTTAAAAATTGTTTTTAAACTATATTGCCAACTTTTGTTTCTCCACATTGGGTGCCTATTTATTTCTTAACTTAATGTTTCCATTGCTGAGCTATTTGCTTCATTCTGTGCTGCTAAAATAACAGCAGATATTTTAAAATTAAATAGTCTTTTAGTTTGCATAGGTTGCTCTTGATGTATTTTCTAATGTGGCTACTCAGACTGAAGATAAAAGTCCTTTCATTTTTTCAAAATGTCATTGTTCTGTTTCTTAAATTCAGTTAAGTTAGGTGTGCAGCTTCTGCTTCTGCTGCTGTTTCTGTTTCCCCCACACTTTTAAGGGGAGTTCCTTTACTATTATTTTTTGTTGGCATAATTTCACATTTTTATGGAGTACAATTGTTTTAAAATTCAGTATGTACAGCATGAATAATTATGGTTGAAATAAATTATTATTATTATTATTATTATTATTTTCCAAATTCAGTATTATTTTAGAAATTGCAACCTATGATAAAAGGTGGAATTCCACCCTTATATAGCGCAGGGACTGTGCAAAATATACACACCATAGCCTCCTTAACAGCTGCAGAAGGTCAAGGAGCAAATGTTGAAACTGGAAAAACCTGGACAAGAGCCTGTACATATCAACACGCAAAGGATGGAATTCATCTCATAAGACATCTTTGTGGAGGCAACAGTATCTGAGTTGAGGAACTGACTATTTTTAAAAGCCAACAGAGAAAAGCAGATACTTTCAAGGGACAGTAATTTTGGTCTACTTAAGATATTCTGTTTTTCTGTTGCCATTTTTGTAATAGACTGTCAAACATGGTAATTTAAAGAAAGGTCTTGCATCAAATAGCTTTCACATCTTATCTGAAATTCTTGGAAAAAGACGATCTCCTGTAAGACTAACCTTTGCTTCTATGTTCCATCAAAAATTTTCACCAGAAGAATTGAAACATTCTATTGCAAAAATGGAGGTGAAAAAAATTATGTATTTTGTAGGTGAAAAAAATTGTAGAAAAACTTATATCAAAACTAAAATCTTGTGTGAAAATATTTATCATTCTGAAAATACATTATTAAATTACTAACCTCTCTATTGTTATAATGATAATGACACATTTTGTTGGTATTAACACTGAATAAAAACAGAATCCTTTTCTTCCTCCTGGAACAAAACAAAAAATTAAGTGTTTTGCACTAGATTTGCAAGAATATAAACAGAAAGTTGTTCTGAATATGAGAAGTACTGTAAAATATGACTTATAGTATATAACTAGAGAATTTTACCTTTCAAACCAAACAAACAAGCATGCGGAAAAGTAGCCAGACACACAGTAGGTATAACATTTGTTCCATTTTAGGATTTATATATACGTATATATATATATATTTGATTTTCTATGCTTTGAACTTCCATTGAAATACTCTCAAAGTACAAACTTTTCTACATGAAATTATTGCTCTTAGCAATTGCTACCTGGTAATTTGGTACTTCAACTTAAAAAACTTCACAACTAAGCTCAAATTATTTTGCAGATTGTTCTGCCAGTGTTATAACAGACAAAATCAGATTTCATTGCTTTGTGTCTTCTGGTTTGATATAACCATTGAGAGAGATACATACTCTAATCTAATCTTTTCCATTTTGGTTAAGCAAATATTAAATAAAGTCCCCGTTGTTTAGGATGACACTGGGCTTCTTGCAAGAACATTTACTACTCCGGACTTGTTCTACATTTTTAAAAATATGAAACCTGGGCTCTTTTAAAGGTAAAACTGAAGCGGTCAGATATAAAGAAAAAAAAAAAAAAAAAAAAAAGTAAAATTAATTGACATTAAGTATAAGTTAGAAAATTTATTCTGTAACAACCTTTCAATTAGTTTGTTACTATTATTTATTATTATATCATCTAATGTACATGTTCCTTTTAATTCAGAATTTCAATAACATGATCTTGCATATGCTTGCATGCATGCACAGATATATCTTTCTGTGTGAGTGTTTTTAATACTACATGTACAGTAAACTCTGCTCTCTTTACAAGCGATTGATCATCTTTAATCTGCAGTGACATCTAATAGAAAAGCCTAAGGAAGATATACAACTTGGTACACATTCTCATGTTCACAATGTGGAACAAAGGGCAAACGTGATACTGAAATGCAGTAGTGGAAGGACAAAGAAGACTGATGCAGAAACTAATCAAAGAAGGGAAAGTTTATTTGTGAAAATACAAACAACAGTTATTGCAAGAAGACACATTACTAATTTGCTATATAATAGCTATCCTTATCTATATAACAAGCTTATTTTATGCTGTTCTGTGAATTTTGTTTTTTGGAATGTCAGTGGTAAAATTCTTATTTCACTAAATTTGAAGCAGGTTTTTAGGAACATCTTACAAGAAAGACATAGCTTGTAATACTTCTGTTACACATAAATCTGCTCCATCTCACTTTTCTCTCTCTCTCTCTTTTTTTTTTTTTTCTCAGACTATGACTTCAAAAAGCATGAACCATGTTTCCTTTTTCTGCATATTCAAGATTTTCCAGGGATGTGGAGAAACTTCATTATAAATGCAGCTGTATGAATACTAACAAAACTTTTATAGGGATGAATCTGAGGTTAAAAACCTCAAGGGTCTGTTTGCTTTCCTCCTTTTCTGAGTCAACATCTACAATCGTACTTATCAAGCTTAGGAATAGAAATATGCATATAACTTCTCTCAGTTATATATAACTTCCTGTGCTATTTGCATAGTTCATTCAGATATAATGCTCTGTTACATCTGTTTTTGAGGAAGATTAATTACACGCATGAACCACATCAGGATGAAAAGGTTTAATCTAATTAACAATTTCCTTTAATCCTAAATATCCTTTCTAGTAGAGATTTTATCAACCATTATTTTAACTACTTAGAACAGATTCATTAGTTTTACTTCAATATCAACATTTTATTTTCAACTCTGTATGTTTGAACTCTAAAGTAAAAAGTGCAGAGAAACTTTTTCCCTCTTTTTAAAGCACTGGAATGACATTTGAGTGGTCTCAGTATACACAGAGCCCCGGTTTCCTAGCATAAGTTTTGTTTTAATATATGCAAATCTAACATGAGATATAAATGTCTCAAGCTCATTGGCACACAAAAAGGATCTTTTTTAAAACAGCAACATTTTTGAACACTTTTTACACTGCTTATGCAGCTTCTTTGGAAGGGCTGTTCTCCAGTGTCTCCTTCTGGACTGAATTGCTCCTCTGCTCTCAACTTTCTTATTCACATTTGGTTAAAGTAGAAACATTCTTAGTAACTATACTTGAAAACTATCTGTATATAAATATGATCTATTAAACTAAAGTTGTTTAGTCTAAGAATTTAACCATGTTTAAAATTCTGTCTGGGAATAACTCAGGAGCTTTCTTTCCTACATTTCTTCCCTAAGAGAAATACATTACATATAGGGAACAAATATTTTACATCAAATACACAAATACATGAAACACTTAAATGCAAAAGCATCATCAGTTTGAAATATTTTGCATTTAGGCACATGGGGCTATTATTGTAAAAGACAGCCATATTTTACTGTCACATTTTCTTCTGTTTGCTACATATTATCTTTGCTTGTCTATTTGAATATGCCCCTGTGCAAAAGTCCATCAAATCCACAAACTGAGGAAACTGCAAGATCAACTAATGACATCTTTTATTCACAGCATAGAAGACCAAAAGCCTCCTGGACTGCATGAAGAAGATCATGTCCATCAAGTCAAATGAGGTAATCCTCCCTCTGCTCAGCACTGGTAAGGTCTGTTGCCAAGCTTCCCAGTATAAGAGAAACAGGGACTCACTGTAGAGAGTCCAGTGAAGGGCAACAAAAATGATTAAAGGACTGTGACTGCATGTCATACAGGCTGGGAGAACTGGGACTGCTCTGCCTGAAACAGAGAAGGCCCAGGCAGATATGATCCACATGTACAGATGCATGATGGAGGAGTAAAGAAGAGGGAGACAGTGGTGCCAGTGACAGTGCAGGAGCTGATGGGCAAAAACTGAAATATGGGAAACCCCATTTAAATATAAGAAAATATAAGAAAAATAAGAAAATACTTTTCTAATGTAAGTGTGGTTGAACACTGGAACAGTTTGTCCAAGTAGGTGGTGGGATCTCCATCTGTGGAGGTATTCACAACCCAGCTGGACACAACCCTGTGCAACCTTCTCTGGCTGATCTTACTCAAGATGGAGATTGGACTAGATGATCTCCAGCAGTGCCTTCCAACTGCAGCAGTTCTCTGATTCTGTAATTACTGCAAAATGGAGGAGAAAACGGTCTTTTCTATTTCATTTTACAAACGAAACAAACACAGTCACAGCTAGAGTGGCATTTAAATGTCTCAGATGCACTAATATATATGCTCGAAGACAATGAATTTTGTTCTCACAATTACCTACCATTGCAAAACATTTGGCAGGATCTTTTCATTTTGATTTGAAGTGGGATTCTATAGCAGATGTATATGTTCAGGTCAGTTTCAAGTCAAAATAAATTCCACTTCATTTTTAAAAACAAAGAATGCTCTCTGATGCTTATTGTCCCACAGTTCACTATACTGAACGTCTTCTACTGAGTTGCCCTGGTCAATTTGAGAAACAAGGGAAAGAAAATTAGCACATTGCCACTTGTATGCCTCATTCACAGCTGTTAATTTATTGAAGTGGTCATTTAAGGCATGAATGATTACATAAGGAAGATTTATTGCACGCTATATATTTCCAGAATTTGTCTCTGCATTTGATATTACTTTATTCACAATGGGAAAAAGTTTAAGTCTAGTAGGAAAAGCATATGCACCACCATATTGTCTAGTTTTATACTTTCAAAATTCCTCAGGCCTAGTACATTTTTCACAAAGCAAATAGTTATATTAATAACAGTAATATTTTATTACTAGTTCAAGTGATCCAATTTAACAGACTTGTTATTTCTGACAGTGAGATTTTTGAGCAGTAACCTTAACCACTGAAAATGATTAGACATACCATATATAATAAAGAATTGTCATTAGTAGGGTGCTTTTGGGGGGGAAAAATGAAAAAAAAAAAAAAAGGAAAGAAAGAAGAAAAAAGAAAAAAAGAAAAAGAAAA
>CM021765.1:99582036-99609384 GCA_011076525.1 Nettapus auritus
AAGAAAAGAAAAGAAAAGAAAAGAAAAGAAAAGAAAAGAAAAGAAAAGAGAAGAAAAGAGAAGAAAAGAGAAGAAAAGAAAAGAAAAGAAAAGAAAAGAAAAGAAAAGAAAAGAAAAGAAAAGAAAAGAAAAGAAAAGAAAAGAAAAGAAAAGAAAAGAAAAACATACATTTCATTCCCAATAACTTAAATACAGCAATTAACATATTATCTGGCAGATCTGCAATCCTCATCATCTTTTCTAAATAGGTAAACTCATCACTGTGCATTTTAAGCTTCAAGATTAATGTATTCCAAGAACACACTAAAGAGTAAAGGTATTTCATGGCTGTCTGATTTTAGGCATATTAGGTTGATGGGAACATCCACCGAAAGTGTAATCCCCTGGAGTGTGAATGTGTGAATAATTTAGAAAAGTGCACAATGCCTGAGGTTTATAGGCATAATGTAATCCAATATTTGTTCAGTGGCATGTCCATGACACTCCAGATAGACTGTAAGGATATTGCCGAGGGCACAGATAGTAGATAGTAGAGTAGATAGTTCACATGTATATGGACTTATTTTTCACTTGAGGTCATTTCTTTGTAAAACAAGGAGAACACCATAATGACTAAAACTTCATTCCAGGAATGCATTAAAAATCAATCACCAAATGTAACCTAATTAAAATATAAAATACAAAACAATACAAAAAAAAACAAAACAAAACAAAACAAAACAAAAGAAACTATGGAATGTGGAAGAACAACTGGGAAGAAAAGAAAACAAACAAACAAAAAACAACCAAAACCAGAACAAACAAACAAAAATGGTAAGCAAGCAAACAACTACAAAAAAGCCAAATAGATTAAGTTCAGTTTTCAACATCTGTGTCACTTAGATGCTTAAATGCCATTGACTTCTAGCAGTGCTCAAGTCTCCTTTGAAAGTGATGTGATCACAGAATTATAGAATGGCTTGGACTGAAAGGGACTTGAAAGATCATCCAGCTGCAACACCCTTGCCATAGGCAGGGATGCCACTCATGAGAACAGATTGGCCAAGTCCCCATCCTACTTGGCCTCCAGGAATGATGCATCCACAGCTTCTCTGGGAAACCTGTTCCAGTTCCTCGCCACCCTTAGAGTGAAGAATTTCTCCCTAATGTCTAATCTAAATCTAATTTTTCTTAGTTTAAGACCATTAAACTCCTATGATCTCCTATGTTGCATAGGTAACATATCATGTATTGTTAATTTCTGACAGAATGTTACACAGTGATAATGTATTATCACTGCCACCCTAGAAATAGCTGGTTTCTTTTCCTTTCTCCCCTAGACCTCTCTATTTGTAGAACATCTGTTCCCATATATTATATAATATTTTGTTTGAGAAAAAGTCACTGAGAATTTAATCTCTAAAGATTCCTGAAACACTAAAATAAATCACAGTATTTTGTGAATCTATGGGAAATTAATATAAAACAGTCTCAGCACATTTTAGTCTACATTGTAGACATCGTTAATATTTCACTATCTATTTGTATTTGACAATTCTGCATTTTAGGATCATAGATTCATCTTCCCTAAGTCTTCCTAAGTCATCTTCCAAATCAGAAGTTACAGAAATATTCAGGAAAGAAATTGATTTAGTTTCTTCTCTTTAAGGCTGACCCTAAAATCTGGATTCAGGTTAGGATTTCCATACCTGCTCCAAATTTTGCACACATGATGGTTTAGCATTTACCTATAGATTCTTATTTAGCTTTTCATATAATTTAGCATTTCTGTTGAAAGTAGGACTTGGTTTCCTTTACCGTTATCTTTAAAATTATGATTGGTGTTATTATTTACTTATCTTTGGTTTGTGCTGTCTACTATAATCTTGGAAAGACACGATGTTGATGAAAGACAAAGCTGGTTGGTGTTATCTTTGTACTACTATTTCAGAATTATTTATATATTACTAAAGGTCATGACATGCTTAGGTTGATTTGTTCATTATTCTTGCATATTTTCTTTGTTGATCTTAATAAAACTTTAGAAAAATTAATATTTACAGACGTTCCCAAGGTGTTAGTTACATGTTAAAAATGAGATATGGACTGTGTTGTTTTATTCCTATATATAGAGTACATATTTATCACAGTAAAATATTTACACTCTATCATTTGCTTATATAAGAACAGAATCAACTGAAAGACAGAACTGGTCTTCCTTATCCATAACATGTGGTGCCTTATGAATTTACTTGTAACTCGGGATATGGTAAAGAATCAGTGCTTTACTTATACATCTGTTTTTCTGATTATTTTATATATTTTATTTATTCAATCTCTGTAAAAGCTATGAGTGACTACAAGAAAAGACTCAGGTGATTCTGGTGAAGGAGAAATAACTCCACAGCAACAATGTCTTCTGCTGAGCATTTTATTAATTTTGTGTACTATCAATCTACTCAGTAGAACTACCAAGTTTATTCCACCACATAGCTGAACCTTGTACAACACACACACAGAGGAATACCCTATTCTGCTATCTCAGTGCAACCTCCCAAACCCCAGTCAATTATTCCTAATATCTGACAAAAACCAAAAGAAGCAGAGCCACACAGGCAACTAGCCCAGCATAAGGCTTTTCATCCACATCACTTCTGTGAAAAAGAGGACAAGGGAGGTTGCTAAATCCTGGTCTGGCACCATGAAATGAGAAATGAGCTCCAGGTCAGGATGTTTCTCCCTGGCTTTGTCAAGCCAGCTGCAAGACTGTTTTTTTGTTGTTGTTGTTGTTGTTGTTGTTGTTGTTTGTTGTTGTTGTTGTTGTTTTAAGAGCAAAACCCAAGTGGGAGAGGAGGAGAGGACAGAGTGGGAGAGGACAGAGCTCTGGAGAGTTGCCCTAGTGAATTCAAAGTTCAGATCCAAAGCCAGCATTCTTGTACCTTAATGCCAATGTGTAACATTGGTTGGATGCATAGTGGCTCTTTTAGTACCCCACTGTATTCAAAAGAAAGCTATGTCCCCCAAAATCAGGCCCACTATAATTTCATTATTTTATGAAGAAAACAGGTACAAAATACCTTAAATGTCTTAAAGAACACTTTTAAACCTGATTAAAAGGTTCAGCTAGACGCAGCTGTAAGTGGACAGGGTGGAATATATAAGGACAGAAGCCGTGTACCAATCTGTACAGTTACAGTTCCTTAGAAGTGTCTGACAACAGTTACTTATTTATCAAAGGTATGACTAATGACAGGATTGAGTATGGATTTATGAAAACATGTGTTGACCCTTCTCTTGAGTAATATTTGCACAAGACAGCTTATCTAAAGATGGCAATATTTCATTCTCTGATACAATTAAATTAGAGACCAGAAAGCTAATTTACCCATTGTTTGTGTTATTTTTCTAATCATCTCTTCTGTTTTAAACACAAAAATTTGGATTTATTCCAATTTACACCTTCTAGGACATGAATTTTAAAAACAGTAAAACTCTAGCTTCATTGAAAGGTCATCTTATAACCCTTATTTCCATATAATGCAGAGGACCAAAGTACACTTTTGAAACACATAATTTAAAAGAAACAAACAAAAACACATGCACACAAACAAACAAAAAACAATGTCAAAAACAAACAAACAAACAAAAAACACCCCTTTGACCGATATCAAGCACAAACAACTTTCAAATACTTTCCCATTCTAATTTATTTGAATTTGGATTTTTTTTTTCTTGATTTTTTTCTAAGTCCTTTTTTAACATTTATATGCTACAGTATCAGACAGATATCTCTTACAAGTGTCAGGCCATCACTCACAGGAAAAAATAACCATAGGAAACATTTTCTGAAGTTTTGTTAACTCAGAAATAGAAAATAAATATCCATTAACTATAATGGGATTTGACTAGCACACAGTAGGATATTGTATATTTTCTGGTAAGATTTGTGAATGACTGCAACACATTACTATGCCTGTTTGTACATATACATGGACACACTTCCTCACAAAAATATGCAGAAATTTAATGGGGAAGAAACTATGCATGGAAATTGTAACACCTTTTATTTTCTACAAGGTTTTCAGCACTACTTCAAATCTGTTTAGATAAAGTAATTAATTAATGGCATCTTTAAACATCTAAATAAAATTGAAACAAATCAATTTCAATAGATGTGCAGTAGTTATCATTATGTCCACATCAGGAGTGGAAAAATGAATACTTATTATTCCGTGCAGCTACACAACTTCTTTCTTTGTACAATGTATTTTATTAAATACTTGACTCAAGCGTATGATCTTTAGTGTTATAAATTTTTGAGCAAGATACAGAAGAAACTTGGCCAGAAAGTTTATTAGCCAAGATGTTTAATCAAAAAAATACAGTAGCCTAGTTCAGAATTTATAACAGCCTCAAACTTAGAACAAGGAGTTCAGTAAAGACTGATCCTTTGTCTTTACTGCTGTTGACGGAAAGCAAGATGTGTTTTTTGTTTTCTTTATTTTATCCAATGTCATAATAACAATGTTAAAAATAAATTTAAAAAATACAAAACAAAACAGGCATCTCAAAGTCAAAAAAAGATGAAAGAACAAAGGAGAATTAAACACAGATCAGCCTGAAGAGGACCTAAACCAGTTTATAATTCATACTAAGAGTAAATGATCTGTAGACACATACACTCCTCTCAGGTCTAATGAATGAACTCAGTGATTTCCTGCTGTACTGCCTGTTCAGATGCTTTCAATGCTTTAATTCTCATGTCATGGGTATCATTCTCAGAGTCCAACAAACTTACTGAAATCTGGGCTCAAATCCTGGCTGACACTCAGGCATCTGACTTGTGTTGGAAATCCTGCCCTGCTGTCCATCCTGTTCAGGAAGGCCTGTCTAATCTTGGGCTCATCACTTGGAGCCCAGTAAGGTCCCATGCAGATCAAGTGCCCTGCTTTCCTGGGGGACTTCAATGTTAGGCTGCTGTGTGGCTCTTTGAAAGAGGAAAGAAAGTGGGTCACCTGAAAAAACAGTAGGCAAGAATGGACTTTATTACCTTTCCAATCTCTTTCACATATTGTAAAAGGCATAGCCTGTTGCTCCACATGGTTTTGCTGAAATCTATTTTTCTCCCCCTTTTGTTTTCTGAAAAGATGGGGGATGTAAGAACCGGTGACCATCATATTTACTGTGCCCCCACCACCATGAAGAAATCAGATTTTATAGTATGCTGCCTTATCAAACGATTTCTTTAGAAAGAGAGAAAAATAAAGAGCTCATGAAAATAGAAACACAGCCAGATATAAAAACAAAATCTTTGACACACATGTACTAGACCCCATGCAGCTCTGTAATAGCAATCGTCTCTATTTCTGATTGTTCCCCTTTCCCTTGGTACTCAATCTGAAAGTTCAATTTGCCAGAATAATGTATCTGGTGTGAGAGACAATTTCTACGATTGAAGTAACTGTTTCCTAGCAACCAGAGATGCTCTAGGAAAAGATGTCATTTTCCCCCAATACCCACTGAGATACAGAATAATTGTCAAGATAATTATAACACATTTGTGATGATTGTCATAGTTTTTATAAGATTATTTATAGGACTACTCAATAAAATGGAATGGTTAATTGACCACAGCAACAAGGATTCATGCTTGACTTACAGATAGCCACTAGAAATGAGAATGAAATACAGTTACAGTTGACTGGGGTTACAGATATCTACCCTAGTAAACACATTGCTATTTTTTATTTGTATCACTGTAATAGTGAGAGATAGTCTCAACTCCTTCCTCTCCCCTCCTCCTCTGAGGCCGTGATGCTGCACCAGACACTGCATGCACACAGACATGCAGAAAGACAGCTTGTGACCTGAAAACCTGGCTATAGAAATACACAAACTATAGAAAGCATATGCACACACACACACACACACACATACACACACACACAGAGAATCTTGTCCTTCTCAGCGTGTAGAGAAGGAACTGAGCAATAATTGCTGAGGGACTAGGAACCAGGTGCTCTCAGACACAAATTTAAAAGGTGGCTTAGAAAGCTTCATAATTCTCAATCTCACTGTTGGAAGACAAGCCACTGTTGGAAGATTGTGTGTAGTTCCAGGACACTGTAAGCTGATTTTAACCCAGGCTGCTACCCTTCCTTTGCTCTGAAGGGAAGAATGCTCTCTTCCCCATCTCTTGGAATCATGTGGCTGTGTGGTAAACTGGTTCAAGGAACTGAGCTGGTACTGAGCTACAGCAAAAGAGAGCAAATATATATTCATTTAGGTTGGCACAGCAATCTAAATCACTGCACAATTAATGGTGACAAAGAGATGAGGCTGGGATGACTTACACGAAAATAAAGAGAAGGCAGGCAGGCCCACTCTTTTAAATAGTTGCTCAGTTTCATAACTGAAGTGTGCTGTGAAACTAGTTTTACAGCGGAAACCTTGTACCTCTCAGATCTGCAATTTTGTACTCTGAGGTGTCTGCAATTACAGATCTGCTGTATCAGCAGCTGAGAGACATCTTAAAGTCATTTCAGATGATGAAGTGGAAAGCACTTCTACATTCCCTTTTGTTGTCATTGCATGTTTTCAACACAGAAGACAGTATAAAAAAATAATGTTACTATTAAAACATATTTCTGCCATTCCTTCAAAAACAAACAAACAAATAAACAAAACAAACAAACAAACAACAACAACAACAACAACAACAAAACAGAAACAGAGACAAGATGAAAAAATGCAAAATCTCATGAGCAAGTCATAAATTTACAGAACACACCATTAGCCTTTAGTAGTAGTCCTGGTGGAACTGCCATTAGCAGATGAGTTGCAACTGTATGATTGCAACTGTTGAAATGATAAAGATGCATATTGCATTACTAGACCATAGCTGTGAAAAGTTGTTATAATTCAGAAGATTTATCTACATAAAGGTGTTTTATTGTTACAGCCAATAGAGTGGGACCTCTTTATTGTGAAAGGAATTGTTCCTAATGCCAATCTTTTCTTATTTTTCAATCAGTGCAAATCTCCAGGATTAAACTAACATAAAGAGTTCTCACCCTCAGTCTTCTGGATATTTATTTTTTCAGATGGTTATGACTGTTCATGGAAGACAAAAACTTATAAGAGTGTTGCTGCATCAATATCTTTTACTTACAGAAAATTAGTTGACTTTCATGTTTCAACCATTTTAACCATCTTATGCCTTCCAAACACTTATATTTTGATTAGATCTTGAAACAGTGTATTACTGAATTTTAGTTTCTGTCTAGTTTGTGTGCCAAAATTGCCCTGGGCTCTGGTCTCCCACATAGCTGTAATATCCTTTTGTAAACCTTCCATGAATGATTATGGTAAATCTTGCTTGCAGCAGTTTCTGATCCCTCTAGCATTTTTTCCACCCGCCTGTCTGTGTGCTTTTTTTTTTTTTTTTCCTTTCTTTTTTTTTTCTTTCTTTTTTCTCCTGATTTTCAATTCCCTATTTTACCTTATACTCTACAGCCTAACAGGCTGTCATAATACACTTCTTTTCCCCTGCTGTTTATTTCTCTATGTACTGTCAGTGAAACAGTAAGATTTTCAAACCTCCCAAGTGATTTTGTGCTAAAAACATCAGTATTAAGCATCCACTAAAATCAAAATGACATAAGAAAAATCATTTTAGATACAGCTTATGTATTGCTTTTCATATGAATGGCACTTTGAAAATGTAACTATTGTTCTTTCTTTCATGAACTCTTGTAACAAATCCAGTGTCTCAAATGCTGAGGTAAAATTGATGCTCAAGGTAAGATCAATCTTCTAAAACGTGATGAGTATTTTATAAGTCTAACAGTGTTTATCTTTTAGTTAATAAGATTAAAAAGGAAAAAAAAAAAAAAAGTGATAACACTACAAATAGGTACAAACCTAATACAACCATGTGGACAAACAAAAGCTAAGAACTGGCATTCAATATCAGCATTAAAAGAAAATTTTGGGGGAAAATGAAAAAGAGACAGTGGACTTGCAAATCTTGATTAATTGCTAATAAAGTATAGCATTTCTCTGAGCTGAGTTGGCTTTGTAATAACAGTAAACATTATATAACTCTGGATCCACACCACAACTTAGTGGGTCTGATCTCACTCTTAAGAGACCTACAACTAGAATTGGCCCTAAATGCTGAAATAGCTCAAACTTTTAATGTTCAGAATCAGTACATAAATAGAAGGCACTGGGTGCTTATTTTTCTTGCTGGCTGAATATTTTCTTATGTATCCTCAAAGCACTTTACATAATCATATACAATGCATGTTACAGGAATCACTTCACTTCAATTACATGTGAAGGCAATCCTTTCCAAAATGGGACACTGCAACTGCTAACACCAGAAAGCACTGATCCAAAACACTTTCAGTATCAGTGGTGAACATTATCTTCCAGAGTCAAGAGTATTAACAGAGTATTTATGTGGATAATAACTTGATCTTAGCAAGGACACACACAATAATATTAAGGCTTATGAAATCTGATATGTGCAAACAATGATTCTCAAACAGTTGAGATTTTAAGTAGCAAATAAATAATGGCTTTAGTTACTATACACATACCTTAAAAATCCAAAATAATATTCGCAGTGGGTTTTTGTTTTTGAATTAATGACTCAATCTGATTTTCCCTCTATTTCAAAAGCTATCTCCCTATATGAAATTGTAACTTAAGTAGTTAGAACAGTTGTTTTCTGGGCTTCTATGTAAGACCTATTTTATTTAGTCAGATTAACTGCTGGCTTCTCTGTTAATATAGATTGCATGCTTTTATCACAAACAAACAAACAAGTCTGGAAGTTCTTATCTAAGCAAAACTCCCCTCTAAATTAACCATATTATTGCTTTATAAAATGCAGATTTGTTCATATAGAATCTGTTCTAACAACTTATCACTGCTCTTAAAAATTGAATTGTTGAAGGTTTTCTGTGGTCTCGTAAAACATGATTGATATAGTAAGCAGTTAACTGAGTTTACTGCATTGGAAATTTCACCTACATGTAGACTATAGAAATAGATTTTGTTTTCCTGTGTTGCACAAATATCTATCTGGCTTTGAAGAAAAACTATTTGAATGCCAGATTATCAGTGTAAGACTATATATTCCTTTCTTTTTCACTGACTTTTACTTCTGTGCAATCAAGAAAAGCCTCATTTTAACTACTGTACCTTCAGGGAACACAGTTCTTACTCATATGCAATTTGTATAATTCCTTTACTATCCCATCCATTGGATTAGGACAGTAGTGAAATATCAGAAGGTGACATTTTTTTCATCAAGTTTTTATTCCAGTGTCTTGATCACATAAATGAAAAGTTGTATTTTTCTTCCAAATATTATTAGGAAGGTGCTATTTTATTATTATTTTTCCCTAAAAGAATGGATTTTTTTTTTTTAATTTTTACCCAGATACTTTTTCCAAAATTTTGTTTTTGTTAGGTTTAAAATCACTTTCAGTTATTGTTCTTTTCCTTCCTTTTGAATGATGCACGTGTTTTGGTTTTCCACAGAAGGAAGTCATTCTCATGATTTGAAGTATCTTCCCACCTCCCTATCCCTATGCCAACAAAACCACACTGGGAACAGACTTTACTTTCAGTGCTTGTTACTGCATCACTGAAAGGTTTTGTTCTATGAATCTAAATATTATTAAACCATTAAATATTAGTAGTTTCACTGTAGCATGAAAAATGCCATTCAGTGCTGCTAACTCATAGGCCTTAACCACAATGCAGAAAACTGCTGAGTTTAGTAGAAGGTAACCATGAAATGCTAGTCCCTTTTTTTTTTTTTCCTACTTATTTTTCTCATTTTTCTACTTTCTACATCAATAGCAAGTCTTATAAACATATATATTTAAATTCCTTGGAGGGGGAGTGAGGGGGAACACAAAAAAAAAGCACACACATAAGCTTAAAAATAAATAGAGTAAATATTCACAGAATTAGGCAGTGGGAGTTGCAAATGTGTCCCAGGGCATCCGGGGTTTTCAGCATCTCCAGAAGAGAGAATGATGGTCTTAGTCTTGCAGCCACTGCCCCTTAGCTTAGTTAAATGACTAAAGGTAGATCAGTGAAAAAGAAGTGTGAATACACATATGTAAAACCAAGGGCAAACATATAACATTTCCTCACCACATGGAATGAAGTTGTTTTCCTGTGTTTGAATTGCCCTCTTGCACACATAGAGGCACTACTGTAAAGGGGTGTTATAACTCTATTTTTTTTGACTCATCTGGAAATGTATTCACAGTGAGGTCATGTAAAACAACTTGTACCTGCTCATAGACAGGTTCAAGGTCCAGGGTTTAAGTTATTTAGATAGCTTTATGAAAGTAATATGTGTTTATGTAATAAAAGGAGAAGCAAATGGTCAAGAAGGAATCAAGAGGTGAATATGTCACCTGCAATCAATAAGACATTTTTCTGGTGGAAAAAAAAATGACCTTAGGAAAAATGGGGGCACAGAAGGAAGATGTCAGAATTTTTGGTTTTGTCTCACCCTCCAACTCTACTTTAATTGGCAAAAAAAATAAATGCATTTTCCACAAGTTGAGCCTGTTTTGTCTGTGCCAGTAATTTGTAACTGATCTCCCTGTCTCTATCTCAGCCAATGAGACTTTTCATCCTATTTTCCTCCTTTGTCTTGTTGAGGAAGGGCAGTGATATAGAGACTGGCTGGGTGTCTGGCAGCCAGCCAGTGTTAACCCAAAGCAACATCATAGCTATAGGTCAACTTGTGTTACATTACTATTTTCTAAAATAGGAAATGGATATTTCTACAAATGATAATTGTATCTTTCACAGGGTTAAATCACTGCTCTGGTTATTTACAAGTTGGAGCTCTATAATACTGACTTTCTCATTTCCACCATCTGGAACTTCTTAAAAGATCCATATGATTGATATATAAATGGGAAGAGTGGTTTGACAGAATTATTGACTCATAAGATAGATGTAATAAAATGATAATTTTGTTTAGTTGCAGTATTGGATTCAAATTTTTCAGTTATAAAGGCAGATAGAAAGCCACCACTTTATGTGATGAAGACTTAATTTAACACTTCTATAAAACTGCAGTTTATAAAGGTACCTACATAAATCATTAGTGCTGGAAATTTGCTGAAATATCAAATTAAAGCTCATCAGTACCTTAAAAGATCTGCATTGTATACTCTGATCCGTGGTAGTACCAAAATGAATGAGTTATACATTTTTCCTCTATGCTGTCAGAATGAAGCTTTACAGCTTCAACCATATATTCTTAAGGTGCAGGATGTTCCCAGCAGTGTGCATTAAGGAACTAATTAGGGAAATGTTTCAGAGCACTAGTTTGCCAGAGCTAGGGAAGCAAGATATAAAGCCAATAGCTCTTGGTTGCTGCACTGTCAGATCAGAACAAAACCAAATCCTACAAAATATTCATACCTCTTCATCCTAAATAATGGAAACCAAAGTGGCAGAAAGAAGGAGGAAAACAGAGATTAGGAAATTATTTGCAAATAGCAGAGTAAACTATTAAGTCCTAAAACTCCTTGAGGCTCTGCCTAAAACGGGCTTGAGGTTCTAGCTACATGGGATAGCAGCAATGCTTAGGCAGATTTATAGAGCTCTCAGGAAAAATACATTACTAGATTCCTTCCACCTAAAACTACAGATAGTTCTAACTAGAATATGTTCTTTCAACTTCTCTTGCTTCTTCTCAGTTGTCATACTCTTTCTTTTGTTTTCTCTCTCTAAACATATATTTAAGAGTGTTTTGCAATGCAGGAAATGACAAAATACACATAGTGAAGTCAAGATCTATCCCAAGAATGTGTATTTCTACAGACAAACTCGGTAGGAATCCCTAATTTATAATAAAATCAGTGAGATTAAATTAACTGAAAGAAATCAAGAAAGAATTTTTGCAAGGAAGACTTACATAACTTATTAGAGATAAAAAGTGAGATCTTTCCTTGAGAATACATTTGAAATGACGAAATACTGGACACACAATATTCCTAAATAATGCCACTTTCTGGCTATATGATATAATGTCTACATTAACTGATGTACATTCTCACCTGCCAAAGGTAAAACACTTCTCCTTTGTACATCTTTGAGTTTCATCTTCAATGAAAATATTTTTTCATATCAAAATGGATGGCTGATACTTATACGTTTTCTATAAACATTGAAGCATTCATGAGTAAAGGAAATATTACCAAAGTAGCCAAGGACATTTTTAGATTTAACAAAATAATTTCCAGTGATGTAAATATTTAGTTGTGTTTTCTCTCATTCAACTCAGTGTTTGATATGAACTTTATATTTTTCTTTCAAACTCTACTTAATCTGAAAAAAGACATTTTCAAATAATAACTGAAAAATTTAAAATACATAAGGCATTATTATTTAATTTAATTTTATTTTATTTTATTTCATTTCATTCCATTCCATTTAATTTAATTTTATTTCATTTCATTCCATTTAATTTAATTTCATTTCATTTTAAATTCAGGGAGACATACTGACATACTGTCTTACTGCCTGTTGCCTCCTCCAAAGAAATCACACATATTTCTGAACTATAGCACTGGTTGTGGCTTAGGAAAAGGAGCTGTAGGTTGGGCAGCTGCAGCAAGCAGGGCAGCTAAGCAAGGAAGGACGGGGAGGCGGATGATATAGAAGATGACAGTGACTCTGATGATGTCTGGGATCTGGGGAGGGTTTGGACTGATCGCATCCAGTGGCCAGTGCTGTACATGCCTGAAAACTGCAAGGTGTAGAGTGGCTGGTGGGGAACACGTTGTACTTCCTCCACCACCAAGAGGACAAGCTGAGGAGAAAACAGGAGCCCAACCTCCTATGCACCCGTGGGTGCTGGTGCCACAGGACTGAGTACACTGGACACAGAGAAGACACTGCTCAACAGGCAGTGGAAATTACTTCCTCACATTTTCTGCACAGCCAAACCATATTTTGGGGACCTTGACCCTGGACAGCTGAGAATGATGTTATGTGGAGGCTTGCAACAAAGACAGCTTTTAGCAGCCAGTCAGTGACCACCCAGAGTCTTGAAGAGAGTCCATTCCCTCCAAGAGCTTCCGCCTATGCACTGATGCCAATAAATTGACTGTGATCAAGAGCTCTGACCATGTCTGCACAGCACTTTGTGGGGGAATGTGGGTACTGGGTGCTGAGACCACTGCTGCCACAGAATTGGTGTTTTCCAAAAACACAGAACTGGATGAGGTTGGAAGGGACCTCTGGAGGTCACCTGGTCCATCCCCTTGCTCAAGCAAGGCCACCTAGAGCAGGCTGATGAAGTGTTTATTGGTGGTCTCTCAGCCTCACTTCACAGGGCCTGGTAAAATTATGGAGAAGATTATTATGGGAGGTATTGGAAAACCCTTGAAAGAACATAGTCATTGTTCAAAGCAATTCAGGTTCATGAGGTGCAAATCCTGTTTGAATAACTTAATTTCCTTTTATGTTACCCACACTTTTTCCTTTTAAGGTTTCTCAGGGATGCCAGTTGATGTAAGATTTTAAAAGATATTGCAAATATTTTCTAAGTAAAATTTTAATGAGCTTTGACATACAAAACAAACAAACAAACAAACAAACAAAAAACTTTAAAATATTTCAAATTATGTTTGGATATTACTGGATTTCTCCAGTTTATAAAGATCTGCCTGCTACATGAAACAAGGTGTTCATAAAGTTGCAGATATTTAAATAAATAAATAAAATATCTCATAATGTCTTTCCTTTTGAATGAAAACCATTCAGAATAAAACAAAACAATGTGATTGTCTTGTTAAAAACAAAATTAAAAGAAAAGAAAGCATTTGTATGATTAAAATAATCTGTTTTTAAAATTCAAGCCATTTTTTTCATCTGAAGCTTTCTGTGGTGTTTTTTTCCTACTTTCTTTATAAACAGACTTTTTTTTTTTTTTTTTTTTTTTTTTAAATCTAGTGGCTTTAGCCGGTAGTTGTCCTTCAAAGAAGAGCTGTGCTTCTTTTTATTCGAGGTAGTCTGGTTATTCTGTATTCATAAATACACATAAGAATGTGCAATTAACAGAACTGTTAGCATGTAAGATATTTCATGCCTCTGTGAAGATCAGTAGAGAATAACATTGATTTTGTTTCATTATAGGTAAAGCTACATATAATTATGTCTATATTTCTCTTAGAATTTCAATACATATTGCATATTTTACAACTATATCAATGTATGCCTCTGACAACTCTAACCTTTGAATTTATGTCAGAACTGGAGATATTGACTTACACCACACCCTAGAAGCAATTTGGAAATGAAGGTCATCAGATTTCTATACTATAGTACACTATAGTTTCAAACTGTCATTAATGGAGGGAAACACAACTTATATATGATAAATGTTCACAGAAAATTCTGCATGAAACATAAAGACATAATTGTACGTGCTCCATTCTACAGGAAGCTTCTGCCTAATCCCATAGCCTCTATTACACTGATATTTTCAAATTGTGCTTCCAGTTTTCTTACAACATACACATGAGCTTTGCATCAGGCTAGTTGTAGATAAGTCAGTGGTGAAGTATCAAACAGAAGAAAACTAAGCTTATTTTCTGATTCCAGTAGAAGGTTAGTGTCTTTGCAAGAATCAATACAGGGTCTTAAATTTAGTACTTTGATCAATGTCTGTTACAAGTACACTGTGATTTTAAAAATTCTGTTGGAGAATGTGGTAGAATGAAGAAGAAATTTCCCATCTGTTGCTTTTTCTTCATCTTTCTGATCAACAATTAGATCTATTCTACATGCATTTGCTAAATCTACTGTACTTGAGGTGAAAGAAAAAAGGCTACAGATAGAATGAGCTGGGAGAGGATGAACAGAAGGTTCAGACATCCTTCAGTTATCCTCATCCGCAAAATAAACATATGGACTTGTCAACTGCTACCTTGGTTTAGGCATGACCACTCATTTCAGAAATGAATTAGAAATTACAAAAATTATAGACATTAGAAAATCATGAAATTTGGGGGTTTTTGTTTGTTTGGTTGGTTGGTTTTGCTTGGTTTATTGGCTATTTTTTGTATTTTTCTTACCTTAAAATCAGAAAAGGAGACATTTCCTTCCTTTCTCTGTACATGTATTCTTACATACAGTAACTCAAATGAGCCAGGCTTTCACATCTCCGTGTTGCCAAAGCCTGGAATAATCATCTGCATTTATTATCAGCTGTACAACTTTGGTATCAGTACTTTTGTGGACTGGTATTTTCCTTTCTCTGTTGTAAAAAGTAGTGTTGTTATTCCTTCTTCACTTTTGTGCATCTTTATGCATCTGTTCTCAAATCCCAAGGTCACAAGGTGGCACATTATATGTTACAATTCAATTATCCTAAAGTTGGTATTGTTATCTCACTAGAGTGCATTGCCCTTTTCTTTATATTCTAAATGATGTGCCATGCAGCAGATTTCTGACTAAACCCAACACAGTAACAAGATTTGTCTATTTTTGCAAGGATTTTTCTTCTAAGCAATTGCATTCACTTTGGAAAAATGGAGCAACAAATAAATAGGATAATGACAGTCTTTTTTCTTCTTCATAGCCATACTTTCAACTATAGTTATTAAATTAAGCATGTTGTTAAAAATAGAACACTTTGGCTGTACTGAAAGAAATGGCAGCTGCTCAATAAAATTCTAGAGTCAACTGCGTAGAATTTAGATTATGCTTGCTCTGGAGCTGAGAAGTCCCAGCACCATTATTTTGAGGTTTAAGACATCAAGCATTTCTAATGTTACTATTTTCTTGTAATTGCTTGTAGGGAACAGGAACATTCTGAAGCTGACCTTTGTCAGAACTGTGAAGGACAACATATCTGCTTAATAAATCCCAAAGGTGGGAACCATCATTTTATGAAGTCCATCTAGGATAAGATAAAGGCCTTAGGTTATAACAAAGGCACCTTTAATAGCTGTAGATGTGAATCACACAGTCCACTTGCTATAGTCATAAAGTTATAATTGAAAGACGAATTAATAAAATCATTCTCTTTCAAATCATAAAAAGTTGCTAATTTATACTTATTTTAAATGAGACTGTTTAGATATTAAAAAGCCTAACAATCATTTATCTGAAGTGCTTTTCAGACTTGTTTTCTGCTACAATATTGATGCTGACACAGTGTGATTAAGTCTGTATAGAAATCTAAGTAGTTTGTTGCATCTGAGTTTCATGAAATAGTAACAAATTAAGTAATAAGTTTTTAAATGATGTGGTAGGATATTGCTTCAATAAATAAGAGTCTAAAATTAATGTTTCTGACCACTTTTGTGAATAAGTCTGAGTTAGCAAATAGCCTGTTGGAAATGGATGGATCTTTATACTATTTATCACTGACATAATAGCACATCTCTAGTTTATGATTTATATGAGTAATCAGGTATGGCATCATACTGACCCAAGGAAGATAAGATGCACTTCTTTCCACAGATGAAGTGACAGCTGAACTAACCTTTTGTGCCACGGGGTGTTTTGAACTCTATCTGTTGACACTGAAGGAATTAGTCACTCATGCATGAGTAACTCTTCTGCTACTAAGGGGATTCTTATTATATAGCTGACCATAGTATAGTGTTATTAGTATCAAATAAAGGAGATATCTAGATGGTCTGTGCTGGCGTGATTCTTCCCCAAGAACATTCTGCTATGTCTACTCTTGTTCTCTGAGTTTCCTTATCAGTTTCTGGAAGAACTGTTGCTGTCAACCTTATTTCCTTCCCTTCATATCTTTAAGGATATATATTTTATTTATTTATTTATTTATTTATTTTGGTTTTCATTTTTTTTTCATTTTTGGGAGCTTACCAACACTAATGTCTAGTGAAGGTGCTAGAGACTGAAGCAGGAATGATAAATCTCATCTTTTGTGTTGCCATAAGAGCACATTAAGCACATTCACTTTTATCAGTGTGTTCACAGAATGAAGAACAAAGGGAACCATTCTGAATATCTGAATAGTTAATTCAATCAAAAAAAAAAAAAAAGGAAAAGGATTCTGATAGAAAAAAAGCTATACCTGAAACATTAATTCTTTTAAACAAGGATGACAGGCAAGGTAGTGAAAGTCAAAAGGAAAAAAAAAAAAATCTGCTTCTGCCCTGTCTTTTAACTAAATACACAGACAGACTCCAAACTGAGGAATATTTTGGAGATTCACTTGAGGAAAGCTATAAATATTTATTGAGGAGTAGCAGATCAGATGCCAATTACAAATCAGAGACTACTTAAAAGGAAAAAAAAAAAAAAAAAAAAAATACCAAAAAGTACTTATAATACAAAATCTAATAGAAATTTTCAATTCACCATTTAAGAAACTTTCTATGAGGTTTTGGTCATTTTCCTTTAGGGGAAAATACAGATTTTGAAGTATCTGTTGAACAAGCACTCCAGTGTCTATTTCATTTTTATTTCTGCTTTTAGGTTCATTACTTGTTGACAGTATTGCTTGAAAAATAAAATCTGTAAAAATAGCTTGCTCTATTCAGGCCTTTAATGTATTTCTTTTATAGTTTTGATTTATTTCTTCTTTTGTGCAGTGAAAATTTAAGGAGCTTTTGTTGGGAACAAGGGAGTTAAGTAGACATGTATACTGTATACTTGGAATAATCACTTCAGTTTTCCTCAGCAGATAAAAATTGCTTGTTTAAGGTGTGATTATTTTCATCTTTAGCTGGATACTGTCTTAGGATAAAGAGAAGGATGCCTCAAAATTACTTGTTTCTCTATCGAGTATAAGGAAAGTCTGACATGACCAGCTCAGATGTAGGTGCCTCATTATAAATATCTAAAATTTCTTTTGAAAGAAAATAAAACATTTCTCCTGGGATAAGCTTCTTTATCCTGAAAATTATTTCATTTACTTCTAAATATGTCTTATTTTTTATTAGATAAGCTAATTTACTCCTTGCAATTCTCTTGACTTCACTGGGTCTGTAATAATTTATGCAATCCAGTAAAATCTTCATTCCTACGTACTTCTGCAAGCTTTGGAAGAATTGTTCTAAATATACATGAACTTTTAATATGAGCAAGAATAGCTAGACCGGGTCATAGTTAAGAAAGTAGTTTGTTTACATTCTTTATTCAGATACCCTTAATTCTACAGTTATGTATTACATTCATTGCTATTGTCACTGTGAATATACACCATAATCAAAATTTAGAAAAGACGTACACATTAATAAATTTATCATTTATCTGTTTGTGTCCTCTGGAGTTAAGCAACCATTATACACTGGGAACATCTTCTAAATAAAGATACTTATAAGTTTTAAATATTTGGAAATATTTTTGACCTGGTATTGTACCACTGTATAACTACTTTCATCAGGAAAAGAATAATTAGACCAGCAAAGAGCACAACAATTAGAAGCCAGAATTTAACCACTAAATAATGAATGCCAACTCTCAATTTATAGTTAATGAACTAAATTCTCCCAATCCACATATCAATATTTCATACACATTTTGAAGAAATTAAAAAAAAAAAAAAAAAAAAAAAAAAAAAAAAAACAACACTGAGTGTGCATAAAATGTCCAGGTAGCTAGTAATATCAGTGGAGTATTTAATGTAAACATAAATCAGTGTTGTAGTCTGTATATGAGGCACAGGAAACTTTTTTTGGTATTTTGAACATATAATGTGTTTAGTAGATGCCTTGAGATTAATTTAATTTTAAAATGTAAATACTTTTTCCACAGTGCTGCAGAAGCAATAGAATAATTAATTTTTCCCAGCCTTTTAGCTTTAAACATAAGGTTAGGAAACACTACAATATAGGGAATATATTCTATTAAGGTACATGACTAGAATTCAGAAGGGCTTTTTCCAGGTATTCCACCAACATATTGCACATTTACATTTTTTAAAGAGATGAAATATATATCTTTGTTTTCTCTAGCTGGAGATTAAATATGTGCTTGTAATACACAGGGATTTCCAAATAAGTGGAGTCCAAGAGGAATGTCAGGAACAGAGATGCATTGCTGGATGGAAATGTAAGAAACAACAGTAATACAGCACATTATACGGTTGTGTCCAAGTAGCATATACTGAAACAAAAAGGGGGAGGAAGAAAGGGAGAAATGAGACCTAGCCAGTCACTTCACACAGTAGTACTTCCTTCCAAAGAGTCTGTATAAACGAATGATAACACTTCTGTGTTATGATAACACTTCTGCATCTGTGCACCTCAAATTTTGTAGTTTTTCTGTGCACCTCATTTTTCTTTTTTTTTTTTTCCTTTCTTTCCTGTTCCAGTGCTGATTTTCCATTGTCGGTTCAGTCAGGCAAGCAGTGTTCAACTTGACAATTGCTGGCAAATTACCAAGATATTGTGGAATTAACCTGTTTACGTAACCTCATGTAACCTTGAGACACCAAATAGATATTAGATGTTTTTTTTTTCTGCTTTTGCCCTAGTGCTGAGGGTGGGGGGTTTGGGGGGTGGAAGGGATAGGAGAAAGAAATGGTAAAGGGGAAGGCACTGCAAAAAGAGTTTTTATTTTTGCCTATTGCCTATTCTGACAGCTGCCTTGGCTCCTGTGTATGCACCTATAGTTAAGCATACAGATGGTGTCAGTACCTAAAGCTGAAGCTAAATTTTCAAAACTCTTGCACTACCCACACACTATTTTGAGTATTGACCTAGAATTTGGAATGAATGAAAGGAATAGTTCCTGCATGCTGATTTTTCCACCCTTAATAACTGAACCTAAAGCCATAGAGAAAAACAGCTTTGTTTACCCATTTATCTCCTTAATAGCTTATACACTTATTAGGTTGGATTTTCAATTTCATTTCTGTTAACTAACTAAATCTTTCCAAATTGTTTGCTTCCCTCCCTGAAAACATGAGCAACCTTTTTCCTGCTCAAATGAACCAATATACTTAAAAACTGAACAATCTTATCACCTTGCCAGGTTATATGGAGGGTGTGATCTGGAAGGCTTTCTCAAAATTACCTTTAATGTTATGTTACACTTCCACATTCAGCTTTTATTGCATATCACTAACTATTTTGAAATTCAGAAACTGAATTTAGTGACTTATAAAAGCATAAAGGACAAGAATAAGCCAATACCAACTAGGCTGCCAAATCATCTACACAAAGAACGAATGGTCATTACAAAACAAAATAACTTTAGATCCCACCGGTGCATATGGAAGCAGAAAACCTGAGCCTGGATTTTTAGATGCCTTATAAAGAAAAGTATGAAAACAAAATAATAAGAAAGCAACAACAGTTACCTTTTTGCCTCAGTAGGATCATAGTTGTAAACAGGGATTTAGCAAGTTAGAGGGATGGATTAGTCATTGCCATATAGAAAATACTATTAGACAGAAACAGAGTGGGGCAGAGTCCTTCCCTGCTTCTGGCTGCAAATCTGTCTTTTCTTTCTTCTGGCTTACTTAGAAGGCACAAACCTGAGAAAGTGCTCAGAAACAAACAAGAATCCAAAGGACTCTGAGATGGCTCTTAAATCTGAACTTTTACTGGCTAAGTGGTACATATTTCTGTTAAAGTGATCTTTTCTGTGGCTAGACAAAAGTTTAATTTTTCTACCTTTACTCATCACTGGGCTGTATCACAGCATGATCAAGAGTCCTGTCTCTGGCTTTCTCAAAAAAGGCCAGCAGGGGCAAAAGAACCTGAGGAGCAACTCTCAACACTCCTAGGCACAGGGCACTAAGCAGGTCCTTCAATATTTCTCTGTATTATGGAGGCTTTTCTTTGTCAGAATTTAGAACTAGAAGAGTGGCTATCCCAAGCTCTCAACATAGTATCCAAAAATATTGGGGTTTGGTGCTCTTCACTAAGATGTTAAGGGGATTTCTACCAGCCAAAAATTGCAATCATGAGAGAGCTGATGAGGCTTCCCTTCTGGGAGTTCAACTGGTTTTCTGTGAGGAAGGACCAAAAACACTGAAAAAAAAACATCTACAAAATTGAGGACAAGGCTCATTTTAATTTCACTACAAACTTTTTCCAGAGTAACTTAACTCCATAAACAGCTTTAATAAATCATTTAAATACAACACTCAGAAATAAACCCAAGGAACTGTGATCAGTCCCTAGTCACCAACAAATAGTTTTTGTTGTAGATTAATAGGAAAGTACTACCTAACCCACAGACTGGTTAAGGTCAGTTATATTTTGTCGTAATATGTTAAAAACATTAATAAATATTATTTAAAATAATTGTTTAGCTTCTGCTATTCTGGCAAAATCTCACAAAAATGCATATTTCTTTACAATTTTTATGTGGACTAAGAACTTGAACTGTACTAAAAAAAATCGTGAAGGTGCAACATGCTAAGAGCATTCAGAAATAATTTGTCAAGCACACCTCTTGAGGAGGAAGCAGGGAGGGCATATTTCTGTTCCATGTCCAGGTAACTCTGTAGTTTGATTTTAAGATGAAGATAAATCTGTTCCAGCAGATTTAGGAACAGATATATTTTAAGAAACTTCCCATGAAAATAAATCACCTTCTCAGAAGTCTGTTCATTGAATTTCACAGAAAATATCCAAAAACATAAATTATTGCATATCTATTCATAACAGTCTCAGTTTTCCATATTTACATTAACTCTCTCTAGATGTGTTTATATCACTGTAAAAAGTGTGCATCAATCTCAGGTATACACAACAGCTTGCTTACTGCCGTGAACACAATTTGCCTGGAAAAAAAGTACTTTGAAGTACATCCTTACATAACATGCTTTTCTTCTAAATTGCAACTTCCTTTTCATTCGCTTTCTTTTAATTACTTCAATTTAATTCACAGGTTTTTTGATAGGCTTTGAAACACTTTACATTTAACTATTTGAGTAATTTGCTCAACAAATTTGCTCCATGGATTACTGTGTAGATAAAAGACCGTTCCAAAAAGAAGTAGATGGCACAATAAAAATTCAAAAATAATTATACATGTTAATTTGACATTCTGAACATCATATTTCAAACCAGAGTTGTTGCTACAGTGACTGTGAATTGTGAGATATTAGGATTAATGTCATATTATAAATTTAATTTTTGTTACAAATTTTTGTTTGTGCATTCAAAATGAGAGTATTTTTTTAAATGAGTTTTGTTGTTGTTGTTGTTGTTGTTTGTTTTTTAATGAGAGTATTCAGCAACCTCTTCCATTGCCTCACCACAATCTGAGTGAAGAATTTCCTCCTAACATCTAATGTAAATCTCTCCACTTTTAGTTAAAGCCATTCCCCCTTGTTCTATCATTGTCTGCGAAGCCCAAGTTGCTCTCCATCATTTTTA
Organism: Nettapus auritus; assembly: GCA_011076525.1. NCBI lineage: Eukaryota > Metazoa > Chordata > Aves > Anseriformes > Anatidae > Nettapus > Nettapus auritus. The sequence continues at coordinate 99,604,395 of CM021765.1, forward strand.
TAAGTCATCTTTAAATATTAAAAAGCTGCAATTAGGTCTCTCCAGAACTTTTTCTTCTTCAGGCTTAACAGCCTTAGCTCTCTCAGCCTGGCTTCGTAGGAGAGGTGCTCCAGACCTCTAACCATCTAACCATTCCAGAGTCCCTCCCCTGGATCCACTCTAACAGAGCCACATCTTTCATGTGTGGAGGTCCCAGACCTCTCTGCAGGACTCCTAGTGGGTCCTCACAAGGGCAGAGTAGAGGGGGACAATCACCTCCCTCAACCTGGTGGCCATTTCTCTGTTGATACAGCCCAGGATGCAGCTACAAGCTGTACTTCTGTGCTACAAGCACATGCTGCTGTCTCATGTAGAGCTTTTTGTCCACCAGAACCCCCACGTCCTTCTCCACAGGGCTCAGGGCTGCTCTAAACGAGTTCCTCCCCCATTCTGTATTCATGTCTAGGATTTCCCTGACACAGGTGTAGCAAATTACACTTGTAAGCATAACTTATTCACTTATCAAGCTTGTCCATGTCCCTTTGGATGGCATCCTTTCCTTCTGTTGTATCAACTGCACCACTCAGCTTGATGTCATCTTCAAACATGCTGAGGGTGCACTCAATCCCCCAGTATCATTGATAAAGATATTAAACAGCATCAGTCCCAAGATGGTACATCACCAGCCTCCACCTGGACTGAGTCACTGACCACAACTCTCTGGGTGCAGCCTTCAAGAAAATTCCTTGTCCATTATATGGTCCACCCTTCAAACCCATATCTTTCCAATTTGGAGATCTGTATGTCATGTGGAATTGTGTTGAAGGCTTTACAGAAGTCCAGGTAGATGACATCTTTCAGTCTTCCCTAGTCAACTGATGCCATAACTTCATCTATGATGAAGTATATCATAGAAAGCCATGGGATTGTTCAGGCACAGCTTGCCTTTGGTAAAGCCATGCTGGCTCTTATCACTGTCATTTCCAGCGTGTGCCTTAACATTGCTTCCAGAACAATTTGTTCCATGATATTCCCAAGCACAGAGGTAATGTTCCCCAGGTCCTCCTTTCTACCCTTTTTAAAAATGGGAGTGGTTTCCCTTTTTCCAGCCACCAGGGACTTCACCTGAGTGCCAGGACTTTTCAAATGTGATGGAAAGAAGCTTAGCAACTCCATCAGCCAGTACCCTCAGGACCCTGGGACCCTCAGGTCCCATAGACTTGTACTTGTTCAGTTTTGTTGTGTGGTCTCGAACCTACTCTTTGTTTAGAGTGGCAGGGACTTTGCTGCCTCAGCCCTTGCCTAGAAGTTCTGGGACTCAAGAGACGTGGGAAGCCTGACTGCCAGTGAAGACCGAGGCAAAGAAGTTGTAAATGCACTCTAGGAGTCTCCTGCATTGCATACATTATGTTTGAACTTTTTCATCTTTACTTGTTCCCAAGTTTAACGTAAGACAATGACTGATGGATGTGTAAAAAAAAAAAATATTTCCAATACCAATCTTGCCCTTTAGTGATCTCTTTGTAGTTATCTGCTGTATCAGATAATCACAGACTCTGGCCAGACTTTAATGAAGATCTTTATGTTGCCTTAAATTTAATACAGCATTTTAATTTAGAAACAATATCAATTCTCATTGCAATTGATAAGACCAAAATAACTTACAGACAGCTCACCTGTCTCAAATAATGCACAGAAATTGTTATATTCAACCAGTGGACGTACCTCTAAAGTCCCCTGTGATTTTTTATTTATTTTTTCCTTTTGGAAAAACATGAAAGAAAAGAGGCATCTTTCTCTTTTCCAAGACAAACAGGTCTGGTGTGAGTTGTGGCCTTAAAGTATTCATGTAGCCATTTGAAAAATATTTTTGCAAATTACTTTGCTCCTTCTACCCAGAAACAATGTAATACATCGGAACTTTCCTCATAATTATGAGCCTAACTGTATTAGAAATCATAGGTTAGATTAAAATTATGTTCAGATTAAATAATATTTAAACTAGATTTGCGTTCATAAGGATAGAAGAATCAGCTATAATCGGGTGTTGATCACTATAAAAATCTCCTCTGGAGTAAATGTAAGCTAATGTAAGCTTTTTTTTTTTTTTTTTTTTTTTCCTCATCATCTTTACTGAAATTTCAGATAGAAAAAAAAAAATAAAAATACGATATCTCAAGATATCTCATAGTAACTTGTTGAAAAAAAATAGGCAAAAATGTAGGCATTACCTTTGTCTGAAAAGTATTGCTTTTTGGCCAAATTTATGTTTAAAAAATGTAAAGGATTGTTCAAACCTGATATTGTAGCTTGATCCCTCATCCCAAAGATATTTTCCACACTCGGAGATTAAAAGGACTCGTGTTCATTTACGGTTTGGTTTCTGTCTGATTTAACACAGAGTATGTAGACAGTATAAAATATCTGTTGAAATAGTTCCAGATGACAAATGTAATCTGTTTTCTTGTACTACTTCAATTTAATGTCCTGGAAGTATATCTGATTTTTAACACTCTTTTGTCCTCCTTTTTACATGTGGGAAATTGGGATCTGAGATGTGATATCTTTGGGGATTGATTTTGCACAAGATTTGAACCAATACAGAACTAGACATTATTTCACCGATGCCTCCATCCCTTCTCAAGCAAAACAGTATTCATTTTTCAGCTTTGTGTTCACATGATGTTTCAAGTAATATATGAAATATATGAAAAACAAACAAAAATAAAACAGAATAAAACCAAAACACGTTAGGCTTCCATACATACCACTATGTGACAAAATGTACCACATAATATTTGCTTGATGCAAACATGAAAAATGTTTTTTTATAAATAAAACAATACCAAAAGGAGGACTAAGGAGAATCTCCACCCTTTACTGGATGTGGGGGGAAACTTAGTTACCAGAGATGAGGAAAAAGCTGAGGTGCTTAACACCTTCTTTGCCTCAGTCTTTAGCGGCAAAAACAGTTGTTCTCCGGATGCCCAGTCCCCTGAGCTGGTGGAAGGGGATGAGGAGCAGAATGTGGCCCCCACAATCCACAAGGAGATGGTTGGCAACCTGCTACAGCATTTGGATATACGCAAGTCGATGGGGCCGGATGGGATCCACCCGAGGGTACTGCGAGAACTGGCGGAAGAGCTGGCCAAGCTGCTTTCCATCATTTATCGGCAGTCCTGGCTACTGGGGGAAGTTCCACTTGACTGGCGGAGAGCAAATGTGACGCCCATCTACAAGAAGGGCCGGAGGGTAGACCCGGGGAACTACAGGCCTGTTAGTTTAACATCAGAGCCAGGGAAGCTCATGGAGCAGATTATCCTGGGCATCATCATGCAGCAGTTGCAGGGCAAGCAGGCAATCAGACCTAGTCAGCATGGGTTTATGAAGGGCAAGTCCTGCCTGACGAACCTGATCTCCTTCTATGACAAGGTAACAAGCTTAGTGGATGAGGGAAAGGCTGTGGATGTGGTCTATCTTGACTTCAGTAAGGCATTTGACACTGTTCCCCACAGCATTCTCCTCAGGAAACCGGCTGCTCATGGCTTGGACTGGCGCATGCTGTGTTGGGTTAAGAGCTGGCTGGATGGCTGGGCCCAGAGAGTTGTGGTGAATGGAGTCAAATCCAGTTGGAGGCCGGTCACTAGTGGAGTCCCCCAGGGCTCGGTACTGGGACCAGTCCTCTTTAACATCTTCAGCGATAATCTGGATGAGGGGATCGAGTGCACCCTCAGTAAGTTTGCAGATGTCACCAAGGTAGGTGCGTGTATCGATCTGCTTGAGGGTAGGAAGGCTCTGCAGGAGGATCTGGATAGGCTGCACCGATGGGCCGAGGCCAACAGTATGAAGTTCAACAAGGCCAAGTGCTGGGTTCTGCACCTGGGGCACAACAACCCCAAACAGAGCTACAGGCTGGGAGATGGGTGGTTGGAAAGCTGCCTGTCAGAGAAGGACCTGGGAGCATTGGTTGATAGTCGGCTGAATATGAGCCAGCAGTGTGCTCAGGCAGCCAAGAAGGCCAACAGCATCCTGGCTTGCATAAGAAGCAGCGTGGCCAGCAGGTCCAGGGAAGTGATTGTCCCCCTGTACTCGGCTCTGGTGAGGCCGCACCTTGAGTACTGTGTTCAGTTTTGGGCCCTTCACTACAAGAAGGACATGGAGGTGCTTGAGCGAGTCCAGAGAAGGGCTACAAAGTTGGTGAAGGGTCTGGAGAACAAGTCTTACGGGGAGTGGCTGAGGGAGCTGGGATTGTTCAACCTGGAGAAGAAGAGGCTCAGGGGCGACCTTATTGCACTCTACAGATACCTGAAAGGAGGCTGTAGTGAGGCAGCGGTTGGTCTATTCTCCCACGTGCCTGGTGACAGGACGAGGGGGAATGGGCTAAAGCTGTGCCAGGGGAGGTTTAGGTTGGATATTAGGAAGAACTTCTGTACTGAACGGGTTGTTAGTCACTGGAATGGTCTGCCCAGGGAAGTGGTTGTGTCACCATCCCTGGAGGTCTTTAAAAGACGTTTAGATGTAGAGCTTAGGGATACGGTTTAGTGGATGATTTGTTAGTGTTAGGTCAGAGGTTGAACTCGGTGATCTTGGAGGTCTCTTCTAACCTAGACTATTCTGTGATTCTGTGATTCTGTGATGAACATAGGATCAAAGTGATCTTTATTAAGAGGCAATTCTTTACCATAAGGGTACTGAGGAAATGGAACACGTTGCCAAGAGAAGTTGTGGATGTCCTGGAGGTGTTCAAGGCCAGGCTGGATGGCGCCTTAGCCAACTTGATGCAGTGGGTAGCATCCCTGCCTATGGTAGGGTGGGTTGGAGTTAGATGATCTTAAAGGTTCCCTCCAACCAGAGCCATTCTATGATTCTACAGTTCTGTGATTCTACGATTCTATGATTATATGATCTACCAGTATATAAAGTAATGCTGTGCATTGCATAAACTTGCAGATGTATGACCTCTGAAACTGCCTGCGATCACTATGAAACGCACAGCCCCAACCCCCCCCCC
>CM021765.1:99624583-99658293 GCA_011076525.1 Nettapus auritus
TTTTTTTTTTTTTTTTTTTTTTTTTTTTTTTTTTTTTTCCCGTCTCATCAGGAAGATTGGCTTGCCAAAAACTTATAGATTAGAGAGGCTAAAATAGGCAGAGATAAATTAAAATTATAAAGAAAGCATAAGACAGAGGAAAATGAAAACAAACAAACAAACAAAAACCAAAGAATATCTTAACAATAAAACAATAATAATATTAACAATAATAAAGGAATGTGGGACAATAGAGAAGTGAAAGAAAGATAAGAGACAGGTTACTAGCTTCAGTAAAAAAAAAAAAATGGATCAAATGTAACTGAATTTCTCATAAGGCTATTATTATATATTATTATTATTATTATTATTATTATTATTATTACTATTATTATTATTTTAATAGGGGGGGTGAAAACCATATGGGGAGATGCTGCTCATTCTACTACCCTACATGAAAATACTAATCCCACTCTCAATATTTAATATCAGTACTACTTTTTAGGGTTGAAGGAAAGTTTTCCTAGGAACGTCTTAATTTTAAAAGACCTTAAATTTAAAGAATGATACTAATAAATATGGTATTAGCAATAACAATTAAAATGAAAAGAAAAAGATAAAGTAGGTTATTTATTCTACAGTTTCCTGTCTAGTTTACCTACAAAATATTCTATTTCCTCTCCTTCTCTGCTTTGGTATACAAGTAAATATTGGAGACAATGACAGCTATAAAATGGATGCCTGTTTAACTAATGACTGCTTTTTAAGTACAGGATTTTTTTTTTCATCTGATAGACTTCCTGAATTTTTTGATTGGTTTCATATACGGAAGCAACTAGCACCTACACCAAACAGGGAGAAGGTCAGATAAAAATGCATCTACTGAACCTGAAGAAAGATATTTTTTGTGAGAAGCTGCAGTCATTTTATCTCTAATGCAGAATAGTTACATCAAGGTCTAAGGTCTTGGAAGATTATCAGATGAAAAGCTGATAATTATTAGCCTTTGAACCTACAGTTGGAAAAAGTTCTCCTAGGTCCTTACCTAGCTCAGAGAAAGATGGTTATATGATTCATACGACTCAGTCTTAAAGACCTTAAACACCTGAGATTAAACTTGAATCATCAGTTAAAATATTTCTAAGAATCTTAATGAAGATGGATGTGAAAGGAAAAAAATAATCAAAGACATTATATCTTTATGATACCTATTAATATTTTCAAAACAAAAACAAATGTTTGATTTTTAGTATGATGTTTTTTTCTAGAGGGAAATGTGCAGAACATTTTTTTTTATTATTTTTTTTTTAATGTTTACTCATTTGAGTTAATGACCTGTCCAATCTAAGGGAGTCCTAGAATCAGATCTCCAACAGTAATATCAATGAAAAAATGCATGAGGCTGACTGTAGGCATCATGTTAACAACTTAGACCCTGAAGTCAGTGCTTAGCAAGAATAACAACTATCTGGAAATGAATGAGTACTGCCAGAGGTTGACATTCCATGCACCAACTCAGCCTGAGCAATCCAGTATCTACAGCTGACAACCAAAATCCAGAAATGTAGCAGCTCCTCTGAAGCTGACTTTTCTCAGGAAGGCACCTCTTAGTGAATCAGAACTCTTCACATACACACACCAAAATTTGTAACCAAGGATATATGTGTCTTTGATATCAAAGACCGCAACATATCATAATAACCAAACCTATCAATTCAAATACTAGAAATAGAAATTTATATAATGTATATATAGATTTCAGGTTTTGTGGGGTTTGTTGGGGGATTTCCTGGGAAATTGAAAAAGAACGCACTAGTTCCAATAGGCAGCACCCAGATTAGCAGGGTGATCTGGAATGGAAGTGTTTCCTCCTTTCCCATTAAAGCTCTTTTTTAAGCAGTGGAGAGAGAAAGGCTAATTGAGGCATTGTGGTTTGGTGTGACCTAGGAGACAGTGGTCCCCTGGGCTGCTCTATGCCCTTTATCATCAGAGTGTCTTTTGATACTGCATAGGCTATCATTAAAGACAGGGGGGGGGGGGGTGAGGGGGAAGGGAGAGGCAGACAGTAAGAGAGAGCAAGAGAGAGAGAGTCAGAACTACTCCCCCCATAAGCCTCTTCAGCACTGCACATGGTAGTCATATACCTACATTCTTCCTAAATCCCTAAATCTTGTATCTAACTTGAGATTCCTCTATGTCATGGGTATTTTGCTGTCAAAATACATGTGAAGAAAAATAAAGCAATTATAGAATGTAAGAACCAAAATGAAATCTGTGAGCCTAATGGATTTTTGTCCAGTAGAAAGAAAGAACACACATAGTTACATGATAGGCACTCAAGTAATTTCCTAGTAAAAATATATTAATCATCATATATGTACCAAAAAAAAAAAAAAAAAAAAAAAAAAAAAAGTCAAAAAATATGCCCTTATTCTACTCTTAATTTTCATAATTAAAACTAGGAAGCCTCCTAGTTTTTACTATGTACCTTGGGCAAAATTGTAACATCTCTACTTGCTCAAGGCCTTCCCAGCAGAGATTGTCTTTTAGTAATTATATAGCCAGGTCATCTGTGACTTTTTTTGGTGGTGGGTGGAGTACAAAGTAGGGGGAGATGGGGAAGGGAGAAGGGTTTTTTTAGCATATTGCATTCAGCCTGAAAAATATGGATTAACTATTTTTTTCATTCCCTGCACCTGTGAAAGAGTTTGTCCCCACATCAGACAGCCAACAACTCTTTACTTCTCCTCTGTGTGGTGAAGTATTTCTCAGCTTTTATGGCTGAACTTTTAAAACATTTTAAAAACTGACAAACTCTGGAACACTGACTCTAATTATAGTTCTGGCATTATTTATAAGATTGCAGTCTCTCTTCCAGGTGGAAGTCTTCCATTACCAATCAGTCAGGCATTTCACTGGTAAGTGCTCTCATCCAAGAACAGAAGTGCTGAGAACAAATTTATTATTTAAAATAGGGGAAAAAAAAAAAAAAATATATATATATATATATATATATTGTTTATTCTATTCTTTGACTCTATTAAAATAAACTGTTAATAAATAGATAGATTAGATAGGTAGACAAATAGATAGGTAGGTAGATAGATAGATGCTGTTCTGATTCCACTTAGTTTATGGACTAAATGGAGTAGTTGTTGCTATTAAGATTCTTCAAATCATTCTATGTATTATATGTATTTTGATCAGATAAAGGGGCCCACTTCCTGGATTCCCCATCACACACAAATGGTAGGTGTATTGTGTTACCATAGAAATGGAACAGCGACACAGAGAGAGCCATATAATCATATCTGTACCTTGAATGAAGACACAAATAACTATGCATAAGAAACTAGCATGTTGGGATTGCTTCCTAAAATTATGATGGGATTGCCTCTAAAATAGCTCGTGATATCTGCAGTGTTTACAGTGACTGATTTGAAAACAGAGTACAAAGGGGAAAAAAAAGAAAACCTTTACTAAGAATAAAGACTTATACAGAGTATAAGCATTGGGGAGATAGGAAAATGCAGTACATGTAAATGTAACAAATGATATTTGGTAGCTTCAGCAAAAGAGCTGAAGAAAAAAGAGAGTAATTAGTGAATGAGAAACCAAAGAAATTGTAAGACTGGAGAGAAACAGAAAAAAAAAAAAAAAAAAGGAAAAAACAAACAAACAAACAAAAACAACAACAACAACAACAAACAGATCAGATGGAAACAGAAAAATTAGAGGTGGTGCATGAATGTGAATTAATGCAGTGAATTACGTGAACTATTATTTTTTTTTTTTTAAAAAAAGGAAAAGTAGATGGGAATAACAAGGGGAAAATCCCGAGGAGAAAATATATGGAAAATAAAGTAGTAAGAAGAAAAGCAGAGGAGGAAATGTCAATATTTGAAATGAATTTTAGTACAGGCTTACTAACAAAAAAAATAATTACATATCTCATAGTTTGAAGGCATAAACCATAGATATGTTTATTTTTTCTTAATGTTAATAACAAAGCAATATTGTATGTCAGAGTAGAGTAGTATTTTTTCAATGTTCACTAACATTAAAAGATAGGATAAGCAGAGATCATGAAATTTAGTAATGTTTTTAATTTCTGAAAAATGGTCATCTAAGTTTTACATAAGAATTGTTCATGTCCTTTAACTCCATTAATTTCATTTTCAGGTATTTCAAAACTTAAAAACAAGTAAACAACAACAACAAACACAAAAGATTTTAAAAACAAAAACAAACAACAACAAAAAATTCTAAAGCCCCATTCAGATACTAGGTACCTGGCTGGCTTTTCAGATATTTAAAGGACTCTCATAGGAGTTGACAGCAATAACAGCACTTCTGAAATCCTGATTTTTTATTTTATTTACATTTACATTTTATTTACATGTGTAAATAAGAGATATGGTGTCCATTTTTATTTTTTTTTCTTTTCGTTCGGTTCTCACATAGACAGTTCTTAGTGAGGATCGAACAACACAGAAAAATTTTCACATAAGCAAGTAAATAGTAAATTAAAAAATATAATTTTAATTGTTATTAAACTTTATTTTCATTAGAATGTATACCCTACTCGCAAACTTTGGAAAATGATGTGGTTCTGAAAATATTTTTTAGTTTTTATTTTATAAATTGTCTGTGTTTGGTAGTGGAAGAGAATATTACAGTTAATTCACTTTTTAGTTTAGTGAGACTCTCAGATTTTTAGCCATAAAGGAGAATTATTCAATCTGTTTTAGAGGTTTCTTTACCTTTTAAATGTGTGTCTTGATGAAATACGTCATCATAAGAAGACATTTTTAAAGAACAAAATATAAAATTGTATGTTACATAAATTTACAAACATAGAAAATAGTATCAAGAACTAAATTAGCAATCAGCAATTTACACAATTTTATTTAATACAGCTCACTTAGTTAGCAAGCTCAAAAATATGTCATTAAATGACCACAGATGTTTTAATTCTACAAAAGTGTTCATTTTCTTATATCATTCTTACAAAAAGGTATTTCTGCTTCCTTATAATGATTTATTCTTGTTTGACATAGAACAGTATGGAAATTAAGTCTGGAATATCAGACAATGAAAAATTCAGAATTAAAGTATACATACCTGAAGGCCTGACAAATGATAAATTAGAAAGTGAACCAATCTGCTAACTTCCCCCTTGTTACACTCAGGGACAAATCTCTGAAGGCACTTCCACTGTTGTCAAAGTTTCATTAAGACACAACATCCTTTCTAGGCTTCTTTAGGTGCCAGTTTGATGGATGTGCACTAAGCAATGTGTGTAAGGCACTGAAGGAGGTTGAAATACCTGCTATACAGCTGTCAGGTGTCTTATTAACTTCAGCGCTTATACAAAAAAAGGCCATGTAAATACAGAACAAAATGCAGAGTAAACAAATGCTTGAACTGCAAAAGAGAAACAACACCTGGAGAAGCCCTTAATCTGGAGAATTTAGGCTTCTTTATGAAAAATTAATTTTCTGTTTCTATTATATTCTTAAGACTTTCAAAAACAGAGTTCGCAACAATTCAGTTTTCAGAAAATTGAATTCATTTGCAGTCCAAATTTAATATTCAAAAGCCTGAATTGACTATTGTTCCATTTTTATCCTGTTATAGGCTTGTTATGAAAACAAAAATGTGTAATAAAAGGTGCTAAAATATTAAGCATAAGTGACCAGTCATTTTCCACAGCGTCAGGTTCAAAAATAAAATGACAGAAGAAAAATCAGGCTAACAATACATAAATCTCTTTGTAATGTTAATTACCTTACTAGTAATAGAGTCTCTCTCAATTTCTTAAAAAAATACAGCGATAATGAAGGTTTGATCTTTTCTTATATAACCAAATAAGTAAAACCAATATTCCTTTCCTCCCATACCTATTATTTAAAGGCTTATAATTGAAAATACATTTGGTTATTTAAAGAATATGGTTTCGTTATTGAGGTTTGAATGAAAAATCTTATAAAAGGCATCAGTAATATAGTTGTCATCAAAATTCCCTGTGAATAAAATTCATTTCAATGCATAAATTAATTTGTAACAACTGTAATCAGCAACATCCCAGTGAAATCACAGATATATTGGGTAGAATTAGCAACTCTGAAAGATATAGGATTATATTAGTATCCATGTTATTCAATTAACATGTAAGTAGGGAGAAATGAAGTGAATATTTAGTCTACATATAATTACTTAAAAGATCTTGACTTTTACTTGTAACAATCTGTAAGAATAAAATTCACTACAACTTTACAAGTGAATAACGGGTTATTTTAAAAAACGCATATTATTCTGAAAAACCTTTGAATTTTTAAAGTTTTAAATAGATACCCATGGCATATGAAAGAAAAAAAAAAAAAAAAAAAGTTTACAGAACATGCTAGTAATCTCTACAGTTGAATTATGTGTATTAGTACCACATAAAATATTTAGTTTATTATCTTTTTATATGTTTAGTGGTTAAAGCCTACAGAGTTAGATATAAATGCCTATACTTCAACTTTTTGGAAGGCAAATACATACACTTTTGCTGAAGTTAAACTTCAGTTAAATTAAACACTCGTTTCCACTGTATTTAGCTGAAATACTCTGCTGCAAGTTCAGAATCAAGAAAATGGAAAACAGGCAGAAAGGGACCTTCTCCAGCTTTAGGCGAGTACATCAAACAGTTGCAATACAGTCCTGCAATACAATTCATATTGAAGACAAATTCACACCACCTATTTTATCCCGTCTCACTGGTCAGAGGGTTTGAAAGCTGCTTTTATTTCTGGCATAAATTCATATATGCTGAGGTTATCGCAATTTGTCCTTTGACAAAAGTTATCCTTTAGCTGAGAAGAATTTCCCTTTTCTCCTTGCTTGTCTTTTATACATTTAAACATAGCTTTTATTTTGCTAGGTCTTTTCATTGCCCCTATAAGCAAGGCTCCCAGTTCCTCAATCATTCTTTTACACTTTCACTTAATCTTTCTGAACACAGGCAGCAAGAATTGCACATGGTGCTGGAACTGATATCTCTTCTGTCTTCTGTATGAAAGAGCAAGAATGCTCTATTTATGCTGAAAATGGCTCATTCACTGCATCTCCCATAATGTCAATCCTATCAGGGGAAACAACCTCCCCTTGCTGCCAATGGCTTCAATTCAGAGATAAGGATCATGAAGGTCTCAAAATGCTGTGCAAAACAATCCCAAAGACCTCAGAAGGTTTTGTACTAGCCCCTGAATTCTTAGCTCTGTCTGCAAGTCTTTTCTTCTTCTCTGCTTGTCTTCTTGAAATTGTCCTATGAAACATTCATGTCTTTCTTCTACATGCAGGTTTTTAATCCTGTGACCCAGTACTTTGCTGCTGGTGCAGCCCCCCCTATACATGGTGAATGCCAGTATGCTACTTCTATGCTTCTCCTTTCCATATGTCTCATATCATGTTAATTACCGTGATTATATGTGACTTCCAACCTCTTCAGTTCTCAAGAGGTTTTAATATACATTTTAAATATAAATTAAATTTTATATAAAGTAAAATAAAATTAATGTTCCAAAAGTCAGCAAAAGATTGTGTTTACCTTATTTTTTATGTGTTAATTCTGTACTCTTATACTACTTCAAGTGTTCCTTCTTCAGTAGATAACCAACAAATCTGATGGGACATTTTTATGTATTTTGTTATTGTGTAGTCTTGAGTCGTTTTTGGAACATATAGAACCATAAGAAATCATAAGAAACTCTCTTCTTAAAGAATTACATTTAGAAATGTCTCTTCATATGTTTCTGCTGCTACATAGACCCAGTTAATTAATAATTCTGAGCTCAACAAATTATGCCACAATATTCATATGAGAAATATAAGACAACCTGAGCAAATTAATCTGTATTTTTCTCTATTTACATGTATATATACACACATGTGTGTGCGTGCATATACAAGTACTTGACTCTTCAACTTTAGTTCAGAAGCTTTTAGTTTTACTGTTTCTTCATAATGATATAAGTTAAGGAAGACTTCTATTTAGGAAGCTGAAAGTATTCCGTCATGTTTATTTTTTCCTCGAAAGACCAAAAATGGATATGTTTTAAACTGTCTATACTATTCATATTTGAATCACACTAGTTACAGAAATTAAAAGTAAAACCTGAATCTTATACTGCTCATTAGAATCCACTGTAATCATTCACTAGAAAGTATTTATTGGGAGGAATCACACTTTCTCTCAGGAAATCTACTTGCAACACCTGAATTTGTGATTCAACTTCTGTAACACAAAAGGATGTGTCATGTGGTAGGTCTGGGCAAGGGGAAAATCTCATTAGTCAGTGGAAAGCACATGGTTTTTAGTCACTGGCATCCCAAAATCTGTCCCCTCAATTACACTAATCACTGGCTGAAAATTATGTTTGAGTTGACAGAACTCTTCCTAGCACCAGAGGGGAGGAGATGGGGAATGCTCCCATTCCTCCAGCCTCCTGCACTCTGTGCTTACTGGAAAAACTTTGACACTAAGAGCAGATCAGGGAAGATCCAGAATAAATAAAACTTTCCACTTGAGCAAATCCTCTAATCACTACAGAATTAGATAAGGCTTTCTTTACATGTATAAAATATATATGCTTATAATCAATCCCACCATATTTTTTTAGCCGTGGTCTCATTTTAAAGGGAAATGTGTTACATGCTTATAGCTGTGGATATCAAATACAGAGGGTTAGGATCCATCTTGCCTTGGGTGCCTGGGTAAGAGGATAAGTACACTTAGAATATATATATATTCTCTCTCTATATATATATATTATATAGAGAGAGATTATTTATATTATCTGTATCTTATATAGATATAGATATATATAGATTATTATAGATATATTATAGATTATTATATATATTATATATATCTAACTATATTATCTATCTATCTGTCTATATGGCCTTTCTCAGCTTGTAGGGATAGCAGAGCTAAGACATATATGAGCAAATAACAGCTCTAGCCATTAATAGTGTCTCTGACTAAGCATTATCCTCTCATCCTCTCTAGATTCCGATTTCCAGAACTGAGCAGATGTTCCTAAAGTTGCCACCTGACTGTGGTGCCCCAGACATTCTCATGGATGTGCCTGCCATATACCTGTCTGGGCTACGCTATTTCGGCATTTTATCCTCGACTTCAGAACCATTAAGGTCAAATACTGAGAAGATAGATGTTGTAGTATGTATCCAGTAGATGCCTGAATCTTTAATTTTCTTTAGCTCTGGGATGTGTGTGGTAGTGGATATTTTACCCTTAACAAGTCTTCACATACAAAAATGATCTATGCTTCATGAAACAGTGTCTTCCTCTTGAAAGCAAAAAAGCTGCAGGGCAAAAAATGTTCTATTTCTTTGAGAACTTACAAAGTGTGATTTTCTGCAGGTGATAATTTTTGGCAGAGCTGTAGCCACTGCATACCCTGAAGAAATAAATCCCCAGCCAAAGCTCATGCTTTATACTCTGTTAATGAAAATCCATTTTACCTTCTTTATCCTTTACCCAAAACAAATTCTTAAAAGTGCCTTAACTTAAATTCTTAAATGTGCCTTATCCATACATCTAAAATTCCCCAATATGATGCTCTTCAGAGAGCCTCATTAGCTAGTAGAAAACAGAATTCCATACATCACATTTTAAAGGAAATCTACATTTCCTTTACATTTTTCCCTGAGAGGATAGTTAGACACCGGTATTAAAATTATGCCTATCTATTTTTCATAATGATTAGTCAACACAAAAAAAATGTTCATAGGCTGAATTGCAACTGGTCTTTCCTTTCTATACTCCCATTTCAATGTAAGTGTAAGGATAACGGTTTTGAATTGTAAAATATCTGTGCCATTTCTCCATGACCCTCCCACTGTTTATTTTCAAGTCATTGTACATTTACTGTGAAATAATAAAATTAAATATAGTAAACCCTGCATTCTCATAGCTTTCTGAATAAATAATCTGAATCAGATGCAGTATTTTACTGTAAGAGATGAAGAGCAATAAATTGATAAGAAAGCTAGGAAATGTGGGAATATTTTGTCCTGTTACAGCTCATCACAGTGGTTCTTTGCATGTTGATGTTACCAAGTTTTAAAAAAGTGACATTTCTATTCAGGCAATAAGGCAGAGTCGATTTATGCCAGCAGGTTTTTCTGCCTTGTTAAACAAGGATGAAAATTTGAATTCAAACCCTGACTTATGTATTTCAAACACAACACATTGCAGATTGAGTCAGCTGTAGGGAATTAGAAGTCCTAAATCATGATAAAACTGTGATTAATTTCACTGGTTATGGATTAGAAAAGTTACTTTCTGAAACAAACAAATAAAACTAAACAAAAAGGAAAAGGAGAAGAAATCACCCTGAATTACTCTCTTTCTGAAACTATCACTGAAGCCTTGGATAAGTGTTGGCAGTACAATCCAAAAAGTGCACAACAGTTTTCACCTTTACTTTAAATTTACAGGCACTTTTGCTTCATGTTCAACAATTCTATTTATGGAAATCTAAGGGAAAAAAAAAAAAAAAAAAAAAGAGAGAGAGAGAGGAGAGAGATTAAAATAGTGTGATGTTCTGTATATTCTATTAAAAAAAAATCTAGAAAAATATGTAAATTGCTTGAAAATGTTACTTCCTTTTATATATATATATATATAATTAAGGTAGTTAATTTTTATTATTATTATTATGTTTTCGAGTATGCTTTAATAAGATACTAGCTAATAACACTGTACTTGAAAGAGAATGGCAACATAGCACTCCCTTTGGTTTTCCTGTAGATGTGCCCTTCCCCATGACTGAGACTGCAGACCACTGTAAATTTGCTTAAAATTCTAGAAATGATAACACAAGGAACTTTTAAAATGGAAATAATGAGATGTGAATACGATAGGAATATTAGCCCCCCCCCCCTTTTTTTTTTTTTTAGAATATTTTTATGCAAAACAAGAAAGTTTAAAAATAATGATAGAAAGCCAAATATTTTATTTTGATATTAGCTTTGCCTTAATTTTTATTGGAAACCAAACATGCCTTTAAATATATATTTAATTAACTACAGATTTAACTACATAAAATATTAAATGAAAGATTATTGGAACTATGTGTTTATAATGTAAACGGAAATAGAAAATTAAATGGACTTACTCTGTGTTTGCAATGTTGGAGTTGATAACAATCTGATTTAGCACACAAAAATTAAAGGAAGATTTTTATTTTTTTTTACTTATAAATTTGTTTGTAAGTACATAAATAAATATAGATTTATAACCAAATGCATAAATATAGAGAAATTTCTTATTTTAAGCCTCACATCTATAATATCATCACTATCATAAAGTTTGCTTGGAAAATATTGAATGTTTGAAGGCAAATATATAGTAGCATTCACAGGGAAAATACATGTAGTTCTAGATCCTTTCAAATATATATTTGCATATATGCATATATATACATACACATATGTATATAAATAGAGGTACATACATGTATAGCATTCAAAGTCCTGCTTAAAAATTGGTTTAAGAATTACCTCTAGACTAGCTTTTAAAGGCCTAAGCCCATGTGTCAGATGTGCTGCCTGATTTGAGCTGTGACTAGAGAAAACAGAAGCCACCCTCTGCACTGGAAAGCAAGTTCGATGCTCACTTTGCAGTGGCTTGTAGTATCTAATAAAAACCTGTTCCTTTACCATTAAATTTAAACAAATATAGATATTACCTTGAACTCAAGATTCGGCTTTGCTATTTCTAAGTTCCATTACAGTGAGATCATTATCTTCACTCAGCTTCTTCATTCCCATCTCCTTGGCTTTCTTACTGCTGAGCCTCATGGATTTCCTATAAGGGTGAAGGAGCAGAGCAGCACCACTTTTCTTTGCCAACCTCCTATAGCTCTTCTATTGCTGATCAGCCTTTCCAGGTCAGTGAGGATTAATAACAGAACTCAAATCATTCCACATCCAAGTCCTCAAGCTACGGTATATGTCAGAACAAGCCAGTAAGTATGAATACTAAAATGCTTGGTAATTTTATGTCTATTCATAAATGAATTATTAATAAATAATATATATAAAATGAAATGGATAACAATACATGGTTATTAATTATAGTATTCATAACCATTTAAAAATAATCTGGAAAAGTCTTTTTTTTTTTTTTTTTAATATATTTGGGGGCTAGAAGACTAAATCTAATGATCGTATAATAGAAAAGAATAATCCAATAAATTGTAAAAAATGAAATAAAAATAATTTTTAAAAATAAAATAAAAAATAAAAATAAAAATTCTTGTTTACAGAAAAATCCTGATGGCTGTTTGAAATTAACAAACTTTAGACATGGTATAAAATTAAAGCATAAATGTTCAATAAATAAGTGAAGAAACCATTAAAAGAATGCTGGTATATGAACCACAGGAAGCTACAGTAGGTGTCTGAAGCAGTTGATGATTTTCAAAAGAACAAAGAGAATGTGAGGGACCGTTAATAAGTCTTTCAAGAGAGCTGGACTTGAGCCACAGAGTGCTTGGTCTGCAAATACTATGTTTAAAAATCAATCCTTTGCTTCACAGGAAGCCAATGTACTTTTGTCAAAATTAGAGCTACTTCAACATCTTGTCTTGGAGCAAGTTAACCATCTCACTGCTTGTACTTTTCTGTTTTGTTCTTTACCCCCATAAGAAGGGTAAAATTAAACTTCCACAGAAACCGAAAGGTTAATAAATTTCCTGTGGTATGTCTGTACTCCATGAACTCACAGTGACAGAAAATTTAGTGCAAGACAGAACTCAGGATAACATGTTTCAAAGCAGTAACTAAAGCCTGAACAAAGTTAGAAGCAACTAAAATATTGAGAATAAACGAGAAAAGAGAAGAATGGGTTATTACTTCATGTCTTCAAAAGTTACCTTTTAAAATATTTCAAGTATGTTTATTAGGAAGCGCTAACTAACAAGATGTTGATGATAGAATATAACACATTCTCCAGTTTCAGTTAGATATTATTCCAAAGCAGGATTTGTGAAAAAATGTTTTGTTGTTGCTTTTTTTCTAAACATAAATTAACATTGTTATAAGGGTGAAAGGGAAAAGGGGGAGGGGAAAAGGAAGCAGGGATTCCTACCAGGAATACCTTTTATTTGTAATATATTTCTGTGCATAGTCACTGCTGCTACGGCAACCACTCCTCAGCAGAATACTTTCTTTCAGGAGAAACATGCATGTGGATGCAGGTGCTTTGTACAAGGAAGCAGGATAAGGCTCAGCTTTGCCTTCTGAATCCTGCCCTGGGGATCACCTGGCTGAATACTTGCATTGTTTGGCTGTCATTCTAACCCTGCTTCCTTCCAAAGGGCAGGATTTTGCCCTAGCTCCTTACAGAGTCCTTTTGATGCCTTGTAAAAAATTTGATTACAGTGTCATTTAGTAGAGAGACATGCAAGTGAAATATTCCTCCAGCAAAGCTGTCACGCTGGGGACTGGAAGGCTGCTCCCTGAGCCTCACTCTGGTAACAAGCCTTGAAACCCTGCAGCAAGTTGCAGATTAAATACCTCAGCCTCAGAGGAGCAGACAAATCATGGATATTGTGTGATCCACTGGATATCCAAAGGGAAGAGATGAGATGCTACATCCTCAAAACACTTCAAATTCTTATGCAGCATTGCCTGGCACAAACTAAATTTTGAAATAGGCACTGCCACTTCTGCCAAAGGCATGCTAGTTCCCATTTCCTCAGCCCTGGTAAACCACAGACACTTACACACCTGGGAATGTATCTGTCAGGAACCATTCAGTGCACTGTTACAGGGCAGATTTCACCTTGTGTTATTGGCTCAATAAATAATATTTCAAACTCTTAAGAGAAAATTACCATATCTTAAGAAGAAAGTACTATATAGGAAAAGGAAAAGGGGAAGGGGCAGGGGCAGGGGAAGGGGAAGGGGAAGAGAAGGGAAATAAAGCCTTAACATGGAAAAAACAGCTATTGGCTGGCTGTCTCAACTGGCCCTTGAAGCAAAAAGAAGGTAAAAGAACTTCATGCACATGTAAACTCAAGATTAATCTAATGACCATTTTCAACATCATTTTCAGCTTGCTGCTAGTAAGCAGTTGAAATTTTGGTCTTTTTCAAGACTATGCAAAGAATAATAGGACTGAATGGGGATTTTGGTAGTTTGCACAGACCTTTTCTCTTCCTCCACTGAATACCAAACAGCACACTAAAAATCATCAATCTCCATTTCTCCCCATGCATACATGCTGAAGAAACCTTTGCAGTACACCGATCATCAGTTTATCTCGTGAAAATATGTTTATGCTCCCATTCCTGTACACAAACTCTTCTCAGGTAATAAAGAAAGACAGTGAGGAAGCTGAAAATAGGGACTCCTTGACTGCTTATCACAATTGTGCTGTCTTATGGTAAGGAATAGTATTTTCAGTTCTTTCCTCGGTGAAGTCAATAGTAAGTTTTATTAACTTTTCCTTTACATTTCACACAAATAAAAGGCATTTTAATAATCAGCGAAAGCAATAAACAAGATTGAAAGAAATGTGAATATGACAACTTGTCATGGAATATTAAATAATGTTACATTGATATAATTAAGGATCAGAGATAAGGATACATCAAAATAGCTTATGCTAATTATTTCATTTGAGAGTTAAGAAATATTGCATATGTATCTAGGTCCATATTAGTATCCTTATTTACATATTTATAGCATTTTAACTATACTAGAACAATGGCTATTTCCATTCTGCTCCTTACAGAGCCTCCGTGCAGTGATAATCAAATCCTGACATCTGACTCTAACACTAAGAGTTTAAAGATAATTAAGTACTTTAACCTAATGAACTTGCATTTTAATCCACTGTATTTTTTTTAGGGAGAACCCAGGAGACTAGTAACGGGATATGGAATTTTACACACATTTAGACTGAATGTTCAGATTAAGCCCAGGTCAGGACCAAGAGAGATCTGCAATTTCATCTTGCAGGCAAAGCAAAACAAAATGATGGTAGAGAACATTACATGACATTAGATTTTTCCTGATGAAATAAAATGTATCAGTTGTTTCAATGTTTTTCTTGCTTATGGCTCCCCAAAATATCTCCCCACTGCAATCAACTTTAATTGATGCTCTCAGCAGGCCAAATACTGAGTGGAAATGGAGCCTGCATGAGGATTTTATGACTGTGGCTGTGAAAGGAAAAGGATAAAGCCTGCAGTTGAAACAGCAAAAGGAAGCTTGCAACTGCCTTTGCTGTGACTTTGGGTATCAGCCCCAAAGTCTGTTTCATCAGCATTGCATTCCTTTACACAAAAAGATATTGCCAAGAGCTAGGGGCAGGCCTCCAGTGTGCTCAAATCCATAGTAGCAGACAGAGTTATCGGATACAGAGCTCCACAGGGAAATGCATTATCCACCTATTCACAGCAAACCTTACCAACAACAGGGAATAGGAGCTGGTCATGTTTCCTCAGCTTAATAAAAGTTTACCACTCCATGAAGAGAAAGAGATCTAGGAAAGAGAATCATTTGCTGTCTCTGCCTTGCTTTTTATTCCTCACCCCACAAGTTTTAAAAATTCATATATTCTTTTGTTCCACTGAAGGAAACCAATTCTATCGAAAAGGAAGATAAGAGATTCTCTCCTTTCCAACTACTACTCTGTATATGATTCAGAGAGAGGTGTTCAAACTTAATCTACCTCTTGGAGGCATCACCTAGCTAACAAAACTTATCTATTCCAGCACAAACACTTTGGAGATTTCTTCTTTGGAGCTGTTCTTTTCTTGTAATAAATCACTTTTCATCATCATGACTCTGTAGCCCAGCAACAGAGTAATGCATAGGAGACTAAGGCTGAAGTCATTGCGGCAGCAAGGTGGGATGATTCCTGCAGGAGAAACCGTGACATCTACATTGCTGAACAGCATGACAACTAGAGTACTCCCCTGGGCTACAGAAGACAGCTTTAAGTTACTGTTCTGCTTCAGCATATGCTTTTTTTGGCAGCTGATGTGCCACTTATAGCATGGAAACAAAGACACCAAATGATAATGCATAGCAATACAGCTTATAACCATTCAGAAATAATGAGATATTCCTCTCTCCCTAAATATCCTTGTTATCTCTCATGGTTTTCTCATTTCTTGACTTTTAAGGCTACATTTTCAAAACATTCACCACAACCATGAATAGTGGAAGATATGGGAATTTCTGCATTTGTCAGCTAAAGAAGTCAAGCAATATCTTGATTTTCCTGGATAGACTTTTAGAAAGCCTCCAATTGTTTTAGAATCTCTAAAGAAAATAAAGACAGAAATGTGTACTGGCAACATTGAACACAGGGTTTCCCCTCCAGCAGCATCCCACATGTCACATGTGGGAACAAATACAACACAGAAGCAATCTTTCCAAGGGTTGACGGTGTAGTCAACAATCCTAGAGAAAAACCAGCTCATCTGGGGTATGGTTCCAGTTACATTCAATTTCAATAAATTGACAATACAATATGATTTTCTCATTCATTTACCATGGTACACCTTCCTTTATTAATTTTCAGGGAAAACTGCATAATAATAAAAATGTCTTTGCTGGAATAACCGTCAAAAGAATTTTTCCCATTCTGTTCTGACAGATCACAGAAAATTAATAAAATAAAATGAACATTTAAGATAGTTCATTGTTTTAGTATTAATTTTCTTTACAGCTCTGAGATTTTTACTATTCATTTTCCAAATTCCTTTGTTTTTCTGAAAGATTAATATACAGTATATACCATTTTCAATTCTTTTTGCTCAATTTTTATGTGATATCAGTTTGTTTTGTTTCTTTAAGTCTGTCTTTCACAGCAAAGCCTAGGTACAGGTCCGCCACTAAACAGTCCCGTAGTTAAAGATGCTCAAAGGTAATCATAAAAGTAACCACAACAGTGGTAAATCGTCCATGAAAAAATAAGTATTTGTACATGTAACTTAATAAGCCAATGTTAATTGTTTTTCTCACTGTTAATGTGATCACTGAGTTTTTGGTAGAACTGTAGCCTACTGAGATCACTACAAAGAGCTAAGAGCTTCTGATAAGAGCACTTATGCGGATTATCCATTTTTAGCTCAAACAGATTTTTTAATGGAAATATAGTCAAAGGACTCTCCTGCCTGAGTTGCTTGGAGATTTAGTTAAGCTGATTTTTTTCCCCTCTTCAAAATCATATGTTTTTCCAATGAAATCATAGAAATCTGGTCTATCTCCAGATTGCCGTCCACCATCACCACTGTCACCAACTTGCAAGGTTAACTCAAACATGCACTGATCTCCAATTTAATGTTTGTATGGAAAAAGGATTTTAAGAAGCACACATCAATACATGCTTCCATAAAACATACATTAATTTTAGAAAAAAAAAATCAAATTATAATTCCTCTGTTCATATACTCAGGCTCCCACAACATATTTTTCCTTACATTTCCTATGAGAGATAAGGTGATTTAGTGCTAAATATGAAAAATTGGATTCAATTTAATGTATATATTAAAATTATGGATGTGAACTTACAAAGTGGTTGTTACATATATACACATATTTATAGACTTGATAGAGTTTAGAAGTCATTTGTCTTCTCTAGTCAAAATCCACAGATAAAAGGTTTTTTTCATTAAATTTGTAATGCTTCAATTTTTGCAACAAAATATTGTACTAATTAAACTATGATATCTCATATTGACTTTTACATTAAACATCAAATTAAGACAAGTCAATGCTATATTATACAGGTTAGTACTCACTATTTTCAGAAACACTGTAGAGAAGATAATATATTTATCTTTCCTTTAGAGCAGAGGAAAGTATTTAATTAAATTCATATAAATTAATGATGTGGCAAACAGTTGTTTCTGTTTGATGGTGATCCCATGAAACTGTTAGAGGTCCAGCTCCAGCTATTAGTCACAACTCAGTAGCAACTGAGCTCCAGAAAATCCAAATGCAACACATCCCTCTGTCATGCTGCACTGAAAACTGATGAAATATTAATCACTCAGGCACCACATGCAAAATGTAGCAAAAAAAAAGAAAGTCAGAACAAGAAAAAAAGCACAGCAGGGGTGCTGTATATTAGCATCAACAAGACAATTTTAAAGGCTAAAGCAAAATGCAGCAACCCTAGCCCCACGTTTGTAATTTTAAAACTCTTGTCATAGCTAAGTAACAGCATGGCCACAGCAGGATGCACCAAAATTAAAGGTAAAAGCTCTCCTAAGGGGTGAAGAGAAGAGGTAATAGTGCCAGAATGGTCACTGGAAAAGCCATTTATCTTTTTTTTTTTTTTTTTTTTTTTTTTTTGGGAGGGGGAGAGGGAGGGAGAAAGTGATTGAGAGAGACAGCTCAAGGAAAAAGTACTAGATTCATTAAAAAGTTTCATTTAGTACTATTATTTTTTTTTCCTGTGTGACTTCTGAAAGCCTTTGACTATTATCTACTGTTGCAGAAATTTGCTCTGCTTAGGCATTTGGTCATTCATACATGTTCTGATTCTTGCAGACACGAAAATAAGTAGTGTTCTGCATGTGACACTGGCATCCCCAGCTCAAAGGCTGTTTTGAATGAAATAATTCAGGAATCTATTATGCCTTTCCCAATAATAATAACAAAAAACTAATACACACACATAAAAAAAGGAAGACAGTATTTGTCAAAATGCTTCCATATGACAAAAGGAGTTTAGTTCCATAATGCTTCAGAATTTTCTCTTCTATCAAACAAAAATAAGAGGTAAAATCATTTGCACTTTAGCTCACTTCTCCAAATGTGCTCTGACAAAAAATATTACAAGATCATGTTAACACCTATCTCACTATGATTTCACTGATTGTATAGCAGATGTTCTTGGATGTTCTGGAGCCTTGAAAGTCAGCAAAAACCTACAAAATATGTTCAGAAGATACCGTTAGTTTAATTAGCTTTGTTATCTGTTTTGTTGACTACTGCATAACTATTACATAAATTAATGGTTTTATATCACATTATAACTTCCTTCCCACACCAGCCCTGCTGACTTCTCACTAGTAAGCATACTGTGTAATCTTCCTCTACACCATTCAGGCCACCATCTCCCCTCTTGTGATTGTCATAGTTCAGTTCATTGTCCTGTTTCTCATATTAAGTAATATATTCAAATTAATTAGATCTATGTCATTGTTCTCAAATTGTACATAGATTCTATAAAAGTTTATGAAAATAAAGTTTCAACCTTTCCAACAGTATCAGGATTTCCAGTAATCAATATTATCCGCTACTTGTGAATTTTCTCTCTAACAAAAAACTATGGTGGATTTTCTAGATGTGATCATCATCATCTGGCAAATTAGATGAGCCAGTTTTTTTGTTGTTATTGTTTGTTTGGTTTTTGTTTGTTTGTTTGTTTCCAGCTACAAAGTCACATGTGAGAACAATTGAACATTATGTCTTTGCTTAAAGAGAGAGAGCTTTTTTTTTTTTTTTTTTTTTTAACTATCAATCTAAATGTCTGAATTTCACTAATTCTTTCCTTCTCATAACTGTTTGTTGGTTCTGTTTGTTTGTTTGTTTTATTATTAAATCAGACTAGGATTTTCAAATGTGCAGAAAAAAAATGAAAAAAAGAAAAAAAAAAAAAAGACAGTTAAATAATAGGGTTTCATATCTCTTCCATTGTGTGGCATCATTGTGGGATTCTGGTGTGTAATACAGGAAGGGTAAGAGTAGAGGAACACCACAGCTGAACAAGTAATATTTGAGGAGCATGCTGAAAATTCAAGTTAAATTAAAGACAACAGTCTTCAATCGAACAATTGAATTCCCATTTTTTCTCTGATACCAGGCTCAATCTTCCTGTTTTGTAATCACTGATTATGAAGCCTTGCTGCATCTCATACTGGATTGATTTTTGTGCCAAATGCATGAATGAAATGGAAGCTTTCAAAAGAGGGAAAGGATATTAACCAGAGATCAGCAAAAATCATTACAATCCCCTTTTTCTCTAAATTGAAACACTGCTACACAAGGCACACCAAAGGCCCTTGCCATTTGACCTCCACCCTCTCTGTCAATACTAAAACATTTAGATATTAAGCCCAAGCCCAGAGATTTTACAGGCTCATCATAGCCCAGTAAATACAACTCTTTTACACTTACTAAGAAAAGATCCCAGACTTTTTACTGAGCTGGCAGGTTGGGGCCTTAGGACTTGCATGGGCTCACTCTGGGTTACCTGGCTGTGGGGCCATGGCCACCACAGCTTTTGCTTCTAGCAGAATTGAGGGCAAAGCTCTGGAAGACAAGGCAGTGTGGAAGAGAGCAGACCCAGGAGGATGCCAGTATCCCTATCTGCAAACATGGAGAACAAGCCATTATGAAGAGTGTAACCCCATCAGAAAGGTAAAAGCAATTTTAGAAATAACTAAAACCAAAAAGTGATCATAATGTAGAACTAGATAACAATGGGGAAAATGCAGGTTGTGCCAAGGAAAACTACAAAATAACCCCAGTGCTAGAGGAGGAGGAAGCCCCAGCACATACACCACACTACACCTGCAAAATGGCTCAGGATGCTGATGGCTTGCTGAAACCCCATGTCCCCATCCTGAGGAAACTTTGCTCTCGGGGACCAGGATGACATTGCAAGGGTGACCACAGTACCAGGGTAAAAGAGGCAAATATTAACAAGGTTTTATGTAAAAATTTAAGGTGCATTATCAAAGATTTTATGCATGAGTAAGAAGATTTGGCTGCGGTTGTTGGTATCATTGCGGCCAGACTGAAAGTAACTGTTTGGATTTATTTATTTATTTTATCAAGTTGTTAGGATTTTAATTAAACTTATAATAAATTCTTATCTCCACATATAAACTGTGTTCTATTTTGTCATAGCAAGACTTTGAATTTTACATCCTTTCGCACTTTTTGTTTTTACATGATAGGGTAATGTACCATCATTTACTGTTTTACTACTCTGCCCTCCCTTTTCATTTTGCAAATGTCATTGTCAGCTCAGCTTTTAAGATTGAGATAGCAAATCTCCTCTAACAGCTCATACAGGAGAATTGTCCTTTTAGTGCTTATAAAAATTAAATGATTACTAGTGGCTGGAGGTAACCTTTTTTTGTTGTTTTTTTTTTTTTTTTTTTTTAAAAAAAAAAGGGAAGCACAATTATATGCTTTTACAGTGATGTGAATTTCCTTGGTTTTCATTTTACCTTTTTTTTTTTTTTTTTTTCCTTAATGAAAACATGGGCCCATAGTGAAAACAGTATCTCAGGACACGAAGATTTGAGAGAGACATGAGAGAGACTGAGAGACTCTCTGCAATTACACCTATTTTATAAACAAAGAAAAGGGACTAAACATGCTAGCCTCCAAACTAGAGATTGCAGGAAAAAGCTGTTTTTCAAATTGTTTGCTCACCAGCAAGGAAAATCAAAATAGCACAGCTGTAGAATTTATCCAGAATTTGACTCACTTTGTTACATTCGAGTAGCAGTAAAATTTACCAAACAAAATAATAAGCCACTTATACCTGTCATGTATCTTGTTGTGGAGGTGAATGAGATTTTATAATGCGTTAGTCCTACAGGTAGTTCAGACCTACCCACATTGAGCCTGAGCATTCTGAAACAATCAGTTCCAGTGGCATCAAATATTTACTTTTTCTGTGGCAAAGATTTTAGATTTTTTTTTCCAACAACATCATAAAACAGCAACTTACAAAGCAAAAGACACCTTTGTAACCAAAAATTACACAAATTCCTCTTTTACTTAGTATACACTAAGTTAATCTGTTGTGCTCCTCATATTACAATTACATATATAACTATGAATACCTGCAAATAAATTATTTACTTTATAGAGAACTCTATGAACAACTGAAAATGGTACATAAATTCTTACAAGTGCTCCTTTATATACTGATTCACACTACATTCAAGTACAAGCTTAAACGTGCTGTAAGGATACTTAATAACTTTTAATTTTAAAATAAAATAATTTAATTTTTAAATAATAATTTTAATATTTTAATAATTTTTATGCTAAATTATGATTTATCTTACATTGTATTCAGCTAAAATGGAGTTGAAAATACAACCCCAAGATTTTATCACATGAATAAAGATGTTGCTAAAATGAGAATTTCTGTTTTGACTCATGTTCTACTTTTCACATCACATCCTTTCTTTCTTTAATACAGTATTGCACATAAACAGAGATTGGCCTGGATGAAAACTTCTTTCTTTTTAAAATAAGTCATTAATCCTTTGTCCCACTGCATTATGCATGAGCAAAAACAGCAGAAATGTGTAACTGCTTTTATACAAAATACACACTGGCTAATAAAAGTAGGCGTGGGATTGCAATCTCAGTCACCCATTGGAATGAACAGATCCCTGCCAGGCTCTGTGATGTAGGGATTGTTGGCAAAACATCCTGTGGCTCAAATCGAAGGTGCATGAGCAGAAACAAATACATTTCTCTCTTCGAAACCCTATGCAATCATGTTTATTATTTGTTTGTTCATTTAGGTAATTTGGATTTATTTCCAAACTTTCTCTTCTCATGTTAAAACACAAAAAGACTGATCATCTTGTCTTGAGACAATATATACATGAAACAGTTTGTAAAGCGTTATTTTAATAATTGATTCTTGAGTGTGCAAAGGGAAGCCATGCTTTACTAGTTCCTTCTCCTGTACAGCTCTCAAGAAAAAGCAGGTGATGTTACAAGTCAGGAAGAACAACTGTTGTAATGGTTCTCCTAAGCATTAAACCCAGTCTTTCTTATTGTTTACATTAGAAATTTAATTGGACTGCAGCAAGCCAAGCCCAGCTGAGCAAAATTACACCTGCAAACAGACCTAAGTGGTTGGTGGGTCCCCAGTGTCAAATCATACACTGAGCTGCTGGTGGGATCTGCACCACCGGATGCAGAACAAGCACCATCAACAGGCACCTCTTTTTCATTTCAGAGCCAGCGACCACGGCATCTTGTAGACACCTCGGGACCTCTTGGCTCTCCCTAACCTAGGGAAAAAGGACAGACACCAGCCCAAATTCCTTCTGGGGCAGCTATTACTGCTGGCTCTGGAGTTTGGAGCAACCCCAGAGAGCACGTGGATATAAGCTCTAATAGGAGATTGCAATCCACAGCATTCCTCATAACTGCTGCAGCTAACCCACTCTAAAATGGGGCAGAAAAAAACCCCACGCCCCATGGGGCAGAAAAAGGGGAAGACAATGAAACAAAAGAGACTTTTGATGCTTGTTTCCTAGGCAGGCAAACTGTTGTTGGATGTATTTAGGATGTGTCTAGCAGGAGGTAAAAGAGGAAAAAAAAAAAAAAAAAAAGGAGAAACAAGGAGAAACAGCTGTAGCTTTTATTGCAGTAGTTCACAGCTCTGCTTCATGTGGTAAATATGGAATTTTAAAAGAAAGACTAATAAACAGAAAGCCCAGTGATATAAAAAAGAAGAGTTTATCAGCACAGCTTCCTCTTATGAGTCTTGGCTCTATCCTGACAATAGCAAGAAACCATTAAAGAAATGCAAAATGCAGTCTATAACATCTGAGATCATAGTCAAAAACATTTACAGAGAAATGTTTAATTTTTAAACATATAGATCCTAGGTTACTAAGTATATATATATATATTAATGGCAACATAGGGTAACATTAAAAGATAGGGTATAAAAACAACTGTTACAGTGAATGCCTCTCTCTCTGGAAATTGATATGTAGTGGTGATGAAGAAGTAGCTTTTGATACCAGAGCTTTACATCTCATCAGCAATCTTTATTATTATTATCACCTATTAAAAAATCTATTTCTTTATGTAAAGATACATTCACATAAACTTTCTAGTCAAATTTTTATTCCCTATAAAAGTCATGCCTTTCTTAAAACTATCTTATATTACTGGGAACCTTTAAATGGCAATGAGAACTATAAATGCTAGAAACACAGGAAAATGTATCTAAGTGACAGCATATGAAAAAAACAAACAAACAAAACAAAACAAACAAAACAAACATACAAACAAAAACAACAAAGACATCAAATACAATCAGTATGTGCACAAAGCAATTAAACAGCGGACAAAGAAATATTTGGGACCCAGAATAAAGCACAGTGCAGTCTATAAAATACTTCTTTTGACTTCAGTGGTCTCTTAGGTGTCCAATAGTGAGTAGTGGGAATCTTATTCTGGATATATTATTCAAAACAATTTCACTGAATTGAAAAAGAGCAAAATCACAAGAAAGCATTATCCGACAAGAAAAATCTATTCTGTTTAAGAATGCTTTTCTTAAACTCTCAAATATTTTAGTTGTTAAAAATTATACTGAAAGTCATTTAATAATGAATAGACCAATTAATGCCTGACTTTTTATAGAAAATAGATTGTTACAAGATCTGCAAGTATGGTCTATTCCATGAACTTTTGCCAGTAGTGAAACAGCAGAAGAATTCCAGTTTGTACCAAGTTTGTACCATATTTGGTATATTTGTTCTTGATTTACTACAAACTTAATTCCACATTTGTTTGTTTATTTGTTTCCCAATTCAGCAATTGTAAGCTATAAAAATACAGCTTAAAAGTACATACAGATTAAATATGAAGCCTGCTATTTAAAAATAAATACATGAATGAAAACTGCATTAATCAGACTCACTGATTATACCATCATAATGCATGGGAAACTAGAGAACACTTTTTATTTTTTTTTATATTTTTATTTTTATTTTTTAAATGTAAAGGGCTTTTGCAAAAATACACAGTCCCCAGTCTTCAGGTAGTACATCAAAACAACTCTGTGACAAAAATTCTTAATAAAAGATAGACTTTCAAAGTTATGTATTGTGGCTTAAGGGAGATTAAAAAAAAAAAAAAAAAAAGAACAATTCTACAAAATAATGTGTACCTTCTTAACTTTCATGAAGATTATTTCCCCTTTAACAACAACATGAAGCTGCTACAGAAAAATAGACAAGGAAATTAAATTCAAAAGTTATGTTAGACATAATTAACATTGCGACATAACCTGACAAAAGCCAGGAAACTGAAAGCTAAGTCTGACACTCTATCTATAATGCTCTCTGTTTTTCTATGATATGACTTAAAGCCTGATTTACTGCCTTAACTTTAAATTTCCTGTGTTCTGACATTTTGTGTCACAACCTTCATGTTATTTAAACATAGGTTATGTGCATTGAATTATCTATTACTCCTTTTAATGTTGATTCACGTTCAATAAATCAGTACCTTGTAGTTTGGGAAAACAAACATACAAAAAAACCCACAACACTGGTTTGAAGTTGTCTGAGTCTTGCATTTGACCTTCACTACATATTTTTGCCAAATGAAAGTTAGTAGAAAACTAACATTTGGTGTCAAACACTGCTATTTCATTTATAAACTACCTATGATCAAAATAAATCCTTAAGAGTAAATAGCATAATCTATATTCAGTGGAGAAAAACAAAACAAAACAAAAGATTTTTCTTTATCACAATTGTTATTTAATGCATCTGTAGATCCATCTCATATTAATAATTTTATTTTGAGGGGTATGGTAAAAAGATGACAGCAACTGCCTCCATGGAGTTCAACATATGAATGTAAATGTTCTGAATTGCCTCAGACTTCTTGTATAACCAAAATATTGAATTCCAAGGCAAAAATATTACTATTGCCCTATTTTTAAGGTGTAAAATTGCTTGTAAACACATTAGTAGTTTCAAAGCACTACAAGAACTCAAGAATATTTACAATGTATTCTGCTGACTTTGTAGGAGGAAAAGCAGAACCAAATTAATTCCCAATATACATCTTGCTGCTAGTAACTTACTATTTTATTCCAAAAGCTTGTATTTCCAAATCTTGTCAACATAGAGATGGTAATTTATAAGATAAAGAATATATATATATTTTCTGCTACAGTACAGACTGCATTTAAAATAGATAGGAACAGGTATATATATTTTCTAACAAAAACTCATAAACACTTTAAGTTTACTGAGACAACCAAGTCTTCATTTATTATCAAAACATTTCACAGTTTTAAAAGTAGTGTAAAGTTAAAAGGTAATAATGTTGGCTGTGTAACTTTAGGAATTGTACTAGTTCTTATTCATCCAGTGAGTAGACAAGAAATGGCATACTAGAAATCTTTCTGCAAACCAGTAACATCAAATTTGTGGAAGCTAGATTATTTTATATCTGAGCATGTGCTTAAAGGGACACAGGTATTCAGTGAATTCACTGGAATTACACCAAGAATCTTCCTTTGGGAATAATTTTACCTGGAGGTGCAGATCTTTTTCTGGTAGAAATCCCCTAAGCTACTTTGACTTGATTTATGACAGCTAGGAATGAGGTTGGTTGAGCCTAAAGAGCAAAAGTTTTGTTCCTCAAGAACTGCTAAATGAAAAGTAAAGCATTCTTAATTGTAGCACACAGTAAATACATATTTCCCTATATTTATTTGTATATTCAGGTCTTTTTAATTAACATTTTCTAATGGCCAAATGTTTACATATTTTAAAATATAGACTTTTAGATATAATACAGTATAATAAATTAATATATTTCCTGATCAAAAATCTCCTTGACATCAAAGTAAATTCATTCACATCAAACCTCTTCATAACCCAAAAGACATGTCCATATGTGGTGTTTAATGAGATTGTCCAAGGTATACATACCCAGCTCCTACCTTGACCCAAAGATGCAACTATCTGTATCTGATCCCATTACCAAAGTGAACATGCATACCATTTGTCTCAGGGTTGAATTCCAGGGCATTTTGCACTCTTTGAGGAGGATCATGTGTCTAGTAAACAAATAAATAAATTCAGAAAACAAATTGCACATCTTATCAGTCTTACTAAAATCCTAAAACTGGCAGCTCCACTCTTGATTTAAAAACAGTAAAAGGTGGTTCCAGGCTCAGAGATAGATGATACAAGATAATACTCAAGAATATTGAAACTATATTTCTTTCATTTGAAAATAATGTAAAAATCAAACATGACTTTTTTTTTTTTTCTTTTTTTTTTTTTTTACTGTTTATCTCCTTTTTCTATTTCATCATTCAAAGATCTAGTTGTTGGGATAACACAGAAAGACTCTGACTCCATACCTGTTCCTCTATGGAATTTTACATACTACCACTGTAGAATATGGTACAGGAATGGATTTAGCAAATGGTTCATTTGAAAGAAAAGCTGCAGTGTATGTGAAGCATACTTTCTGCAGTCTGGAGACTACCTTTGAATTTACATTAAGGATATAACTGATTTATATGTAAAATCTACACTTTTTCTCCCTATAGGCCACTGTTGAATAACTTGTTCCTTTATTATTTTTGCAAGTCTTGCATGTGTACTAAAGATTTTTTGGCAGTAGTTTATAGACTTCCTCCCCCAGATCTTCTAATGAACTCCATCTGGCCAGAGTGAAAGAATCTAAGCTGAACAGTACGTCAAATCCCCAAGTGATGTACTCCTAAATACATTGTTTCTCATAATGTTTTAAAGAATTATGTTTGAGTAAGGAAATTGAGGACTTAGTAGTATATTGATAATTAACACAGCAGATGTTGTGCAAGTCTTGGCTGCAAAAGCATTTCTTTCTGAAAAAAAAAAAAAAAAAGAAAAAGAAAAAGAAAGAAAAGGTAAATTAGGCAACAGGACGGACATTTCAGGGGAGTTGTTTTAGTTTTGATTTTTAAAATAGTTCAGCCTTATAAATGTCCTATTTTATGACTTAAACTAAAATATTCTGCAGTCCTTAAAACCTGCTTTTTCTCTGTGTGTGCCTTATTTAATTTAAGCTAAAAATGAAACCATATTTTCTGTGATTTATTGGGTAACATTGCAAGGGAGGCAAGACAGTAACCTCAGGCAAACCATATGTAGTGAACAGGTTCCAGAGACACTTTATTGCTTTCTACCAGTGGTAGGTTAGCACTGGCAGTCTTCCTTCTGAATAGGTTACAACTACTATCAGATACATCTGTTCAGCATTTTACTGCAAAGAGAATGTAATGCCAATGCAATGCTACACTTGGATTGCCCTTTTGCTGAGATTACTGCTCTCAAAAAGTTCACATAAAGTTTTCTGCTCTGTAATTTTAACATCTGACAAACAAAATATGAAGCAATATCTTAATTTCATACATTATCCATAAACTTATGCAGAAAATATAACTATAATTAGTATAATCATTGTCATCTGCCAGCATAGAAAATAGGTTCCAGAAATAATTTATGTTGGGTGTTTTATTTTGTTTTGTTGTTGTTGTTTTATTTGAATGAAGAAAGTCTGCATTGCTATGTTCTCATCTTTCCTGTTGGAACTTTTGTCCTGGTTTCAGTCAGGACAGAGTTAATTTTCCTCCTAGTAGCTGGTAGGGATTGTTTTGGATTGTTTTGGATTAGGATGAGAAGAGTGCTGATAACATGTTGATGTTTTAATTGCTGCAGAGCAGTGCTTACACCAAGCCAAGAACTTTTCAGCTCCTCGCTATGTCTTGCCAGTGGGCAGGCTGAGGGTGCACCAATAGATAGGGGTGGCTAGCCAGGATGGGGGTGCCATCTGCTCAGGGATAGGCTGGGCATCGGTCAGTAGGTGGTGAGCAATTGCGTTGTGCATCACTTGTTTCGTACACATTATTATTAGTTGTACTATTATCATTATCATTATTATTATTTTCCTGTCTTAATAAACTGTCTTTATCTCAACACACAGGCTTCACTTTCCCATTTCTCTCCCCCATCCCAGAGAGGGAGGTGTTTAGCTGCCGACCGGGTCAAACAACACCTCCTTTCTAGGATATTATTATTATTATTATTTTTTCTTTGCAGAGATAGCACAGATTTTATATCACACAATTTAGCTATTTTCAACACCATTTAGAAAAGAGATTTTACTTTAAAACTGGCAATCTTAATAGAGCCTTTCTACTGTTTGTATAGCATAAACTCATACAGACTTGTAACGTGCACCTCAGACAGTCCTCAGGCATTGACAAAAACAAACAAACAAAACCACTTACTACACGTATCTTCTAAAATGTCGATATCTTTCCATCTATGTAGAAGATTAAGACAAGAAAGGACTAATCTAGGGCATGATGAGGGTTGAAGTCTGTAACTTAATGTAAGGAAAAAGGTCAGTTCTGAAACATCTCCTTTCAAGGGTTTTCCTTGTCTTTCTACAGTGTAAGTGGTGTAAAAGAAATGTATTTTTCCTGTAATCATAGATCAAATAACATATATACTAATGCCTAGCATCCACATTCACTTTCCCAAAATTGGCTTTGTGAAACTAAGGTAAATGATTCTCTAAATTATGTGGGTACTTAGAGTTGTGGTACAGCTCCTCTAATCCACATGGTCAGGTACATTTCATAATAAAGGAGTGCATTGCCAGACAAAGCTTTGACCACCAGTGAAATATGTTATTTTTCAGCTGCCCTGGATATGTGGGAGATCTCAGACCTTCAAGAGGTTTTTCAGGACAAGCCCGATATTTCCCCACCCATCCGCTCCTGCACACTCTTTTAGCACAAACTGTATGAGCCTTTTAAGGCAGCATGAGGCAACATTGCATTACACTATGCACTGGTTGGAAGAATACCCAGAGAGGCCCGTTCCATGCCTGTATCACTCAGGCACCCATACCCACAAGCCCAGTACAGCTGGAGCAAGGAGAAGTGATGGTGAGCTGGTAAGATGTTTTCTGCTGGTAAGATGTTCCCTACCGGCACTCTAGCTCACTGCACTGGAACACTGATGGTTTTAATGAAGGACAGACTGGTGTCCCAGCAGCAAGACAGGAAAAAAAATATATATATATAAGCAAGCTCAGTTACCTGGATGCAGGGGGAAGACATTCCTGTGCCTATGTAACACTTATTATCGGATGATTTGTGGGAATATATGAAACTTATTATGAGATGCTTATGGGAATAATGAAAGACATAGAAAGGGAGGGGGTCAGGGTTGATCAGGGAGGAACAAGGATGGGAAAACAGAGGAAACAGGTGCTAAAAATACCTAATGGTTACTTTTAAACTGGTGGCAGTTTGATACATTTGTCTGATCACAACACTTGTTACTGCAGTCAGTCCTACATTATTGCAAAACCCATATTTATTAGACAAGTGCATGATGTTTAGTCCAGGTTTCAGCTGAGATAGAGTTAATTTTCTTCATAGAGGCTGGTATATGGCTGTGTTTTGGATTTAGGAGAAAAATAATGTGCTTACACAAGTCAAGGACATCTCTGCTTCTCAAGCTGCCCTGCCAGCGAGGAGGCTGGAGGTACATGAGAAGCTGGGAGGGGACACAGCCAGGACAGCAGGCCCCAGCTGGCCAAAAGGGTGTCCCATGCCATGTGGTATCATGCTGAACAATAAAACTGTTGGGTTGGCCAGGGGGGAGAGAAGGCTGCTGCTTTTGGGATAGGCTGGATATCAGTCAGCGGGTGGTGAGTAATTGAATTATGCATTACTTGTTTTGTTATTATGTGTATATATATATATATATATAGCAATCATTGTTGCTATTTTCCCTTCCTTTTATGTCCTATTAAACAGTCTTTACCTCAGCCCATGGTTTTTACCCCCACCCCCCCTTTTTTTTTCTGATTCTTTGCCCCATCCTGTTAATGGAGAGTGAGCAAACAGCAGTGTGGTGCCTAGCTACCTGCAGGATTAAACCACAATGGGTTTTATGAAGGCAATTTTTGTGGACTATTCAGAGATATAAGAAGAATAATTATATAGCTATTGCTCTTGTAAATGTAGTGGATTTTGTAGCAGTAGTTGTTTTTTATTGTTATGATTATTATTTTAATTTTGTATGAAAACTTCCTAATTCTGTTCTTTCACATGAAATATATTTCTTTTTTTTTTTTTAGTAATCCAAAAATTTCAAAGTTTCATACTAAGTACATGCTGTTCTAGATAGGTTTTATATTTCCATAGCCGTGAAAAGCAGAATAGTAAAATACTACATGATACATTTAGCATGACGTTCTAATAATAGTGCTCAGTGAACTAAGAAAAGCACAGCAGTCTGGAAAATTACTAAGGGTACACCGACTAAAGCATCCAATTGTTCTCTTTAATTAGATAAATAAGTTTAAAATCAGTGTGTATTATTCTAGTTTGATAAATAAGTTGAAATTAGCATTTGTTTAAAATTAGTCTCTTATATAGTTCAAAAATGTATTTTTTCTTGGTGAATAGAAATTTTAAACCTGACTTGGTTCACTCAGCATTTGTCAGCACCATTGCATCTGGTCTATGTGAAACAAAGTGGTAGAATATATTCCTTAAAGTAGATTTCTAAGGAGTTATCATGCATTGACTGACACCTGAGCAAACTTTGAGAGTTACTTGTATTTTTGTTATCACTGTGACTAAATTTCACCTCTGAGTCTACCCATCCAATCAAAGCTATAGCTATATTTTTATATAGCTATTTTCCTTTATAAATACTAGCCCTTGATTTATAGAAGTCAATAGAAATTTTACCACTGTCCCTGAAATGCTTAGGTTTAGACTATTACTATTACAGCTGAATAAACATCTAGGAAGGATTTTTTGCTTTCCTGCAAGTATATCAGAGAATCATATAATATTTCCACAAACTGTCCAACATTATAATTTCTAAGTCAGTAGCAAAATCATGCAAGACCACTGACACCCTCAGCTTCATCTCAGTACAACTCAAAACCTGTATTTGGGGGTGCATATTAAGCATGAATTTAAATCATAAAGAAATCAGATATATTGAAACATATGCTTTCAAAGTTCATCTGAAAGGCTTGAATCGATGTGGCCTCAGAATTTGGTTGGGTCAGGACTTGCAAGAATTTCACAGACACTTTTTGCACAGTCACATGCAAATCAGCGTCACTCAGCTATGTTCTAGTCCACAGTGGCTCACACTTGTAAAGCTGGGATAAAAAACAGGCCATGCTCCACTCTGAGTTAACATAGTTGATCACAAGTAAATGAGCAGTGACACTGTCCTGCAGCCACACATAAAATTTTAGCAGTAGGCCAGAGAGCGACTATGCTGAATCCTAACCTCTGGAGCCCAAAGTAGTGTTTCAGGCACACCCTCCCTAAGCAGGAAGGTTTTACTCATTACTACTGAATTTTAAAGGCAATACAGTAACTAAAATCTG
This sequence comes from Nettapus auritus, assembly GCA_011076525.1. Classification (NCBI taxonomy): domain Eukaryota; kingdom Metazoa; phylum Chordata; class Aves; order Anseriformes; family Anatidae; genus Nettapus; species Nettapus auritus. The sequence continues at coordinate 99,656,849 of CM021765.1, forward strand.
AAAGAAACTAACCTAAACAGCTTCAAGATACAGCACAAGAGGATACTGTTGTGGATTAAATTACATTAGTAACTCCTGTGTTACTGTACATTGTTTTGTACTGAGAAATACGTGGGTGACCTATACTAACTGGACAATTCAAAATATGTATATTTTTATTTTTTAGTGAGAAATTAAGAACAGGCTAAATCTCTAATAGCATTGACTGCAATGTTTCCTACAGCAGCAAAAAAAAAAATATTTGGAAGCAGTTTTGATAGGAAAAATGTGGTCAAATTACAGATTTATGTTAAAAAAACAACATTGAGAAGCCTAAAACAAAAACAAACATTAATTTTTAGGTTTAAATGCCAGAATTGTTGAAAGTTTGTCCTGTGTGTTGATACTGGAAAAAGGAAACAATAAATTCTGCCTGTAATCAGGCTTGGACCTAGTATACTGTAGGTCAGCCTGATTTATTGCAGATATTTATGATTTTCTTTTCTCCATAAACAATGATTAGCTTTTTTAAGCAGAACACTCCATGAGTGAAATGCATCTAGCAGTGTAAAACAAGTCTAATCTCAGCCACTGGACAAGCTGTTAACAGACAGTCAAATCTCAGTACAGTTACATTTACTTTCTCCTGCTAAGTAGAAAGGTATTTGATATTCTCTGCAGCTGGTGTTACTAGAATGATGCTAATGATACAGTTTATCTCCTCCTCACTGTTGCATAGCTCAAGCCCTATATTTAAATCAGTGTTGTCAAAAAAGAAAATGATACAACATAACCCAATTTTAAAGTTAATCTCCACTTCTGGCATCACCCACGTGAATGTGGTAAAATATTCTTTCCTTTGGCAGGTGAAATTTCTGTCATAAACACATAGATACCTCCTTAACCATTGATGTTTACTCTGCAATGAAATTGCTTCTGTTTGTGTAAATAAGCGTGTTTTTGTTTTGTTCCACCTTCCCCCCCTTAAAACTGGCCTGTGGCCTTACAAAGCATATTACTTAAACTAAGTTGATTTTCATTAGTAATTCAAACAACTTTGAAACTTCTCTTGAACTCTAGGACCATTGGGAATTTGTTGAATCATGCCTTTCTGTTGGTTTCAGTTTTCTTACAATTTTCTTACTGTCAGTCTTCTCTATCCTGTAAAAATTGAAAACCCACCTTATTGCCACCAACAGGGATCTTCGTGCAACACAATATCTCTCTGACATCTCAACCAGATCTACAGCAAGAAATGACAAATTCATCATTTTTTTTTTGCTTGGCATCAAAACAAGATTTTCCTGTTCATCTTGTTGATATACAGAATGCTTTCAGTAATGTAGTTAAAGGTGTTTTCCTTCATTCAGCCAAATAAATGCGAAAGTAGAAGTTTGCTAGCATATGGAAAGCTATTATATCTAGCTGGAAAAAAAAAAAAAAAAAAAAAAAAAAAAAAAAAAAAA
>CM021765.1:99671711-99716338 GCA_011076525.1 Nettapus auritus
TCTCTTCTCTTCTCTTCTCTTCTCTTCTCTTCTCTTCTCTTCTCTTCCATTCCAGGTGGGACCAGCCAGAGATTAATAGTGTTGGAGACTGCACCAACAGAGAACTGATTTCACCGACCCTTCTCTTCTCCTCCAGGCCACCCTAACACACCAGCTGGGACGTGCAGGGTGGCCAACACAAGGTTGTGCACACCTAAGCAAGCTGGAAAAACTTAGCAGTTTGGGAGCGCCTGTCATAGTTTATGTTACTGTGTTGCTAAAGTTTACCAGAGCTATATGCTGGCAAACATATTCACTGTAACTCTATGTGACATGACTGTGCTTGAGCAATTGCAGTTGTATCTTGAAATGCTTATGCCCTTAAAGGATCACTGCCATATGTACATTTACCTAATCACAGTCTCTTTCTTCCCTGGATAATACCATTCTTGTGTGCATTTTTGCCAAAAGCCATTTGTATCAGAAGTTCTTCAAATAATACTTCCAAGGCAAAAGAAACTGGTTTATATGTATTATCTTCACTATTTTGTAAAAGGACCTTCTTTCACACAGATCCCGAAGGTTGCCTCAGTTAGATGATCTGGCCAAAAGAATAGGATCTTAAATAAAATTTAGACTGGCAGACTTTAGAGGGAAGCTGGTTTATTTATTTTTAAGTAGTTACCAGGCTCTTAATGAGAAAGAGTAACACAGCACTCATAGTAGAGACCAGCCTGACTGTTAAATCTGAAACAGAACACAGAAATATTTCTTTTATCCAGTACAAGGCTTCTGATCTTTTGGGATTAACAGATAAATTCTAGCAAACCATGAAGTAGAAATTAACACCCTCCCCATGTTCTTTGCCAGAGCTTATCATTATCACGAGGGACTCAGAAGAAACTATCAGTGACAGAGAATTCAAACTGAGAAGATATGTTTTTCCTCCTGTAACATTGCTGAGAGACAGTATGCTCTTGGGTCAGAATGCAAATCTGGGTTTAAAAACCTAAACTACTACAGCAGAAGTTGCAAGTGGTTGTAAATAGCAGTAAGTGAACACATTACACAAGTGTCATTCCGTAATAGTGCGTAAGTGTTAGATACATTGTTTGTTAATCCAAATATACTGCATTAATTTAACGGAGAGTTAGTTCCCATGAGTAGAAAAGAATGCAGTGCCTTGAGATAACTACCCATCTAGCAACACTTTAGAGGCAATACAAGGGCTGACCCCTCGTTGAACTCACCAGACCAGATTGTCAAAGAGAAAAGTCACAGAGAAAATGAGAAGGCAAAGGATTTCAAGCTGGTTAAAAAAAGTAGACTTTTCTTTAGGGAACAAAAGAATTTACTTTTCAAAAATTGCACTCAGATAAAGAACACTCCTACAGTTTATAAAGAAGTCCAGATTCCTAGGTTCCAAGAAAAGGGGAAAAGACACAAGTAAAATAATCATGAATGTAGATATTTCAGCTGTTACAAACTACCATTTGTTAATGTTTTGTGGTCCCACAGTTAAATACTTTGAGAAGCCTGTCTGGTCACCATTCTTGTTGCTGGTCATGAAGCAGCTGCAGGAGTTTGAACTGATCCAAGGATTTCACACACCAAAATGCCTTAAGAATTACAAGTAGAATTGCATTCCACTTAAGGATCAGCGATAGCTCAGAGCTGATCCCTACTGGGGTGTGATCAAAAAAAAACAATAACAACAAAAAAAAAACCACTGTCGTCAAAATGACAATGCAGTAAATATTGTTTTGGTAGTACATTTCTTCCTGAAGGACCATTCTTGTTAATAATATTGTAGTTCTTAAATTAGCCCTGTTTATTTGAGGCTTGCTTTTTTACCTTGTATACTTCCAGCTAGAAAAATTACTTGTCAGAATAGCCTGTGCTACTCATGGCAAAATTATTCATCAACACCACTGACCTTTAGTTATCCTAATAAGACGTTCTCAAGCAAGTCTGCTCTAGCCTGAAGATTATGACTGGTGATGGTCTTCATACTGGAGTTATAATTGCTGTGTGTGCGCTGTGTGCTTTGGGGGAGTATCACATCTTTCCATTATGTACTTGACACATTATTCTCTGAAAAGCATCTTAAAAGTATAAAATGATTCCTAGCAAATTTATCACTTCAGCAATGGTAGATAACAAGTGGTTCAGGGAGTCCAATTTTAGTTGGATTCAATCTTCTAATTATTTTTCTATTATTTTCTTGACAGGGAACCACTCAAAGTAGTCAAGATCCTCAAAATCTTTGCAAAGATCTTAGATTAAATGTCTTGTGTATTTATCTCTAGCACAGAAAAAAAAAAAAAAAAAAAAAAAATCAAACTAAGGTATTTGATACAGTACTGTATTTCACCAAATCCCAAGGATATTTGTCACTACTGACCAATAAGAAATTCCACTCTAATCTCATTCAGGCATAATTTAGCAGTCATGTTTTATTTTAGATTGTTTTTATATGGGTAACAAGCATTGGATGCAATAGATTTTCATATCATGCAGTTAGAAACAAACTGGCTCTGCTGTTAGAGAATTTGTCCTTCTGGATGCCTGTGTTTTAGAGTCTTTCTGACAGCTAATACACTGTGACAGGCCAGGAAAATGAGGCCAAAGTTAAAGAAATATTATCCAAATGTTTGGTGTTTAAAATGGCTAGGCCAGATAGTAAAAAGTCTCCTTAGCAGACTACAGAAAAACCAAGAGCAGACTGTTAGAATTTTTTTTTCTTCTTCCAGTGGCCATCTAATTCCCAGAACACAGTGTACTCTGCAGAGAACCTCAAAAGTTGTTTTTTAGAGGAAGGCATGGCTGAAAGCCCATGAAAGTCAGTGAAGATATTCGCACTGACTCTCCTATGCATGGCTTGTTCAATAATTTAATATCAGCTGGGGTTCTTTGTTGTTGTTTTATATTGTTATATCTATAAATATTTACATGCCTAAATGTATCTGGAAACATATACACATTCTCATCACTGCCATATTAACAGGAAATTTTATGATGTAGCTTACACCTTACATGTAAAGACTTGATTGCTAACAGACATTAATGAGGGAAGTTGTCTGGAAGCTGTGTCTCCTCGCAGGAGGAGACAGAACTGCTCTGAAAGACCTGGTGGTCTCCTGAGGTTACAGAATCAAGTTCACAGGAGAAGAAAACATGGCATTAAATGAGGAAGAAACCTCTCTTAGTTCTATTTCAGCCATAGTTTGTCCAGCAGGAAAAATAGCCCATGCAAAAAATAACACCCATGCAAGTTATAAGAATTTTTCCAGTCAACACATAGAGGCTAGACTGCAATCATGACCGCCATTATTTCTGTTTATCCACTGAGAGATTAATGCAAAAAGCAGCATAACACAAGAGGAACAGAGATATCCACCTTTCTATTTGAATTTTCCTCCTCGTAGGAGAGCACATGAAGTCCCACGCTGGGCCTAGAACTTGAGGGATCTCCTGAAAAGGGAGGAAGGGAGAGAACATGAATGACAGCACTGAATCTGTCTTTCAGTTGCACCAGGGGAGGTTTAGTTTGAAAAAGAGGAGAAATTTCTTCTCAGAGAGAGTAGTCAGGCATTGAAATATGTTGCCCAGGGAGGTGATGGAGTCATTGTTCCTAGGGGTGTTCAAGGAGAGGTTCGATGTGGTGCTTAGGGACATGGTTTAGTGGGTGATATTGGTGGTAGGGGGATTGTTGGAACAGGTGTTCTTAGAGGTCTTTTCCAACCTTAATGATTCCATGAAAAATACAGATGACTACAGTAAGATTATTTTATGACTTTGCTTTGTGAAGAACCCAGACGTAGAGGCATACATTTATTATACTCTGAGCACATCTCTTGGACTGCGTCTGTTGATTGCCTTAGACAGTGATAAGCTTGCTTTCTGGATCCTAAGTACCAAGACCTCTTACCTGAAAAGAACCAATATTATTGAGGAAACTTGTCAATGAAACTGAAATTTTTGATGTCTTGATGAAACAGAAAAGGTTGTTCCAGCTGGCTGTAGGATACAAAAAATCCTATTGCACCTATGCTATTCATTGTAACAGTGTTGATCCAGCCTTGAACTTCTAAATAAATCTGAGTCTATTTTAATTAACAGCAGTTCATTAAAAATATTGACTCTCACTGCTATATTGGTGGCTATACAGGTATTATCAAATGAACAAGCACTGAAATATTAGCAAGAGACATTATTTCCTATCAGAATCTCTAGTCTATAGATTCTTTAGGCTTAGATTTGGACCTCAACCATGTTACTAAAGATCTGTTTACAACAGAACAGATTTTGAATGTTTTTTTCCAGACAACTAAAAAGATAAAGAGAGTTTCAGTCATAAATCAAATGTCATCCTTAGTAACAGAACTATAGGATGATTTTAGTGTTCAAATTCTTAAAATATAATGAACTCTTAAGAAAACTCCCATCTGTAAAAATACAATCAATTTTTAACAGATTTCTAAATAATCTCCTGTCTTCAATACCTGGCTCATATTTGTGTTTTCACTTGGGACTGAAAACTCTGATGAAAAAATATAGAGCTCTAAATCAAAACAGCCACACATCTGGGCAACAGGATTGAGTCTGCAGCTCACTGTGGGCAAAACTCAAGTGCTGTAATGCTGAATGTACACATCCCTGACTCATCTAATTTAAAAATAATACTCAGGTTTCTGGCAGACCTTTTGTAGCTGCTTCCAGTGGTTATAACAATATAAAGGTGAGCAACTGCCTAACACAGAACCCAATTGCTGACAGCTGATAGGAATAATTGTTTGAGCAAATCTTTGAATAGTGAGTCTTAGAATATTAACTGTCATGCCTGATTTCATTGACTGACAGTTTTTAGTATTTGAATAGGTAAAGAGCTGTGAAAATTCTTCACTTCATAAGATTTTGAAAGTGATTTCTGACATATAAACTTTTGGCAGCAATTTTCAAGGGGGTTATCTAAAATGACTGATATAGTAGTTAGCGTGGTGCGGGCGTAGCACATTTAACAGTCACTGAGCTTCGAATATGACACAATATGATCCTAATTACAGCACTGCAAGCAAGGCATAAAGGAGTTGCTCATGGTGCTTGACATATATTTTATGACTATGAAAAAAGAAAGACTTCAACTGGTAAAATCAGGACATGGCACAAGACCTCTGCTGCATTATACAGATAAGAAAATGGCATTTAGTGGCAAGGCCAGGACCATTAAAAAAAAAAAAAAAAAAAGGAAAATAAGGTAAATCCCTCTTGTGTTATTTTTTTAGATCCTAAGTTATATACATTCTTTTCACAAATATCACAAAATGATTACAGCATATAGCAGTTTAGGTTTTCCTACGTGTTAAGAAAATATGGAACCTGAAGCAGCAAGGTTTGGATTCTGGGACCAACTCCAATGCCAAAATTCAGTGGTGTGAAGAATTGCTTCTGTTACGTGTTGGTTTATTATAGCAATGCACATGATTTATACCAGAAGAGCCCTTGGCTCCATGGTTTTAATTCAGTTCCACTGATGGTTTTTCACTTGAACAGCCCAATGCACATGAACCCAGGGAGCTGTTTTTGTGAATAGCTTTGCAGCTACAAAAAGGCTAATCGGATAGCACAGTAAAATTATTCCTGGAAATATTATTTCTGAAGGGAATCTGGTGAGTCTTCTTATCATGTTTTGTATAGGTATGCAAAGTCTGAGTTCCAGAAAAACTACCTTTGGTATCAAATCAATAGAAAATATTTCAGATCTGACCTTCTCCTCCCTGACAAACATATTCCAATCATGTTTCCACATCATTTTTATATTTTTTTAAATTGATAGTGTATTTTCTTATGTGTAATTAAAATTATTAGAAGTCAAATACTTGTCTAGAACAGGTTTTTTTTTTTTTTCCCCCTCTCCTTCCTGTTGAATTTACTATTTAAAACTCTGGCTTCTATTTTGATTTTCTATTCTTCATCTTTTAGAGAAATCAGCACTTCACACCCTAGATTCATGAATACTTTTGAGGTCTAAAGTTGTTTTAAAGTCAGGCGTAGACCTGAAGAAATTCATGGTGATCAGCAAAGTACAGGGCTTGAATCTTTCTGTTTTATCTTAATTCTTCATGCTTATGTTTGCATTTGTTTGAGTCTCAGTGCAGCTGTAAGTAATCCTCTCCTTTTTTTCCTCTGTCGTCTATATGTTTTTTTTAAACTGCCTTTTTTTTTTTTTGTGTGTGTGTGCTAAACTTCCTCTCTGTTACTGGGTTGGCCCAATCATTTCATATGCAGAGAGGATGTGATTATTTTAAAGCAGAAATATTGATGTGGAAAAGCAGTCTCAATCTTCATTCTTTTGTATGAATATTTATGTTTTCTTTGCCAGTAATCTCGAGGGTTCTGCCTAGTGCTTGCTATTCTGCATGAACCGCATGTAGGCGGAACATGTTTCTCCACATAGTACATCTCCATGGGCTGGCCTAAGGGTCAGGGAGCAAGACTCTATTCACATTGATAAAGTAGCAACAGATCACAGCAGCATTTGAGTGTTAATATGACTTCAGTTTGCTAGTAGGGGATTTAGGTCTGGCCCAGTGAGCAACCAAATGCAGCAACAGAGCATTGTCAAGTATGAACTGCAGCTTGAACAGGTAACAGAAGAGTTTTCCAACCTAATGAAAACCAGTAGCTCAAGTAAGAAATATCTGGTACTGGTGTTGATTTCTAAATAATATCTGATGTCTTTGGAAAGATTCATTCATTCTAAGCCTGAAATGAATATTTACCAGTGTTCCAGTCCTACAATTATAACACTTTTCCCAAGAATTACAGTGTATTACCTCTGACGTGGTGAAGATAAGAACCATCCTGCCTCTGTTTTACCAGTGCAGTCCTCTTCAGATCAAGTCTCCCTTCCATATAATTTGACCTGCAATAACTGTTTAATTCACTTGTTTGGAGAGCCATATCTGCTGCATCCTGGTGTGCCCTGCCAGGCAAGAACCATTTTAGAACAAGTCACTCCATGTATACCTCAATTCCTACAAAATAAAATAAAAAGATAAGCCAATAAAAAAGATAGAGGCTGAACAAGAGATTCTACAGAATCAGGAATCAGGACACTAAAGCATGCCCCAACAAGCTGTGGCATGAGTCCAGGCTCAGGCTGTGCCCTCAGTTGTCAGGAACAAGATTTCCAACCACACCACTTAGGCAGGAGCAGTCTGCCTTGCGGTGGGCAGCAAAAGCAGAGGCTAAGGAACAGTCCCTCTTTCCTGCAGATATTAGGAAATTATACATTGCCTTTGTTCTGGAAAGGTGACATCTACATCCTTGCTAGATGGTAAGAGAACTCATCAGCCATGTAATCAACATCACTGTGTGTCTTAATGAAGAGCTTCCAAAAAGGTATGTGAGATGCCAGGGGCTCTGTACTTTGCTTAGCTCTGAGGTGTCTCCTGCCTCTAGATAGGCTTCAACAACTGAAACCTAGGCTCAGATGAATCAAAAGATGGTTTCACCTGTCAGACAACATAAATATACTTACATGTGTTTTATCACAATATGTGCTTCAAATTTTATTTCGTTATTTTATATATTTAGTGACCAAAGTATTAGCAGATGAAGACCTGATCAGACTTGGAAACACCATAATAAATGTTTTTCTATTGATGATTTCAATATCAAACCAAGCCTATTTGTGGAACATTAGCAACAAGGAGTCCCAACCAACAGTCTGGCCTCTGTGCAGACCAAAACACAAAAAGTCCCTTCCCCCAAATTAAATCCCAAATGAAATTGCAGAGAGAGAAGTCAAAATTGTGAGTTTTAGCGAATAATATGTCAAACACAGCATACAAACTGTTTTGACTTATGTAGAAATCTATATAATGTAGAAGTTGTTAAAGAAAAACCTTTGTCCATTTTAAAATTTCAAAAGGAAAACTTATTTTGTATTTTTTTTTTTTTTTTTTTTTTTTTTTTTTTACACTCTGGGGTGATTGATGAGGTTAAGCTGTATTTTAATGATCTGATTTACCCAGAGTATCTGAAATATCATGTGGACATGCCATGCATTTTATTAAGCTTGGGATCCAATGTGAGCATGCAGAAGCACATGGATAAGCAAATCAAATAAAAGCTGTGCCAGTTACCCAGAAGCTGCATGAATGAGATCTGTGTACCTGAAAAGCTCATGGGAAGGATAAATTATTTCAAGGTTGATTTAATGGAAAGAAACAAGCTGAATGATTTTTCTGATTTCCAGTTCTCTAAAATGAAGGACAAAGTTTACCCATATTATTTCCTGAAGTGATAGACACAAGGAGTGAAAAAATTAACTAAGATGAATTAAATATATATATATTATGTCTACTAAGAAATTGTAGATGGATGATATTTTAATTTTCAGCATTTGCACTTAACTTTTGTTACTGCTAGCAAGAGTAACATCTTAGTCATAATTTAAATTTAAATAATAAAAGTGGTTTAATTATTTGACTTTATTTTCATTTTGATATATATATATATATATATAAATTTTATGGAAGGTAAGTGCAAGAAAATTAAATACAGAAATTGAAACTGTTCTGGTGCCAAAAACAGTAAAAAGTGATACCATGGGACATATCCCACAGATATTTCTATCAGTATGTTTATCTCACTGATCTACATGAGATTTGCAGTGTCAGTGTAGAGTGTCTGTAGGATTCATCAGAAGATGACCTGAAAATTTATCATTGGCATAAGAGAAAGATGAGAATTAGGCTGCAGCAAACAGAATTAAATTGTGATTTATTTGAAAACAAATAATAAGTCTACTTGAATGAGAGCATATCTGTTTCAACCTTCACAAATCTCTCAGAAAAACCTGAAGTCTCATTTTATAACACAATTCAATAATAAAACTTCTAAAATTTTCAAATGTATTCTGATATACTATTCGGTTCATAATTTATGGATGAAAAAAGTGAGAGTCAGCCTTTTGCAGATTCTGGGAGAACAGAAACTGATAGAAAGGAGAACAGAATTTAATGCAGATACTAATAAAAAGAAAAATCTTTCCTGTTCAGGTTGACTTAATCAAGGTCAATCCTGTTTTCAGGTACTCATTACTACATGGATCTGCCTTCTATTTTTTTTCCTCCTTTCATTTTTTTTTTAATACTTAAAAAAAAAAAAAAAAAAAGCGTCAACATCTACTTTGAATACTTTGGAAACAATCCGTAAGTCTCAATATAAGCACTTCATGCATACTTTTGTATAGTCTTATAATACAATTGGTGGTTATTTCTTCATTAGAGTTCCTACTTACTCTTCTGTCCCTTCTCCCCCATTTCTTTTTAAATTTTTTTGAAACAGACAACAAACAATTTCTTTTGTAGAGATACTTCTTTCTTTCTGGATTTTTGATTGTTTCCACTGATAGACACAGAATTTTACTTAATCCAAAAGTATGCATTTATCCTACTGCAGGTAAGTTATCCATAAAAAAAATTATAGTGTTAATTTTCAGATTGTACTGATGTTACTGTAAATATTTTAAAACAAAAATTTACATTTTTACACATTTTTTCTTAATATTTAGTTAAACTAAATATAGTTTGTTGATTTTTTTTGTACCTACCAAAGAAAGCAATTTCAATTTAAAAACTTTAGTATATACCAATTTGAATAAATAGAACTGCTTAAACTCTTTCCCTTTAAAATAAACCCATTGTTTCAGGAGCTGTAAGAATTTTTCCATTACCAACCAACCTGCCAAAAAGGAAACAATGTCATATCACATCAGTACATCAGTAACAGTTTTGTTAGAGAAAACCAGATTTCCAATCCCACACAATTACCTCAGGAGAGTTCACTTACCAGATGGCACTTTTTTTTTTTTTTTTTTCCAAGAGTTTCCACAAATGTGATAGCACAGTCCATTTTTATGTAAAGTATTTCAGCAATTTCAAAATTCCTATTGATTTATTGGATTTCTCCATTCATAATAATGGAAGTTGTCATTAAAACAGATTTATAACACTTAGGTTACTAGTTTATATGCTATATTAGTATTTGCATCTTTGCTGACCAAAGCAGTTTGTATTCTTAGTTTTTGTTTATTTTTCTGTTTTTGCAAAATTCCTTTCATACACTGTGGAGGCAAGCCAATAGATATAAGCACAGACACGCAATAATTATCTAGCATTTCATCCTACTATTGATCTGTCCTCCAAAATCCCACTGATATGCAGGATCAAGCACATCTCTGCCAAATAGGATTTTTCCAGACTAACCCCTTAAAATTTCACAATGCTATATAATGGTACCACTTACCACCTTAAATGTAAAAATAACAGTGCAATTTAAATGTACACTCAGATTTGTTGATAAAATCTTCAACAGGATTTCCTGTGCCCAGGAAAGAATGATGCAAGATTATATACAATATCCTCTCTCCATCCTAACACATCCAAAAAGCATTATCAAGCAGTGTCTACCCACATGAGAACTGGTAACATTGTCCTGATTCACCAAAACAAAGGAATATTTTATTTCATGCCTATTTACTTTGTCTGCCTGTCAGCCTGTCAAACAGCAACCACCTGTGACTATAAGCAAAACCAGTCCCCTGATCAAAGCACTGAAATACAGTGAGCAGAGAAGTAGTAACAACAAAGTGATGATTATGAAGGTCCCCATAATCTAACACAAAACACCTGTGAATTTTCTGGATTGAAATGAGAGTAGGAGTAGTTCAGCAGGTGCCTTTAGGCTGAAAGACCAGTACAGCTGAAAAAATAATTGGTCCCTTTGAGTTCACATGACTCCAATCTTCTTTTTAAGCAGCGCTGTCTTTTTCAGTGTGTTCTGCAACAGGTACAAAGGCTAGCCTTCTTTTAGGTTGTTATGCTATTGGTATGTTGTGGTGACTGCAATCCCTTGTAGCTATTGTTTGTTAGATCCCAAAGCTACCAGAGGAGGAAAAAGAAAAAGGTTCTTCCCCTTTCCCATATGTTTCTGCTGTGTACAGAACGCAATTTTTGTTAAAACAAAAGAGGTTACTTCCCATACCAGTGTATCGAATTACCTTTCTTATTATACTGATATTTTCAATAGTATTACCAGGTGAAGATTTAGTAACTGAGATTATCCCAGCCCTGTTTACGTTTCCTTCTGTAGTCTTCCTCTAGTCCTTTCAGAGAAATATCCTTTCCAGATACCCTCTTAGCATTCTCTGGTTCCTCACAACCCATGCTGGCAGTGAAAACCACAATAGGTTATTTCAGTACATCACAGTTATCTTAAGCATAAAATGTGTACCACTGATAGCAAAAATACATGTACATCCCACTGATGTTTTCTAGACCCATAAAGACAGAAAGAGGCACTCTGGGGTGTCCTCTTGGAAAATCTATTTAATAGTTATATTCTTCATCACTAGACCTGAGAGTTGGAATTGTCTGACAGATACTATAATGACTCTTACTTAATCTACATTGTTATATTTAATACTAGAAGCAATAAACACTTCTTAAGTATTTTTATTTATTTATATTTTTTAACTGCATATGTAAGCCTAACAATAATATTTTGTGTAAAGTACAACCTTCATATTTGGTGTAAAGTACTGACTTGTCCCAGGGAAAAAAAAAAAAAAAAAAAAAAAAAGGCTCTGAAAGGCATAACGTAGGGATAATAAACAAACATTGAGTGCTTTATTTGTTTGTTTGTGTGTATGTTTGTTTTCCTGAGCCAAAGACCCTGGAAAAGCTTCTTTTTCATCAATTCTCTAACTAGCAATTTTACCACCTTCCAATATTGCTCTACCTAGGTTCTAGTTTTCAGTTGCAAAAAAATTAGAATTGTTTTCCTGTTTTTTATCTTTTCCCTTCAAAACTGAGATTCTGTCTTGAAGAAGGCCCTAGGATCTTTCAGAGTCTGAATTGTCTTCTATATTTAAAAATGTGTTCATTCTAAAGCCAAGATTAAGGTCTTAGGCAGGGGAGGATTCAGAGGATTCAGTGGCTGCATATCACTCTGGGTTGGTTTTGTACTACGCATAAAATTTTATTTGTCATGAAGACAGCAGATTTTTTGTAGGCAGAACACACAGCCAGAAAAGAAAAGAGAGTAAATTTAACTTCTTAAATTGTTTTGCTAAGATAAAAAGAAAATTGACTGGGTTATGCCTGTATGATATTGTGCAAAATGTATTTGTAATTTAAATACATCTTTTGTTAATATAGTAATAATTAAATCAAGGTTCATTTTTACAAATCTTAAACATCTTCAGGAAGTTTTCTTTCCAGAAAAATCCCTGTATATAATCTGAAAGTCAAAATCATACTCATGGATACTAGTGATACATTATTTCACCCCTGCAAGAAAGCTATTACCTCTCATCCATAAGAAGACCTTTTTAACCAGCACGAATCATGTCTGCTCTCAGCAGTGACATGGAAACAAGAGGCTAAAAGCACTGGAATAAGAAACAGCCTGTGTTAGCAAATAGCTGTGAAACTCATATGAGTGGAGAGTGCTCCCAAATGCAAACTACCATATCAAAATTGCATGCTACACTATTAACAACCCTGACCAGTGTTCACTGTGGCTCTGCTCTAAGGTGTAAACCTCAGGTGGCAAGGCAAACAGCACCCTGAAGACTTCATAACACAAAGAGGTCAACTGGTCAGCACAGCATTAAAGGAAATCTAGTAAGTTACAAATACAGAGCAGTAATTGTGAAACACAGTTGTGTATCATTTCCTCAGTCCTTTATTTTACCAGAGGCACTTTAAAGTAATGCAAAGGCAATTGAAAGCCAAAATAATCAAGAGATCACCCTGATAATCTTGAGGTAAGATCACTGTTTCCATTTACTTTCCTTCAGGTAAATATAGGGGCAAGGAGAGGGGGGGTGCACAGTATTTCTTTACCAAACCTTCTGTTTAATACAGTCCTGGTAGGGGGAGTTACTGCTTACAAAGTATAATACAGCCACTCAGCTAAGTATTCTTATGCCAGAAGATCAGCACATACAAAACCAAAGGCTGAAGAAGGGCCAAGTTACTTTTTCTGATGAGCTGTCCTGTATAATTCTCAGCTGCAAGCTGCAATTACAGACCTGTAGTATAAATTCCAGTATGTACCAACATTATCTTTGCTTTACATCAACAGTTATTTTTCTCTTTTCCATTGTCTGTGTGTTTTGACTTCAGTTTCAGGTTACATTCAGCATATTGTTGAGTTTCTGGGTGTCTGAGAGGCACAAGTCTGTGTGATGCCAAGTGCTGGAGAAGTTTAGAGCAGCCACGGGAGAGCTGAACCAGTGAGCAGGACTAGACTGAAGCCTCTGTTTACATGATCCCCAAGGCCACTGCTCTGTCATTAATGAACCTCAGAAGATCCGCGTTATTACCATCCCAATGGGTTTTTTTATTCCTTTTCATAGAAGAGAGTTTACTAACTCCATCTAAAGTTAAGCTGCTTCAGGAAGAAGTACCAAAAGCAAACAACATAGGGGAGGACTTTGCACTGGAAGCAGAGGCAGGCCGTAGACTGGCTTCTCAGAAAGCAGATATTGAAGGTGATGCACTGTTGTTATCAGTAAACTTAAGGAAAAGCACTGAAAAAAAAAGAAATGGTAGAAATAATTTGAAATCAAAAATTTTCTTTAAAAAAAGGAAAGAGGAACAATGAGGTAGTTTTATATCTTGGTATCACCCTAATAAATTCTACTGCAACAACAACAACAACAAAGAAACATTAAGATGCAATTCTACTTGGAATGTATGCATATATTTGGGTGAAATATAAGCCACACTAAAATTAATAAGAAACACTAAGATCAGTGTGACCAGTGTTTCATACTCTGTGTGCTAAACAGATTACATATCCAGAGACCAGATATGTTTGTGAATTCATTAAGAATTCTTCCATGTTAATTTTTTTTTTTTTTTTTTTTTTTAAGATCACATTGTTTCTCTTTACCAACACTTTGTTTAGTTTTATGGATTTGATTAAAACCTGATTAAAGGAATAAATAGGATGCAGCAGGTAGCATGTGAGGGAAGCTGAAGGGTTATAGAAACCAGGCTAAAAGTAAAATTGGGCTTCATTATTTCTCCTGCCTTATATGCTTATAAGGTGATTGACTGATCCAGTGCTGAAATACTATAATTGGTTGACAAAGAGAGCCAATAATTAAGGAGTATCTACCTTCCATTTACTCAAGAAGGGACAAAGATTATGTTCTTCTGTCATAGGCAACACGTCAATATTTTATCTTTCAAATAATATTGGTTGTATCTTTTTTTGTCAATATTTGTACCTTTCTTATAGCATTAACTTCACTAGACACCTATATTCTATTATTATCTTATTGCAGTTTCTAAAGATTGACAAACTCTCTTATGCTCAGGTCCTTCAACATTATTGTGTTTCTATTGCCACATTCCTTCTATCTAGTACACACAGGTTCAGTGTTTTTTACCTACATGTGCCATTGCAGCACCTGCAAAACAAACAAAACAAAAAGAAAGAAGCTTTGAAAAAATCTGATACAAATTACAGAAAAACTGCTTCATACCAAATATATTTTTGGTAGTGGGTGATTAAAGCCTATGAGATATTATTAGCTTCATAAGAAAATATTTATCTTACTATCTCATATCTGTATTCACATCTTATTCTAATTTCCCAATGACAAGGCAAAAGACTTCTGTCACTGACATTAATGATTTACCTGTTAGTAACTGAAACACTATGATTGCTCATTCATCAGGTTACATAGGTGCAACATCTGTGTCCATAAAAGAATTATATCTTTTAATATTATTTCACTGTTTGTTTTCACACCCACAGCTGAATGAAAGCTGGGAAACAGCCCCAGTATCTCCCTACCCTGGAGCATAAAAACAGATTGAGAAGGGTATAATCTGCATGTGTTACTGCAGCAGCCTTCTCTTTGTTGTTAAACTCGACTCGGATTCATTCCAAAATACCCAAGTCCAAACCTAATTTCTGGCAGGACCTGCAGGATCAAATATGTCTCCTTGGCATTCACTTGCTGTGAGAAAGCCTCAAAAGGACAATGAATGACAGCCAAACTGATTATCAGTTTCAGTGAGTGAAGGTCAGCAAGTGTAACATCTGCCTTGCTTGTGCTTGCCTACATATTCATGCGCAACTTCCTGCTTATCCAGAGGCCACAAAAACTCACAGAATGAACAAGATCCCACAGGAATCCTCTGCTTCCATAGACATGGAGACAGACTGTTTTCTATTTCATTTGGTAACATATATACATATATAATTATTATTTTTTGTAAATATAGAATATGACTGACTGAAGTAGCCATGTGGGTCACAAGCACTCATTAGATTTTTTTTTTTTTTTGATTATACAAAAATCAGAAGAGGGGAGATGACCAAAAAGACTTAGACAAGGCATAGGAATATTTATTCTGTCTTTTATAACACATGCTGATTCACTGAGCTAAGAAAAATTATTATGATTTTCATAGTTCCCTTCCCTTGAAAAAAAGGGAGGAAAAAAAAAAAAAAGCTGCCTCATCATGTCATATAAATTAATATAGCTCTGTCTGATTAATGTTGAGTAACCATCCCCTTCTGCTTATAAAAAACATATCTTCAGAATGTCATCCATACAATAGAGTAATTTCTATAACAAATCTGAAATGTTGTTGAAAGAGCACTCTGCTGTGATTTAGAGGAATGACCTTAACACACCATGAACAACTTTAAAAAATGCATTTGGAATGCAATTTTTAAAGTTTTATCACATATTACACTATTTGCATGAGTCCACAGCTAAATTTTACAATTTGAAAAGATAATTTTGAGTTCAGAGTGAACACCCTCCCTTCCAGAGGTCAAACTCTTTGCTCTGGAAATTTGGAAACTTGGAAGCTAGTAGGCAAGAAATCATTAATTAAAAAATAGATATTTCTGCAGCTGACACCCATTAGATTTATGTTTTGATTATTTTAGTTTCAAAAACTAATTTTATTTAGTTTGGGACAATATTTCTGAAGTTTTCTAAAGAATATTTCCTTTAATAAACTGTATAAAAGTCATTCAGTGCATCTGACTCCAAATAACTTTGAGTAAATTAATATTCAAGATAAAACAGACTAGACATAAATTTCCACACAGCAGCAGTGGAGTTGAAGTGGCTGAGTGGTACTGCTCACCAACACTTACACGCTGTTGGAAAGCCCTTGGGTACTTCCACAGTCCCTCAGCACTCAGGCAGTGACAAACAGTTCTTTAACACTATGAAAGGTGATCATCATTAAAAACAGGAAAGACTACAGATATCTCACTATATGTAGTTTTTCTAATATCCTTCCTCTTTCTTGAGTTATTATCACATGCTCTCCTATTTTTTGTTTTCTTTTTTTTTTTTTTTTTTAATTACTGAACAGCAAAACTACAGAAAATTTTGCTCATCAACACAGGAGATAAAATGTTTTAAGCTCTGGAGGTGGATTTTAAAAGGGATGAGACAGTCATGTCTGTTAGCTAAAACTGAGTGCTTAGGAGCTAGAAAATTTTCATGTTTCAATTTGACATTTTAGTGAAAAATGGGAGTATGTATAAGTGCAATTGCACTATTATAAAAACAAACTGTGAAAGGTATAGAAAAAGAAGGCATTAGTTGCTGGGTAAACTCCAGTAGGTAGGTTAGGAAAATCAGTTTCATAGAGATGAATGTAACTTAATTTGAGATGTGCCTAAGGCAACAACAAAAAAGGTTAAACTCACATCTTCAGTCAAATTCTATATTCTTGCAAGATGATAATATTTCATATTCTTGTATTATAATAGTTAAACACAACAGAACCAGGAGGCATCAAGATGAGGCACTGGGATAAGGTCACATCTCTTAGCTGTAAACAGAGCACAAAACACATAGCAAGAGATATTTTTTCCATGAAGTTAGAGTATGCAAAACAGAAAACAATACTTTTTCTTTCTTCCCTAGTGTAATTTCATGTATACTCCATACAGCTTGTAAGTGTTCTGACTGAATTAAACTATGAACATCATTCATTAAACACAAACGTAGCTTTCCACTCATTAGTTTCTTATACTCTGTGAAGTTTTATGAAAACTTTCATTGCAAGGGAAGATATTTTTGGTCTTCATTTACAGTAAATTACATGAGTGGTGTGTTCCTTTAATTTTTATCCTTTGAATAAATTAGTGAGCAGTTTTTATTAATTAATAAATACTAAGTGATTGTTATTAATGATCATTCTCTTGTCATTGTCCTGGATTATAAAAAGTGTTTATTAGATTTAAAAAAAAAAAAAAAAAAAAATCGTGATCAATAGTTGTGTTTATTAGGGTAAATTCTAATTAATCTATAGATAGTGTGCTCCACTATTGTAACTGCATATGTAAACACAGCATAAGAGAAATACATGTAACATAAATAGGAATGCAATTGCAGCAGTTGTCATGGATCCACAATATTTCAGGAAAACACTATTTAACAAGGATTAGCCAGCTGGAAAAGCAGCAAAAGAAAAGAGGATGACTATATCAGAGGAAAAGAGAAGACGGAAGGGAGCAAAAAATTTTAAAGTACAGCTGAATAAAAGTCTGGTAAGGCAGAAAGGAGAGACAGCTGCAAGACATAGAAAAATTTTGCACAGTAGAAGAAAATGTCCCAAACTGCTGAGTACTCTGTCTTCCAGTTAACATCCACATATAGCTGGCCTGCTACACTTCTGTCTGATGACTTCTACTTTTTCCAGTCCCAAATATGGTGGAGTATGGGAGCTAGAAACAAGTTGTCATAGAAAGAACACATGGGATTTATGGGTACAGAGGGAAGATCTTACATGTAGCCCATGTAGTTAGTCATTTTTAAGACAGGAAAACTATAACTTCGTCTTAATTCTACTCTACCACATTCCTGTGTACAAATTCATGTGCTAGCTTAGGGTGACAGCTAACCTGCTACAGAGCCAAGACAGTCTCAAACTGTAATATACATGAAAAGATATTGCATGCGTAAAATATTTCAGCATAGCTTAATCACAGGCACAGGTAACACAGCTGGTAAGAAAGCTTGTCAGTCTTTTGCTGAAAATTTGTTTAAAATGGCTTCTCCACTAATTCTCACAGAGAAAGAAGAATATGCTTTCAAAAAGCCTCTTAAAATGTAATCTTTTTGTAATCTTTTTTTATATCAGTGGTAGTTCATTGGGGGGGGGGGGGGGGAAGACATTTTATCTATTTTAATATAAATCTTCATTTTTCAATATTGCTGAAAACGTGTAACTTCTGAACAACATGAGTAAGAGCATGCAAAATGTGCTCTTGAGCAATGGCCCATTGATAAATGAAAAATTAGATGAGATCACTACTCTGTTAAATAAGGAAACCCTCTCTCTCACTGCCTGGGAGAAATTGAACAGTCATAATCATTTGGCAACTTTCAAAAAACAGCCCACTTCCATTATGGGTAATTGGATTATTTAGTGTTTCTTTCCAGAATCATAACTTCAGAGACCAATCTTTTTATACGTAGGATTTAAGATTTATGTAGCAGCTACTTTTCCTTTAAAGCAAGAAAACTAAAAATATGTATTTGGTCACACTTTTCTAGGATGGGAAATTTTATCTTAAAAACCTTAATTTATAAAAAAAATATAGCTTTTATTTTATTTTATTTTATTTTATTTTATTTTATTTTATTTTATTTTTAGTCCCACCATTATTTTTGTCACTGAAATGCATGGGGAGCATAGCTGTCTGCCTAGTTTAGGTAGGAAGGTGTTGTGTTCTCAGCTTTTTGAACTAGGTATGCTTGCCTGCATTATGTTTACCAAGAAAAATATCAAGTCCCATCTGAGCACAACTTTTGTTCTGATCCAGCAAGATCATCATTCACATGCTTACTTTTAAACATTTCAGAGGAGCTAGAGAGGCTACTGGAAGTATATGCTTATGTGTTAACTCACGACAAATGTAGGAGACGGTGAGGGAACATTTTCATGTATCCCATCAATATATGCTTCTGTGTTCTTCAGAATTGGGTTTAATTTTCAGATTCATTTCACTGAATAATGTTTTGAGAAATATAGTCTAATTATGATCTTGAGATAATGTGGAAAGAAACACACTTTTACTTTCAACTAAATCATATATAAGTAAAAATGACTCTAAGCTAAGCTTCCTATTAAATCTCTAAGTCTTCAGTTGAGTCATTTATATGCAGTTCATGAGGTCAAACAATTTACTTTTTTAATGGTTAATTACAACTTTTGAAGGAAACTAAAAGGCTTTCATATTGTGTGTCTGCTAATAATTACCAGTAATGTAATTAAATTAATGTTTAATGCTTATCTAAATTAGCTCATTAGCTTGTATGGATGTTTGAAAACCTCCAAAGACTGAAAAATATTCAGCTTTCATTATATTCCTGATACAGATCTCTCAGACTGTGGCTACCATATTCATTACCTTCTGTATACATAGCACTGTATGGAATATCATTTGTTTCAAACCAATTATTATGCAAATCCCAAGATCTGCTTGCTTGACACTCCCCAGTGTCAATGAAATCTTGTTTAGCTTAAATAATCATTTGGGAGCCGTTTATGCTGTGTATGAATATTACAGATTTTGTATAGTAGGGAACAAATTTTCTTGCATCAAAGAGTAACAGGAAAAAGAAAACATCAACAGAAGAATAATTTCTTTTCCCTGTAAATAGATTGGACAAGTTTTGTCTTGTTTATGCTACCTATTTTCCTAGTACTGGGAAGCTTATCATGGACTGATTTCAATGATGTTCATCAGAGGGGTAAGCACTTCTGATAAGTACATAGTTTTGTTGTCATCGTTCCTCCTCTCCAGAGAGTAGAAGAAAACAGTAAAACTTTAAAAATGGTAGGTATATATATTAAAAATAAATAAATAAATAATAATAATAAAAAAAAAAAGATAAAACAACTTGTCCTATAGAAAAATAACAAATGCTTAATTACACATCTATATTATAAAACTTTTTACAAAGGTGTGCAATTATATACTTATATGACATTAAAACAATAAAGATATAGACAAAAAAAATCATCTCAATGGAGCATGTTATTTTATTAAACAAAACTCTGAAGAAAATCTGATTTTTATAGTCAACTTTTTTGGGACCAAAGTTTCAAAGTCTTAATCCTGATTTTTTCAGTTAAAATTTGGCTTTATGATCATACAGTTTTTGTAATTCTGTTTCTTGGAATACTGAGTGCTGTATTTAAAAACAAACACACAAAAAACTTTCATGGCATTCATTGAAGCCAAAATTTAAGATACAATAAAGCTGATTCCTTCTAACAAAATCACAACAAGTTAATAGAAGAAAGTTTTTTGCTCTTACTTCTCCATAGCGAGAACAGTTAGTCTGTTAGTAGTGCAAGATTAAAATATATAGCTGTAAAAATTTTCACAATTCAGAACTGCTGGCACATGTTTGTTATTAGATAAGCCCCCAAACTTTTATCTCCATATTGTATTTGCTCTTTGTTTTCACTAGTTATTTCTAACAAATGATTTATATACAATTTTAGCAACTAGTAGTCACATTCTTAAAGTGAAAAGAATAGCTAAATTGCTTCCTCACATCATTAGTTCCCAAATTTCATTACCCTCTTCTTCAGAATAGATATTGTAGGTTACATTTTATTTATCATTTCAGTGCCACAAATAACCCACAAAACAAAACCTTAATATAGTTAAGCAAAACATATTCTGTTGTCTAGTAACCATTATCCTTCCAGACATTATAATTCAAACATGATCTATATATTGATGAAAACAAAACAAAAACAAAACAGAACAACCCCCCCCCAAAAAAAAAATAAAAATAATAATAATCTGCCAACATATTAATCATCCATCTACCTGATGTAGGCAATTTATCTTCCATATCTGCAAATTTCAAAGCCAGAATCACTCCCTATTTATGATAAAACTCTTTCCCAAGTGGTCATCAAAAATAAAGGCTTCTATACTTGACGTAATTGAGAATGCCTCACCTCTGGCAGTCAAGAGCAGTCTCTTCTGCTGCTTTGAAATGCTTCAATTTAGATGCAGTAGAATCAGTAGAACTCACACCAATATCTTCTTGTTCCATCCTTTCATTTCACAAAATTCTATAATGGAATGACCGGAATCTTCTGGCACTTCCTTGGAAAGGATAATTTCTGTTATCGGAAAAATGTTCTCAAACATTGCACACTTCATAGGACCCAAATCTTTCCCTGAGGATAAAGTCCATCTGTATTTTATTTCCAGGTTCAATTTTCATTGTAAGCAGTTAGTCTACAATTTTTGCCTGCCCTCTTTTTGTTATCTGTACAATGTTATCATTTATAAATTAGAAATACTGCCTATACGTTATCCTTCAAATAAATTATTCCAAGCCATTCCATTTGTATGGCTATGTAGCCAAGAAAATACATAAATAAAAATAATGTAAAGTATATTATTCTGACTCAAGTTTGCATTTATATTTGGATGCAGACAGAAAAAGATCTATGTCTCACCCATGCATTAATAAAGTTTCATAACAGCAAGAAAAAAGCATGACAACCCCACACTCCAAGATCCAGGTGGGAGCCTTCCTTTTCCCTTGCCTCCAACTATTAGGGATTCTTCCCCCTGTGGTCCCCCTTGCTTCAGTGGTACTGCAGTTAGGTAGGTGCTACTGTGTTCTCTGGCTCAGTAGGCTGCAGACAAGAGCTTCCTGCTATCTCACTCTTCCCTCCCCATCTTTGGGAGAAGAAGCCTGGCTGATGCCATGTCTCACCCAGGTCCCACTTGTGCCCACACATCTAAACTCACCACATTGGTAGGGGTCTGTGAGGATTCAGATTACTAGTTTATCATTGCAGAACAGCTGTGGTCTCTGGAAATCAGGCACTCCTAGCCCTAGAGTTGTGCCTTTCACCCCAGGCACAAATCACACTTCTCAGCCCAAAACTCTCCATCAGATTCTTTGTACAGGAAATCAGGTACTGAAGTAAACATATCACACAGTTTTTCTACTAGAAAAGACTAACAAAATATTCTGTAGATTGGAGGAAAAAAAAAAAATCAGCTATAAACAGTTATCTAGTTTTTCCTTAATCTACCATAGCGCTTTTTAAAAAGTATTTTTTGACTTCTCCTTTGCTGAAGTACATGTATCATGGAGACTGGGAGACTTTTCCTTGGTTTATGTGAGGGGAGGAAATTCATTATATATATGATGAAATATACTTGGATTGAGCACGGCATAGAGACAATGACATGCACAAGAGCTGCTTTATCTGTGTTGTGAAATGCCACATAAATACTTGGAGACAAAACAAAATTACACTGGAGAAAAATTAAATCTTTTAATTCATTTTGATAAATCAGTAGACAAAAAATAAATTGTGCTTATTTTAAATGTTTTTGCTTGTTTGTTTGTTTCTTTTCTTTTCTTTTTTTTTTTTTTTTCCTCTAAATGTTCTAGTTTCAGTTAGGACAGGGTTAATTTTCCTCCTAATAGCTGGTAGGGTGCTATGTTTTGGATTAGGATGAGAAGAGTGCTGATAACATGTTGATGTTTTAGTTGCTGCAGAGCAGTGCTTACACCAAGCCAAGGACTTTTCAGCTCCTCGCTCTGTCCCGCCAGTGGGCAGGCTGGGGGTGCAGCAAGAGCTGGGAGGGGACAGACCCAGGACAGCTGACCCAAAGCAGCCAAAGGGCTATTCCATACCGTCTGACGTCATGCTAAACAATAGATAGGGTGGCTAGCCAGGGTGGGGGGGCTGGCTGCTCGGGGATAGGCTGGGCATTGGTCAGCGGGTGGTGAGCAATAGCAATGTGCATCACTTGTTTTGTACACACTATTATTATTATTATTATTATTTCCTATCTTAATAAACTGTCTATCTCAACTCACAGGCTTCACTTTCCCATTTCTCTCCCCCATCCCAGAGAGGAAGGGGGGATAGTGAGTGAATGGCTGTGCGGTGTTTAGCTGCTGGCCGGGTTAAACCACAACACTAAATTATATAAATAACCTCTTCAAATCAACCTCTACTGATACCTGAGGGGACAATGTAAAGAGGATGGGGCCAAATTCTTCTCAGCAGTGGCCAGTGATAGGACAAGGGGTAATGGTATAAATTGAACCCCAGGATTTGTTGCCGTATGAAGAAGAACTTTACAGTTCAGGTGACAGAGCATTGGAAGAGGCTGCCTAGAGAGGTTGTGCAGTCTCCTTCTTTGGAGATATTCAACACCCACCTGGGTGCGATCCTGTGTAGCATGCTCTAGATGACCCTGCTTGAGCAGGGGGGTTGGACTAGATGATCTCTGGAGATCCCTTCCAACCTCAGCCATTCTGTGATTCTGTGATACAGTTATAAGAGATCTTCAGAGGTTATGAGAAAAGCGAATCTTTAATTCTTGTCCTAACTGAAAACAAAATACTTTATGAAAAAACAGCATTTCTAGACAGATTATAATTTCACTATTCAAAAACATCCAAAATGTTTAGATCTTAATAATGTTTAATGAAAAATTATTCATTTTCTAAAATAGTAATATAAAATTGGCTTGTTTCACTTATTAAGTCCTTTCTAAAATACTATACCTCAGTAGCCAAAACCGGTTGTAAGGATGCATGGATTTGAGGCTGACTCCTCTAGTTAGTTTTCAATTCCAATAACGTTCATGTAAGGATCATTTGAACTGAACTGCCAGGGAACAAATCAGAGAACACTTTCTGTTGTTACCAGAAAGAATATCTATCTTACCACAGTACTGGAGCCTAGAGTTCACCAACAGAATGGAAGATTTTGTTTTCACTTTTAAAGCTTAATCACCTACTCTGCACTTTTACTGAAAAACCAGACCTGAGCTCATCTTTAACTAATTAATACACAATAATTTATAGAAATCATTTTGTTCTAACCGTGTGTTACTAAGCACATATTTGTTGATAGCATAGAAAGGTTTAAATTATTTTTCAGTGTAACTAAAAGTAACAAATAAATCTAGAAATTATTATTATTATTATTCATGTCAGAAAATCAATATATTAAACATTAAGAAGTTAGTTATTTTATTCCAGGAAATAAATATATATTATGTATTTTTTATGTAAAACACAGGTAAGTACTCAGAAAGGAGTTGAATCATGTACAAAAAAATTCATAAGAACAGGTTAACTTTAGGTTAGTAAACAGGTGTAAAATATCATTAGAAAAGGAAAAAAAAAAAAAAAGAAAAGAAAGAAAAAGAAAAAAGAAAACCACTGCTATTTTAACAGATTCCACCTCCAAAAATACAATTCTAGAAGAGAACAAGAGCATTCAGAAGTGTCACACGTGTCACACTATTTCTATGTAGCTAGTGGCTATTTGGCTCTGATTTTGCATGCATTAACAGACCCAAAAGATGTGCAGCTATTCATTTGCAATTCAAAATGGCTGTATAACAGTATCTCTCTATAAGAAATACAATCTTTTTATAATAAACTATCATTCAATAATGACTTTGATAGTTTAGGAGTATTGATTAATGAAACCTTCTGCTTGAAGAATAAAAAACATCAAATTATGATAATTAATCATTTACTGAAACTGTAGGAGATTGTGTACAGGCATACACACTGCTGTGAGTACAACTTCTAGTTCTTCTTTAGCAGTAACAGGAATCCATGATTTTATTTCCCCATTGTCAGGAGTAGGACTTCTACTAGCAGTTCCAATACCTTGGTATCATTCATTCATATATGCATATGAATGACATCCGGCACAACAAGTATAATGGTCCTTTCAGTAATAGATGTGCCAAACAAAAGAGAAGCCAGTCTGCAATGATATCTTCAGGATTAATCATTCAGTGTGCTTTTACTCTTTGGATCTCATTCCTTTGCTATTATGGAAATAGATTTTCTTTTTGATTTTCAGATTAAATAGTGGGATCTTCAGCTGAGAAATTGCACCCACTTCATTGTGTCTGTACACTCCAGAATATTCAAAACACGTATGTGTATAGAGGACTACAAGAAAACTTCATTTAGCTGTTTGTCTGAAATACACACACTTGTATTTTCTTTTCCATTTGTAGGAGAGAATGTGCCACAGTCTTAGAGTGCACTTTATACGTTATCCTGCCACAGAGAGACAACCTGCTGGGATTAATTGGAAATTCATAGGAAAGCTGCCTCAGCCTACTAGCACTGCTGAGCCGGTCCTTCTAATACTAGCAAATTTGGAGCTGCTACCATCGATCCTCCACAGTTCATGGAAAGAAAAAGAGATACAGTTCGGTTATTCACATACCAAGATATGAAACAGAATTAGTAGAAATTAGAAATATACTTACACAAATTGCCAAAATTACAAGATAGTTACTTGTGAATGTGTACAGTTATACAACTAGAACATGACAAAAGGTAGAAAAAGGAAATAACATGGTATTTGCTTGGGATTTTCTTACATCATCTACATCTTCAAGAAATTTTAGAAATCAATATCCTAATGTGAGATAGACTAACAGTCTCATTACCAAAAGTTGAATTTTATAAACATTTAGCAAAATGCTCTGCAGTTTTTGGTTGAGAACAGGGAAAAATGGTTGTCCATAATCTGGAATAAATAAACAACAACAACAACAACAACAAAAAAGGAGGGATTTAGATGGGAACTATCAGAAGAAAAAATAATACACATATGAGAGCTGCTGTGAATAAATTGGAGGTAATTTTAAAAAGAATAATCCATGGATATGGTGAATACATGAAATGGGGAAAAAGGTAGTACTTAGGAAGGACAGTTAAACAATACAAATAATGATGACAGGAGAAAAATGTGTAAGACAAGGAGACTAGGTGTAAAAATTTTGAATAAAAGACTGAGATGATGAACCTTAGAAGGAAGAGCATAAGCTGAAGAGCACAAAAAAGTGCTTTTTGATTTTCTGCTGGTGAACATGGGATCGTAGAAAAGTTAATAGCAAAGAAAGACTTGATTGTGCTGTGAAGGCAAAAGGAAAGTAGTAGAAACAGAAAGTAAGTGGAATAGGCAGAGAGGTAAAGTTTAAGGTGTTTGCAACACAAAATACATACATGTTCAGCACTCTAAATGACACCACGTGTTTCAGTTGTGATGTTAGGCTCCCCAACACAAGACTGGAGTCTAAGCTAGCTCAGTACATGAGATAAATAACAGATGCCACTAAATGTTATTGATGTGAATCAATACATTCAGATTTTTATACTCTCCAGCTTTTACAGGTCATAGGAAATGTAGTGCTTTGGCTTACATGGCATAACTGATACACATATGTTTTGGAGCATTGGGTCAGAAGTCTACTATTTTAATTTTCTACCTAACTCTGAACATAATACTCAATCACTCATAGCAAAATACTCTGTTAAAACTATTACATCTTAAAGTATTTTCCATGGGTTTCCATCCAACCAACTTCATACATAAATAGTTTTTGACTTAAAAAAAAATAATTTAAATGAGTTCATTTTCTGTTCTGTTTGTTTCTATACCAAGTATCAATAAAATTTTCCAAAAGTTACATGGCTCCAGATACTATAAATACACTAACAATTTTCGGAAGAATATGAAACATCACTTCAGGTGTATGTCTATAAGAAAGTTGCTTGACCAGAATGAAGAAAAACTAATTCTGAAATACATGTTTAATATATACCTAGGAAAAAAAAAAAAAAAAAAAAAAAAGCAATCAAAACTGGCCTTATTTCTTATCATTGTACTGTTTCTGGTGCTGATTTTACTGCTGAATGCAGAATATTCACTGTGGTTTAGAGAGCATTTTTTTTCTCAATAATCTTGTTTAGCTCTTTCTTCTTACACAAGTTCTATCTAGCATGTTAACTACAAGACTGAATTTTATCCTTGATGTTCAGGGGTATACAGGACAATGACTTAAAGGCTTGAATTTATTTACCATTCACCTGGAGAGAAGGAAATTTGTGCAAGAATAGTATTGGTACAAAAACAGATACAAGAGACGTGGTGGTGATCATATCTTGTAAAGAGTACTGTGCTGGCAAGAAGAATAAGTATATGAAAAATTCAAAAATTGTGATAACAACTTACACAGAAATGCAGATGTATTCTCATCAGAATATATTATTGGTCATGAAAATAATATGGTATTTGCTGGGTTTTCTTTTTTTGTTTTTGATCATTTGAATGACAGATACAAGTGTGTTTGAAGGCAGATGCTTTCTCACAAAAGTGTCCTGTAATAGCCATACTAGTATTAGTGGTCATAAATGTTGTTCAGTATACATACAAACAGAAAACCCTGTGAGGAGCCAGGAGATATTTGCTTCACGTGTTTATAACAGTATCTTAGCTTTACCATGGGCAACTTGTACATACACATAGATGAAAATATCCAGCAAAACAAGACGGTACAACTCAGATGTTGTCAGAAAAACAATCATGCTCATATAATGAGTGAAATACCTTATTAACTTTAAAATAATATTATTATGAATATGTGTAGAGTCGTTTAAAAGCAGTTAGCCAAACATTTCATTTTCAAAATGCCTCTCAGCAGCAAAGGTTTCATTCTCTGACTAGTATAATTCTCAGTCTACTTTATTATCCCAAGACAGAGAGACCATATAATTAAATTAACTGTGACTTTGCAACTAATTTTCAGATTTATTTAAAAAATAAAAAAAAATTTAAAAAAATGGTACCTTTCATGGGATATTTATTCTGTTCATTTATTAAAAACCTTGTCCCTCCAAGAATTTTCCTCAGTTCAATTAAAATTCTAGTATAATATTACTCCATGCATCAGTGTCATGTATTTGTTACATCTCAAAAATAACTATATGTATATATATAAAGAATGAGAGATGGGCAAGACTTAGGTTTAGTTTCAATAGTATATAGTCTTTTGAACACACTATCATCTTTTTTTTTATTATTATTTTATTTTATTGCAAGCAGATTTTATATATTTATTGTTATTTTCTAAGCATGGACCTACCTGCTCCATGTCCTCACGAGGGAGCACTCAGGCTTCAAACTTCACAAATGTTAAGAAAATACAGGTCAAGTGTTTGCAGCTAGACACTGTGATAGACTACAGAGAGAACAGGGATGAATGTTCCCATATGTTTTAACATTGCCAGTTAGATTTGGTCCCCCATTCATGCTTTCATGCCAAGCAGATATACCAAGATCATACCAAGCTTGATACTCTACCCCTTTGTGACTATCATCCATCTCATCACTCCATGCTCCTGTGCATGTATGTCACATATTCAGTGCCATTTTATAATAAGGTAACTGTAGGTTTGTGAACAGACCTCTCATTGTCCAAGATGTATGTCAGTATCAACAACAAGATTACTGAAGGCCTCTGACCTGGGGAACGAAGAGATCCATCATTGGCCATGGCTAAAAAAGAAATTCTCTTGGATCAGTTTTCAAGGAGGTTTTATATGTAAATGTTATAGTAACATGATATAGCATAACCACTTCTATCTGGAGACTAGAGATGTCAGCCTGATAAGTGGTGTAATTGGGAAGCATAGGTGTATACTATGCCTCACAGTACCAGACCTTTACAGATATGTATCATGGAAGGATGTGTGCATGAAAAAGGTATGGAAAGGAGATCCAGCTGAAGCATCCAATCTAGCACATCTACAGCTCTGATGGAGACTGCATTTTCCAATGTCCTTGCAAGGGATAGAAAAGAAGTCAATGCTTATAGAGCACACACTGCAGGAGAGCAAGAAGCTTTGACCATCCTTGGCTCAGCTGCCAGACAATGCAGTGAGTGCTGAGCTTGTCAGTACATATTCGTGGGTCACAATATAGGGGTCTTCATCTGAGTGAGTACAGACAAAGCTCAAATTGCTCAAGTTATTGAGCAAGGATTTGCCCTACTTCTTTCTTAAGAGGCCTAACCTTGAACCATATAGGTGAGATCTCACTCCTTATTTGCAGCCCACATGCATTCCAAACATACCCCTTTGGCAAAAACTCTCAGATGTTTAAAGACAGGTAAAATTAATTCACAAACTATGGAAATATCCACAGTATTTTGGTCTGATTTCTTATTTGTAACTCACATCTCCTGTAATGAAGAAATTCTCCCAGGCTTTTCTTTCCTTCCTGCTTCACCTTCATATTTTAAATTATTTCCTCTCTCTTATTGTTGTATGTCATTATCAGTCTTCACTGATCATCTATGATTAGCTTTGTAATAGCCTTTCTGCCTCCTTCTCCTCACTTGTCATTATTGCGGAGAACAAACTTGTAAGATCATTATCGACCTATTTCTCCTCAAAAGAAATCACATTGTGCTGTTGAAAAATATAAATTTCAGATTCAATTTTTTTTTTTTTTTTGACCCTTATTTTTTCTTCATGGAAAAAGAGGGGTTAACAGCCTTTTAGTTCCAGAGAACTACGGAAATGTGCTTGTATTTTGACAAGCTCTAAAACTTGGAGCTTTAATATCTTAGACTTAATCACATGCTAGCAAAACCACTTTTTTTCTTTTAGATTTCTAAGATGTATTATAAAGCTATTATCCAGAGTTACATTTAGATAGTGAATGTTATTACAAGTAAATCACGCCATGCCTGACATCTTTAATAATTTGGTTTACATCTGAAATATGTAATGAATTAAAACACATGGAAAGGGATTTTAATGCTTTATGCACTTAGAAGGAAACTGTTCACTGTTTCAAAAATAGCAAACAGTGGTCATCTCTGGTGATTTCCAGACCTATTATTGCAATGATTTTGTGATTATTTCTAAAGAAATTAATAAGGAATTAAAAACATTTTAAAGTAAAGTACTGCTGCTGCTAGTTTGCATGAAAGTTTGCATGTAGTTCTTTGCTACCATGTTCCTGTAGGTTTTCTGTATTAAATTTCAGTACATTAATCTGATACAAGTCTCTCCTCTGGAACCACTCTGATAGGTTCACATCCTTCTTGTGCTGGGAGCTCCAAACCTGAATGCAGCACTCCAAGTGAGGCCTCACCAGGGCAGAGTAGAGGGGCACAATTGCCCCTCCACCTGCTGATCACTACTCTGTTGATGCAGCCCAGTATGCAGTTGGCCTTCTGGGCTGCAAGCATATGCTGCTGCCTCATTTTGAACTTTTCATCCAGAAGAACTCTCTCCACTGTGCTGCTCTCAGTGAGTTCTTCCCCCAGTCTGTACTCATGTCTGAGATTGCCTGGACCCAGGTGCAGCACTTTACACTAGGAATTGTTGAACTTTATTAGGTTCAAATGAGCCCACTTCTCAAGCTTGTCCATGTCCCTTTGGATGGCATCCCTTCCTTCTGTTATATCAACTGTACCACTCAGCTTGGTGTCATCTGCAAACTTGTTGAGGGTGCACTTGATCTATATCATTTATAAAGATGTTAAACAGCCCCGGTACTAAGATGGACTCCTGAGGGACACCACTTGTCAGTGGCCTCCATCTGAACACAGAGCTGCTGATAGAAACAGTCTGGCTGCAGCCAACCAGCCAATTCCTTATCCACCAAATAGTCCAGACCTCAAATCAATCTCTCTCCAAATTAGAGATAAGGATGCTGTGTGAGACCTTGTAAAAGGACTTACAGAAGTATAGATAGATGACATCAGTCAGTCTTCTCTTGTCAACTGATGCAGTCACTACATCATAGAAGGCCATCAGATTGGTCAGACATGATTTTCCCTTGGGGAAGCCATACTGTCTGTCTCAGATTACCTCCTTGTCTTGCATGTGCCTTGACACTGCTTCCAGGAGGATCTGTTCCATGATCTTCCAAGGCACAGAGGTGAGACTCACTGATCTTTAGTTCCCTCAGTCTTTCTTTCTATCCTTCTAAAAAAATGGGAATGATGTTTCCTTTTTTCCAGTCACCCATGAGTTTGCCTGACTGCCATGACTTGTACGTATTCATTTTCATCAGGTGGTCTCAAACCTGCTCTTTGCTTAGAGTGGGAGGGACTTTGCTCCCGCAGCCACTAATTTTTAGTGTTGATATTATTACAGAGTGCTTTAATTTTATGTTATTTTATTTTATTATTTCAAGTACCATAGTGCAAGAAACCAAAGGGAAAGTTAATATTTAACTTCACCATGTTTTTCTTTGAGAATTCCTTGGAAGTCAGTAGAAATACAGGGATTTCAAAATTGAATGCATCATTATCAGAAAACTAATCAGAAATTCCTGACAGTACAACATAAGTGAACTATAAAGCGGATACCTACTTCCATTGCCTATGATGCAGTGTAGCTGCATAATTTTTGAAAAGGTACTATAGAAAAAAATAGTGGGATTTTTGATTTTTTAAAAAAATAGTAATTTTTTTCTTTATGATCTTTGTTTTTTCAGCCAAACACTTCTAAGAGAACATAAGAAGGGTAGAGCCATGCCAAGTAAAAACCTTATAGGGAGACCACCTGTTAGAATCCAGAACTCTAAATAAAGCAAATGGATGGCAATTGTGGAAATGCTCTTTTTTTCACTGTTGTACCTAAGCATTTAAGAAGTGACTACTATGATAGTCTGGCATCAGCCTAAGAAGACAAATTTTTAAAAGGTAAATCGATAAAAATTGCATAATGTGAATTAATGTCTGACTTATACAACAAAGTTATGGAAAATTTCTTGTTAGCTCACTAAAAAAAAAAAAAAAAAAAAAAAAAAAAAAAAAAAAAAAAAACACTCAAACTCATAAATTACCAAAATAACTTGCATAAGCTACTTCTTTAAATTCAAATACAAAATAATAACACATCTCAGAAGTACAATCACATGTCTGCACTATATAAAATTAAAAAAAAAAAAAAACTACTGTACTACAAGTAAACACATTGTTTTAAAGAGAAATATTCCAATGTCAGCACATATCAACTCTTACTTCCCTATAAAAACCATAAAAATTAAATTTGTAGTTTCTACCAGCCACCAGGCTCCTTCTGTGCTCCATGAAAGTAAATAAATAAATAAAATCTGTTTTAATTTTCTATTGAAATCTTTCATGCTTTTTTTTGTCCTAACTAATGCTAACGTGTCCAGTATCCAGAAAAATAAAATAAAATTTGTTTAAATTACATATATAATATATCCTGAATTACATATATAATATATCCTACAGCATTGGTAAAAGATAAATATATTCCAAATAATTGTAAGATAAACAAGATATTATTCAGAGGAATAGCTAACACGTTTCAATGGAAACTTCTTCATGAAAAGTGCACCAGAACAGAATATTTAGGAAGTGCAACATGAAGTGTCAAATTTTGATCTCAGCAATTCCATTCTCATTGTGGAATACTTGTTTGCCCTCAACAATGTCTTAAAGAAAAGTGAAGTGACCTTATATCTGCTTTACAAAGGAACGGTGAATGAAGACAGTCTTTGAAAGAGTAAATCAAATGCAGATGCAGAGGAAATTCTCTGGTATGAGATGCCTTACCATGGAATGGTAGATGCTGGGGGAGGAAAGCGCCAATGAAAAAGATAACATGAGGCTAAAAGGTAGACAATTCTGAAATATTAGAAACAGAGGAAATATGAAAATAGATTGAGCACAATTGGAAAATGGGGAGAACAAAACCACATTTAGTTCTAGCAAGTGTGTGAAGCCAGCTAGAAGACATTGCCAACTGGATATAGGCTGCAGTTGAAATATGTTCTAACAGCTGCTCTGGATGGTTTCAGAGCTAGTTTCTTCCCTTCTCTAAAAAGATGCTTATCTTAGGAAGAAAAATAAGTATGCATCCACAAAACTCTATCAATTTTAGGGTAACTTATATTTTACAGAGCTTGGATTAAATGAAGAAAGCATCATGAATGTAATAAATTGTGAATATTTGTTCATTGAGTAAGGAGGGGGAAGTTACACAATAACAAAGGTTGAGACGTGGTTAAGCGAACAGACTGTGATATCACAGGGTTAAGTAAAATTCCTGATTTGTACAGAGACCTTGTGATCTCATGTTAAAACAAATTCACCGCAGAGCAATACCCAAACCTATCAGAATAAATAATATATAATAAAACCTGTCAGAGACTATGTAACTGGGACTCTGAAACAAGCAAGTAAATAGTTAAGTGTAAAATAATGCTTAGTTAATTAGGCAGTAGAATAAATTGTTGTCTGCATACTGAGATTGGAATATATAGTCAAGGTTATCTGTTGGCTGGGGAGGAGGTTGTCTGAGTCTGAAGGATGTGCTGTTGGGGGGGCCAGGAGGCGAAGGATGTGTGGAGACTGGTTGCAGAGGCTTGCCAGACCATCACGTCCCAGGCAGAAAGAAAAACAAATGGACAACAAGAACATAAACTAGCTCAGGCCGATAAAGAAACTGCAAGCCTGTCAAATCACTACATTCCAGGCCAAAGATGAAAAATACACTGTGAGGAAGACCTACGGCCTTCCTCCCAAAGACCACTGCCCACGTCCCAAAGACCCCTGCCCACAATTCTTGGAAGAATCTGTGCAAGCGCAAAGGACTGATAAGCTAATCAGCATACGAAGCGAGAGAAGGCGGGATTGGGTAATGAATATGTATAGGCATTAATTGAATATTCAGTGTTCTGCTGTACAAATATGAAATAGTTTGTCACTCCAGCACGCGCCGTGGGTGGAGCTGAGACTCCCCGGCCGCCCAGCGCTGTTTTGCTTGTGTCTGCTTACTTAATTACTCAATTAATAAAGCTTTCTCACTTTATTAAAAAAATCTTGAAATAGTTTGATTCTATGAGAAAGTAACTTATAACAATGAATACTGTGTGTTTACAACAAAGTTATCAGGTCTCACTTAGAGGGTTTCCAGAGAGTTTCCAAAGTTTCCTACAACATTTTACCAGAATAATATTCAACATCAATTCTAAATCTAAGCAAAGAGGAATGATTCTATATATGATACAGTCAAGAACAATACTGTTTTCCAGCATGGTTTCCAGTTAAGAGTGTGTTCAAGGAAAGCGATAATGTAGCACTTCCAAATATGGTACATTCTTGGAAACAACAAGGAAATAAGAATATTTGCATGTACTGAAGAATACTCAGTAAAAAGAAGGATATTTATAAATAATCAAAAAATCAGTGTTGTTTCTGAATGCAGGTAAGATTACTTATTTATTTATTTATTTTCATGAGCTTTATATATCTGTAAGTAGTAACATTCAAGTATGCATTAAGGAAAAAATTTTCATAAGCATGGAAATACCTATAAACATGCCATTTTCTGGAGTCCACTGGAGATGTCTTATTTAAATCCTTTAGCAATTTTTAAAATTTTTCCTTCACTGCAGTATTCAGATATAATCAGAAGCGTTTAACTGGTTGATAAAACCTCTTTGAGAAATCAGTATTCAAAGCTATTCACCAGTGCATATTCATTTTTATCATTACAAGCAAAATGGATAACTAGCTAATATATATATAACCAAAATTGGAGATTTTCGGGGCAATCATGTAATTATTTCTACTTCTTAAATATCTTCAGATCTATTTATGGTTAAACAAAGGACTTAAATATCTTCCCAAGTAGACCTAAGATTTCCAGAAACATTTGTACTTTTTTTTCACTACTTTTTTTCAAGATATACACCAGAAATGTCCATGCTGAAGACCATGAAGACCACCACACTCAACTTATTTGTAAGATATGAAGTATTTGTGTTGCTAGTACACATGAGCTAAATTCCTTCCTTTATTTCTGAAAGTATTTGGGCTTATCTTTCAAGGGGACTCAACTTTTGGTTTGGGCTTCAGAAAAAGCAGAAAGTTATAAATGAACCTGGCAGATTTCACACAAAATTCTGAGCAATTTGGAAACACTGAATGCTTGCAAACCTGCATGTGCAGATTAAAATGAAAATCTTGTTTCCCAGTGTAAGTGATCCCACAGTTGCCATTAAGGAAAACAGTTTTTGTGTGATCATGAACTGATAACGTGTTCCCTGGGTCACACTTTCAAACAGTAGCATTCAAAAAAGTTATATTCCGGTCTCCCGCTCAAATCTCCCTGCTTGTCATGTAATTTCAGAAGCACCTTTGATATAAGTCAAGAGACAACCTTAAGCAATCATTGTTTCTTCTCCACAGCACCTGCTCAAGACCACCCCTGCAGGGAAAGCATAGGAAACAGGCAAATATAGCTTAATTCCTTGCTTCCTTGTCTCATTATAGGATTCCATGAAGAGCAGAGTAAGAGTTCAGTGAACTTTCCCTTTGCATACAGAACTTCTTAAAGTCTCCTACAGAACTGAGATTCTTCAATCAAATAAAAGAAAAATACAGTAAGGAAAAAAAAAAAAAAAAAAAAAAAAAAAAAAAGGTGGGGAAAAGTTGCAATGAAGTGACTCACTTATAAATTTCTGATCATTTGTCCCAGCCCAATGGTAATGTGTTCTATTTTGCAACCACCCCTAGAAAGCACAAAAGAGGGATGGAAATAATATCAACATATTATCCTTCCATATTTCAATAAAAGCCTGTTCCGGAGGTTACAGAAAACAAAGGTTTTGGGGTTCAACAGCTGTATGATTTATGGCTCTCCCTAATGCAACAGGCTGCAACATTCTTTGTTCACTTTGTAACACCCAGTTTTCAGAAAAAGGGTGGAACAGAATTCAGTGAAGACAGATAATAAACTTCGATCTACTGTAAAAAGATATAAAAGGGCTTTTGATACTGGCAAGATAGCATGTTCCTCTCACAGTGACAGAAAAGAAGTTTGGAGGTTAAGTTTCCATCATAACACAGCTTTCAAAGCTTTGGAAAGTAATAGACAGTACTGTATTTCCTTTTGAATTTATGCTTCTAATATGGGTATACATGCTTGCAAAGTCTACCAGACACACTCCATTGCTAAAATGCATCTGCGGGACAACTGCTTTCTGCATGACCTGCAGTTCTGACACGCCTCTGCACTGAGACAGTCTTTCTCTCTCTCTGTTTTTTTTTTTTGTTGTTGTTTTGTTTTGTTTTTTCTTTGTTTGTTTGTTTGTTTTTTATTTCCCTCACTGTCTGCTGACTCAGAAAGACATCACTATTGCAATTAAGTGCTAATTTTCAAGCTTCATCCTCTTCCATCCACAGTGCTAAGAATTAGAATAAAACTATTAAAAATGGAAGTTAAGATTATGATTTTACTGTAAGTCCAGGATGTTGGCCCTAGATATATTTGTTGTAAGTCTTAGCCTGGATGTACCCTTCCACTTCTCCCTATTAGCTTTTTATTTTATTTTAATTTTTTACTTTATTTATTTTTTTATATATAAATACCTAGCTTGTGAGCAGGAAAGAAAATATCAATTCTGTTAATGTGATATTATCCAAGCCATTCAAGAATTTTTTTTTTTTTATGGTGTATTCATCCAACTTAACTCCACTTCCCAGACAGTCCAGGATGCTATCAGCATCCTTCATAACTCTCCTGTCTCAAAAAAAAAATAATAATAATAATAAATAAAATAAAATAAAATAAAATAAAATAAAATAAAATAAAATAAAATAAAAATGTATTTTCTTCAAGTTTGTCTGCTTTTTCTACTTCTTTCTTGGATGATTTCCCAGGCTCATGTATTTTCTCTATATTACTTCAGTTAATTGCTTATATTTGATGGCCACCTCTGCGAGCCCTATTACTTATTGCCACTTGTGAACCACTATAATATAAGGTGTTTGTCACTTACACCAAGGTCATAGCTATCCCTGTTATCATTTGGTTGCATTCCCCTTGTAGTATTATTGATGATAGCATAGTATGAAGCATTTGCAGCTCACACTGACCCAATATGAACAATCAACTTGTACTCACATCTGCTGAGTAAGCCTTTAGTTCTTAGCAGCACAATGGTGCAAATGTTAACTGTAAGTCATCATGTTGAGCTGGGAAGCAACATAAAAATTCAGTTGTTGTAGCTTTTGTGTCTTGAAAGGTGACATTGGTCATTTTTTTACTAAAGCTTTTGCTGCTCACTGCTAATATTTTTATCCTCTGGCTCTTGCAAGTGGGAGTAAAAGTAATGTGTCTCATTCTATAATGAGAAGTATGACACAAAATCCCCTTCCTTTAATTTAGAAGGACATTGCTGACTTTTACATTCTGATGATTTATCTCTTTATATTTTTAGGAACCTGATTACCAGTATTTTACTTTATTAATAGTATTAACAGTTATAACAGTTTATAGTTAACAGTTCTGGAAATTTTTCTCCTGATAAACGTCTATACTCACACTTGATTTCATCCTATCCTGCTGCTATGTTTTAGAAAGCTCTTATTAACCCTTCACATGTCTTTTTGTTACATCTATCAGAATTGTATACTGTCCCTAATTCCCAAGGTTGGCATTCTCCTGTTGCCTGCAAGCCTTATTACTTTTATCACAAAGAGTCTCTTTGGGTTATAAGTGCACAAGGTTACATATTTTTATTGTTCTTTGGTATCAGCAAGATGCTAAACTGGATAAGATAATTAACAATTTTCTGTGTGGCTGAAAAAATAAATAAATAAATAAATAAAAGAAATCAGTCAACATTCAAGATGCAAATGTCACTTTCAGCCAAGCAGATACCTTGTCTGGCTCTCAAGTGTAACGGCTCTTTCAGTGCTGCTATATCACTGGCCAGTGGCTGTATGCCAGTGACTGGATTTCCTTATACCTCAGTTTTCCCATCTGTAAAATGGAAAGATAATTACACTGAATTCCTGTTTAGTATTCTTTTAGTTACCACTTAGAAAATAAATAAATAGAACCACAACTTCCATATTAATTTTTATCACATGATCCGTGTCCAACTTAGATTTCTCCCTTTATCATTGAACTGTGAAATCTGGTAACTAGATATCCATTTTGCCCTGTTTAGAGAACTGCTAGTAATATCAATGCAGACATTCAAATAATATACACATGTAAACACACCATCTTAGGAAAAAAAAAAAAAAAAAAAGGATATGCAAGTAGAGAAATTATCCTCATCATCCTCTAGCTTTAAGTGCCATTACAGGAAAAATATTGAAAACAAAGATAGATATGAAGTCAGGGTTTTCTGAATTGCAATATTATGCACAGGCAAATATGACTTGTATACACATGGCTTATATGGTTTTTATCTAAAAAATTGTGACTGATATTACCCATATTGCAGCAGAGACTGAGGCACAAAAGTTACAAAGGAAACTTAGTCAGAGGTGCACAGTTCATTTAAGAAGCAAAATTGAAGTGGTCTGGTCTAAACCACCATAGGCACATGAGTAAGAAGAAATAACATATAAGGATATTCAGAAAATTCTAACATGTCTGAAGAATATTTGATGGTCTACAGAAAGTGCTACTAGTAATTAATAATTCATTATTATTAGCCAGTTAAAAATTTAGCTAGTGCAATGCTTTCCCCAAAATTCAATCATTGTTTAATTTGATTCACCACTTAATTTGATTAAAATCTCAAGAGCAAAGTTATCTGTATTAAAAATAATATTTGCTCATTATCTAATAATATTTAATTATCAAAATAATTTCCTCTGTAGTTGTAGAATGTGTCTGTTTAATTAAGAAAGAAGGACTGGGAAAAAAAAAAAAAAAAAAAAAAAAAAAAGTTAGAAAAGAGATACATTATTGAGCAAAGTAGATTGGGAAGGAATACAAAACCCTATCACTCAGACTAGGGTGGTACAGGAAGAGAGGATTTGGGCTTCATCTTGGAGGGACAAACTGTGGCTAGTATCTAACCCTGTATCTATTCAGATGAGGAAACTTAGCCATTTCAGCTAAAATATGTCAGCTACTTGTTTCATCAGCAAACAGACTATGAAGTCCTTTGTGACAGATAGAGAATATAGGTGCATCTGTTCTGCAAGACAAAACATCTTCCAAACCATAGCCATTTTATTAGGTCAAGTTTCACACTATGAAATAGGATTTCATAGATGAATAGGATGGCTTAGGAAATGTATAATGTATATTAGTCTCTTCTGTGTTATTCTTGCATATATATCCAAGTAGACAAAAAGGCAAATTTTAGAACAATACAGAGTAGAGAATAATTAGAGGGGATCTCTCAATCCAGACACAACTCCAGCTGTGGTTGCATGGTGACTAGACTACAGAAAGAATGGTACTGTACCTAAAACAGAATGTCATGCTGTCAAGTAAGTACAATTTACACCTACAAGGCAGAATATTAATCCTAAAATAGTTAGATGTAATTCTAAAATTTAATCACTTTTTTTTTTTTTCCAATAAGTTTCTCTAGTTATAACTTGTTAAAGTGACAATGTACTAAAATATTTTCAGATATTATGCAGAAAGCAGAAATAGAGAGATGGAACTCAATCTAAAAATTAGGCAGAAGGATATATAACTCTATTTTTCTACAAAGTATAGCAAAAATATATATAATTGTATTAATTATCCTTTTGTCTCATTCTAGATAGCAGTTCAGTAAAGTCTGAGAACATGCTTAATTTTAAGCCTCTATCTAATACTACTCTTATTCACAAAACATTTAAATTTACTATCTTAAATGCTTACTGTTGGTGTCTCTCTAATAACATGTTGCTTTCTTATCAGGTGTGGTTAAAGAAGACACATTCTAGCCAATTGTTCCTTTTATCAGTTATTAAACAATTTAAGAGTATGAAAATATTTAGAGATATGTGGAACCACACCAAGCAAACAAGAAGTATCTGTACATGATTTGGTACTAATGTGGTTATTTCATGACCTTCCTGACACTGAGTTTTATATTGACTTAGTTATCTTAGTGTACTCTTAGTTTCCTCAAATTGTATTTATTTCCAACGTAAAAATGAAGACATTCCCACAGAACTCCCAATGGTGAGTTTGAATGAAGTCTAATACATTCTTGAGGTTATACTGAATCTGCCTTTTTGTAATTTGTTTTTCATTCTTGTCAATTACGCATGCATTCTAACTTTAGTGACAGCCAAGCTTGTTTAGATATATAGGATTATTATTTAATGAACTTTTTAAAATGTACTTGATGGTGTATTTAATGAGACATGAGGTTATGAATTTACTCCTTGTTATTTTCCTCTTAAAAGAGGACATAACCAGAATATAATTGACCAAATCCTTCACCAATGTAAATGAGCTCCATTAAATCAAAACCAGTTTTGCACTGTTTGGTTTCGTCCTATTCCTGATGAAGAAGGAATGCCCATCAGCTAATGTGATATGTAGACTACTTCCTAAAGACATGCAAGAAGCATTGTCTGGAACATGTTTCTCTAAAGAAAATCATCAACACTTGTAGAGAAAGTCATCTCTATCAGAATTTCCTTCCTGAAATTAAAGATAGCCAGCTTGGCAAATGCTAAGACTTGGCTCTCAAAAGGAATGAGAGACAGACAGAGTTATGAACAGACTGCCAAAACAAAAACGGCTTGGAAGATTACAGCAATTCCACTAACAGGACTGGGACCAGGCTAGTCATATTCTAGAGATACATTATATAAATTAAAACTTCATTTAAAACAGGCAATTAGCAGGTACAACCAAAAACAGTATAAATCCGGTATTTCAGAGAAAAATCTTACATCTTACAGTTTTCAACGTGATCATCAAAGTCTCACCCAAGGAGGTTCTGTAGAAACTACTTTTAATTCACTGGATTCAGTCACTTGACAAAGGTAGAAGACCAATGAATGATCTGCTTTTAACATTGATTCCACTGTTTGTTTGTTTTTGTAATTGGTGCACTTGTTCCAAGTGGGAACAATGGGTTTCAAGGCAAATAAAACATCATATGAGTAAAAGATCATTGTAAATAGCCTAAACTTCCTCAAAAATAAGATTGTTCTGTCTCTTGGTGAGCACCAGTGCATAACTACTGGTTCTGCACTTTAATGGATTTCTGACCACATGAAGGCATGCTGTTGTCAAATTCTTCTGTTCACACTTGCTTAGAAGTTATGGTAAATCTGTTCCCTTTATTTTTTATTGATTGATTGATTGATCATATTGTTTTTTTCCACTGCCAATAACAGAGACATGCTATTTCTGTTGCAAAATGCTATCATCAGTAATATGTGTAACTACCTCCAGGAAAGTAAGTTGTTAATTTAGCTTATGAATAAATAAATAAATAAATAAATAAATATTAGAACACAGAGCTTTGTTGCCCTTATTCTCTTCCTCTCACTCTGCTGGACTACTGCTTTATAGTGACCATGACCAACTGTCAATGTAATGTGCCTTACTGTAGAGAAGAGAATAATCCCTTAACTCCATGATCCCTTAACTCCATGATTTTCTTGTTTGGTCTGACTAGTCTGTACATGGAATCTCTTTCAATCACTCTAATATCTAATTTAGGATAATGATCTACATTAAAAATAAATTTCCACCCAAGCAGGGATTGGATTTATTGAAGATGATAACACCCTTCTGCAGGGTGAGATGGACTGGAGGAGAAAAAAAAAAATATATATATATATATATATTTAGGTATGCTAGCCCTTCTTCTGATTTGAAACAGAAAAATTACAAACCTGCATACAAACTGCAAACAATAAAGTTTAACTGCATATATTAGGCAATCTGTGAGAAATAGATTTTTTGACTATGGAACAGAAAGTGTTTTAGAGGAGGAAAAGATGGCTATTTTTCAGAGAGAAAATCCATACTCTCTATAACCATCAAATAGTAAGAAAACTAGCAGACGAAAGGAAGAAGATAATAATTCTGAAAGAGGAAGGCTACATCAATGAGAATGACAAGGAACTCTGAGATTACCCACTTCAACAGACTTTAAAAAGAAGCTATATATATTTTCCTCTTACATGGCAGTAGTAGTCTATATGCAAAATGTCATTCTAAAGACAGGAAAAAAATCAGTTTAGGCTGAGGAGCCCTGAGCCTCCTGTAAGACTAAGTTGTCTTATCTAAATGGCAAACTTTAGTAGAAAAATATCAAGATTTTGCCCAGACTAATTTCTACCTCCAAAAACTCATCAAGTTTTCCAACCACATTAAAAATCATTCAATCAATCAATAAATATCTGATGAACTAAGTGTTGTTACTGATCTTATGATGGAAGTAGCAGTAGTAGTTGTACTAATTAATCATTATCAATTCATTTTTTTGCATAAAGCAAAATAAATAATATGATACATCCCTCTAAATACCACCATATTTTCTCTGAGGTGAAGTGTCATAGTATCACTGAAATATCTAAAGAAGATTTTTGTCTGGATAGAGTATTCTTCTAGGAAAATACCTCCCATGGACCACCCTTACCCCTTTTAAAATAAAAGAAACCCTTAACACATTACAACCTGTGTTAGAAGAAATTTTCTTGTAACAATAATAGATAAATAAATGAAATCCCTGAAACCTCAGCTTTTCAAACAACTGCTATTTATTGTGAAACTCCCCAATACACAATATGCACTGAATGTAATCAGCCCACACCTAGGGAAAAAAGCACAAATCTGTGCAACTGACATGTACCCACCCAAGAAAATGCCTCCCACAGCAGAGTAAACACTCCTTATCCCATCCATGCACTTTCCAAAACATATTGTACACATCCAGATAGTGCTCCCCTAATTGTCTGGGTGAAATTCAGCAGCCTTACACTGACCTTGCAGAGACAACTGATGAAGGGCACAGGCAACAGGGGAAGTGTATTTGTCACAGAAGACACAAGTCAGCCTTGATCTCCTTCTCTTCCTCTTCCAGGGAGGCTCCCAAAAGCCTTTAAAGGATGAAGTAATTCCCACGTGAACTGGAATTCATAACACAAGTGAATATTCACAATTATGTGCTCAGCAGAGGCATCTCTTTTATATAACACTGAGATTTCTCTCAGTTAACCAACAACATCCCACAGATGGTAAATTCACCCTTTCCCTTTCTTGAAAGTTACAAAGATAAAGATATGGTTAACACCTCCACACAGACACAGATACCAATTATCTATTAACCCATAGTCTAAGTATCACAGGTAATTAAGTTAGAATAATTGTTTTTAACTGTTATTTAGTTTTAAAGAATGCTGTTTCTCTTTCAGACAGGAAGAGATTATAGCCCTCCAAACTGCATGTTTTCCTCCAAACGATATTAGATACTCTAGGATGCTTTGGTTACACTTGTAGACCATTACAGCTACAACATTATTGTTACTGTAGCAAGGTACTACATAAATTTAGGACACCAAATTGACCCGAAGACATTAAACTTGAAAACACACAAATCAGTACGCAAAATATCTGTGACAGCAATTTTACACTAAAAAGGGAATGAAAGTAGATATAAACTCTGGGACTTATAGCTACTGTTCTTGTCTGCTTACAGTGAAAATGAAATATATAGAAAGGGATGAGAAGGAAAAAGGGAGCGCAATAGAATTTCTTAAAGTTGAAAGTATATATTAGAAAAAAAATAAATATTCAAACTG
This sequence comes from Nettapus auritus, assembly GCA_011076525.1. Classification (NCBI taxonomy): domain Eukaryota; kingdom Metazoa; phylum Chordata; class Aves; order Anseriformes; family Anatidae; genus Nettapus; species Nettapus auritus. The sequence goes on from CM021765.1 coordinate 99,715,167, forward strand.
AGAGCTCTTATTGTAAGAAGGGAGGAAAGAGTGAGTGATAGGAAGAAACAGCTGTAGATTAAAAAATACATTTAAAGGACGCAAACTAAAACAATGCACATACAAAAAGTATTTCACCATATATGTACATTATGTTTCATATAGAAAATTTAAATAATCTCCAGAAAGGGGTATAAAGATTTTATTTATAAGATTTTTCTGTAGGATCACAAATATTTAAAGACCTGTTTTTTTAAAAGAAGAAAACTCTAGTTGTTTCCTGAAAATATGCAGGCCCCTTCAAATCACCCACCAACAATGTTTATTTTTTTCCTCAGATTACTTTCTCTGTTGCTGTCATTTTCTTTACCAAACTACCAGGTACACCGCTAATGTTGTTAGTGCTATTTCTGTAGTATTAAAAAAAAAATAAAAATCCATACAGTAAATTTCTAAACAGGGCAGATTTAGACTAAAAGAAGACAGTTACACTCCCCTCACTCAGACCACTACTCCCATTAATACCTCATTAGTGAGCCAATTGCCTCATCCTACTTAAGATATTAAAGAAATGAGCGGGTCATAAAACTCTCATAACCATTCACTTGTATCAATGTGTCTTTGCAATAGCATACTTCATGCCCTCTGATGAATAACAGCTCAGACTTCTCTGAGTACATCATTGAAAACTCCATTAAAACAAAGTCATTTTGGTTTTAGTTTGTAACTTTGGTAGCCATCAAATTGGATTATATAATATTTCAGGCTTCTTCTGGGTAGCTATATTTATCCAAAGAAACAGAGGTGTTTCAAAGAAAGGACAGGAGCAAAATGTTTCTTAAAACCCGGCAACCTATTGCAGCCCTTTACTTAGGCATAAAGCAGGCTCATAGCTACTGAACACAAGTAGTCTTAAAGAATTAACCTAAGCCTCCAAAACTTCATAACTCATAAATAAATCTAAACACATCCTTTTCATTTCTCCTTTGCATCTTTCTTCATTTCTTCTCTCTTTCAGGAAAATCCTAGGTTTTACAGCCAGAAATTTCCACCTTGAGAAAAGGTCATGCTTTATCTTGCACATCTAGTGTTTTTGTTTGTTTGTTTGTTTGTTTGTTTTTGGTTATTGTTTTTCTTTTCTTTTCTTTTTCTTTTCTTTTCTTTTCTTTTCTTTTCTTTTCTTTTCTTTTCTT
>CM021765.1:99724287-99809447 GCA_011076525.1 Nettapus auritus
AAAATAAAATAAAATAAAATAAAATAAAATAAAATAAAATAAAATAAAATAAATAGTGAGAGCATAGGAACTATATCTGAATTACTTAAAAAAAAAAAAAAAGGTCAAAACAAATGCTTTGATCAATGAGGTTTGTTGGTCTTCAGTTTTGGGGGAGGAGGGTTGGATTTTATTATTGTAGTAGTAGTAGTAGTAGTAGACTGTACTAATTCAAGTCTTCAATCACAGTCCTTTCATACTATTAAACAGTTCCTGGAAGTTACCCACATATCAGGAACTGCAGTGTCATGCCTATTCCCCATTTACAAACTTGAAGTTCTGCCTCAAAACACATACAATTGTTACTTTCCTCCCCTTCACCCCCTCCCCTTTCCTGGGGAGAAAAAATAACAAAACAAACAAACCAAAAAAAAAAAAAAAAAAAGTGTATATATAATTATTCACTGCAGAAGACATCATTAGGATCAATATTTCCATAATTTGTTGTGTCTGTGGTTTTAAAAGGAATCTTATTTTTATTTCAGACAATACCATGGGATTCACATCATGCTCTAGTTTCTTCTTTGGTCTAGACATTACAATTTCTTACTGTCTCCATGCCCTTTCAACTTTACAGTGTTCCTCATTGTTAGGTTTCCTGTTGAGGCCCAGAGACATCATGTTTGACTCTTGCTTGCTAGTCATCATTCATCTGTTTCTCAACTTCAGTTTGACTTCTGAGATCAGTCAGTCCAATGGACTCCTTGCCACATCTCTCTCACTTTTAAAGCCTTATGTTTGCCTTTCCCACCATGCCTATTACTCACTGTCTGGGACACTTACATTTCTGTCATAAATAAATAAATATCATGTGCTACTTTTAGTCACACTCAAATGCATCCTTAACATCTCCTCAAGTTTCAGTTCTTGACTTCCAAATAGATTCCTTCATCTTCCCAAGCTGTCAAGTATCTTTCCTAACATAGAGTAGTTGTCAGTATTAGTTGTCAGTGAGCAAAGCATACATCAGTTTTCTGTAGTCTCAAGGCATAGATAAATAATTTTCTTGTTTCTCTTCACTGCAATAAAGAAACTGCATCTATTTATCCAGCTCATGAACAGATGGACCAGACTGCCTCCTTGCTACTGAAAGGTTTACGTGAGTGATATGCACTTTATAGAAACAGAGAATGGAATATATTTTCAGAGCTACAAAATATGCCTGCTTCTCAGTTTTAGACAGGCTTATCTCACAGATTTCCATAAGCATTTTAGGCTGTTTGCCCTTTTAACTTTGGGTCTCCTTACTGCTCTAGGTGACTGTTTTTAAATTTCCACAAGACTAGGAGTGGCAGTAGAAAATTAATCTCTGCCTATTCACTTAGATCCAATCATATCTCATTCTCGTGTTGCCTTCTATCCCCACTAGAAGAAAAAAATAATAATCAGGCTCAAATGGAGAAAAATGAAATCTAAAGCACAAAATTATATTCATTTTCCAGAGTCTACCACAAGATGAAGGAAGAAGACGTCAGAATAAATTATTGTCTGGTGATATGTTTGGAAATATTCAACTCCCTCCACCCCCCTCTTCCCCCCCCTCCCTTCTCTTTATATACGTATATATATATATATTTGAACAGTTAGGATCATGTTTTGCCCATCCTCAAAGACACATACACATAAAAAGAAAACAGTTATGAAGAATTATTAGCAAACATAATTATTCTACAAAAACAAACATAAAACCACCACACTAGTATTAATAGCTTCAAATTTTACAAAGCTGATAAAACTAAAATAAACTACCATACTCTAATGAGATAATAATCTTATCATAACTGGAAAATGGGGAGGTTTACCAAACTGTAAGTAATCAAAGAAAGAAGAAAAACAGTAGTATGAGAATTTACAGAATAATGTGGAATAATTAAACACTTATTTCCTGAAAGTCAGTTCTAAAAATTTTCCTGTGATCCCTGTCAAGAGCACAAGTCTTCCAACTCCAAATACATCTCCAGCAGTCCTTTTAGTGCTCTTTCTTAGTTTGTGTGTAGCACAAGTCTGCATGACACTGCTTACATTTTTTTTCCAACTAACTGTACCAGTTAGGTATAGATAGTTGTCATGATTATGCTGACATGAATTGCTTTGTATGAAGACCTTTTAATATTATAGAACATACATGAAAAGGAATGAAATCCATATTAAACTTTTCAGCTCTATCGCTTCTATTGCTTTCTTTCAAGTTGTCAAAAGAAAAGTCTTTTTCCTCTGTGGTTTTCTTCTTGCAAATACCTACAAGAAAATAAAGATCGAGTAAACAACAAATACAGATTTATTTGAAGCAAACATACAGGACAATTACATGCTTTTTTTTTTTTTTTTCAGTTTGGTTTGGTTTTCTTTGTTTTTCTATAGGTATGAGAAGATGCAGAAGACATCTTTCTTCTCCTCTTAGGTGTCTGCCTAAAATTAGAGCAATTATTGAGAACAGTCTAGGGACACCATACAGTGAAGAATGTACTTCACCATGTAAACCAAGTGAGGTCTGGGGTGTCTTTCCAGAAGTATTAATAATTATCCAATATACCCAATACAACACCCATCAATAATATTTCATACTTCAGCTACACACATATGCACCAATTATCGTCTCAACATTCATTCATCTGTAATTATCAGCAACAAAAGAGGAAGGAAACGGATGTGGAAAGGAGGGCAGCACTTCCAATGCAATCAGATATAGAGTCTGTTTATTGATTTCAGGTTCCAACAACCTTAACAGAAATATATATATATATATATATGATTTTGAGACTCCTTTAATACAAATCTGATCTGAGCTCTCCTTTCTGATGAGATTTTAAAATCATTTGGCTAATGTACAAAACAAAGTACAATGCTGAAATTTGAAGGAACATCATGAGTTTGTGCTAATCTTTAAAGGACTTTGTAACCACAGCAAAGCAAAGATGTGTTTGCTTTTTTTTTACAGCAGTCGGCTGAAGAATTTCAGTGGTTCACTGTTACAGTTTTTGGATAAGGTTTAAGGCTATGGTTTAGGAATGCCTTGGCTAATGTTCAAACTATGACAATTTGCTTTAAAGGTATTTCAGTAAGACATTTTGAGAGAGCTTTTTTTTGCTCATTACAGCATCTTGAGAAGAATTCCATGTCATAACTTCTTTAAAAGTAAAGCAATGTGATTTTTGACTTTGAAGTTTTCTCTTAAGTTTATTGTAAAGTGGATTTAATGTTTTATTGAAAATGTAGATTACTCCAAGGTACTTCGTGGATATAAGTGAGGTATGAAAATGCAGGAAGAATTACAAAAACAAACTGGGAGCCCTCCACCAATTTCTTCACAAAATAAATAAATAAATAAATAAATAAATACAAAAGTAACTTAAAACCTCACCCAGCTGAATATGAGAATTGCTGCCAGATAACATGGAACTGAAGTCTCTTTAATTTCAGTACATCTCACCTGAAGCCAACAGAGACCAATGCAATTCTATGCAAGGAAATGGAAAAGGCTTTCTCATCTGTCTGCAAGTGATTGATAATAATAATAATAATTAAGAAAAAATAAGATAAATTAAGAACCATACTGGAAAAAAATATATATTCTAGTAATAAAACTTGGTATGTTGATTCTGCGGTCCAACCTTTTCCTTTGGCTGCATCTGAACACCACAGGACAGTTATTTTTTGTAAGTAGAAGAATGCATGTAAGTGAGGCCTCTTTAGCTTAAAACTAGCTCCTCTCAAAAATCTCCTTTCCATGCGTGCCTTGTCTACTGCTCATGATAATTACCAACTACCTACCTGTAAAGCATTGAGGAGTATGTAGTTCTTTAAAAAAAAATAAAATAAAATCTTTCTCCTTTCTGATGTGTGCCAACCCTGAAGGCAATCCAAAATTACTTTCTATTCAAAAAATAATTTTAGTACATAAGAAATATACAAGCCATAATGAAACACAGCTGAGATCAAGACCAAAACCAAGACCAAAATGATGCAAAAGTATTGCTGCTATATGAGGTATAGACAAAGGTAGTATTTTGGGATATAAACAGTCAGCTAAAAAGGTTGTGCTTTTTGGAGACATCAGCTATTCAGTATGAAGTTAGAATTTCCCTCAGAATATCTATCTTTTTTGTTAGTGAAATACCCTATTCCCCCAAAAATACTGCCTTAGTGAAACATTGACCAACAGCTAAATACATACATTGATGGGAAAATAATTGGCTTCCAACTTATCAAAGTATTGATAACTTCCTGTTATTTTTCTACTTCTGAGCTACAAATATGCCAGGCAATATAGGACTTTATTTTATACCCAGCAGTAAACTTGCTGACCTAATTACTGTGTATTCTAGCCCCTCCATGAGTCCATGCAATACTCACTTCAACAACATTTTGAAGCATGTTATTGAGTTCCTGAAAAAATCTCATCTGCTAAACACACTTAGAGACCTTTCAGATATGATCAAGAGTAGCTGAGACATCCTTCACAAATCATTGATTAATGGGAAGTATGAGTGTAAACAACACAACCTGCTTACTCTCTCAGCTAAGTTTGTCTGAAGAATCACCTACTGAAATATATCTTATTAAGTATTAAAAAATAACAGAGAGTAACTAGAGTTGCTGTCCTTCTTGTATCCTCACTTCTCTAATAAGAACACAGGCTGAGGTGAAGGATCATGCTTGCTTGTGCAAATCTCCAGCAGCAGGAGATTTATATACTTCTGTAGAAGATCCAGCACTTAGAAGGGGAATGTCAGCTGTTCCGCATCTGGTCATGGTCCACACTCGCTGCCTTCATGGGAAACCTTGTTCTGAGGTTCAGAGACCTGCAGCAGTTTAGATCCTATGTACACCTGAAGCGCTGTATCATTATATGAATATTGTATATGTTTTCTACACTGTTATTTCCACTTACATTTAAACCTTCATTATCTACATATCATAAGAAAATAATTCCACCGTTTTCTCATGTTTCAATGTGACTTAGCATACTTTAAATTGGAGAATTGTCAGCATTTTGTGTAATATTGGAAGTACTTACTAACCCAGGAAGAACCTTTCCAAGATCACGTTTCAAATGAAAATATTGGTGCAACTGTTGTAGTCTAAGGATGGAAGTGAGATGAACAACCTTCAAGAGCTCATATGGTCAATTGGCTCTGCTTCCCACACCCCAGCTGTATCAGTCAGTCTAGTTAAAGATGTTATGTCTTTATATGTTGTCTCTTTTCAGACCAAAGGTGATGTAATCCAGAACTGATATCCTCCACAGATACAATTTTTCAAGCACACTTTTTTACTTGCTGATATAAGCTCCAACAAAAATGTTTTCACAGTGACATTTAAGATTTATTTAAGAGAAGGAACAAGAATACAGAGAATTAAGGACTTCACTGTCTGAAATTATTTTATTCAACCCACATTTTCCTCTTCATTTACTAATGGGAAAGTTTCTATGTGTCACTTCATTTTTCTCTGATAAATTCTTCTGAAGTTCTTATTTTCTCCTGAACTCTTTTTACAGCACTAATGCATTTAGATTTTTTCTTGACATTGTCTTTTCTGTGCAGCCTTCTCTATGTGGATATATGGTCTATTTTTCACAATTTGGTCAAAAGTATTTAAACCTTTATTCTTTCTGCCTGCACTACTACAACACATGGAGCAGTCTTGGTTCATATTTATTTATTTATTATTAATATTATTAATGGGGGCGGGGGGGGGAAGAGGAGTAGACACTATCTAGGATGACTATTCAATACTCAAGTCTCCAATTGCACAGTACATTTAAAAATACACCACGTAGAAAACTACAGCAGAAAACCTTGAAACTGATTTTTTCCTTCACATTCAAATATTAGAAACAGAGAGGCCTCACCTTCACTCTTCCAAAATGCAGAAATCCCATTTTTCAGTTTTCTGTGCTTCAAATCTTTATGACTTCATCTATGACAGAATGAGAATGCAGTGTGATTTGTAATCCAGAAGCACAATGAGAAACAACTATCTTGAAACTGTGGACTTTGCTCCAGGGCCATCGAAAAGCATAAACTCACAGGCTCCACTGATGGATCTATCAGACCCATGCTGCACACAGAGTGATTTGTAGAATCAGACTGGTGTACATATACGAAGTGACTTCATATTGCCTGTGCAATGAGACTAAGCACACATACTACATGGGGGTGCAAATCCCCTTCAGATGTCAATGTTTTGATTAGAAAAGATTTTTAAAGAGCTGAAGTTTCCTCCACTCATTTCTTTTTCTTCAATGTCCTCACAGCTGAGTTTCAGCCCAAATGTTGTTTTTTCTCCTTCAGCTGCTTCCCAGACATTCTTAGACATGAGTGTGACTGTACAGTACGGATGGACAAAGCAATGTTATCAGCTTCCTGAGAGTAGCACATCTCTTAACTCTTTCCTGACTGCAAGCCCAATAACATCATCAGAGATGTATAGGAAAAAAATAAATAAATAAAAGGTAACAGCTGAGAGCCAGTGGAATTGTGAAGTGCAGACATTCCTATTAGCTTACAACAGCTGTCGATCAGAGTGGAAGTGTCTCAGGCCTTGAACAAAATGATTGCTTGGAGGGCTAGGCACATTAGTGCTCAAGGAAATGCATGCACACTTGCTTTACTCTTCAATTGTATAGCTTCAAATTTGGAAACTAAGATTGCTGCCAGCTTGAGTTGTACAAAATCATTATTTAATTGTACCTTTGTCTTATACTTCTATTGTAAGAAAAGTTGTTATTCTTAACTATTGTCTACTCTAACTTACGGAGCATTCTGATCAATGTAGCGTAATTTCTGTATATATGTGATTTTGTACTGTTCCTATTCAATCATTTTTGAAGTCTCATTTTAATCTTTCTTGCTTTTCCTTTCTCCATTCCCAATATTTCCTTCCTACACTTTCTGACAACTCATTACTACTCAGTTGGGTAACACAGGATACTTGAGAAAAACCCAGGACATTATTCTATTCTAACTTCAAAATCCAGTTTCACACTCAGATGTTGTTCTTCAGAGATCATTCTACTGTTTTCCTTGCAGAACTGCCTGACATTCAACTTCTATCCTCATCAGTATGTTTTGTTGTTGTTGTTGTTGTTGTTTTGTTTTCTGATATTCAGGAGGCACCTTCTGCTTTTATAAATGGGAAAGGCACACTAATTAAAACTAGTTTGATCCAGTGGCAATGAAATGGCAGTAGTCCTTTAGACTTTTCTTCAAATACACTACCAACCTAAGGTTGGTAGGATAAAAGGATAAAAATAATCTCCAAGTAGAAAACGGGGGAATTAACAGGACATGAAAGACTTGGTTATGCTTCAAACTACTTTTGCAAATTCTGTTTCCTCCACAACAGAATGAGAAATCTGTGTTTCATTAGTACACTTACATATTTACAACATACAAATCGCTCATTTTACATACATGAAAACTTGTATGTTTTCTAATTACTCTTGCCCTGGGAAAGGCAAAACAAGTTTGTCAAATGAGATCTTTCTGCATAAAACAAAGCATTATAATGTTAAAAAGAAATCCTCAGCATAGCTCTGTGCAATGGTATGTAGGTGCTATTTGTCATTTATTTATGTATTTATACTTGAGAAGTTCACTGAAGCTCACCACAAGTCTATGTTTTTTCTCAAAACTTACTGAATTTTTAACAGACTCTGTGTTGCTGTTAGGTAACATAAATATATGTTTTGTTTTGTTTTGTTTTCACACTGAATAGTCATTAGAAGTAGTTGTGCACTCCATATTTAAACTATACTGCGTGAATATTTCTGTAGATTAAAAAAAGTGTTATATTTGAGCAGGACTTTGGATCAAGGGGACAAGTCAGCTCACTCCCACTGACCAGTGGGATAACCTGACCCACTGATCAGGTTATCACAGGGTGCTCGTACTATAGATAAGCAAGAAATTTTCATTTATACACTATATTTTTTTCCATAGAAACACATGCTGTCACTTACCTTCCTACATAGGAATTCATGCTTTGCTGAGTACCGGAGACAGAAAAATGTAATGCTGATAGATGACATTCACTGTCAGCTTTACTACCTCACTAGAATGCCCCATGTTCACAAGTACCATGGTAAGTGACGATTGTTCTCCAAGGACAAGTTGGTAACAGATGTGTCATCGCATTCACTTACTTTGGAAACTATTCCAAGAAGAAACTATTCCAAAACAGCTTTGGCTGGTAAACATGTAAAACAAGGAGACTCATAGACATCTAGAAAACATAGAAATGTATTAGATTGGTAATCTGAGCCTGTGTTAACTATTTAACCACTGCATGCATCATCGTGATCATGTGTCATTGATAGTTTTTTTGTATACTACAAATAAATAACTAAACACTCTATATACAGCCTTGTTTATATTATGCAGGATATAGATATTTGGCGCACACACACTAGGAACGCATAGGCGTAAAGATATCATCGTTATACTTCAAAGAACTTTGGTTAGTGTAATGTTTTATTTATTTGCTCATCCTCCATCAAGCTATTAGCTAGAGTGATAATTGATCAAGTAATTGCATTTTAATTGTGGTAATAGGGCAGCTTTATGATTTATTCCTCTTTGTTTTGTTTCACTACAAAGTAATCATCCTAGCTCAGATGTTAAACCACCCACGCAATTTGTCTATTAAAACAGTTTCACAGCTATATTTCACTAATCTCTGTAGGCACTACAATGGCTATGGCAATTTCTCTCATACACACTAATTTTTTAATTGTGATGCTGTTGGTTATCACCTCCTTAATTTGAATTTATACTGATCTAATATTTTTGTTAAATTTGCGGATGATGGAAAATGCCAATAATTTTATTATTATTATTGTTATTTAAATATGATAAGCCTGACCCTGTCCTTTTTAAAATTGATGTTAAGCAGTCATCTCTTTAAGGTTATTATAAAAGGTGTAAGATCCATGGAAGTGTAATAGGATACAAGAGATAAGAAGTGTATACTGATCTCTCAGGTAAGCAGAATTTGCCATAAGTAGACTGAAACTAAAAAAAAAAAAAAAATAGTCTGAAATTGTAAACAGCTACAATACCACCTGTTTTCAAAGTGACAAATTTGACATTTAAAAACTATTTTTTCTTTTTTTTTTTCAAAAAGGAAAAATACGATTCTATGTGTATCTATAATGTTAACTGACGGGTGCATTGCTAGAAGCTTGTTAATTGGTATATCTCCTCCAAAAACAGAAATACTACTGCTTTGGGCCATTCATGTCACGTAAGGGGTAAAATACCCAAACCAAAGTAGCAACAGAACTTGGAGAACAAAGAGTCAGAATCTTCTTCCAACAAGATGCAAGATCTTAACAATGCCAGCTGTAAGGTAGGTCTGAAAAGCAGCACTAGAGGCCTGGCTTTGAGCTAATTCTGCAACACCTCTCTCATCAGAGGTTATTGATGCACAGAAATGCTGATTGCCTTCTCCCATCTCTGCTGATCTACCCTAGACATGCAGAGCACTCCATTCAAAGACAACTACTACATGTTTCAACAACTACTGTTGATTCTCAGAGTGCAATAGTTTAAACACTGTATTTTCCTCCATGCTTTGTTTTAAATTTGTCTCTTTCTGCCTACATGCCTGACAAAATCATGGATTCGTGGCAAATAACCTTATGCTGCATGTTTGACTTTTCAATAATATTTGTAAAAATGTATTTGTAATAACATCTGTATTTAAGTTGGTAGCTCCCAACTAGACTGTAAGGACATTGCCATATTAACAATACCCTATAAATGGAACCCTTTGGGCAATGTCTCCTTGACTTCCATTCTTTTACGTAGGGCAAGAGTATAATGTTTAGATCTTTAACTGTTTTATTAATTGCAATGCATTGCAGGATTTATTTCCAGATAGTCTCTGTACATTATTTAAAAAATAAATAAATAAATAAATAAAATCTGGTAATGTAAAACATACAAACGTGCGTTAGTTTGATATATGCTATTTATATAATGGATATTATCTGCAAGACAGTCACAGAAGCTTAGCTCCATGTGACAATCCTGTATATCCAAGTGCTTACATTGTTTTCAGTTCTCAGTTTTGCTGACCTTTGCCATTATTGTCTCATGCTTACTCTCTGTTTAACAGTCCATACGTAAATGCTGTGTGTGTTTGCTGTTCTTTTTGCTGCCTGAATTTTCAAATGGAAAATCTTTTATTTAGTCCAGCGATTTTTTTTTTTTTTAATATCCAGGAAGAGATGTACCTTAAATATTGTAATTTAACAGTCTCTATATTTTTAATAGAGAAAGCTTACCATGATATATTTTTTTTTCTCTTTTCCCCTTTTAATCAGGAATAAATTGCTTAATTTTTAAGATTTTTTTTTTTTTTTTTTTTTTTTTTTTTTTTTTACATGGAAGCAGATAGATGTTTCTTGGCATGCCATAACCTGAGAAAGAAAGAAGCACGGGTAAGTGAAATTCAATGAATAAATGACCATGGATGTAACTACATAATTATTAGGGAATGTGACAGATAATTTCGACAGTGCAGGAAAAAAAAAAAAATCAGTCGAAAAATTACCCCCCGCCCCCCCCTTTATTTATTTATTTATTTAGAATCTCTCACAGCAGCCCTCACAATAGCACCGCAAGGGCAGCTAGGAAAGGGGAGATCTCACGCCAGCCGTTCAGGATGTGGCTCTCTCTCGGTTAAGCACCGGAGGAAACAAACCCACGAAGCGGAGATCGCCCCCCCTTCCCAAGCCCGTGGCCGCTCGCAGCCTCCGCGCTTTGTAGTTTCCCGGCGCCAGAGCAATAGGACCCAGGGGCCCTCGGCAGCCACCAATAGAGGCTGCTACCAGGATCTATTTGTATGCAATGCTTCCTGCTCCGCGCATTAATAGTAATACAGATAACGGCTCTGAAAGAATGCTCTTCTGGAAAAGGATCTGATTTTCCGGGGTCCTGATACTGGGGAGAAATCCAGTTCCATCCCCTTTTTTTGACTTAAAACTCTCCCGAACAGCTTGTCGTCTTCAGCGCTCCCTCTTTCTCTGTCTCCGTATAAATACACCTACCCGCAGCCCCGCTCTGCACAACGAAAGTTGGAAAAGGGCAGCCTGGGCGATGGGGCTGCTGCTGCCCTGAGAGCCTGCGGAGCCCAGCGGTGAGTCCCGCGGTGACGGGACGGGACGGGACGGGAAGGAATGGGATGGAATGGGATGGAATGGGATGGAGGCTTCTCCCCGGGTGCTGCGGGGGGGTCGGGGCGGGAAATGGCGATGCGGGTGCCTCCAGAGAGCGGGGGCAGCGCTCCGACAAGTTTCCCCGCAGGTACCGGCGGCGGGCTGCTTGCCCGCAAAGTTGCCTCAGCTCCGGTACGACCAAAAAGTTTGGCTGCGGAGAACTCGGGGGAGGGATGGACCGGGGGGAGGGGGTGGGGGCTCCCAACTTTTGCGGAGCGAGGAGGAGCGCCGGCTTTGTTGTCGCCGCGCCGCCGGGAGCCTTTCTCCTTCCCGGGGGTCGAACGGGGGGTGGGGATGTGGATGTGAGTGTAGTTAGTATGTGATGCGCGTATTTACCCACCTATGTGTAGGTGCATCGCGGAAAGCGGGAGGGGGCTGCGACACCGCGCCCGGCAGGGGGAGGAGGAGGCTCCGCTGGGCGCACAGCCCGCGGGTATGCGGTCGCCTCCGCACACAATGGAGGGCCCCCGGCGTGGGGGGGGGGGGAGGAGGGGGAGGAGGGAGGTACCCGCTGCAGCTGCTACTGCTGCAGTGCCGCAGCCCCCCGCCCCGCGGGGCAGCGCCCCCGGATGGGGAGCTCGGGGGGTCGCAGGTGCCGCCCCTGGCCCGGGCACAACGCGGGGGGAGGACGGTGGGGTGGCGCAGAGAGCAGCCGGAGGGGCAAGTTGGGGTGCCAGACTGTTCATCTCGAACGTGATCAGCACTCTGACTTATTCTATGTGTTTGTAGATGATTTTTTTTATTATTTTCTCTTTCTGTGTTCACTGGGGTGTGTTAAGGTTAATTAACGAGCGATGACGCAAAAATGAATTTAAATGAGGTGAAGTTGTTCTTAATTTTAATTTCACTTGCTGGTGTTTCACATCTCAGTTACAAAAAGGAAATCTTTAAAGCTGCTGACTATTGTGAGTACACTGAAGAACTTTGTGTCGGGCACTGGGGGATGTTCTATGACATGCCTGTTTCACAGGCGTGTGAGCAGAAGGTACACTTCTAATCTTTGACCATTGTCCCACAGATGCATGTAGAGGCTCAAATGACAGGTATCTAAGCAGGCTTTTAAGAAGGTTTCTTATTAAACTGTTCATACGCTTTGCTGATATAAGGCAAAGCCCTTATTGGATGCAGTCTGTATGCAAAACAGGAATGTCCTATCATATTATGGAGTAGTAAGGGTAATCTCAAAACATCATGTCTGACTCTTTGTGTGCTTTTTTTTTTTTTTCCTATACTTATATTTGTCCACCTTCATGTTTTCTACTTACATCTTACACTGATGTAAATTCCAGTGACATCACACTGGTGTAAGCTGGCTATAAAAGTTGGAAAACCTCATAGGTGGTGATTAGAGACAGGAAAGGAAGGCAGAAAACTAATAAAACTATTGTAGTGCTTCTCAGACTCACTTTCACTGTTTCTTTCATCTTCAGAAACAACTCTCCAGCAAATGCTGCTGGATTTCCACAAATTGTTTGGCAGTTCTGTCTAAGCCCATACAATAGTGGACTCTTAGAAGCAGTTCTGGTACCATGATTGACACTTGACCAGAAACTGCACTGATTTCCGTAAGAATTCTCATTTAACAAAACAAAGGATGCTATTGTGACAGTGTGAAACAGCTTGGTTGCTGTTGACTTGACTTTTTAGTCAGTGAGAGGAAATCTCAATCCTTACCTCTTGCTTCTATCAGTAATACTGAATCCTCACCAGATGAATATTGGGCAAATGAGGAAGAATCAGCCAGCTCTGTAATGAGGTATCTGCAGGTGTCTTCACTATGGCATAAACAAGCAGTTCATTACACAGTCTCCTTTTAAAAGGAACTAAATTCTTAATAGAAGATAAGGCTATTTGAATTCTGTAGCTTTTTTTTTGGGTATTTCTTTTATTTCTGTACTTTTGTTTTGGTTTAGCAGACTTCTCTTGTGTTGCCACAGGGAAAAAAATATTGAATTTGCTAAGAATTTTGATTTTTGTGCAGGTGAACAAAGGCTGTATACTTTCCTTATCTGGTAAAGTATTAAATGGAACTGAGAGTAGAGAAGTCTGATTTCATGTCTGAGTTCTGTGACTTGATTGTTGTGGTGTATGGCTAGGTATACATTCAGCAGACTTGAAATGTTCAACAGGTAAGTGTGAAAAAGAAGGGTCAGGGTGAGGAGTGGGTGGGAAAAGTAAGGGATTTATGTTTTCGTATGTTTTCTTTCTCATATAAGGATATGAGAGAGTGTAGTGGGTTTACGTGGCAAGGTTTTGGTAGCAGGGGGGGCATAGGGGTGGCTTCTGTGAGAAGGATCTAGAAGCTGCCCCATGTTTCTAAGGGCCCCACTGCTGACCAGAGCTGAGCCAATAAGCGATGTTGTTTTGCGCCTCTGTGAGAGCATATTTAAGACAGGGAAAAAAACTCTGCGCCACTCAGCAGCTGGGAAGGTGAGAGGAGTGAGGAACAGCCTTGCAGGCGCCAAGGTCAGTGAAGAAGGAGGGTGAGAAGTGCTTCAGGCGCCAGAGCAGCAATCCCCTGCGGCTTGTGGTGAGGACCATGGTGAAGCAGGATGTCCCCCTGCAGCCCATGGAGTACCATGGTGGAGCAGGGTTCCACGCTGCAGCCCGTGGAGGAGACCACGGTGGAGCCTGTGCCCCGACGGAGACTGCGGCCTGTGGAAGACCCCTGCCGGAGCAGATTCCGGGCCGGACCTGCAGCCCGTGGAGAGGAGACCACGCAGGAGCAGGTGACCCGGCAGGAGCTGCTGCCCGTGAGGGACCCAGGTTGGAGCAGTTTGCTCCTGAGGGATGGACCCCGTGGTATGGACCCATATCTGGAGCAGTTCTTGAAGAGCTGCTGCCTGTTGTCAGCCCACGCCAGATCAGTTTGGCAAGGACTGCATCCCGTGGGTGGGACCCCACAGCACAGGGGATGAGAGTGACCAAGAAGGAGTGGCAGAGAAGAATTGCTATAGACTGACCATAACCCCCATTCCCCTGTTCCCCTGCGCCGCTCGGAGGGAGGAGGTGGAAGAGGGTGGATGGGGGGAAGGTGCTTTTGGTTTCTTTCCTTTGTTTCTCACTTCTCTAGCTTGTTAGTATAAGCAATAAATCTTGCTATCTCTCTATGCTGAGTCTGTTTTGCCCGTCACAATAATTATTGCGTGATCTCCTCGTCCTTATCTCAACCCTTGAGCCCCTTTCGTCGTATTTTTCTCCTCGCTCCTTTTTGAGGAGGGGGAGTGAGAGAGCGGTTGTGGTGGAACTCGGCCGCCCACCTGAGTAAAACCATCACAGAGAGGAATTCCAGGGGCTGTGATCCTTCTGGGGTGGAATCAGCTGTCAAGACAAAAGTGAAAATGACATGGTAATTGATCTTGTTTGTCCAAATTACAAACTTGCTCTCATAATTGTGCTCTCTGTCCTAAGAGACATCTCATAATCTCATGTTGCTTAGAACCAGATCTATAGTCTCAGGTAGTAGGTAACAGAAGTTACATGTAATGCATTAATCCTACAAAGCTGTTATTGTAAAGACAGGAGATGAAGCGTTAAATTATGTGGACTTGCATTTTATTTTCTCCACCTGTGTGTCTACTCCAGATAGCCTCTTCTGTGTCTTCAAATGCAGAAAGAGATACAAGTTATCCCATTTTTATTTTTATTTTTTTAAAGCAAACAAAAAACATAGCATATGCCCTTGTTAATTTCCTACCTACCTGCTTGTTAAGGTACAAGATCAGGAATTTCATACATGCTTATCTCTTGAGGAAAATAGTCTTGATCCACAGTGATTCTACTAAAGTTTCTTTGTAACAACATTTGTGAACATTTTACATTATTTTTACAAATATTAGTCAAGACCTATGAAATTACAGGTTTAGTGCTTGGTTCTAGGTTCAGGAACGAGTTTGTGGTCTAATGTTTTTTGCAAGTTTTTCTGGTTGAATTAGACATTAGGGAAAACAATTTGAGTGGATTTGCACAATTTACTTACATCATAGGGAAAATGGCCTCCTCAAGAAAAATTTAGCTAATTTCAAGGGTCATCAAGGTGATAAATTACACAGTAAAAATATGAAAAACATTTTCTCCCCTGCAATTCTAATATACATTAAAATCAATAAATGAAAGGAATGAAACAGAATAGGCCTTTAAAGAACTGTAAAGCAACCTTGAGCACATAAGTTAAACATACAGCAATACAGAACACTCATACAATTCTAATCCAGCAGAGTGAGGGACATAATGAAATAATATAAGGGATAATATTTTCTCTAATCTGCAAGAGATTTAATAGATATCTTATTTCACCTGTAATATTCTTCCTGTCTAAACTGCTCGGTCCATAAATCTTTTGTTCCCTATCCATCTTCTAATCATTAGCCCCATCAGTTCTCTCTCAGAACCATCAATTTATAGCCTGCCAAATGCATCAATCTTTTCCTTCAATTAATTCTCTTTTCCCGACTTCTCCAATCATTAATCTGTCCCTGACCATTTTAAGGTCCACATGTGAGCCTTCCTCCTGTCTATCCTGGTTAGCTCAGTGTAACTTTCCATAAGGGAAACGTTGTGCGTTTACAGTCCTGTATCACCTATCTTAACTATTCCTTGGTCTGTACTCCAGGCCTGCCAATTCATGAGAACTTTACATATTTTTGTATTTTATTTCCCTGGGTATCCTTTAGCTTTCTCCTCTGTCAGTAGTGAGCCCATTGAGTAGATCTGTGCTTCTTTCCCTATTCAACTCACCTGTTGCTCCTCAGGGTCCCTGTAAATTGATCATTGCACCAAGTGTGGCAGAATTGACAGGAAACATCAATAGGACTCGATAGCTTCCTGGTTGCTTCCAACCTCAAGGAGATGTTGCTAATCCTGTTCCAACTTCTCTGTATTACAGCTGGCTTCAGACTAACATTATGTGATTCTAATGCTCAAAATGAGGTTAAGGAGTAGCATCCAGAGCCCAGAAGGACTTCAGCTGAGTGCTTGAGTTCCTGGGTGACAGGCTTTCCTTAGATGTTCTTTTGTCTCCAAGTATTTCCCAGTTCTCCTTGTAGCCTGGTATAGCAGGGATAGAAGATGCCATTTGGCCATTTTCTTTGAAGCTTCCTTGAACCTTTACATAGGATAGTTTAAGTTAGTGCTGATGAGGAAGATGAGCCATGAGACCTGAACATCTGGCAAAATTGTATCTGGAACTTAGGTCTCTTACTTATTGCATGAAGCAGTTCCCGAACAATTCTTTATCCTCAATGTTTTGAATTGTACTAGCTGCCATGATTTGTTTTACAGTTCATGCTGCCTGGATCTTCACCTTATTCACTACACAGGATTTCCTTCCTTCCAAGGGGCAAAAGCCCTTTCATCCTGTTTGTGTATTTCAGTGGTGTTGATCTCATTTTCCTAGTTGAAGAAATTTTCTGCTCTGTCCCCATCTTCAATGGAGGCTGAACAGAGTAATTCCTCAAATTGGAATGCTGATCTTGCTTTCTTGATTTTAGGATGAGTGATATTGGATAATTTTCCTTGTATGGTACAAATTTCCATCACAGAGCCTTGCCTTGGGGGAAGAAACTGTTGGGAGGAGGGAGGGCCTGAAGAGTGAATCTGAAGAGTGTATCTTTGTTACTGACCATAAAAATAAGTCTGTTCAGCTCCTAAAAATAGCACAAAGAAGAATTTAACTGATCTATTAAACTAAGATTTAGTTGTCAGCAACAGTGATTCTTCACAGTACTAAGTTTGCTACAGTGATAAATACATATTCAAAAAGTCATATTTTGGTGTGTCATCTAATATATCACACTTCAGATACTTCTAGTATTTTAATGAGCCTTTCTAACCTTGGGCGTGATAGTCAATTAAATAGTTGGTGTGGTTTTGTTTGTTTTTGTGGTGTTGTTGATGGTGTTGTTCTAGTTCTTTTCTTTAGGAGGGAACTGTAGAAAGGTCATGGAAAAAACATTGTTAATTGTTAATTAAAAATACTGGCAGTGACCATACCTGTCTGAAAGTGTTAGGAAGCTTCAGAGAAACTGAATATGGAATTTAGTGATCCTCCAAGACAACATACATCCCAGAAAAGATCATCCAACTATAGAACATCACTGCTTGTGATGTTCACTGCTGCCCATGAAAACTATGGAAATGTAAATGGCCGTTTGTAATTTGCTATTACTTAAGAACATAAAGACTTTAAAGCAGGATTTTACTATAAACAGATGGACAATGTAGTTGTAGATTCATTTTGATTTCCTTATAAAACTCTCAAAATTTACTAAACAAACTTCTTAAATGCCAGTCTTGCATACACAACTTAATATCTGAAAGTCAAATGCTTTTATTTCACTCTCGTTTATCATCAGTGGTATCTGTGACTTGGATAAATTCTTTTGCAAGTTTATGCCTCAGATCTACCCCAACTGTGTCAATAATTTTATTAGTGAAAAATGCACTTAAGGATATGACTTGACTTTTTGAACCCACAACTGAGTTTTCATAGCTGATGACTGGAAAAAAATATTTTCTGCTTTAAAAATGTAACAGGAAAATGAAACAAATTGCAGACAGAGCTGAAGAGACTTCTAACTAGTAAAATAAAATTCAGTCCCCAGATAAACCTCTAATTACTAGTTAATTACTTCTGGATAGTAGTACTACTTAATGCTTTAAAAATGAATAAAAAAGTTGGTATTGAAAACATTGCACACACGAAGTCTAAAGCAGAGTCACTATTTATACCATAGTGTGAAATATATCATGGTGTTGAAACCAAGCTTGACCACCTGCAGCATTGAAATGAAGCACTGAAAAAAACTGTTTCCAATTATTTCTTTTAGATTGTGTGTGTTTTATATGGAAGAAAGCAAGGCACACTTTTGAACATTCTTCACTACAGTGTGAAGAGATGGAGTGCTTCTTCTGCATGTAATAGTAGACAAATGAGAGAATGGAAAGTATGGCAGAAGGAATCACAGGGCCCAAATATGTTTCATCTTACATGGAGAATTGAAACTGCAAGATAACTTTATATTTGCTGAAAATGTTTTGGAGTAACTCACAGCTTACTGGCTGTGTACATCCATAAATGTCATTACAGAAAGTGGTCATGTTAAGGGGACAATCAATATATATAATGATAATATATATATATAATGATAATGACTAGATTACAAGAAAATATAAGAAGTTTTACTTGGGGATGTTCTCTACTAGGGAAAAAAAATATCTGAGTTTAAGAGTCATGGGCTATCAAGACGGAATGAAGACAATTACATTGCTCAAGTAGTCTTCAAAATAGTCCAGACCAGGTTTTTCACTTTCTCTCTTCTGAGCAATATATGGAATAAGTGGTATTTCTGTATCTTGAAGCTTTTTCTCAGTTGAAAAAGTTTTTAAAAAACAAAAACACTTTAGTCAAATTAACGGAGTTCTGCTTTTAACATTTTTACGTAAGAGAAACTTTTTTTTTTTTTTTTTCATTTTGAAATGTGCATGTAAGATATAGGGAACAAAGTATAGCTGTGGGATGTGTTTTGAGATAGTGGTATTTTTTAATCTTACAATTTCTGGTAATAAATACCAAAACAAAATAAGTGAAACAGTTAAGAGAAGGATGGGCATCTTCATACTGTGACAACCACCATTTACTTTCAGTCTACTTGTTGGGGGAATGCGAAAGGGAGAGTTTTCAATCACTAACATATATAATTAAAATATTTTTTGATGGTGTTTGCATGTAAATTGACAACATGAGATTTCATGTTTGTTTGTTTAATTTCTCACATTATGCTCATAATATGAGCATCTATCCTGACTGTGAACTCTCTCCAATGAGTAAAAATCCTCCCAAAATCTTCTGTAGGAGTAGGTTGAAGCAGGTGGTCTGAATGATTTTCTCTGGGGCCTGTAACTCTTCTTTCTACTACTATTCTTTAATGTCATGTGTGAGAGATCCAATGTGTAGCTGCACAATAATCCATTCACATTGACTGTGTAGTTCATTTTGGTATTTCTGTAGAGCTTTTAATTTAAACATTTGTAATTTACTGCAACCTTATTTTCAGGAATGGTTACCCTAAATCTGCTAGAGTAGATTTCTACTGCCATTACAGTAAATCTCTTATTTTTTACTTGAAGTCATATATATATATATTTGTATTTAAAAAGTGTCTCCTACAGTCTCATTTGACTGTAGAATCTAAGCATCTCCTAATGTTTTCCCTGGTGAAATACCTTAGCAGTCTTTCCAGCATTACTTTTGGACAGGTCATAATGGTATTTATTGGGTATGTGTTTCACTCAATAAATAAGTTTAAGCACAAAGACAATGGTTGTCCCATGGATGCCATGGCAATGAAATTAATTTACTTTATGAAATGGATAGAAATAAGCAGTACTTTAAAAGATGAAACCATTTGAAGCTGATCTTGATCTTATTATGTCAAGGTATGCTGAATGTTGCAGAACAAAATACATCAATTTTAGTGTATTACTTTTCAGAAGGTTAGATAGTTTGTAATCTGCTCTTGCTCAAGTACCCTGCATGCCCTGCATCACCCAGCTCTGCCTTAATGAGAATGCAAGTTCTGTGCTAATCAACAGAGATCAAAAGAGGCAGTAGATTTAACCTTTCATTGATCCAGAAGGAGCCCAGTCACAGGTGAGATGATATTACTCAGAATATTATGTCCAGCAACAGGAACCAAATTTGAATTCTACAGCATTTGTGCTTGTTTGCTTATCACAGATCAAAAGTTTTAAAAGGGGAATTGGTGTACTGTATCTGTAATCCAGATTTCTTTTCACTGACCTCTGTGAAACTGTACAGTACATTTCTAATCACAGGCTACATGCAATTTATCCTGATGTGAGGATTAACCTGCAGTAAAGCTGACCGCTAAACATTTCTTATAGTTTGATACAGAAGTTACTGCCCTGTTATGCTAAGATGACTGTGGATGACTAAAATCTCTTCTGGTCTTATTCTGACTATAGCGTAATGTAAGAGAGTGGTTCAAACCTTCACACATCTCTGGCAAGGCAGGAAGATTTCAGCTGACTTAAATTATATAGATTTTCCCTGATTCTTGGCTGAGCTAGAGTAGTGAGATGTGTGAAAGTCTAAGTGTTCAGAAAATGTTGGCTAGTGTAAAAATCATGCAGTACCTTTCCTCCTGGGGCTATCATAAGAATATTGACTCTTCTCTTTGCATCCTATTGAGTTCAAGACTTGTCTTAATATCCAAGGAGCTTAATTGCATTTGGCCCAGGTAACTTGAAGTTTTTCAAGCTCTGTGTAAAATATCTCTGTCTGATGGAGCATGCTAGAATGAAAGCAGAGTCTCTGTAAGAGAGAACTTTCTAAGGGTACATGCCAAAGCATTACAAAACTGATTGCCTAAAGAATTAGGAACCATCATTTAACTCATCTTCCTTTCTGAACATGGTGCTTCTCTGTGGTCTTGTGTAGGTTGATTGCACAGAATACAGTATTTGTGTGTTTATTTTAAACACCGTGTCTCAGTCATCACAGGTAAGATTCACACACATGATAGCTGTTAGTCCAACCCAGCTAGAAGGTAGCAATGTGCTACTGTGCTTAGAGTATAAAAGTCACTTGTGTGGATGGTGGCAGAGCCCCTTGAAGGGGGAATTTTACATTGGTCTCCACATCACTCTGTCTGCTGTTTTAGAGGCGGAGAGGAGAGGAATGCATGTGGGGTTCCTGCTCTTTCATATACATCGTCATTTTCTGGTACAGCTCTTCTCTGGCAGGTGAGATGGATAGCTTGGACTGAAGCCAAGCTCCCTGCATCCTTGCTTGTCTGCATAAGATACAGCTGTTACAGAGTCTGTTTCCTCTACACCAACTAATCATGGGACTTGTCCCAACTGAAGTTGCAAAAATAGTTTTGTTAATTAATGATCTCTTCATTACAATGAGTTGCCATACAGTTAAACATAGTTGCATATATAGAGACTCTGACATAGGAGCTACATAGCTCATGAGTTTTCTTGGGAAAAATGGAACCTCTTAAATCTCAAGGTCTGTTTTATCTCAAATATATTTTGGGAAAAATATTGGAATTAGAAATGTTAATATCCTTGTAACTTATAAGGTATTCATAATCTATAAGCTCTGAAATATATATATATATATGTATATTTCTCAGAAAAAGATAGTATCTTGTCATCAAACCTTACCAATAAGAGAACAAATGAAAAATGATCTGTGTGAAGCTCTTTATGAGAGAGGAAATAAGCTACAAATTGCTGCTTTGTTCCAGATAGATTTCTCAATCATGCTGTTCTTTGACATTGGGATAAAACTAATTATTACATAAAAGACACAATTTGTAATTAAAAATACAGTTCTAGTTGTTGTTTTTTTTTTTTTTTAAAAAAAAAAAGTCATAAAATTCCTCTTTCCTAATAATGTAAGCATGTAAGCAGAGATAAAATGGCCCTTGGGTGAGATTTTCCTCTCCAACCCCCTTCCCCGCCCCCCCCCCCTTTTTTTTTTTGTCTCTGTTACAGGTCAGAAATTTGTCGTTGCTGTTATAAAACACTTCTGCATAAATGGACCTTCATACTCCAGTCTTTCTCTTTCACCTCTTTGTGTCAGAAGGCCATACTTCACCCAGGAATTAGGCTGTTTTTGTAGGTTACACTGGAACATTTGCTGGAAATTCAGTTACTGAGCCTGCTCCTCCCTCTAGTGGAATTGATACTGTTCTTGTGAGTAATTGTAGAGAAAAATAATGGAAACACAAACTTGGAAATGTATGTTTCTTCTTTTCCATAGTTCTTAAAATGGCTCAGAAAATTGAATAGATAAGGACTACCTCTATAAGCAGGTAAACCAATTAAAATGCCGCTCCATCTTCATCATCCACTAGGTGGACCTGTTGTTGGAGTGCAGGACAAAGCAAAGGTTCTGCTGTGCTTTGCTTTTGAGAGTCCTCAGTGTTCAGGGAATATTCTGGGGGAGTGACAGCAAATTTTGTATTTGTAGCAGAGATGTGGTATCCAAGCTCAGCTTCAAAGAACACTTCTTTTAAAAAAAATTGTACTAATCACCAAAGGTAAAATGATTGTAGTTCAGAAGTGAACAGCATACCAATACTATTCAGTATGCTCTGTTACAGATTGTATTTGCTTGTCCTTAGTAGTAGTAATAATAAAGCAAAATCAACCAAACAAAACTTCATGCTATTGAAACGGAGCTAATGATAACTCTTAAGGAGAAAATGCTGTGTTATACAAAAATATATAAAAACAACTCAGAATATGAAGTATCAAAAATGACATTAATTGAAAAATTATACATGTAATTAAAGTGTAGCATTTCTGTTTCCTTAATAATAGGTCATTAATGAAAAATAAAGGAGGTTTACTATTAGAATTTAGATTACACATCTGTCGTGGGTTAATGTATAACGTGATATGTATGTTTAAAAAAAAAAAAAAAAGCTAGGTATATACTTTCATTATTATCCATCAGCAATTTTCAATGGTTTCTATGAAAATTGTTTGAAGAATACATAAACAATTTGGAAAGGTAATCTGAAACCCTATTATTTGCCTGGTTGAGTTATGGCCGGAAAACACTCATTTGTGACACTGAAGTTTTTTCCTTCCACCTCCATTACTAGTAACAGTCCATTCTTAACAGCCTTCCTTAAGAAAATTAAGATACCAAAGGTTATTACAGTATTAAAAGCTTTAAAGCTTTAATGTATGCCAATACAGTTCATTAATACAATGTATTTTACTAGTAGTTCATGCTTTTAAAAGCTGTTATTTTTTTTTCCCAGTCAGTTATGTATAAAGTCCAAAATTTTTATTACCTTACATAGCAGTAACGTGGTAAGTAAACACCATTATCATAAACACCATTATTTAGTTACACCTGTAACTAAGGAACTTATTTATTGTAGGTAAATAGGAATATATTCACTAGAAAGATATCACACAGAACACGAAGGATCTAGATCAACAGAAATAATAGGATCAAAATAGGATCAAAAATTTGGAATTTTACAGAACTTTGCTCCTGTCTTTAAAGTCTATTTTGAGCTTTTGAACTGCAAAATGCTAAGGAATTAATGCAGTAAGAAAATAAGGATAATAAATAAGATACTGTACAGTACTTTGTGACTGTTTTCATAAGTATGTTTTTCTTTAAGTGGTATATGATTTATGGAGTATGCCTCTGTGAACTGTACCTCCCACCAGTAGCTTCTCCACATAGAGAAAGAACAGCTTATTGCAGCTGTCAGCTAATGAAATGACTCCTGCAGTTCAAGTAGTTGCAGCTTTGGGCTGAAAACTGTGGTTCTGACGTTTTTTGGCAGCGTATAGCAGTGTCCTGTGGTAGAGGGTTGTAGGCTTTTTTTCTCATGATATACAACTACTGCAGTAAGCAAGGACCATGCAGACTGGAATATCAGAAGTCATTTTATACTTTAATCTGCTGTTAATTTTTTTGCTGAGAAGCAGAAAGTCTACCAAATTTTGTGCAATACACGATCTTAGAGGTCAATGTAGTTTCAGCATGTATGATTAGTTTCTTAAAATGTCAGGCTTTAAAAAAAAAAAAAAAAAAAAAAAAAAAAAACTGAGAGCTGAAATTGTATTTACAGAGGGTAATCAAAAATCCATGTTGGAGCCACCCTACAGCTGTCTGGACATAGGAAGAAATATCTTCCATGTCATATTGGCTCTCTTACTTGTGAGGCCTTTGGGTCAAGGATTATGACATCTTGAATGTATGCTGCATGTAGGTTTCTTGAAAATTAGTAAATTCTAATATCATACAAATGAATGGATAAAGTAGCTGGAAATAGTCTGATTCATCACTGAAATATTTATGGCTGTGCATGTAACTCGAAAAGAGATGACTGCAATGCTAGCATTTATACCTGGTTTCTCTGAGTGTAAATGTACCTACAGACCTTTTATTACAGTCTAACTGGAGGGCTGGTGACTAATCTCAGCATGGTTGAGCAGCAAATGTTGGAGGATAATTGGATCTGCAGGCTAAGATAGTGTGAATGTGGAAGGTCTGGTAGAGAAGATTGATAGGCAGTAATTTTACATTGTGTTTGAAATCTGCTTTTTGTTTTTAATTTTATGTGGAAGATAACTTTAAAAGTTAAAAATTGTATGTTTTCATTCAAATGAAAGATTGAGGTTAATATTCCCTAAATAATGTCTTTGTAGTCGTAAACTTGTAAGCAGAACATTCTGAAAAGTTTATTCAATAAAACTTATCAACTTTTAAGAAAATGTGAACCCAATATAGAACAGTTTAAAAGTGAATCCTTGAATGTTAACTTCACATATTAGGTTGAGGATGTTCATATATTAATGTCCTACAGAAAAAACATACTTTGTTTTCTTTTTTTTTCTTCCCAAGTAAGAATTCAATACACTACTGTATATTAAAAGACAAACAAAAAATGCCACCAAAAGTGCTAGTGGAATTTTTCAGCAAGGGTGGCTTGATCAAGTGCTGCTGCAGTAAGTCTTTAATAATATAATCTCTTAGTCCTATGTCTGTCCATTCTGTCTCTTTTTGATAAGAAATCTATTCTTTCATTGTTGTTTCTTAGGACACTTAACTGCTCAGAGTAGGATGCAGTTTACTTGCTTCTTTGCAAAGTTATTTTAATGAAAACAAATTCAATAAAACCATAGTAGTTAAGATAAATCATGTCTGAAAGAAGGGCAACACAATTCCTGTGACTGTCAGTCACATCATTGCATTCCTATGACTGTCAGTCACACAGTTATTCCTGTTAGGTTTCACAGTGGGTTTGTCCAATGTACAAAAGGTCTAATAGCTTTGAATTGGAATAATTTGATGTTGTTCTCTTCTCTGCTTTGGGGGGTGGGTGGTCAAGGAAGCCTGACTGATTATAATGGTAGTCATTCTTTGTTTATAGCTGATCTTGGAATCTGCTGTCCAACTATACAGTTAAATTTGCTAAGAGTTTGAGGTCTCAAAGATATCTTACATTCCTACAAGTAGCAGATGAGAAGAGAGAGACTCAAATTAATGAGCATGTAAATAAAATAGCTATCTGCTCTTTTTGGCTTGCTGAATGACTGATCAGGATGCACTTCTTGGTTGGCTGATAAG
Source organism: Nettapus auritus (assembly GCA_011076525.1). NCBI lineage: Eukaryota > Metazoa > Chordata > Aves > Anseriformes > Anatidae > Nettapus > Nettapus auritus. The sequence continues at coordinate 99,749,691 of CM021765.1, forward strand.
AAGTGAGCTGCTCCAGATGAGTCCTAGCTTCTTGCCTAGTTTGTCCCTCTAAGTGACTTTGGTATGTTGCTGGCAGAAGATCTGGAGATGTGGAGTTCACAAAATGATGTTCACAGTTTTCCACTGTGACTGGAAGGAAGGAGAATGAATTATGATTGGGATTATTTTGGTAGAACTGGAGAAGGAATTTAGGTTTTGAATCTGTAGAAAGGGAGGCTTTACAGAACAAGTGATTTACTGTAGTCATCCCAGGTTTGCCCTCTTACATTTGCATAAGAAGCTTAACTGCACAGTTTTCAAAGGAGGAAGAAAAAGGAGCGTAGTGCCTGTGAGTAGTTCCTGAAAACGCCAGAACATTCCCTAAATTTACTGTGAAACCAATCCATAAATCAGCCCTTGCTCTGTATTTTGGAAATGCAGCTATTAAGTCCCTCTATTCTAATCAAAGAAGATATAAGAAACAATTCTACTTCAGAAGTTGATCAAATATGTGGGACTGAATAAAATGTGAAGTATTTAGCCTTTGTCACTGCAAGGAAGGAGAACTGGAATCTCTTTAGCTGTTATCATTCATTGTTAATGTCTTAAATGAGTAGTGCAAAATGCTTAATGGTGATTTTTCATTTTAATAGACATATTTAATAGCTGGCTATGAATCCTGCTATGTAACTGCATATAAATTGTGGAAACTTTAAGCAGTCTGATATAGAATATCATAATTCTTTTGCCAGCCATCAAACCTCTTCTTTTACCAGTGTTCTAAGAAAAATAATAATGGATAATTAAAATTTGGGGTGGAAGTATAGACTTGCACTTCTAAAATTAAGATCCATACATTTCAATTCTATCTTGTGACTGAAAATTTCAATGTTGTTCCTTCCTGGCTTCAAACTGAGATGCTCCAACTACTTCAAAGTAATGAAATTCTCTTGTTCACAACTAAACATGACATAGAGAAAACAAGCTTCAGCCTATTTCTTTGGCCTAATCACTGTTGCAGATATCTGGTATTTAGTCCTTTTATTTAGTCTCCTATATTACATAATATTTGGCACCTCCAACTTTCTCCTTTCTGGGAATCGAAATAACTAAAACAAACAAACAAACAAAAAAATCCCACCACATATAATCCATAGTTCAATACTACTATACAGCATGGCCATGGAAATGGACCTACCCAAGTTTGATAGCATTGCTCAGTGTTTCACAAATCCTCTTCAGCACATTAGAAATAAAGAGATAATTCAAAAGACCTCTATTAAATTTACTAGATTACACAGAAAAATGGCTTTCTGGTCAGATGTAAATTGCTATTTTGCTTTCAAACTTGTCAAGCAACAGCACCACCATTAGCACATCCCTGATATATGTGCTTCTAGAAGTTACCTGTACTACCAAGCTTGAGTAAAAGTAAAGTTTGCATGCTTCAGACTAACTGAAAGATAGTAGATGGTTTTAAGTATTTTTTTCTAAGAATAAAAAGTAATTAAGATTGCATTAAAAAAAAAGTATCACGTTTAACTGATGTTTTAGAACAAAATAAAGCAAGCATCTGGAGAAAAATACATGTACATAAAAATTATAAGTGGATGGTTCATTTCACTTGCAAGCAGAATATATCAGTGTGGGAAAACCTGCTACATACGGGCAGTCTCATAATAAGCATCCCATCCAGTAATTAGTATCAGCAAGTTTGTCTTTTTTTTATATATTTTTTATAGCTTCTTTCATGTCGCACCCATGCTGCCAAAAAATGGGGAAAACACTGTTACAACGTCAGCTTGCTATAATCACACCTGACAGAAACCTATATAAACTAGGTGGTTTCAATGAACCTATGCCAAAAGACAGCATCTGCAGATCCAGCTCTTTCTGGAGTTTGAATTTAATACTCCAATGTGAAGTTTAAAAGAGAAGGAAAATTAAAACATACTAGTGTGAGCAATTATGCCTTTGAGCATGATCAGAAGAAAAGTATGCTTCTGCAAATGTAATAGGAAGTGTTTGACAGAAGGTAAACTTTTAGATTTCATTCATTTGGGGATGAATTTTGAGAAAACTCAATGTCACTAAAAACATAATGATAGTGTATTGCATCATGTTTACTCTCATTTAAATGACCATTGCTTGTACAAAGCAATCATGAATAAGTGCTCGGATTTCCATTAATATCCCTGTGAACAGAAGGATTACCAGTTTTCATGAAAGGAAGGTGATGACTGTAATTGTATTTCTCCATGTCTGAAGAAATGGATCTATTGTTTTTCAGGCACTGTAGTCTTGAGAACTGATTGGCGGAACTCACAGAAATAATTATAGTAAATACGATAGTAGGTAATGAAGATGGAGAAGCTTTCTGGTAGATGTAAGAAAAAAGATAATTTTAATTATCTCCAATGCTATTTTAATATAATTTCAATGCTAAGAATCCAGAAGAACAGTATCAACTCTTTACATGCTTCTTAGTGACTGAAATTTTTACCTTTGGGAATATTTTTAATGCTAGCATACTGTAAATGGGGAAAAAAAAAAAAGACTGCAAATCTTTAATTATTAAAATACACCATTGACTTCAGTATGACAAAAAGACTAACATTGTAGCAGGAAAAAAAAAAATGTATTTTATAATTTATCATTTGAAAGAATTCACTCCTGTTATATGCAAGTTACCAGCTGCTAATCAGAATACTGGGGTTTACATGGGAGGTGTTGAAAGACATGATAGCTATTAAAACTTAGTTCTGAAAGAACAGAAAATAAATAATTCTATTGTCTGTGTTGAAAGAAATGAATAATCCTAGAATAAATTATTCTTGTTTTCCAAGTTTAAAATGAGTAAGTGTGGCAGTCGGTTACTTCTTTTGCATTCCCCCTGTTGTACCACCAGCTTTATTGATTGGTTTCAATTAATGTATGCCAACAAGTAAATTAACGTAACACCTGAGGCAGAATTCTCTGGTGGTTTGCGTACACTGACTTCTTACCATTTTTGCTATTTTAACTCCTACTGAGCATATTGCTGGAAGCTACCATATTTTTCAGTCTGGACACGGACATTACCCATGGCTCTAATGACAGGTCATTTACAGCAAACCCATGTTTCACTGCAGAGATGTCTCTTTAAGTGACATCTTATCAATGGCAATTCAATTAGTCAACCTTAAGACTTTGAGATATATCTCACACTGTGTCACACAACACTCTCTGATTTGCATTTTAAATGTTATCTTTTGTCATTGCTATGCTTCTTCGGTATACATTACAAATGCATTTTCATTCCAATTCTTCATTCAAAACTCCATGGAAAACATTTTCTGCATTAAAATCAACTGTCTTCATTTCCAACAATGCTGTCAGCTGAAAAGATTTGTGGACTTGTACTATGGACAAGAGTTTTCTTCAGTGCTGGTGCTTACCTTATCACCATATCCCACATGTACTTACCTCATCAGCATCAGATGAATCTGAGCACAAATTATCTAGAATATTCAGCTACTGCAATATAAATGGGACATGTATATAAATATTATTGTGATGGACGCAATCTGCATAAACAGAAAAAAATAGCATTTTTTAATATAAAATAAATTTAACATAGCAGAGAAGCAGAGAATTATAAGCCATGATTTTTCTGGGATACTTAAACAATGAAGACATCCTAACAAGACATGGTCTCACTCTGCATTGGTTAACTGAACTCCTTAGGGATAAACCATGTTGCTTTTTTTAAAAAAAAATGGTTACATACTGTAGACTTAGGGTATAAGGCATTTCATGGAGTGTGTATGACAGCACTGTGCAACTATGCATAAATATATAGTAGAGAAGATGGTGACCAAATGTAAGCATATGCTCACCAGTTTTACTGTGTAAAACCTTGAGCAACAATGCATGCTTATGAATATAATACCTATTAGTTAGTAAGTGCTATAGATGCATAACGGAATCTGTACTTTGGGAAATAAACAGTAAACCTGCGTTTAAAAAAAAAAAAAATGCAAAAAAGAACACCTTGAAATATCTATTGGAGCAGAGGATCATCTTCTAAACTCATGTAGAAAAGTTGAATACTGAGAATTTCATCTCCCTGCATCCTGCCACACTCCACTCTAGTAAGTGTGAATGGGTAAATAGACTAGATCTGTTTCTAGATCTGTTTTTTGTTTTTTGTTTTTTTTTTTTAAATTAATTAATTTAAATCCTTATATCCGAAAAAAAATTTACTCATTCTTTTCAGTCACATTAAAATGTTTTGTGGGTAATTCCTTATTTTAAAAACAGTATTTTCAAATGTTCATCTTTGAGATTGTCCTTGTGGTATCAAGGAATCATGATTTAATACAAATTTTGCTGTTGCTGATGAGAAATAGAACACGTTATTTACATGGCAAGAGTATTGTCAAGGCAAATCAGCTGATGTATTTGGAAAGCTTATAAACTAAATGTACACAGAGTTTCTCTGATAAACTATGGGTGGTATTACAGAATATGAACCTGCTTAATGTGCAACTTTTTTTTTTTACTAGAATGTGCAACAGCTGATTCAGAATTCCGTGCTAATGGACAATTTCAACTGGTTTCAAATTATTGGATTAGTATTCTGAGATCGCATTTTAATGAAGGAAAAAAAAAAAAGTATGCTAAAGCTCATTAAAATATTTTTAAAATTAATTAGACTGAAGTTAAAAAATAGTGGGCAAATTAATCCTGATAGAGCTATATTGGCTTGTAAACAAAGAAAATGAACTCATAAAGGAAGCAGATAAACGACATTCAATATTTTGTGCTAGAACCGCTTTTTTATTTCTTAATAATACATGCGTATTTATGTGCATATGTGAGTGGGCTGAGAAATGTGTAAGTATTTTCAAGGTGCATCTTTGTTAGCATGTTAGTTTGAATCAAGAGGATGCTTTTGAAGCACATATTTTCCTTTCTTATTATGCATTAGTTCATGTCACATGGAGCTTTTGCAGTGCCTCAACTTGATTCTGTCCAGCTGAAACTAAGATTTAGATTTGGAAGATTTAGCACGCTCCAGCTGCAAATGGGCTAAAGGACCAGAGTAGAGCTAATGTGAAATAAAAAGGCTTGAAAGGTGTATGTTATGGACATGAGTTGTCAGCATCAACTGTTTCCCTCTACAGGGTTGCTTCTATCCATCCATAACCCATCTGTTAACCTACACACAGTGTCTGAATTCTTGTATGTTACTAATAATTTTTATTTAATGAATCTCTGTGAAGCATAAGACGCTATTCCTACATGTCTGTAGCAAGCACTTCCCATAGTACAGCACAAGATATGTGTATACATGTGTTCAGTGAGATAGTCATTTATAACATCTTCATTACTGTATAATATTAATAGGTTGTAAAACCTTCAGGCATTGCATCCCTAAGCAGAAGCTTGTATCTGTGACTCGAGCCATCTCTTGCCCATTGTTGACTGTTAAAAGTTTATCCTGAAGATCATGCAGGTTATTATTCAAGTTACCATACAATTCTACAATTCTTCTCGTGGAAGAATGTTGGAGTATGTATGAGCTAACAGCTCTGAAATTCATCCTGACTGAACTCAGTCCCATTCTCCAAAGTATGAATTCTGACGTGAAGAATATCTCCTATCCTTAACTCTGGGAAACCAGAAACAATTAAGATTTAAAGTAGCTTATGAATGTGAATTGCAGTTTGCAGTAACTGTTTTGCAGAAATAAACCGAGTTGTGGCAAGGCTTTTATATTTGTGTATGCACAAGTTTTAAAACCCAAATGTACTTCATGCATACCTCTCAAAAGCAATTATTTTAGTTGCTGTACTGCTCAACAGTGCTTTGCTTTTATGCATTTGTTTAAAACTGAATCTCAGGAGAATATTAACCCGCATGACAAAATCATCGCATAATTTGGCAGAAGCATAGCACAGTTGACAGAATCTGCTTGGGGAGAGCCCCAGGACAGAGCTCGCATCAGGAATAAATTCACCTTTGACCACAAGCAAAAGCTGTGTCTTTTGGACTCAGAATGAAAGCCTTGCTGTAAAACATTCCATCTGCTTTTAGATCAACCACTCAAATACTTGCCACAAGAGTACTGAAATCTGAGCTCTTCATAAATGTATAATAAATTATACAATCGGTTATATCCTAAAAATGAAATTGTTCAGCTACTCTCATATTCTGAAAAAGCTGATTGCGCACTTTACTTGATCTATGTAAAGGTCCTCAGCAGTAGGAAAAATGATTTCTCACAACTTCATCTCATGCTCTAATTTAAGCTATAGGAGCTTCTCTAGTGTTGGATGTCCAGTTCAGGATAAGGCAACCATTTAAAATGAAAATATCACTATGTTTTCAAAGAATAAGGATTTCCAAAAGATTCTGCTTCCTACGCAGCTCTGCTTTCCTAGGGATGATGAATATATTCAACTTCAGTGATTTCTGTTTGCCATGTTGTTACATATTGTAACCAGTATTTTGGATTGGTTACAATATATGGACTCTGTAGTCCAATCAATTGAAGAGAGGCACAAGTCACAGATGCTACAAAATTATCCTTATAGATAGGATTCAGGTTAAGATCTGGAGAGGGGAGAGAGGAAAAAAAAAAAAAAAAAAAAAAAAAAAAAAAAAAGGCTTCAGGAGGACTTGCATTTATAGCATTTTGTCCCCAGTTCTGTCAAAGAGGGCGAATTGTGATCATTTTCTATAGCACCAAATTGTAGCCCGGATAACCCACACGTGTATGACATCAAACAGTGCAGATCTTGTATCTAGCTGCGATAAGACAAAATTAATGTCTAAGCTAATCAATTCTTTCTTAATTTGGGTTCCAATTGACTGAAAAAACATAAACATCGTCAAAGACAATTTCATAGAAACACACTGACAGTTTCACAAACCTCTTAATGAGGGAATAAGGGAAACAGAGGAAGTAATAAGGGAATGAAAGAAATTGAGAAAACTCATATTTTTCTAATTAACATATTGTATGTAGAATTTTTGTATACATAATTTGTACGCATAACTTGTGTATGTGTATAACAATATAATCTTGTTTCTGCAGAAAAAAATCACTGATCTTTAGTGGTTATAATATATAGGAAAATAGCTAACCACTGTTTTTTTCTTTAAAAAAAAAAAAAAAAAAGCTTGTTTTAAGATGATCTCTGTGCTTGCAGAGGATTCATCTATGTAAGTAGCAAAATAAAGTCTTAATTTTGAGAGTAGACAAACATAAACTGTTGTTGACTAAGACAATAAATGTTAAGAAACTTTAAAAATATTTATGTAATTTGTTCATGAAATTTATTTCTCTACAGTCAGTGTGTAATTGATCTATCTAGAGAGCAGTAGTAATATTGCTCATCATGGTCATGAAAGAACTGTAAACGGAGTAAAAGTGATAATTTTATAATTACATTAGGTATTATATGCTGTTTGAAAATACAACACTGCATCTGACAGTGAGTTCTGATCCTGATCTGAATGTTTGGTAGATAGACCTAATTTCTATTTAGTCATGAAACTGAAAAATATTTCAGGTTAAATGAGAAGACAAGAGGGTCCTAAAGATATTGATGCTTATTAAAGATTTGTTAAAACTGTTTAATTATACTATTTCTAATCATAAATCTGTACAGTGTCTGCATTTTTACAAAAAGGTTAAAAAATAAAACTTTTTTTTTTTTTAATTTTAATATTTGTATTTTGAAGCTGTTCTGTTCTGCATTAGCAACATGAAGTTTCATCTGCCTTGTTTCATGGAGGTTTTAAGTCCTTGTGATGTAAGTAAGTCACACTTGTTGATGTCATCTTTTGCTCTTCATAGCAGATCATATTTCTAATTAAACAACTAAAAACATATGATTCTTGTGACAAAGCATAACTTTGACGTGTATCATGGGAATAATAGTTTCTCTAGAATCTCAAACCACAAGAAAGAGTTCAATGCCAAGAGTTCCCTTGGGATCAGATCCCTTATAATAAGAATAGTATTACAGCAATGTTTCTTTTTTTTTTTTTTTTTTTTTTTTTTTAAATTTAGGTGAAAATTTCATTTACTAACATCTTTCAAACATTGTTAGAGGCTATGGTCATAAAAGGTACTTGAAATGCACAGTTTCATCTGTGTAAAATCTGGGTTGCACTTATCATGGTTCAGGTGCTGCTGTGTCAGATAACAATGGTTTTGAAACCTGCAGGCTCTTAAGGTTGCAACAGTTTTGCAAAGACTTCAGTACAAATAAAAAAGAGCCCAAACAACCCCTCTTCTCTTCCCAACCAAAATCTGATATTACTATGGACATTAGTATTCCATAAATCAGTTAGCCATATCTCTAAATCCCCACTGAATTCAGTCAAAAGTATTTGTCATCAGAGTGGAGCCTCTGTAGTTTGGTGACCCCCACTAAGATGAATGCTAACCGTCGTTATGTGGCTCTGATTAAGGAATACATCTGCTGCATCTTAGTTTAACTGGTCAAAAATCCATTACAGGATATTTGTGTAAAGATATTATTGATTTGCCCCCACTGTTGTTCATTTAAAAAAATATATATTTAATGTGGAATAAAAGGACCTGGGGGTTCTTGTTGTCAGCCAGCTGAATTTGAGCCAGCAGTGTTCCCAGTTGGCCAAGAAGACCAATGGCATCCTGGGCTGCATCTAAAGTAGCACGGCCAAGAGCATTAGGGAAGTCATTGCCCCTCTGTACACGGCACTGGTGAGACTGCATCTGGAATATTGAGTTCAGTTTTGGGCCCCTCACTACAAGGATACTGAGTTGCTTGTGCGTGCGCAAAGAAGAGCAGTGGAGCTGGTGAAAGGACAAGAACAGGACTTATGGGATGCAGCTGAGGGAACTGGGGCAGTTCAGTCTGGAGGAGAGGAGGCTGAGGGGAGACCTCATCACTCTCTCTGTAACTATCTGAGAGGAGGTTGCAGTGAAGAGAGTGTCAGTCTCTTTGTGAGACTGTGACAAAGTGAGAGGATGCAAGGATGCAAGAAAAGACCCTCAAGTTGTCTCAGGGGAGGTCTAGATTGGATGTTAAGAAGAATTTCTTCATGGAAAGTGTTGTTAAACAGTGGAGTTTGCTGCCCAGGGAAGTGGTGGAATTCCCATTCCTGCAAGTATTAAGAGATGTGGACGTGGCATGAAGGGTCATGGTTTAGCAATGGAACTCCGTAAGTCAGGCTGATAGTTGGAACTGGTGATCTTGAAGGTCTTTTCCAACCTAGATGATCTTGTAGCTAATAGTAGAGATGTTCTTTTCAAGTATGGAACTGTGGAACAGTTTTCTGGGAAAAGTCCTGACAGTTTCTCTCCAGTACAGAATATTTACAGTGCTAATAGAAATGTCTGAAGCACAATTAAAATCAGGAGTAGTTCCTCCTGGGTGCACAGACCCTCAACAATTGATTTATTTATTTATTTGAAATATGCCGAATATTTGAACACCCTATAGTTGTATTTTTTCTTTCTCAGCTGTATTGTACTTAGAACTGGAAAATATAAAATAAAGGCACAGTGAAACCTGTTCTAGTTGTAGTTTACCAACTTACGTTATCCAAACACAATAATACTGAAATTTCTTTCCCCTAGAGAGTTTACTTATATTAAGCATAGTGCATTACTGTAATTTTAAAACAAATTTTTTCAAGGTCATACAACCTGTGCTTCGCAGATATTGCCAACAGGTTGGTCTCTTGGCTTCCTGTAGTGCTGATGGCCAATGGAATGTCTCCACTTTTAGGCATGCTGGAAGAAAACAGTCTTTCAGTGGGTGGCTTAATTATGAATTGAGGGATGAATGTTAAAAATATGTGTTTATTTATATTTCTAATTTAGCTTTGCTGCTGGAACAATTCAATGTATATATTCAAAGTCAACGTAGTGACTGAATTCTGGATGGGAAGGGTGGTTGTTTTTCCACAGCTATGTAAAAATACCTAGATTTTTTTATTATTATTTTGTTATAGCTATATTTGAAACACAATACTGGCATAATTGCTTTCAATTGTTTCAAGTTTTTGAAACAGTGTTTTTTTTATTTTTTTTATTTTTTATTTATTTATTTTTTTTCCTCTGATGGTACTAATGAAATGTTCCTTCTGTAAGGCTGACCTGAACTTTTTATTTTGTTCGGTCATTTATTTTGGGAAGGAGTATTCAAAAGTTTGCACTGTAATATATTCTATATGTTTGACATACCATAAACTTCATTGCTTCCTAGAGATCTGCTTGTTCTTTCAAACTAGTTTAGTTATAGTATATGTTGTGGCTTTCTTTCCATCCAAACATGTGAACTGTGGAACACAATAAACTCCTACAGCTCCACAGCTAGAAATTCCAGGTGAAGCATGGGTGTGAGGCTTGAAGAGAAAATGATGAAGGGACTGTCCATAATTCCAGCTCTTAGCTTTATCTGACACTTTGTATGACAAAAGAGTCGTCTCCAAATTGCTTTGAGATGAAACCCACTGTAGCAATAGATGGGGTTTCAATTGGTGGATGCTACCAGCACTTCAGACTTGAGTGTCCTTTCTGCTTTGTTCCTTAATTTCCCTTACCCATTCCACTGTTATGAATGTTCCCATTGTAAATAATACATATTTTTTTCTCCATAATAAATTAAGGTTCTTGGCCCATGATAGTATAAATAAGTAAATAAACCACTTGGAATTTAAAATAAATCCCTGACCTTTTTAGGCTCATTGTGGATTTAGGCCTTGACCCAGAAGTAGTTAACAAGTAGAAAATTCAAAGCATGCACTGATTTCAGTGAGGTCATCAAAGCTATGTATATGTTGAGTCCTGGCCTTACCGTGAAGATGGGGATCATTATTAACATAGGCTTTCTGCTTAGGAATTTTCTCACAAAATTGCTCATTAATTTCAGTGAAACCAAATATTAATTTTATGAGTATAGGGCTCACAGTCTTGCCAGAGTGATTTAGAAATGTGTATCTACTGATCTCTATACATCAGACGTCATGGGTCTGAAGTATGAAATTTCTTTTCCTTAACTTAGATTAACAAATTCCAGATGGTTTAGAGATTTCAGTAGCTACAAGTTCAAGAAATTATTTCTCTCTTGAAAGAAAGACTCCATGCTTATTCAGTTCTTCTTGCATTTTACTCCGTTTACTCAGCTTAACTTCTTTTGTTTGTTTAATTCCTTAAAATATGCTTTCCCTCATATCAATGAGAGCACACCTTGAAGTAGTGAGAATGTGCTTAATGAATGTCTGATGCAATTTTCAGTCCTTGCAGGAAATTCTGTGCAATATTTCCTGAAATAGCTTAATATCCTGATAATCAATTTAAGAATTTGGAGGTTATTTAAAGGATACATGTTATTCTTTGAAAAAATAAAAGTTAACGTTTGAGTCACTGATAATATGACATTTTTATATACTGACCTCTGTAAGGCACACAGCAAATATTCTAGCTTTGCCCCCCAAATCAATCATGCAGTTATTTTCCTTTTTTTTTTTTTTTTTCCTGAAAAATAATCTTCAATAAAAAGTTAAATTCTCCTGTTCATTTTTGCAATAATGTGGATACAGAAAGTGTCAGATTTCCTTGGGTGTTACTTTTCTCTGTTTAGCTGGTGGATGTTGCATAATCAGGAAGGAAGCAGTGGACGCATTTTTATAACAAGCTATGTCAAGGAGTGATCTGTCATTTCCACAAGCCACAGTGTTGTTCTTAGTCTTCTTAGCAAAAAATTTTGGCTATACCATGGATAAGTATTATGTTTTGATCATATTTCATTGTATGGAGTTTATTTTAAGGTTGCTTCAATGCTATTATTATTATTTGATTGTAGAAATGCTTAAAGATCAAATACTTCAACAGATAAGGTGTACTAGGTTATCATGAGTTTGCTGCAAGTGCCAGGAAGAAGCTGAGTTAGGTTAGTGAAGTTAATTGTAACATTGTAACACCTGGCTTTAAAATCCAATTATATAGATCTTTTTGCTACTTCCTTCTAATTGACAAATAAACGTTTCTATAATATAACTTAAAAACTCATTTATGGAGCTATTAAAATCATCTTTAAGTAAATAACAGAAGCATTTTGGTAGAAAATCAGTGAAGAATATAGGTTTAGATATCTCTAGACTGCCATGGTGTTTTCTCCCTGTGGTTTGCTTGCTTAGGTCTCACATTAGGCAGGAGTCTTAGGATGGAGCAACACTGCTTGCCACAGTGACTGATGAATGATTGCATAGCTCTAATGGGACAGATAGAAAGAAGAAATGAAAGGGTGGAAAGACATCCCATCATGCCTAGTTAGAACAGTACCCTGTACACTAATGTTATACTTTATGGTTATTTATCCCCTGGCACTATTTAACACCACCAATTTTGAAGATAAATGTAGTAAAAGCATTTTTATCCTGCTGCTATGAAAATGTGCTTTTAATAGATTTAGGTTTTCTCGGGTCATAAGAAAGAAACAGAAAGATTTTTAGCTGTCTAAAGGACTGTGTTATATACAGAGTTTAAAATGTCATAAAGCAGCTTGAAACACTATGGGGAGTCTGTGCAGTAATTGGAAAAATGTTTCCTACTAATGTTTGGATTGCATTAGTGTGAGCCGTTGGCATACATTTCATGACAATAAACATGTCTTTGCTTAATTGTAATTATAGCTTACAAAAAGGCTTAAACAAAAAAGAAGTGAGAAAGGTACTTTGGTGAATATGGGTAATGACATTTAAATGCACTTAAGGTGCAAGACAGCACTTCTAAAGACCAACTCTAGCTTCCAGGCACTGCTAATAGACCAGCTCTACAATTTTATTTAATAAAATTTATCCAGGCTGGGGAATTTGTTAGGATCCCTCTGTACAACTCACTCTCAGCACAGATTAACAACTGGCATGGTTGCCATCCTGTGTCTTTTAGATTAAATTCCTGTTAACAATGAAAGCAGATTCTGATCAGTATTCAGTGCTGAGCTGTACCAGATTCTTGCTTGTTGTTGTTTGTCTGTGTCTGTCCTGTAGTAAGTTTGAATTCTCATAGCAAAAGACAGAAAAATCAGAATTCCCCATCTTTTGAAATTTCACTTGACAAGAAAAATACAAGTTTAGATCTAGCAACCGTAACTCATACCTCCACTGTAGCTCACCGTGAATGCAAAGCTGAGCTTCTTTGCACAGCTTTGGACCTTGTAAAAATACCTGACCTCTTCACGTATTCAGAATTCCAGTTTTAGGCAACTTTAGATCAACTGAAATTAAAAAGTTTAAATTCTGAATCATAAGAATTCAGGAAATCTTCTAAAATTTTAGGTATTTACAATCCTGTAGTCACATGCTTACTGAAAGATTAACAAACAAATTTAGAACTGGAATTGTTTCTTGTTAGGATCAGAATAGCTTATGGCTGATTATTATTCAATCAAATGCATATATATTTCCATATATATTAGGAAGTCTTTAATTACAGTAGTGTACCAACAAAATACCTAACTTATTTCAAGTCCCATTTATTTTTAAGTCCTATTGATATAGTTTTGAGATGTAGATGATTCTCTAGGGTCCTAAATGTCCTTTTGCATTGCTTTGGATACTACTGAATACAAGCTCCAGTCTGGAGTTCTGTTGGATACCTGTTCTTTGACAGATCTCTGGAGGTGGTAATAGAGTGCCATCTGTGCCAATGACTTAAGGACTTCTCAATGAAGAGCAGCAAAACTGGACAAAAGAATTGATTACATCTCCATCAACAGTCTTTCAGATGTTTCTTTGGTGTTTGTAACACTTTAATTTCCTTTATTGTATTATGTTAAGACTTTTACTGAGAGAGGAACTTTTTCATGATATGAAGCCCTTCTGGTCACAGCTTTCAGTGATATACCACATACCATATTCAACCATTTGGGGAGCTATGTTCTTCAGAGTGTATCCTGTGGAGGACCAGGAAGTTGCAAGGAGTGGTTGAATGCAACGTAAATCCTTTTCTGCATCAGGAAGAACTAAGAGAACAGATCATAAAGAAATGGCTACAGATGGGACATATGTCTAGCAGAGGACACGTATGCATGCCAGAAGGCAATTGCTGACTCCTCTTCAGCAGCTCTTCAACACCATGCTGTCTATCCCGTCTGAAAGAACCCCTCCAAGAGGCAAGGGACTTTGCCCTTGACCTTGGTAAACAGTGCCATGCCTAGAATGTGGAAATAACACCTTCAAGGCCTGATACTCCTGTACACATCTGAAGCTTAGTATTAGTGACTATATACTGTTCAAGACACTAGGAAATAAAGGTGATAGTGGACACAGTTAAGTGGTATGTTGTGAAATATATGAGGAACCACTATACTGTCTCTTCCCTTGAGTACTTGCATGTATAAATATACATGTCAATGGCTCAAAGCGGATTTTCACCAAAAGGAATATCAGTGTAGTACTAGCTTCAGAATAAACATTTAATCCAAGTAGAATTTTACTCCACAATATCACCTTTGAATTATCAATGGCATTTTCAAAGCAATTTGTGCAGGACAGTTGTTTATGGTTTGACAGAATCATTTACTTCCCATTTAATCTTCACTTTTATCTCACTGGACACGTTAGTACTGCTCAAGATGAGTATGTTTTACTTTTTCTGGTTTTAATATTTTTGTAGATAACATTAATGGATAGAGACTGAAGTTTCTGGAAATAAGTCAGATAATTCCACTTCGTATTTGTTCTTCCCCCAACTTCTTTCTTGAACCTATTGTCAAAATCTCGGAAGAAAAGCTGAATTCCATTTATTCATCCTCTACAGGCCAAGCTATGTGATCTCTACAGCAAATAATCACTTTCTGGCTGACTTTAGTGAGCATCCATGTTAATTCATCCAATGCTTTTCATGTACTATAAAATGTTTTTAAGGCATCTGCGACCTAACTATGGGTGTACTAATACCATTACCTGAGACAAACTACTAAGAAATCATCTTCCTCCTATGAGGAAAAACAAACAAACAAACAAAAACACTTTATATATTCCATATAAAAACTGCTTGCATCATTGAGACATGAGTTCCCAAAAGGGAGAAGAAAATCAGGAAGTGAGTTCCTACAGCAAATCTAGGACATAATCCAACCCCCCACCCCTCCAAAAAATAAAAAAATAATAATAAAAAAAATCCCTTGCAATATTCATATTTGTTTGGAAGCATTCACCAACATCATAAAACCCAGTAAACCCACCCTCTATCTTTCAAGTAAATGGAAATATTTTACATCCTACATGACCACTTTGGAAGTTTCTAGAAAACATTGTATGCATAAATTATTAATCTACAGGATTCATAGCTTGGTTCCTTTCCTAATATTCACTGGAAATCAGACAGTGGGGTTAGACATGTAATACCTGAATGCAAAGAGAGGTTGCTATCCTTCCATAACTCATGACATTAGTTTGGTGTCATGTCTTCATGTATCATATTTCAGCTGCAGGGTAAAGTGTTTAAAGTCTTTATTGTTGGCACCAAAGGATGAATGCAACTCTTCCACAGAAACATGCAGTAAGAACTGTGTATGCTGATATTAGCCTTCAGTCAGTGCCTCCAAAACACTATTTCTATGGGTTTCAGCTACATATTCATCTTACCCCTGTTTATGTGAAGCTGAACGAACAGACTGCACTTGAATATTTAGGCCACACTTTTTTCTGAAAACTTCATTCAAAATGATTCTATGTTCTGCTTGACTGGCAGTTTGTGGTATGACAATTCATTAAGGTTAATTGAATTCTGAAGGGAGCAAAAATAAATAAATAAATCCTTGGACATGAACGTGAATTACTGAAAACTAATGTAATGTACAGGGTTATAATCTTCAGAGTATATAATGTACTGTTTTTTAAAACAAGAAAGGTAATTTCAAGTTTGAAATAACAGAGTTAAAAATCACTGCAGAATTAAAAATAGCACCTTTTTCTTCCTCATTAGCAATCATGATTGTTTAATCAATAGTGGGCATGAGAAGTCACACACACAAAAAACCTGCATCACTACTGAAGCAGACAGGATACTGATATTTTAAAAAATGCTTAAAGTACTGTGTTTACTCTTCTAATTTTAATATTAAAACTAGGTGGAAGAGTTTGTCTTTATTAGTCATATTAATTCTGTATTAACAACAAACTTGGAGTGGTTCTTTTTTGTTATTTTCTATATGAAAGATAATCAGTCAAACCTATCAAATCCTCATTTTCTTTCAAAAGATTGATTGAAATCTCTAACATTTGGGACTTTGGGAGATGTTTCTATTGATCTCAGTTGTCATGAGCATGGATAATGGCCAAAGTAACCCAAAGAAAGTCACCTGCCATGATCTCTTCATCCTAAAGATTCACGCTTGAAACTTTTCAGCAGCAGTTTTGAATTTTTCAGGAAGGAAGGAGTTACATTGCATGGAAACTTGAAAGTAGCCTGTTGAGCTATGCCATTTAACTTTCAGTTGTGTATTTTGGGCTCTGTTACTGTAGTAGCTCTGGTAGAATGTCACTATGGCCTAGCTGAAAGGCAGTATACCTGGCTTCCCTGATGGATTTCTGCTGGAGCAGAGCACCACAATACCACCCAATGTAAACTGCTCCATTTTGATGAGGATGCTTTTGCAGATGATGAGCCACAGGAACAATAGTGAATGAAGTTTCTCAATAGTTCAGATACTTAATAATAAGGCAGCTGTGGGACACAGCTGTTAGTCATAGAGGTGATTCGTGGTCTTCTCCCTGTTCTGAAATGAGTGCTGGGCTACTATGGTACAGCAGCCTGTCTTGTTTCTCTTTTCCTTTCTGCTTTTTCTTTCTGTTGTTCCTGGGGAAGTGTACATCAGAGTACTTTCAGCTGATGAGACTGAATGTTCTTGTTGCAAACCAGGCTTATGAAAGGCTTATGAAAGATAGGATAATTCCTTCAGAGAAAATGGAACATTTGTCAATAGCTATATCTATTCCCAAGGCAATGTTGGAGGCAAATCCAAGAGCAACAGGACCCCTGTATCTGTGAGAATAGACAGTGACTACTCTTGTTTGTATGTGGACCCCCAATCTACAGACTTGCTTTCAAGTGAGCTCTTTGGTGTGAGCACTTTGTGCAGCTGGTGTACTGGAAAATCTCCTCTGTGATTCCTCAGCTACTGCAGGTAGGTAAGCTGCCAAGGTGCAGTGCTGCTGAGCACTGAACACCAATATTTAGGTATCTTAATGTAAAATATCCAAGGGTTAATAGACAAGAGAGGTCGATAATTAGTTGTGCTGGTGTTTCAAGTATTTTTTTTTTTTTTAATTATTTTTATTTTTTTGAAGGACCTAAAATCCCTTCATAGGTTAACCATTATCAGTTTTCTCACAGGATTTTGTTTGGCCCTAACTTTCTATTTTCCTTTTCCTTCTAATTTTTGTTTTGTTTCGATTAAAATTGTGCAAGACCCTGGATTTGTAACCAATGGAGTCATCCTGTTGATATCAGTACAGCTAATGAGACCCGAAAATTATTTAATGTGTAGCTAATAAGGTAATATATTTGAGATATAAGTAACCTTCAATGGGATTGGGCAACTATCAGTGTTGCATTTTTTGGTTCTCTGTAACTTACTGAAATATTAAGGATGCATAAACGTGTTTGTGGTGACAGTAATGTGTTTTGGTCCTTTCTTTTCTGTCTCATAAAAATACGGATCTTTGACTTATCTTTATGCTATGTTAATATCCTTGAAAGTTTGTATGGCCTTAGAGAAGGACATACTGACAGAAATTATGTTCTGGCTATGCAATCTGAGCTACAGGTATTTAAAACAGGTATGATTCATTATGAGGAGCTTTTTGGCATTGGTGTTTTGGAAGTGTGTGATTCATTGAGCATTTTATCTATTTTGTGAAGATATCAGGGGAGTATTATTTCTTCTCTAACATCAGTTGCGCTGAATGTGGCTTTACACAACTTGAGACACCTAGATTTGCAAGAGCATGTGTTAATTTATATGAATAAACAGAATGGATGTAATTTTAAATCTCTACTTGTAAAATTGCCATGTTCAACAGAACATATATTTTAGCTGAGCACTGGAAAAAAATAATTAAACAGAAGGGAAAGAAAATAAAGTACTTCTAGAATCACTTTGGCCTTTTTTTTTTTTTTTTTTTAATTCTTTAGCCATTTTCAAATTTTTCTGCATGTGACTTTCGTCACTCTAAACTCTTGAGCTGCTGTGAGTGCAAGTTTTGCACTAAAGAGTTCCTTGGTAGACAAAGTAATGGAGGGGTTTTACTGGTGTTTCATGTGCGTTACTCTTTTTAGTTCTTGTTATGTTCTTGGTGTAAAGCTTGCAGAAAAGTATCAGTCCTTAGGTTATAATTAGGCTATTGAGTATGAACAGGGCCAACAATAATGACCTAAATGCTAAAAAGGGAGTATCTTCTGCGACGGTGACCTCTCCTTCAGTGTTTAATTATGTACTCCACCTAACATGGTAGTGTAGGCAAAACAGTCCTGTGACATTCTGCTTAATTTACTGCCACTTAAAGCAAACTTTTAAAGACCTATCAGGGTGCCAATGGGGGGGGGGGGGGGGCCAGGGAACAGAAAGAAAGCGTATAAACCCTTCAGCAACAAGGCAAACACCTCTCATCTCCCTCCAGCCAGGCCCTGCCATGGGCCCCACGGCCTGCCTAGGCCTCAGCTCTGTCAGGCAAGTGGGAGGTGAATGTGGAGGTTTCCTTCCATTGGTCCTTCTGGTTGTTAAGTGCCAGCAGCTTTCCTTTTCTTCCTTTCCAATGCTGAGCTAACTGCAAATGTCTTCACAAAACCTGAGTGATCACTTTGTGGTTGGGGAGAAGAATTCCTGGCAGTTGTTACTTTTGTGGGGAACGTGATAGAAAACCAAGAAGTGTATCTAAACAAAGCAGGAGCAGCTTCGGAGCCCCTTTGAGATATGGTAGTGAGAGGCTGAAGGCAACAAGGCCACCACATCCACAAAGGTTTTACCAAGGTATGTAGAAGGAAAGTAGTCACAATGCACATTTAGCCATGGAAATCTCAGTGGTTGCCAGCTAATAAATATTTATAGGCAAGTGTTTCTGGCATTATTATGTTTACTTAAAAACAAAGGTCTCTGTGTGAAATTGAAACTTAATGTTTCACCTGACTTTCTTGCAGTGCAGGGAAAAATGCGATTCTGACCTATTTAGATGATGAATTGCATCTACTTAAAGGATGATTATAATTAGTTGAATAAACATCTAGAAAGTAATGAGCTGTAAATATACTACTATCCAACTTTCATGTATAGTGATGAAAGTAATGGAAATCATTGGTGTGCTGATTTACCAACTAAAATAATGGCTGTACAGGGAATCCCTGATTTAAAATGTGATAAAATACTTGTGCTTTGAAGATGCTTGTCTGTAAATCTGTGACAAGTTAGTCCAACCAATTATGAATTACAAATTGGTTCTTTTTTTTTTTTAAAGTTCTTTCTAAACAGTGTCTGTCTTTCATTGTGAGTTTTTTTGAATATGCATTTCTGACTGCATCAAACATCAACTTAATCAACTTAAATTTTTCTCATCATAGTCTAACTGAGAAGCAGAGCTTACCTCCAAAAGAAATAATTTCAGTCTGTTTATAAAAGTGCTATTCTTGGATTTGAGGGAAGCTCTGAGAAATGAAGATTAAGCCTTGTTTTCTGTAGGCCTCTGGGGTTTGAGCTGTCGATGTGCTTACTGCACCAGTGGTCAGTACTGCACCTCCCTGTGGATGTGTCCTTACACCAAGATGATGATTACACTGTATTAAATGTAAGTGCAAATACTGTTTACTTGTTATTATGCATGAATATATATATTTCTTATAAAACCTCATTATTAGGTTCGTGCTGTTGTATATTTTAATTTTTGTCTCATGGAAGACTTTTTCTTATGTCTTTCATAAACGGCTTGTTCAGCACAGAGTTATTTAGACATTGGTGCTGTTCAGAATTTACTGTGCTTATGTCTTAGAAGAGTTTACGGATTCATGCATGTCATAGATATCCATATTTCTTAGGAAGGAATATATAAAATATATAAAAATGGTATTGTGTAAGAAATGAAGAGATAAAAAGGGAATAATGGCTTGACACACGTGTTTCAAGAGAAGATTTGGTTCTTGAATGAATCTAGCAGTTGTTTTTGTTTCAAGTCAGGAGTTGGGCTTGTATAAAAACATATTCACCAAGTGGAATAAAAACCTGTCTAAATAACAATTTTGTTGAATGACTAAAGTGTCAGGTTTTAAACAGTTATAGTTTGTGACTGTCAATGTGCCAATACAAGGTAAATCAATACCACCTTCATCTGCATGAAATGAGAGGTATCACGTTGTCGCTTATGTTGGTTTAATTCTGTGCTACCTTATGTAACTTCTATAAACAAGACCCTTACTGTTTTGGGTCTAACATGACGAGCAATATGTGGTAAGGAAAAAAATACAGCCCTTAATTTGGAATTTACTTTTAACCTTCAAAATAAGGTGCTTATACTTGGTTGTAGTAGTGTAAATACGGTATCAGTATACCCACGTTGTGGTGGGATGAGAGAGAAGTTTTGGAGGCAATACAAGCTGAGTTCCCATCTACCTGCCCTCTCTGTGTCCTGCCAGCATAAGTATTTCTTGGGTTTCTGTGTTCCAGACTAAGAAGATATTTAAGACTTTCAAAAGTAGCATCTTTCTAAAGTGGTTTTGAAAAATGGGAAATCCTTCATTTTCATAACTGTATCTAGCTTTAGAAGCAATTAGTCTCAGTGAGTAGTCCCAGCTTTGGTTGTTCTTAAAATCTAATGCTTTTGAATGCTCTGCCTATCTGTCTGTGTTTCCTGTAGTCCAGTTCTTATCTCCTGTGGGCCAAGAGGACATCCTGCTCTGGGATCAATTAAGTCTTCCCTGAATTACTTGTATTTTTTCCAAAATAGCACAGGAAGGTCCACCTGCTGTATTCCAAAGGGGTAGTTTTCTAGCCCTTGTTTAGCCTACTTCCCCTTTAGCATGAGTGGACCCTGCCATTACAGTGGGGCTTCCTTTTGACCCATCTATTTAAATTTTAACTGCTTTCTAGAGCGTTCCCCTGGGTGTTGTAGGGAAAACTTTAATCTCATGGCTGTGCTGAGAGTCATGAAGGAGGCCTCATGGTAGTTCCTTTTGACAGGGAAATAGATGCTGTCTCACAAAAGAAGTTTGAATTTTACTCCCAGAGTCTCCAAGCAGTTCCTTTTTAGCCTGGCTAACAGACATGAGCAACACATTAAAAAAATGACTAAAAAATAAAAGCAAGAACCTAGTAGGAACTAGATTTCAGCTGATACCATAGACTAGTTCAAAATCTAAAATTTAAATCTGCCTGATAACTTTAGACACTATTTTTTTTTTTTTATTTCCATCTTGAAAATACATTCACAAGCTCATTTAAGGTCTTCTCACTGAAAACTTACTGGGATGTCCAGGTTGTCCTTGCTCTCAATCAATAACCACTCCTTTAATGACATGGTAGCTTGCTGACAAGAAACACACAGTGGAAATGTGTTTCTCTAAATCAGTCAAAGGGAGTAAGCCTGGAGAAAGAATGGAAGCCAAGTTCCCCAGATCAATAACTACAGTTGTATATCTGTCATCTCTGCCGGGCAGCAGGAAATGTGGTTAAAACAGGTGGAGTTAGGGATACTTCTCCAAGTTTCAGACTTTACCTTGAAAATACATAATGGAACTTCTTGGAGCATCTGGCTAGTGATTATGACTTTATTTATGTGCTTTGAAAGTTACAGTAGACCTTGGCATTTTTTTATTTTTTTATTTTTTTATTTTTCCCTGTGTACATCTGTGGATTGATTTCTTCCAAAGGAACTGAAGTGACTTGCATAAATAAGAGGGGACAGGAAAATTGCTGCTGCTGTAGCTTCTGGAAAATCAAGCAAGTGCCCTGAGCATCAGGTTGCCGTTCCTATCTTCCAAGGGGGAGTGTGCTTCTGGAGTGTGCTGTCCTCCTGAAGCAGCTGAGCACCGGTGGTGTGGTGTTGGCTCTGACTATGTGGCTGGGGAGGGCAGCAGGGAGAGGACAAGTCTTTCATTAATGTATTTGGTGTGGCTTATCTAACTGGGCTGGATTTCTTAATTTTAAACATGCTTGTGTTTTGTGCCATTCTTGGAGGTCACAGTACTCCAATAGTTGGTGAGTAGTAGGATGCTTAAACCAATTAAAAGCAATTGGGTTAAGGGGAGGGGCAACAAAGTAAAATAGAAAGGTCTAGAAAACTGCATCTTTTCTATAGAGTAGCAACATAATTTTCATCTAAGGTGAACAGGTAGCATTTACTCTTTCACAGAGCTACGTTGCTTAATGCAAACTGAGAATGTGTTTCTGGTGTTCTGTACCTCTCTTCACTCAACAGGAATAATTGTTTGGGAGAGGAAGCTCACTAGCAAAGGTGGGAGGACAGCAGTAGAGTATATTGGCTACTTAAAGATGACCTGCAAATCAGTTTGACGTTTCTTGACAACACATGCTTAGTGGTTCCAGTAATAGCCATGCTTTCAGCACACTATTATCCAGCCCTGCCTGGATCACTGCTTCTGCTCTTGTCTGTCTTTTTAAACCTTTGGAACAGGACACACTGTACATCTGGATTATTAACAAATACAGTCACAAATGGAATCTGTATTTGCAAAAGTAATATTTTAAATCCTAATGCTGGTAAGAACTACAATTTTAGACTCACACTGGGAGTTTTACTTCTGCGCACACAAATCCACATTCCTACAAGAAATAATAGTCTTGCTTTAAAAAAAAAAAGTCACTAGTCAAGTAAACGGTGGTGATATTGGCATAAGCCATAGGAGCAGCTCCTTATGGAGATAAATGCATTATTCAGTAGAGAAGACTGTTAATATTAATTTGGATTTTTCAATTTGTCTGTAAAGATATATTCAAACCCTGTGTATGGGTATTGAGATTGAGAAATGCCTATTATGTGTCCTTAAATAACAATTTGTTACATGTACATAGAATGATGCTTTTGTACACATACTGAGTTCCATACATAAAATATGAAACTATTATAAAAATATAGTGGCCAGCTTTACAGAGCTGAATTGCCTTATAATTCTGAAATTCAACAAAATGACCTAGGGCATGCTATAAAAAACTTAATTTAGGAAAATGTGTATATGAAAGTGATTTGATAGAAAATTGTAATTATTTTCTTCCATACTGCTATAACCAAATCAGTAGGAGACGGATTTTGTTTTTATTCTCAGTACAAAGTGTTTAAAGAAATAAATCTGTTGTCAGCTGCAACCTTGTCTGCAGAGTCCCAGCCTAAAGCAAGATTTTTACAGTCAAGTTTTAAATCCCTTGATGTATCTGTATTTGTAATGGAAATGCTAACATAACCTTAGCTGTTACAGGGCAAACAATATTGCAATAATAAATAATGAATAAAGTGGTTTAATAATTTGAAGCAAATCATGTCATAGGCTTGGCAAAATTTTATGACTAAATTATATGGGCAGGAACCCATCAACGGACATGCTGCATAAATACCATAAATAGATGTAGTAAGGATGTGTGTTCATGAAGGTGAAACTACGGTTTTCATGATCTAGGGTATAAGATGCCGTATGTGACTGTACAAAATTGGTTAGAAGCCTTAGGCGAATCAAAAGCCAGAACAAATGATCAATGGGGCAATTTTTAATCAATGGCTATTATCTCTAGTACTAATGATCTATGCTATACAGTGGCTCACTAAATCTGCTGGGCTTCTGAATATGGATGTTTTGGTTAATGATCCGTTGTGTGGCCTATTGGTAACACTTCTTTCCTTTTAATTGCAAAATATAATATAAATATATATATTGTTTTATTTTTAGTGTCACAGCCACACATAGCCTAATTAAATGTTTTTCTCTTTATAGCCTAAAGAGCCATGGGGATTTCCCTGACACAGTGTGGGTCTGGTTCAGTTAAGCTTGTATCTTTTTCTTACAGTGCCTACTGTATGCTTCTAAAAGGATGCAACAAATCACCAAATAGGAAAGGGCCAATTAATTTATTCCATTCTGATCATGGATACCAAGAGATGCTCTCTGGAGTTACAGCTTCCATCAGAACTTGAAGAGCATCTGTTTCCTGTCAAGTGGTTTATCCTCAGTTACTGCCTTTTTTTTTTTTCCTTAGATAAGAATAGCACAGGATGACAGGATGAGGGTGATGACCACAGACGTGGGCTTTTTCTTGTGTTTTAAAGCTATGAAGGAGCATGCTTATGACTATCTTGAAACTGAAGCACTGGCAGTGTGCAGGAGGTGGCCCTAGCTTGGTGTACTGCAGGTGCAGCTGCTCCTGCACAAAGCAGGGGATAGGAGCAAAAGACCTGTGAACCTGTGGCATCAGCCCCATCTTTGGCAGGAAGGGTGTCTGCCTTAGGAGGTTTGCTCAAAGGGATAGAAAATACTCTAGGTGACAATTCAGTATTAGGGAGACTTTAGATAAATGAAAGTCCTTTCTTTGTGCAACAGTGGCTGTGTGATGTGGGCAACAGCAGGTAGTGATAAGGCTAAGATTTTGGAAAGATTTTGCTTTTTCCAGGTTCCTCTGAACAAATGCAATATTTTAGAAGGAGAAGGTTTTAAAGGGTCAAAAACTTTTTTTTCTTTTTTTTTTTTTAATTTTTTATTTTTTTATTTTCTGCCCATGGGACTCAGTTTTAAGGGATGGCATTGTATTGGGTGTTCACAAATGCCATGGCAGTGTTCAGCAGCTCTTCTCAAATTCCTAGCATGATTTTCTTGTGATATACATGCACAAGCAATTAATTATGCTAGTGTTAACACATTGATCTTGCAGCTATCTGACACTTCTACTGACTGTATTGATGGCTGTAGGGTTGTCAGGCTGCTGTGCACTCAGAAATGAAGCCAGCAAGAGAACGATCAAGCAGATCCCTGTAAAGCTAGGGTAAGACTGCCTGAGGTCAATTTGTGAAACAGCTTTCATTTAGGAGTCATAAGTCCAGACCATATTAGCTCTTCTTTTAGAGATCCTAGTTTAATCATCTGAGGAAAAAAAGGCTGCATAGCCTTAATATGTAAAAGGAAACAAACTTTATTGTTACTGTTTTTCTATACCTGTCTCAGCGCTTTTGTTGTTCTTTGAGAGATCACGCTTTGCCTGTTTTCAAGGCAGCCAAATTAGGGCACTCTAACGTGGTACCATTTAGTATTCCCCTCTTAACTCATCTACTTACAGAAAGGCACAGCAGATGTTCTGTAAACTCTAGGGAAGGCTCTGTGAGCCGTACCAGGAAATTTGTACTCGCAGCCTGTCACACAGTAGGGAAGGAGCTCTCCTAAAGACAGCACACGCAATATGAAAGGTTCTTTATATGAGGAGGTGGACTTTGCCTCAATTTTATGTCTCGTTCACTGGGGGGAGAAAGGGCGGGAAAAAAAGCATCATCTTGCACCTTGAGAATGCTAAAATTTATGTATGCTTCAAGCTTGTGTTTAGGCAAGGTGAAGGCAGAAACATCCTCTAGTAATATACTGTATTCTGCACTGTAAATTAACACTGGATTCAACTAAAATTTTGTCATCCTAATTTAACTAGCTTTAATGATTTAGGATCCTATTAAACCAGCAAACATTTTGTCTCCCATCTCAGATCATAGCAGTTTAAATTTATTAAGTCACTTTTGTTGTTGTTGTATATTGCAAGTAATGCAAGGATAGCCCCGCTAGGAAGATAACTCTAATAATCGGCCATCGCTTTTACAATTCAGTGCCAAATTTGAAGACATACACTCTTTAGACCACAATGAAGAGTTGCATTGTGTCTTTTTGCAGCTCTCAGTTATTAACTGATTGTGGTTATTGGTACCCATCACTGGTTTGTGATCCAGTATTTGACAATTTAGTGTTTCTCTTTTGTGAAACCCTCGTGTTGTCTAGAGCAAGATCAAACTTCTTCTGTGTTTATAATTACTTGCAATATTAGCTTTGTTTCTGTATATTTGTAGAGAGATCATTCTGTGCATTTCAATGATTAATTCAGCTGCAGTCACTTTACCACGGTCTTTGGCAGGAATTGGCAGTCAGCTTGCAAATCCTCCACCCCTAAACCTTTCAGAAACTCGTCTCTCCCAAACTATTTTCAGTAAATGAGATTGTATTATACAGTATAGAGAGCGTGTTGCAGTTAACGTTTTTCAGAGTAGGAAGGCTGATATGGTTGTTCTAAGAGAGAAAGAAAATGGAAAACAAATGCAGAGTTATTAAATTATCCCATTTTTCTTCCAAATATGAAATTTACGCTTCAAGGCTTCTCCAAGAGAAGAATTGAACAGAAAAAGCACCCTAATCCAGGCTTGCATCTACAGATACTAGCTATTACAAGCATCTGATGCCAGGTGTTACGGAAAATCCTTCTTGTCTTTCTAATGCAGGGCAGATGCTTACCCACCCTTGCAGAATTCAGCTCCTGTACCACACACACCAGCTATGTCTCCATGTTTTATCAAATATACTATGAAGATACTATATACATTACTTTCATTTAGTTGTTTTATTTTGTCTCTGAATTATAACTCTACTCCCATCTCCTGAAAGAAATAAAAATCTGTTGTGGCAGAAATCTGTGATAGCTGGATTTGACACTTTGAAGCACTGTAATTGTGACAGAAAAACAAAGACAGGCATTGGAAACGAGGTTTTATTTCCCTGTTCAGACTCAGCTTCAAGTAAAGCTTAGGAAGGGAAGGCTGTGGTAAGTAATATATTAATACTGTGATGTTCAACTCTCGTATTGTAACAGAGTGCCTGTGTAACACGTTTCCAATTAAAGTGCCAGGATGTGCTACATAAAACACAATAATCTCTTTAAGAAACTTTCAGAATAGCTTATCTGTGCAGTTGGCAGCACTTGTAAATATTTGAGGCTGACGGGTGTGGATCGGGTGTGCAGTGTTTTCATTGTGGAGAGGGGAAAAAGCCTGACAGTGAGGAAGAGCCAGTTGCGTTTGGAGAGGCCATTCCATCTCTGTCTGTCTCCAAGAGCCCTGTGGTGTGCCCACATCCCTGGGAGGGAGAGCCCCTACTCAGTGCTCCCTTGGTTTGGCTCCCAGTTCCCCAGGGCAGAGGAGCTGCGCAGAAGCCCGGCGCTACAAAACATGGCAGTCCACGTGCGGTAAGTGCCAGCAGTGAGCCCTGCCTCAAGCCTGGGATTCATCAGCCACCCATGGTCTCCTCTCCCCCTGGCATGTGCCCAATAGCTGCCAGTAATATAATTGCGAACGTCCCATATGGATTTGATGATCAAAGCATTAACCTGGATGCCACGGGAAGGCTTCTGCTTCGCGTGGGGATTCTAGGGCAGCCTGCAGGAGGTCCAGCTTTGTGCCTTTAGACCTGACAGGAAAGCCCATGGTCATTAGGCTGGAAGTTGTTACGCTCAGTGAGTTTGTACGGTGGTGGTGTTCGCATCTTTCTGCTTCCTGTTCTTTTCCTGTGACTGGTGCATGGGAGAGAAGGTGGGTGAAGCCTGTGCAGATAGGCAGGGAGTGGCAGGGGAGCAGTTTGTCCTTTCTTCCTGGATTGCACTAATTTGGATATGTCCACTCCATGGTTATCTCTGTTCTCCTCTTCACCACACTTAGCAGTTTTCAATAGGATTTAACTTGGAGTTCCCACCTGTGAGGTCTACCTGTTTAATATCAGCTGCTTCTCTGCTTCTGCCCATCTTTCTCCTGCAGTTGCAGCTCTTCCTTTCTCACCTCATGCGGTTCACAGAAATAATTTTGTTGTAATTTTTCCATCTTGTTTTATCCTGGGAAATGTATTCTGTAGGAGGGAAAGTGTCCTGAAAGGCTGGAATAACAGAGCTGGACGGTAGGTAGGGGAAAGGAACAAAGGACAAGGAAATTCAAGAGCTCTTTTTCAGCAGTAAACAATAATGCCTTAACCAGTTTTTTTTTTTTTTTTTTTTTTTCCTTCCCTGTATTCCTTGAACACTGTTCTCTGAAAAATAAATGCTAATTTCATTTTTTTTTTTTTTTTTTTTTAAATTACAATAATGCATTTATTTCAGAAATAATTTGGGAGGTAGCTGGAATGAATATTATTTAATTGAAACCTGTTTGCCATTGAGGGGAAGGAAGACAGAGTTATTACTAGCCAAACCTCTCTCTCTTTTTTTTTTTTTTCCAGTGTAGGCACTGCGGTCTTTCTTTTTACCTTGTCAATCAAACATAATTAGTACATTCTGTGCACAGAGAGTTTTCACTGTCATGCAGATTGATTGGAAAAAGGCATGTTCTCTAAGCACATAGTTCTTCTCCTGATGAATTAAATAGTCGTGCTACTCAAGTTGGTAAGAGCGGGGTTTGACACATATTACGTTACGTATACTTTCTGCAGTATTTGGAAGGCAACTTTGACTTTCATCAGATTTAGATCTGACTCATGCCTGCTATCACAAACATAAGTGATCCCTTACTGTAAAACATTTGGCAGTATTTGCCATCAGAAATGCCTCTTTGTGGAATATCTGCTATTTTCTGCCTTCTGCAGGCTATCACTCTAAATTTGTATTTAATTGGAACCTATGCCCTATTGAAACTGGTGTTCTACCTAGTGTGTGGGCTGAATGCCACACTGACAGATGGACATCAGTGCTGGTATGCTGAAGAGCCAATATTTGCATCACGTGCAAGTACGAGTCACTAGATTTTACTTTACAAATAGTGAATTTGAAACTCTTGCAGGGTTTTCATGTTGGAGGTGAGAAGGATGCACCAGTGCTTTTCAATCTGCATTTGGAGAGTAGGAAAAAATATTGCAATTGTATGGAGCAACTGCTTAGCTCTGGTAAACCAGGGTTGTTCAGAGGGAGGATTATAATCGTCTCCACCCTCGATTAGCTCTCCACAGGGCACACTGACTTTTTAGCAATATTATTTCCGTGGCTAAGCCAAGTTTCTCATGGAATACCTTTGCTGAATACAGAAATCTGATCTGTCTTGCATCCATTGTAGAAGGCTGCCTATTACTTCTGCTCAATAGAAGCTTTATAAAGACAGCTTTGGCTAAAGAGCGTCACTCAAATGGCTATTTAACTCCTCAGTGAAGAAACTAAAATGTTAAGAAAAAGAAAAGAAATCGGTAAATACGCTGCTTTATTATTCTGCAGCATTTAATATACATTTCAATACTTCCTGTTCAGTATTTCTTTTCCTTTCTTCAGGCAATTAGCTGCTCAGATATAAACATAATAAAAGCTAAACTACACAAGAGAGGGGTTTTCATCGTCTTGCTAATGCAAGTACAGGCTCTAAATCTCGACCTGAATACTCTTTGCAGATTGACAAGGGGTGCATTATTCTAAGTCACTCTGTATTATGTGTGAAGAGTGCCCCAGCTGTGTCATTGCTGAGGTTAAAAGGTGTTAGCGCTTGCATCTTTTAAATGAGCATAGTAAATGAAAGTGAACAATTAAGTAAGAAATTTGGCTTGCTATCTCTGCATGCTGTGTTTTATTGTGGTGTTGCCAGCTTCTGTGAATGAAAATACAAGAGCAAATTAAACAGCTTTATGAACTCGCAGGAGGAGCAGTTGTTCTAGTGGCTTCCATACAAATGTCTAATTAATTCTTGAAGTAACCCAAATTGTTCTTTTGTGATCTGTGAATGGGAATTTGTGAGGAACCTGTGCAGATGAAACTCGGTGAAAAGAGAACTGGGATTTAATGATTAACTGGCAGTTTGCAGTTGCTGGGTCCAGACTTTTTAGTTATTTTTCTCATTAATATTACATTAGTAAGTTTAATGAAACACTTGGATGAATATGTTATAAGTAATAAGGCATTAATGTTATTTTTTTGAGCAGTCAGTTATGCTAATGGACATCTGTCATTTTTTCACCAGTGTTTATTTGAATTATTTGGGGGTATCCTCAAATAAAGGAATTTAGCAATTAAAAAACAAATTTTGAATACAGTCTACATTTGGCTCGTAGCTGTGGGCTTGAAACAAAAGAAAATGTTATTGTAGGAGAAAAGCTCACAACCTTGTAACTTTTGCTTCCTTCCTCTAAGTGGACCTTTTCTTTTAAAGAGCCTCAGGTTAAAATTCTGAAAAGATGGTCAGTTTGTTTGTTCCCAAGCCCAGACAAAATAAATTCCTTTAAGAACAGATATAAAGTATTCCTAGTGAAATATTTACGAACTTCAGAATTTGCTGAAGTTATTGAATTTAACAGATTTTTATTTATTTATTTATTTTATGGAAATGGTACTCCTTTTCACTACACCAATACTACCACGTTATTCATCTGGAGAAATCCGATTTAGTGACATGTCAAACCAACAACACCTTCACAGTTAGTATGAATACAAACACCTCTTTTTAGAAACACCCTTGTTATGTGTTGAGCACATGTATCCCAGAAATGTCTTGTTCTGGTACATGCTGAAGCAGTTAGCTCATTCTGGTAACAGTTGACAAGGCTGTGCTCTAAATTGTTTGGAACAGAATGCTCCATAAGTTGTATGTATACAGTTTAATTAACAGGTCATTTTATAAAGGAGGATGGAGTTAAGCAATAAACAAAATGTAAATATCACAGGAAGGTTTGGGCAGAGTGCATCCAAGTGTCCTCTGCTGTGTGGGCAGCTTTAGGTGTAAAATGATGCCTCCACATCACGTAGGAACACCCAAAGGAGCTGCGCATCTTGGTGAATGAAAGAGCTTTCTTGTTTCATCCTATAAATATGTATGCCTTATGATTTCATCTCTATTGCATTTTTATTCAACTTTGGTAACCGCTAAGAATTCCTCTACTGTCTTCATATGGACCAGGGTCTACTGCTCTTCAGCAAGAGAATAACGTATGTCTGAGCTTGTCTGCTTAGCAGTACCTTTCCCTTTAAAACTTCCACATATGCTGGTTCTTACAATACCTTAATTGAATATCAAATTAAGCTCACCATAGCTTTAAATCAGTCTGATTTAACCTATTGTTTTCACAGTGGAGATGTAATTTAGCTCCATGTAGCCCAGTCTGCCCCACAGCTATCTAAATCACACTGCATTTCCATAGATCTGCAAAGCTTTATCCAGCTGGCCTATAAAATGGAAGCAATTTCTTGTAAAAGCAAGTCTCACCACTTTACTGAGATTTAAAATAAGCCCCTCAACCCCTTGATTCTAGTCAGAAGCTGTAACAAATGAGGAATTAGTTTGCATTTCCACATGTTCACTGTGGGATAATGATGTAAAATAATATCCAGCCATAATGACAATAAACAATGAGGGCTTTTTAAAGAAAAGTTTTGGGGAGATAGAAACTTCTGATTCCATTGTGTGTGTACAATGGAAAATGTCCTGATCCAGGAGGACCATCTAAATATTATGAGAATGCATTAGTCTTATAAATAAAGGTAACCTGTAGTACAGTTGTAATTGTAGTTCAAAAATTGCTTATTCTTTGAGCCTAAGCTATTTATACACAGTAATTCGTAGGATATCATATGAATGTAAAGATTCCATGTAAGCATGTGTATGATGTGTATTAACTTGCATCCTAGCAGAATATTTTGCTTAGTAAATCTGTAAACTTACATGGAAGGAATATGAAAGCTTAACTGGAAAGAGTTATGTTAAGTCTGTAAATTATACTTTAATGCAAGACCAGACTTTGCTTTTCTTCTAAGCAGCACCTGATGGGATTGTATGGCCACCTGCCTATTGGTGTAGTCATGAAAAACCTGCAGGAGAAAGAATGGAGTCTGTGTTTTCCTGGCTCATGTAAATCTGCTGTTTAAAATATGTACGAAAAAGCGTATTTCATAACGAGTGACTCTGAGAACCCAGGATGTTGACAGCATCAGGTACACTTCAGGGATTATAATGATACCTAATTTATTGCATCTGACTGCATGGAAACCTTTCTAAGTTATTGAAGCGCATGTCACAAATACAAAATAATGAATAGCACTGCTTAGACTGCTTGTATACGGTTATAAGGCATAAGCTGTGCAATTGGGGTATGAATTCATAACTCACAGGGCAGTAAATATGATTGGCAGGTGTAAGTCTGAGAGCTTGGCTCAACTCCTACATAGAGAAATAGAGCCAAAAGTTCATATTTATAGTGTGTGTGTGTGTGTGTGTATATATATATACACACACACACACAAAAATTATTTTAATAGAGGTAATAGTTCCTTGTCAGATTGTCACTCTAGCAATACCTTGAAGTTTCAGGAATGCCAGAGCAGTGGTAGGCTTTAATATAGCCAATGTCAGTTAGTCTTTCTTTGCCAAATAGAAGCCAGTGTGGTGTAGATAATTCTATGTAGCCCCTTCAGTTTTCTGTAACATATACTGCTAATGCACTATGTTATTCTTCTGGACCCATGACTGCTCTCCCCTGGGCCGTAAGTGGCAGCTGGGTAAGGATTTGTCACGCCTTCTATGGCTGCATGTGGGCCATGGTGCACGGCTCTGCACCTTTGCTGGACAGTGCCAGTGAAGCTCTGTGGCAGTGCAGTGCAGAGGCTGCCACCTGCAGGCCTTTGGGCAGCTGTGGGAGGCTGCAGAAAATCTCCAGGAAAGATGTATGGTACAGGGTGCAAGAAGGAAGGGAGGCGGAATTGCTGCTGCTGTCTATACGTGAGCCCTGCAGTCATTGGAAAGCCCTCAAAAGTGCTCAGATGTTGCCAACAGTGCACCTTTTCACAAAATATTCCTTCGTATTGATTGAAGGCTAGGACAAATATCTTTTTATAATATAATAAAATAGGTATAGTCCAGAGTAGCTATCATGAATGCCAACCTTCAGATAAGAGAGAAAGATAACTTTATGCAAGCTAAAGAATGGCACTGTGCTTGCAAAGAGCTTTTCAAACGGGTTTGGATCACCTTTTCATGAAAATTCCTGCGATAGGAGTGGAGTTCTACCGTCTTCTCTTGTCTGTCAAATTTGCACCGTGTCCATTCAAATGCAATATTTCCTAAACAAAGGAAAGGTTAAATTCAGTGCAAAAATCCTGAAATTGCAGCATGTAGTGGTGTGTGGTTTAAAGATAATGCTGGGAATCAAGCCTTCAGGCGTGGTTTAGCACGTTGTTCACTGCTGTGCGCAAAGCTGATGCTCCAAATTCTCATTCACAAATTTGTGCTTACCATTTCTGAAAATTTTGCAGTTGGAACTTAGGTGTAATAGTAATTCAGACTTTTCAGTGTGAGTTATTCAATAATGTCTTAGGCCTTTTTTTTCCTTTCCAACTTTGAATGTGTCCTGATTACGTATATGTAAAATTTGCATAAAAAACATTTGGCACTTTATCATTATGACGCTCCCTAAACTATTGGCTTGTGCTATCTGTGTGATTTTTTTTTTTTTCCTAGTTCTTGTTTTGAAATAGCAAGGCTTGATGACGGATTTTTTTTGTTTGTTTAAAAAAAAAAAAAAAGTGAAAACTGCCTTAGAGATATCGGGAAATGGTACATTGTACAGCAGCCTCTAGCCAGCTTATTGGTGATTATTGTATTCTGCGTCTGGAGATTTGAAATAGGCTTCTTAACTTCAAATTTGCATTTGTGATTTCAGTTACTTTCATTTTTTTGTGCCTTTTTTTGTTGATGTTGTTTCTTGATGTTAACCTTACGCTGTTTAATATAAGGAGTATTTTTTTGTTGTTCTCTAATTTTATGGTCATTTTGAGTTGTCCCTTTTATTGGGGGTAAACTGCAACTTGCAAAGTATTGACATGGAATGGAGGCTGAAGATGATTACTTTTTTAATTTCCAGGATATTTCATCTGAAGAGCTATAGCTTGTATTAACAAATGCAAGACACATTATTTGGAAGAAGTTGTTTTCCATGGAAACCAACAAAATAATGTGATCAATATCGATGTTTTCTTCCTTCCTAGTCTGCAGCTGTGGAGAAAGAGTGGTGCAGGGACACCTGCTTTAGTATTTCCATTTACAGATCTGAGGCAACATCAATGGTAAAGTGCTTCAACCTTCCCTTTACATGGAAAGCAGCAGGAGGGTGATTAACAAAAACTGACCATACTGTCCCTTAGATCCACCTGCTAAGGAAATAGGCTTTAGATTTGTGTTAGAAGTGCATGAACAAAGTGTTTGAAGAGATCCAAAGTATATGCATTTCATGCTGCCCACATGAAGCTTTGCAAAATGCCAGGAACTGCTTTATAATGTCTCTGGTCACCTCAAGCAGCATGCCCAACTATCCATGTTAGTTTACCAGCTCCTCCCTGCAACACCTGAATCTGCATTTGGGCATCAGGAATCAGTCACTAAAGATTTTTCTGTGTGTGAAGAATTCCAGAATGACTTTGTGTCAGAGTACACGAAGCAAAACCTTTTCTAAGTACTGCACTTAGGAAACGCAGAAGAATTGCTTTTTGCAGTACACAAACCACGTTGACAAAGGATGCTGTAATGGCCACAATGGATTAAATCATTGGTTAAATTCAGGGAAGGAAAAGTATATCCTCAAAATAGAGAGTAAAGATGCAAGTTTGACCTCAGACTGGGGAATCTGCCCCAGCCTCTAGAAGCTTCTTGTTGAGGAATCATCCTAGAGAAGCAGCTCAGTGTACTTAACGTTGATCTTGGCCCTTTGTTGGCTGCTCAGAGAGAGTACTAAGCTAGAGAAACCACAGGGTTATGGTTGTATATATAAAACTACCTCTAGCTCTTTCTCCCCACCTATTTTGCAATTGTATAGCTGTTGACTGTGCGGTGTAACACCATTTACAGTATTAACCTTTGATTTTATAAACTATCCCACTGGGGATGGTTTCAGTATCTGGTGTCTTTCTCCATTGTTTACTATGGTAATGAAGCAAGTCTGAATCTAGAGGATTTAAAGTTTTAATCTGAGGCAAGGAAGTTTGCTTAGTAGAAATGGCTGTGTAGCACAAGGTAAAATATTTTGCTGAACTGGTATTCCACTGTATATGCGCACACAATTCTTCCAAGGTTATTAGCAAATAACTTTTTTGAAAACATCATCTAATTTCAGAATTCCAGAGCAACAGTAAATTGAGCATAATACTCCCTGTTCATGCAAGAGGCCCTGAACAATGGTTTATCCGTAGTTATTGCATATACTCTGAATGTTTTCCATTGACTTTGTTGTCAAGGAGAAGTTTACAGGATTATGTCCTTACATCAGGATTTGGCCTGAAATGTTTAGTGACCTTCTGCACCAGTAGTTTTGTATTTTAAGGGCTGAAATTAATTTTACTTATCTTGAAGTGTACAGATTAAGGTGTTCTTTGCTTCATCACCCATGAGAAGTAGCATCCTGAGCAAAGGATATTGACTCAGCAATTTTAAGAACTTTAGAGGTCTTAGAATCAAGATATATTTTGCTACCGTTTTGTTGGGTAATTTAGGATGCCAGCATCAGGGAGAAAGTAACGAGAAACACAGAGAGAACCCTTGTGGAATCATGTACTTTTGCCAAATTGCATCTCTGTCTTTCTAGATTTAGCTAACATAAAGAATACTTTATATATATTATACCTTTGTATAGGAATATATAATATTTAAATTGAAAATGTTCTTCATCAGATTTGACAAAAGCTTTTTAAAACAATATGACATCTTGATGTTTCAGAACCAAGAGCTTTGAAAGAAGCAGAATTTTTATGTAAGGCTTCTTTAAATACTCATATACCTGTAGAGTGGTCGTGGTTTCTGTGTGTGCTTTATGATTATTTTTTTATTTTTTTTTGGTGCTGCTATTAAATCATAAATCTTTTGCCTAAGCTGCCATGTAACAGTATTTTTTGTTTTTGTTTTTTTAATGATGTATAATTTGATGTGACCTTATCACTCAGCATACGGCAGTACAGATGGAGAATGAAGTTGCAGATGAGTGACAATGAGGAAAAGACTGGGAATGAGCAAAGGAGCAAAGCCTAAGATAGGCAGAGAAGGAAGGAGAAAGCAATCTGGTTTAACATTTGATGGACTCCCTTGCAGATGGCATATCATATATGGCTTTGTATTCTAATTTCTTTCTATGTATAAATTGAATTTGACAAATTTATATCACAGCAACCTTAAAAGAAGTAGCTGGTGCTAACAGATCAAGGCTGGGATTTTGAGGATGGACAAACTTGTGCTATTTTCTTGTATACCAAGGTATTATTATTTTTTTAAAGTGAAATTAAAGGCAAGAGGATAAGCTTCATAAAAAGTTGGCATTATTAGTTTTGAATAAGTTTTGGAAGTCCAAGATTTATAGCAAAATGAAATGTTTTTCCTATTCTGTTTAGCTTTGCTTATTAGCCAAGCCTCCTCTTTTATATAAGAACACATTCTCAACTACCAGTCAGCTACTTTGTACTATTTTTTTAGAGCCTCCCAAGTACTAAATCCAAATGGCTTCCTTTGCAGCAACCAAAATTTCCTGCTCTTCCCCAGCATGTTCTACTTTCAAAATGCAGTATTCTTCAGATTCTTCACATCTGAAATGTAGATGCACTGTAAAATTAATTTCATGTATTAATATCCTATGCAAGGACTACCTATGTGTGCTTTCTATTTAGTAAAAGTATTTTCAATTTGAAACAAAGCTGAGACATCAGCTTGAGAATTCCCCGTGTGAGACACTTCGGCTGCAGAACCCAAGTGCTGCCAAATCACAGCAATTTGAACTTTTTGTAGAATAAACAGGTGGTGGTTGTACCCACTGCTGAAAATGGACGTTTTTCTTGTACGTTAGTTCTATTCTTCATCAACAGTTCCTGTTAATTTTCTTATTTAGTGTTCTTGTCATTGTTACTTTCTTCCTTCCGTACTGCTGTATTCCACATAAGAGATCTCTGCATGTGAGATAATTACTGCATTTGGGTAAGTGACGAAATATCCTCTTTGTTCCCAGAAAATAAAACTGAAAACTAAATGCAGTTCGCTTTCTGCTAGCATCGCCCTTTTCCAAGGTACTCTAGACTCTATACCAGCCTGACCACATAAGTAGGAATGCTGCAGGAAGGAGCTGGGTCTCTCACCATTCTCCTGCCACCTACGCGAGAGACGGACCCATGGTGAGAAGTGGCCGTGCAGTGCATTTTACTGCCTCCTCTTTGATATGTTGACTAGGTCAGACTTGTGTCACATGGTACAATGTATTGAAGCAAACAATTACAAGTGGTTTCACTGTAATACAAATGAAGACTTTTATCAATTTATCCATAATCTCTGTTTTTCTTCCTGGACTTTCTTCTTTAATTTGCAGATGGTTTTATTTACTGAAAAAGGTAAGGCCTCAATGGTGCCAGGAAGAAGAATTAGCAAGTTCTAATAGAGAATCACAAATTGTACAGAAAAGAGGAAAAAAAGGAAGAAAGAGCAGAACTTTATCCACTTATTTTTAATGTCATCTTGCTGGCTATTCAGAACAACAGCTAATAGATCTAGTTCACACTGGTTCATACAGTATAGAGAAAACTGGCAATGAATGTGAAATAAATAAAAGATTGATGGGAAATGTCATCTTAAATTCAATAGGTCAGATTCTCAGCTGGTATAAAATGAAGTATTGTAGATCTCCACTCATTTAAGGTCAGGCCTAATATAATTGCAAAGAGCTATCCTATATTGCCATTTT
Source organism: Nettapus auritus (assembly GCA_011076525.1). Taxonomy (NCBI): domain Eukaryota; kingdom Metazoa; phylum Chordata; class Aves; order Anseriformes; family Anatidae; genus Nettapus; species Nettapus auritus. Next base: position 99,787,384 of record CM021765.1, read on the forward strand.
ATACAGTCATATAACTTTCCAGTCTGCTTTTTATTCCATTCTAAATTCTTCCACAATTGATGCACATCAAAAATCTATTAAAAATCAACCATGAAGCTACATAAAAGCTTAGCTATAACACTGTGGCTTTAAATTAATTCTTCATATCATCTTTTTTAAAAAGAAAAATGTCAAAAAAGTAACCCATTCAGACTTGTGATTCTACCTGAACTTCAATCATTCAGGAAAAGTTTGCACAGAAGTTGTGTTGTTCTTCTAACTGAAAGGCCACTGTCATTTCTTTTGTTGTCTCTTCCTATGTTCATCTTAACCAAAATTATAAGCCAAGCTGTTAATATTATAGAAATCAAAATTCTTTTTTTTTTTTCCCTATGTGACATAAGAATTGGAAACTTGTCATACAGAAAGCAATTAATCAGCCACACTTCATTAAATAATAATAAAAAAGCATATGAGATGAAGGGCTGAATCTGTCTGCAAGTGATAACATGTAGAAATAAGACTGCTGTTATTTTGCTGAATAAACTGAGGGCTATTGTTTAAATGATCTTCAATGCCCTTCTAAATCTTTACTTTAGTAGCCGTCTGCTATGAATAATGACTCTGACCTCTCTGACTTTTCTCATGGTATTAGGCACTGGGCAATATGCACAAACCCAGCAGGAGTCAGTCCTTAAAGGAGCCCTAGTGAGAAGCTTTATTCCCCACCCACACCCCTTCTTTTCTTACTGCATTTTAAAGTGGTAACAGGGTCTTTTCTGAAGCACTATTCCTCATGCCGGCATAGGATATTCCCCGATGGGAATGCTGGAAATCCTATCGTGGCAAAATACTCCAAAGTTTGAAACTGAATTTGTCTGCAATATGCATTGTGCTTCCATTAAAAATAATTATTTAAAACTATTTTGATGGTCTTGTGACACACAGGTTACTGTTAGTTTTCAGAAATGAGTTGTGAGAACTGTCTTGTAACGTAGAACTTTATAGTCAACTCAGTTTTAGGGTGCATTTCATTGTTGTTAAAGCTTTATGTCCTCCGAAGCTAAAAGCCTTTCTCTTATTTCATTGCTTTTAAAATAGAACAATAAAATTTTAGTGTAAATTTCACATCAAAAACCTCAGCCATTGCTCAAGAACTTGAGGACTGCACAGGAGGTGTCTTTGCAAGCACGCTTTCAGAGAAACAGTCCTAAGAAAGCATTTATTGGGGTGCTAATTTTTTTTATTTATTTTTAATTTTTTTTAAGGTGAAGCTATTTGTGTTGCCATTATTGAATTCTTTGTGTTGCACTGATCAGGCTCAGAATTTCAAAAGCCAACTGCAGATCTTCCTTTGTGTAGTCTGTCTGCAGCAGGGCAGCTAAAGGCATATCCTAGGCTAAGAGGTTGTTCAATAATGTCAAATGAATCCCTGGAGCCCTGCTCTCTGTCATATTATTTTCTGCAAATGCTGACACAAATGAAGTGAAGCATTTATTTATATTCACATACCTATTATTATGGTAATAGGATTGCTATTGTAGTATCAATATGAGAATTTAAATATATGGGATATAACTTTATGGTCCTTTTTTTTTTTATGATTGCTTCACTGTTTTTTTTTCCCCAAATTGCAGTTCAGATGGAGTTAAGAAATAGTGTGACTTGGTTTCTGCATGAATAAGGAAAGTAACTCTTTAAGAGATTAAATAGTTATACCATAGGTGAGCGGCTATACTTTACTGCCTTCTGCATGTATATAAATGAAATATTCCCAGTAAAATATGACAAGTGTGTGACTACAAAGGATACCTTAGACCTGCCAATGTGTTGTGAGGCAGAAGGAGAATACAAGTTTTCTTCATTCCCCCAGAGAAAAGTGAGTACTCGTTGTGAACTCCATTTATTGAAGTGCATTATTGCAGTCATAAAATGCTTTTTGGTTGTGGTTCAAACAGAGGAGAGACTAATTTAACCCTTAGTTTGCAGAAACAGCCAAGCATTTATAATTCGCATTTAAATTAAACATTGAAACATTTTATAAGGTAGCATTCACTTGTAAGGGAAAAGAGATTTAATTTCAATTGCTTAGTTGACTGAAAGACAGGAATGATCTATGTCTCTGTCGTAATGCTTATGCTGAGGGGTGTATGTGAGCGTGTGTGTATATATATATATATACTTACAGTTCTATACACAGCCATATATATAGTTTTTTATGTGGTTTTGAACTTATTTTAATCTTTAAAAAAAAATCTGACTACATAAATGAAAGAGGCTGCTGACTGGTTCTTCCTTTCAGTTTCATTTATCAAAGACTTTAATGAAAGGTGTTGCATGTTTTAGAGGCTTTAGCTTATTATTATGCTACTGTTCTTACTGTTGGCTGCTATTTAGTCTTCCATATTCGAGGAATTAGTTATACAAAGCCTTCTGAATATATATAACTGCCATGAATTTTCTTTCCCTTTCCACTTCCCTACCTGTCTATTATGTTAAGAAGGAGGACATGGAAAAAATATTCTGATTTGGGGCTGCTAAGTGTTTGATATATTTTTCTATTCTTTCTTAATGACAGTTTGTTTATATTTGTTTCTTGCTTCTAGATGTTGGCTGTCATCTGTTCTTCACTGACTCATGGATTATGGGGTTGCTATCTCTTTGTGTGTTTTTTTTTTTTTTTTTTTCATTCTTTAGTATAACTCTTTAGGATGCATCAATTTGTTAATAATGTTGTAGGTGTTGGGGAATAACAAAAAAAAGTGGTGATTTTTAGTAGGAGGAGTTTACTTGTGTTTTGGCAGACTTATTGACACGTGGTTTTCTTGAAATTTGTGTACTTCTATCAGGGTGATCTCTATGCTTTTTGTTGTTCAGCCTTAACACTAGCAAGCTCTATGTGCAGGTGTGTGTGTGTACACATGCATATAAAAATGTAGTGTTATGATTGACATTCTTGTTTTCACTTTGAATTTTAGTCCTGAAATTATTACAATCTGTATCTCAGCTATGTGGTTAAATGTATGTACTCTTTATTGCCTTTTGCATTTTCCATGTTGTAATCAAGTGACTAGGTAGCTAGCTATTGTTCTGTCCTTGGTCGTGGGTGTCTAAAACAGATGCACCATTCAGAGCTGTTTTACTGTATAATCAAGAAAACACATGCTTTTGACTTTCAAAAAACCCCCCACAAAACAGTAGATGTATTCACTGGGAAGTGAAAGGCTCAGGGGTCTTGTCAATGAGAGAATGAAAGATCATGAGAGAGAGAATATTTCACTCCTAGGTCACCAGTTCAAATGCAGACTAGCTTAATAGTTAGTGTAAGTTGTTACCAACTGACAGCTGCTCCATTATCCATGAGAGATGGAAAAGTTGTCACAATCTAGTTTCTCTGGCATCTAGATCTCTAAACATCAACATCCTACAGACAATCATAAGTTGTAGAGGATTTTGATTGTTTCACCCTTGCAGGAACTGAAGTGGAATATTATGAATCTGAATGTAAAGAACACACGAACATCCCTGTTATAAAATATTGCTCATGTGGAGCAAAGTTGAAGGATATTTGAAAGCCACTGTGAATAAGAAAGAGACACCACCTCCTCCCTGCATTTTGCAGTGCTGAGTTACTTGCATGATTGGTTGAGGATAACAAAGATGCTCAGCATCAGACACAGATGCTTTCTTTATGTAAGATTTACTGGGATTTTGTTGAATAAATGCAGAGTAATAATTCCCAAAATGCATACAAATTATCACTATTATCAGTATTTCTCCTTCAAATTTGAAACCCAGACATGGTGGTATCTATTTCAGAGAGTAGCTTATAAAATTCTTAGATTATACTGCTGCGTGTACTAAAGAAAGTTAAGAAAAACTTACTTAAGTTTAATATTTATATAATGCAGTGGTCATAGTAAGAAATCGATGAATTTTTACTTTACAATGTTTGAAATGATAAATACATGCCTATACTATCTGGATGTTGAACATGAATTCTGATGCTATTATTCTTCTGTTGGCTGTGATTTTAATTGACAAACTTTCAGAACAAATTTGAAAGCACAAAGTTAGTAGGACTGGATTCTGCAACAAAAAAGAATCGAAGAGAAATCTGGTTCATAAAACACTGATATGTACATTTCCACCCCACCACCACCCAACAATGTGTTGCATAAATATTTAGGTCAAATATTACTGCAAACAGAACTAATTACACGCATCAGTAATGTTAAGTGTTATTGTTTGTTTTTCTGATCTACAGTTTCAAGATAAAATATTTTAACATTTGTGGGCAGGATTAATTTTAAAATAAAAAAAGAAAAATAGTCATCCATTCTTGTCATCTGCTTGAGAGATTTGGGAACATCAGTGTCTCTGATTCCTTCCTCAAACCATAGGAATGATCGATATTAAATGGATTAGGATTTATTGTATGTCTTAACACTTGTTTCAAGTTTACTTTATCAGTTTCTTAATGACCCAAGTCCACAAGCTTCATTACCAGCACTGCACAGCATCTGTATACCATTTTGACTTCAACAGCTATTACAGGTGTTTGGTGCTTGTCAGAATAAGACTTGCACTCAAAGGAACTTCATTTTCATCAGCATAGATTAATTTTGCTCTTCAGTGCATCTTGTAAAGGCTCATAAGGTTTATGCAAACCCAACCTAGCTGCTAGGAGTAGAGAAACATGATTTTGAAGAGTTTTTGGCTGTTACAAAACATAAATATTGCATAATGGTGAGATATTGGTAAGGGAAAAGAACATCTCAAATGGTAGAGCACATCTGAGCAGCTGCTCTTTATATACAATTACAAGCCAGATGTGGTAGAAAACTGGCCATTTAACAGTAGTCAACAACTGACATTAAAAACTTACTTCATTAAAATAAAAATTACAGCCAGTACATTAACAGATGATGGAAATTAGTAATGATAAAACAGATTTGATTTTGCTACACTGCTTTTCATTAACACACTCCTGAATTAGCAATTACATTTATATACATGTAAACAGTTGTAGTCCATTTTGTCATTTTGTGTACTACTATCATAAAACATTCATTTCAAAGTACGATGTTTTTCTGAGTATAATGAGAATTTTGGATTGTCTCTGCTCCTCAGATATCTCTTTCTGGATGTAACATTTCTGTCACTCAGTTAACTTTTGTCAGGGACCCATACTGGGAAGGTTCTTTCTGTTTTTGTGTCTGGATCAAAGAAACAGAAAATAACTGCAATAATTTTTAAGAAAAGTATTCAAGTTGAATATATATGTCGGATATTCTATGTAGGTATATATCAATGGGTTTCTTACAGTTTGTTAGTGCCCCAAGACTTCAGTTGCAATCAGGACTCTAAATGAAAATAGCTCATGATCAGCAAGTAGAAGACAGCTTCCATTGCATAGGCAGTTCTCTAAAGACAAGACTAAAAAAAAATAAAATAAAATAAAATAATAATAAAAAAATAAAGACTAACTTTACAACTGCCACAACTTGGCTCCTTGTTTTTACTGTTTCTTAAACTTTCAAGGTGCAAGCTTCATTCTTTCAAAAGTGGTCATAGTCTGTGATATACAGCCCAATGATGGAATTACTGAATTCCATCTGAAAAAGTGTTTCCTGTAAATGCAAAACAACCCAATAGACAATACACACATTGAACTATTTATTTTTTTATATTTGTTTTTCCCATTAGTATTGTCAGTGAAGTTTTTCTATTAAGAAAGAAAGACTTTCTTAAGTCTTTCTCTTGTAGAAGAAAGAAAATAACTTATTTCAGCCCCTTACTTGCAAAGTGAAGCAGCTCACAGGGATGTTGGTTTATTTTCAATAGCTACCAGTTTGAAGAAGATTGTTTCAGTTGTGCTGCTTTCCAGTTTGTTTAACTGAATCTCCCCTTTGAGCAAAACTTTTGGTATGGATCTAATGGTTCAAGGTTTCAGAACTCAGAGACAATATACTCAATTTAAGGGGATCTTATTTTCTTATCACTTCTCTTTATTTAGTAACAGTCTAACACAATTCAATGAGATGTAAGAATGAACTATTATAGTATTAATGATGAATTTATACTGTTCAACGTCTGATATATACAGCCTTGTATATATTCATGTATATGCCAATATAGAGAGTAAATTTTTAGGAGAGACTAATTACTCATACTGCAGATATTAATTATCTAACATTAACATAATGTAGAATACAGCCTCTGAAGTCAAAGCAGATGATGACTTTAAAATACTTGTGTGGTGGATACTGATCAAACCTGTGTTTAATATCAGGATATTAAACACATTTTAAATAACTTCAACTAGAATTGTTCACTTCCTTGTAAATTATTTCCTGAACCAAAAGCTTTTCCTGACACTAAAAGTAACTAGAAACTAAGGGTAAGTCTCATAATTATTCTATTTCTGAAAACCATACAACTATAAATGAAATATAACTTTTTAGGAAGATGTAGAGGCCTGTAGTTTTAAGTAAGCGAGGTTTAAGATGTAACTTAAGTTTGTCTCCTTGAACCTGTTTTAAAATAGCATCATTTTTCTTTAAATATACACTCACAAAATGAATAGTGTCATTGGGAAGAGGATAAAATACTAATGCAGTCTTAACTGGAAAAAATATATATTTCTATTACATCTAGTTTACATTTACCTATTAATGTCTGTTTTTACTCTCATATTTGTGCCAGTTTATTGTTTGGTTTAAAAATTACATATGGACGCATCCACTACCATGGGAGTTGGAAGGACTTCTGGTTACATGAGGGAAGGTAGGAGAGATACCAAGAAATTGGTCTGCGTGTATGTTAATGGAAAGCCAGCTAGAAGTCCAGGATATAGAATTATTTTAATAAACATTAGGAATAGTTTATTTCTGGGATCCTCTCTTTTTATTTGGCATATGAAAGTATCAAAACACAGATAAAATAAGGCAAGTTTGAGAGGAATATGTTATCTAGTACTTTGAAATCAAATTGCAATAAGCAAAGTGGCCACAGCACGGTGGACTGTAGATTCCGTATTGGGCTACGTTCTCTATATAACTCTGTAAGTGAGGTGGACTCTGTACTTAAAACATGTTATTAAAAAAAAAAAAAAAAAAAAAAATGCTCTTTTTGAAGTTGCTTGGGACCAAGCAGGTGCCTGAGGTGCGCACAGTGATCACTGTTGAACATATGTGTATTGAATGCATTGCACTGTAGTAATAGGTGCTTGCTGGCTCAGTCTTTTCTAGCTTAGAATGGGAGCCTGCAAAGGCAGTGCTTTGCAAAATGGCAATGCCGTTTATGGTTTATGAATGCTTAAGCAGCAAGAACAACGTGAACAGAGGAGAAAAACTATCAACTTTTCATCCAAATAGGTATTGTTTCTGGTTGTCAGTGCCATTTGGATTGCCAAAGCACTTCGCAGTACAGAAAAGCCCATGTTCTGTGGGGCTCACTGAAATAACATGGCACGTGCAGTATTTTAAAAAAGGGTGAAAACTGTGAATGCTGAAGGCATATTTGAGAAGAATGTGTGTCTATTATGTTGCATTCAAAACTGAATGGACAAAAGCAGAGATTGCAGTATGCAGTTAAAACTACTATCTAGGATATACTGGAAAATGAAAAGAATTTTGTACCTTGAATAGTGGAAGGAATGGTCTGTAAAGGAGCAGAAATTGTGGGCTGAAAATAAAATCTGAAAGCAGGAAAAAAAATTACCTTTTTCACCTACCTGAACTAAAGCATACAATGAATGTTGCATTTCCTGATTAAAATTCAAGCTATTCTTTTTAATAGTTTAAGGCTGAATGTAATGGAAGCATTGGATAGCGTAGATTGGATAGTGCTTCTCTCAATCTCTTTTCCTGAATTCAACTTTCCTTTTGTAATTTATGTACATATAGATAAAACAAAGATGGGAGTTTATAGCTTGTTATTGATTAAACTCTTTCTCCAGTTGATTTAATTAGGTCCTTTGCTCCTTGAAAATCCGATCTGAAGCTTAGATACGGATACATTGCTTCAGGCATTCAGGCTGAGGTGATGGAAGGAAGCAATGGGTCCATTGTGAATGGCTTGGGACTGGGGGGAACCAGAGAATGATCAATCGGGATTGCTTGCCTTTAGCAGAAAATTCTAGTGCTGATGTGTTTGGGTACTATTGGGAATGGAGATGTGCAAATGAAAGCACATATAACGGTAAAAATGCAGACTGATAAAGAGGGAAATTCAGGAAATTCTGTACACAGGTGTATGTTTTAGGCCTGATTAAAAAGAGAAATAATAGCAGGCTAGAAGATGGTGTTTGGATTTTATACAGTGGCATGATAAAAGAGCTTTATGTATAGTTATTCTAAATGGATGCAAGGACCTTACTAGATGTGTGTGACCTATTGACCACATAGTAATAGAGTGGCACTATAAAGCAGGAGACACTGATAATGCAGTAATGTTAATTAATTTATATTTGACAGTAGTTACTTTTAGAGAAATGACAAGTGATGAAACTACAGTTAATCCGACAAGTGTTTTCTAGTATCTCATATCTTCTGTAGAATCTGTTTTTTCCTCTACTTCAGACATTCACTTTTCAACTCACTTGTATTCTTCCAGGAGCTAATACCAAACAATTTCTGTATTCCCTTGGTATTTCAACATGAGTTATACATATATACAGGATTTAATCCTAGCTCTAGAATAGCAAGTTATTAATGTGTGTTAAAGTGAAGTCAAAATAAGAAAGCCCAAAATAAGATTACTGTATTTCCTAAAATCATTTCAGTAAGCTTTAGTTCTATAGTCCTGTGGACTTTCAACTTCAAATTCTAACTATCCCTATTAAAATGTTGACATTCATATGACAAGGTAGAAATCTAATTTTACTTAAGAGCAACATGTACCAAATCTGTAAGCAGGTGCAAATAAAGCAAAGTGAAGTGATCTACACGGCTTCGGCTGAGTTGTTTTCTAATGTTATAGTGTCTAATGCCTAGCGAGGAAAATTATTTTCCTTTCTTGTAATGCATAGTATATAGGCATTGTCTTTTGTTTCCTAGATACTACAACTTGAAATGTGAAAGATAGCAAATTTCTTCTTTTTGGTCAGGTGACAAGCAGAGAATCAGGATTAATGAACTGAAATAGAGGGGGAAAAGGTGGTTGTTTTCCCAGGTATTTGTATTTGCAATATGAGCATGTAAGAGTAAGTATGTTCAAACTTTACTCTTTGGCAGCTAATTCAAGCTCCTGCTGAAGGCAGGGCTAGCCTCAAAGTTCACATTATTGATATTCTGTTCTACTTCATGGATATTAAAATAAAGATGTTAACTTAATCCTGAGGCAAATTTTTAGAATTCAGTGGGCAAGAGAGAAATGTTTGCTGGAGAGGCCCATGGCTGAGTATCTGGCATGGGTACCAGGCCATAGGTTACTCTGTGTGGTGTGAATGTGACTGAGCTACTCAGAGCAGAGCATGCAAAGAGCAGCATAGGTATGAGCTGCTCTGAGATGGCTGGTGTGGAACACCCGGGTTGATCTGAAGTGGCTCAGAAAGTCAATATGCGTGCAAGTGACACTTGAAGAACGTGCAAAGACTGCTACTGATGTCAGTCTTCCTGTAACACCAAACTAAATGTCACAGAAACCCAATGTTTCTTCTAATGGCTTTTCCATAGGAAGATACTTTTTAGAGGCAGGATTCTGTAATGTGGCTGTGGGCTGTTCTCTCTCTGTTTCTAATGTGACTGGCTGTTTCCCAGCCCTTGTTCCCAGGCAACCATATTCTTTTAAATGTAGAAATTCTGCCTATGTCTCTGGGGGTTGAAGTTAAGTTGTTTCCTCCATCCTCTTCCAGACTTTTAAATATGCAAGCAACTAATTGGCTGTTTTACTCTACTCAGGAGTTTCTTGCATTATCATAAATTTGTTAGCACGGGATCTTTTTGCAGGCAAGAGGATAAATGCATTTAATTATGTTGTTTTGACTTGTCTAGAGATGTAGCCTAAAACATTCCTTTTCTCTCATTTTAACCTCTCCTGTATCTTCAGTAACATGTTTAGAATATGGAGACATACTTGAGTGTCTCCATTTTAGTTCTGACAGAGGATAATTAAATTTGGCAGAAATGCACATTCAAGGAATGCACAGAAAAGCCTATACAATTACTCCCACAGACTACCAGCCAAAGTTTGGGACCCAGTGGAAATAAGCTAGTGTTGTTACTGGCAGCACTTACGGTGCTGTTCATTGTGATACGATACAAAGTACATGAGTAATATCCAGGACAAGGTATCCAGCAGGATTTGTGAGCATCACATTCACTGAAACATAAGGGGAGAACATAAAGGAAGTCCTCTCCAAACTTCTGGAGAGGTATAAGAAAGTATGAAGTCTAGCACGAGGAGCCGTCTTTATGAATGGGTTGGCTGGGGAAAGAAGTGTTCCCCCGGCCATGTGGGAAGAGTGCATCATGCTCATGGTTACTGCTTCCTCTATGAGATGTAAGGAAATATGTGTATTCTGTTGGTCAAAAACACTTTCATGGGAAGCGAAGAAATGCCTCTTAAGATGTGAGTCACATCAATGTCCTTTACTGTCTGTTTCTCTTGATTACATCTTCTAGCAGAAGTGGAGTCTGGAGGGTAGTGGCCAAGATCTACTCAGTAGAAGACCTGGCAAAGCAGTGCTGGTTGTATATTGTTATGAGCTTAATCCTCATGTCTCCACTAAGCTCAAATGCTATTTCAGCTAGCAACAGTTAAAGGGAGGGGAGTACAGATTGTTATACAAAAGATAATATCAGATGATTAATACATGTGCTGGCCATTTTATTCCCTCATTGAAAATGTGCTGAATTATCACTTCTGCCAGAAATTTCATAGTGCTTCATCCCTGTACATATCTCATGTGAATCATTTTTGGCTACAGTACTAGGTTTTTTATGCAGGATGCTTAATAATACATATTGAAAAGGGCAATTCATATTTCTTTGATAACTAGAGGCCTGGATTCAGTGGTTTGTTTTTCTTTAACTGCAGGCTGTAGGTAATGCATGATTTAATAAAATTACTTCAGCATTCCCTTCTGAGCACTGGTCACGATAGAATAATACAAATGATTGATGTTCACTTCCTTTATGGTAAGCCAAAGAAACTGATCATGGTATCATAAAAAAGAAATAGCATTTTATAGCAGCAATCAAAGTTGAATGAAAGCTAATGAATTAAAGGGGGAAGTTTTAGTACCTCTTTTAAGAAAAAATCCAAGTATTTTATGGGATGCATATGAAGGTTCTAACATAGAGATCTTTTTATAGAACAGATGATAGCTTTTGCTGTCACATTTAGAGTTTAACAAAAACATTCTAACATCAAAGAAGCTGTAACTGGTTTACTAAGTAATAGGCGCCAGTGCTTTGATTAGATTAATTAAATGTTGCTTTATTTTTTAGCTGTGGAATGGAATAAGTGGAAAAACATGCATCTTCCATTGTGGACAGAACTTACTGAAAGACGTGCAGTTTTTCTTAGGTGACTTCATTAAGTATAAAGCCCTACTTATGCAGTGTTGAATATCTTCACCATCAGGTTATGTTTTGTTGTGCTCTTCTCTTTCATGTATGGTCCATCCAGAACACCCTTAACAATCCATCCAGAAGGTAGAGGTTTACTATGACAAATCTCTGATAAATTAGTTGTGGTTTGGTCATGGTTTCAAGTCATGTTCATGTAGTCACTGTAGGTTGGCACAAGTGTGAGCTGCTGCCAGCGGAGGCATTTCCTTGCTTCCTCTTCTTTAGTTGTGGCTGCCTGTTTTGCTGTGCCTGCTGTGCTCCCTGCATCTTTTATGAAGCTAAGCCACAGGGTGAGTGGAAAACTGACCCAATAAAAAGAAAATGAAAATGAAAAGAAAATGGCTAGCTTGCTTGGTGCCTCATGAATAATAATGTTGCCAGAAATGAAGGGAACTCTAGGCGAATTGTCTTTTTTTTTTTTTTTTTTTTTTTAAATTAAACAAGGATAGAAAGTTTGATGCTTACAACATTACAATGTTTCATCTTGATGGGGAACAGGGAAGTGGGAATAGGACAGCCCAGTCCACTGAACAGTGGAGGAGTTGCAGTCATTTTGATGTCATGGGTGATACAGGGCTAACTTCAGTCCAAAGACAAGAGGTGCTATTTATCAAAGCCTCCGAGGTATGCCTTTCCTGGGGAGATGTTCTTCTCACCTGTCCCAGTGCCTCAGGCTGGAAGCAGAGCCCCACTGCCGAGGCTCATGGCCAGCTGACCACTTCTCCCATCAGCACTTGCCATTTTAGAGCAGTGCAAGGCCAAGAGCTGTTCCTAGCCCATAAAGGTCAGCTTTCTTTGTAGTGTAAAGTTATGGCTTGTTGCAGAACTAGCTGGATGTGGGTTAACCCATCCTGCTTCATCCTGCTCTGGGGAAAGGTTGGGGATCACCACTGTTAATTTATGTCTGACTCCAGGTGTATCAGATGCTTCTTGTGCATCACCTTTGGCCACCAACATAAAAACACTTTTCTGTAGTACTTCCTTTGTGTTTATGTACTCTTGTAAAGCTTAGTTAATCCTGCAAAGTTTTACTGAGACGGGTGAGGGAGGGAAATCCTAGCTAGAGATGGTCAGGAGAGAATGAAACATTGCACATTTATGTTTATGTATGGCTGGATTCTAAATCTTGGTGTTGCATGTCAGGTTTCTTATTTTCTTCATGGTCTTTGTAACTATTAGAAGTTACGATATATATATATGTGTGTGTATGTATATACATATTAGAATATTTATCATTTTTGGTGAAGATACTATCTTATTGTAAGACACAAGTGATTTGAACGTAACATCATTGATACAAGAGTGATAATATGCAGCCAGATATGTTGTTTATCTATGCACATAGGTTCATGTTTTCTATGAACAGTTACTTGCTTTGTTACTATCTTAAAACTTAGCTGGCACTAATGAGCTGCTTCTCAGAATTAGGTCTACTGTTAAAGACGAAAGTTCTCTAAGGGTGAAGTCATACTAAAGGCATGAAGTGAAATGAAATTGTAGACATTTATGGGAGCAAGTGACAAAGCTGTGTATAAAATAGATGTTAGCAGGGGAAAAGTAGTATTTAAAATGCCGAGAGCAGACAAAGAAGGACAAAGTTAAGAAATGGTCTGAAGATAGTGGTGCGTGAAACAAAAGAAGGTGGCAGAAGGATTATAAGTATGGATGAATGTGTAAAATTGTCCAATTTCCAAGACACTTAAGAGACAAAGTACCATTGTCAGAGAAGCTTTTGTAGATGTTCATGTGTGTAATAATAATCTGCATTTTTAGCTGCATGAATGCTTACAAAAATGACCCATATCCATTTAGAATCCTAAATGGATTCAAGGATATTTGGTTTTTAGGCTGTTTTATGCTTTTGGAATTTTTACCCATTGTGATCAAACCTAAATGGAGATAAAACTAAAAACTGCATTTAGAATGGGTTGAAAGGGAATGGCTGATAAGATGTAATGGAGCTTGAGAATAAATGAATCAAAATGAGAACCAAGAGCTTAAGTGAGCATTTAGCTGTGCAGGCAAAAAGGAAGAAAATTATCTTTAATGTGTAGAAGAGGCAGCAGAAAGATTTATATGGGATATGGATTAGGAAGGCTATGGAAAGGCGCAACAAAAATGACACTTTTATTGCAGGCTTGAATGACAAGGGAGGATGCTGGTGATGCAATGCTTGGGTGGGGTGACAGAGGTCAATTTTGGCCATGTTAAGCCACTGGCATGTCCGCTACGTGGGGTGTCAGTGAGACAGCTGAGGGAGGTGATTACGTAGAAGAAGGAAGGTCAGGAGTAGAGAGGTTAATGTGGGATTCGTCAGTAAAGTTGCTCATATATCTTCTGTTTAGCAAATAGTATAATTAAGTGTATGTTAGAATCAAAAAATTAAAACATACACCATTAGTGACTAAATATTTTAAATAAAGTGTGTGTTTTATTGCAGGTTTCATGACTTGCAGATAGATCTGGTATCAGAAGTTTCTTATCTTCTACAGTTATAACACTGAGTGTTTGATTTATGTTTGAATGGAGACAGTGACCCATTAAAATAGATTGCCTGAATGTTTGCCCAGCAGGTCAGTCTGACTTTCATATGTGAAATTTAGTGTTTTAGACTTACGGTTAGACTGACAGGTTGCACTATATGGAAGGGCAGTAAAATTATATTGTGTCATTCCTGCACAGGGAAGTTTGTTACTTCCCTTCTTCTTAGATTATTCTCTGAATTTGCTGTGTCACACTTAGCACACAACTTAGATTCTTCCAAATGTTCAGACAAGACTTGTATTTTCCTGTATAAGACATGCATATGACATGTAATATAATACAGTATCCTATATTATGGAAAACTAAAGCAGATGCTTTGCTAAGTGTGGAATAAATAAACTGCTTAAAGAATGTGATTATGTAGTTGCCTTAATTTATATGTAAATGGGAGATTTAGATTAGTGGAGCAAATTGCTGAAAGTGGAGTCTCACAAATATCAGTGTTTGAAGACTGGAGCCTGAGTATTTAAACAGGGATTTTTTATTTTATTTTACTTTTCTCCAGGAAAATGTTGGTTTTCTGAATGGCAAATGTTCCAATCTGAAACACAGAGTTTCTTTCTCTTGAATTTCAAACTGCTTTTCAGGAGTTTGGGACTTTATTGTGTTTCACTGTAATTAAACCTACTGTCACTTTTATTCAGGTGATACATTTCTATTTGTCTTGGACTTCCTTGCCAGCAGCCATAGAGCACCATCTATTGCTTTGAAGTATGTTAATAGCTTGTTAGTCTTGCATTATTGTTTATTTTTTTTTTATTTTTTTTTTTTTTTTTTTTTTTTTTTCTGTGAGAATATTTTTAAGCAGATTTTACTGGGGAAGGGTAGCAGAGAGTTGTTTTTTCTAGGCGTTCCTAAGTGGTCTGTTTCTTGGTGTCCTGATGAAGTCTTCCAAAATACACATCAGTGGCCCCAGAGCAAAGCAGCATATTTTAGCATACTCTTTCTACCTGACTTTAGGTTAATGTTGTTTTTTTTTTTTTTTTTTCTTTTTTTTTTTCCATTTGTGGCAGATTCAGATAATTAACTTTAGATGATGGGAGGGGCAGTGTTCATTTTATGAAAATGAGATTTGTCATCTGCCAGTGTTTTAGTTCATGGCTTAAACTGCATGTTCTGCATGAGCAGTATCTTTGTGGCAGCAGGAAATACCTCGGGGAACCGTGGAAGAGTTTTGCATGGTGGCATCACGTCAGCTGAAGAGGGAAAAACCTCTTTCAGCAGTTACACATTTGCTGTAGAGGGAACTATTTATTAACAAATGGTATATGCTATTGAACAAAAAACAGTAGGATAGTCGAAGATACTGTGTTTCTGAACAAATCATCCCATGGTAATGGTAATGACTTGAAATCAATTTGCTGAATCTTTACTAGTGTTAAGATAGTGGTATTAGTGAAAGAGATGTTAGCAAAAGTATACATTGGGGGAATAAGAGCACAAGGGAAGAAATTAAAATATTTTGTTTCAGATACAGAAATTCTTGAATTGCTCTATGGTTATGCAGAAGCAGCTTTATTTTTATTAAGCATCAATTTATTGTATTATGTTAACATATTATGTTAATATGTAGCTAGAGGTTTCAAATTTAGTGTTCACTGTGCAACATGATCATACAGTATAAGCACACACAAGTGTGCTAGCGCATACTCTTTTCCCTGGGAAAATAAGTAGCTATTACTTTCCTGCAGTTTAAAATTTCAGGGATGTTTTGTGCTCTGTAGAACATTCTGTCAGTGATATTCAACAAAGTTACTTTTGTCTGCCAGTATGTAGTAGAGATCTATTAGACCAAAGCAAATTAAGTATATATTTTTCAGGAAATTATTGGAAAGCGGCTTGTGATGTGGGTTGGCACAGATAAGAGCAAGGACTTGAAATAAATTTATTTCCCTCTCACTAACAGGAAAGAACTGGAGGACAGCAGCTCTGAATTAGTTGAATGTGTGCAAGGAATGTGACTTTGATGCATGTTATGAACCCCCTCATTAATACTAATTAATTCATCTGATTTTATGATAAATCATGCTCAAGATGTGAGTAAATTTACATTCTATCCGTATGAACCTACTGATTTCTTCTCACTGGTTGTAGCATTAGATGGCTGCAAAGAATCCATCTGTGCAGATCCAGATCTTCAGAGTATTTAGGGCAGGGAAGGGTGAGGTATTGCCTTTGTTTTATAATTTAAAAATGAGCTACAGTAAATCGCACAAAATTATCTTGGGTTCCCTCATCCCCCCCCCCCCCCCCCCTTTTTTTTTTTTAGCATCTTTCACTAAGTTCAGTCAATGTTGCCTTTTCTGTAGTCCTCAAGAAATACTGACTTTGAAAAGTGGCAGTCCAACACAGTAGCCCAAGCCAGCACACGCACAATTTTCTCTAAGTCCAATTAACAACCTTTGCTTCTGATGCCAGTTCAGAAAGGAAGCATGAGATATTGTCTTGCTGCAGTGCTCTCTTATTTCTGGTAGCACAGAGCTAGATTCTCTAGTAAGTTCTAGAGAAGGAACACCACTTTATTTCAGGTGTTTCCAAAGACACGACTACTTCAATGGGAGGGAATCAGACTGTCCTTAAAGTCAGACAAATGTTTCTCATGAACCACTCTTAGCCATTTTAAAATGATACTGGCACAATGCCTGCGTGGTAGTTACTCCTCTAGCAGTCCCAGACTGAGAGAAGCATGGAAATGAAATATGATAAAATACAGATTATTAAGTCATTAATACATGATTCCTGTGGATTCAGCTTTTCAGCTTTTTTTTTCTTCCCTGTCCTTTGCAAAGTATTCATCAATGATGAGTTAGTTTTATCATCATGGTTTACTACTAGGAAATTGGTTGTCCATCTCTATTCCAACTGACAGCTTTAGTCCAGCTCAGGAATATTTAAGCTCTAGTCTTTGAAGATTTAGGAGCTAGCAGTTTTGTTATTTAGTCCACGTCTTCACATTCCTGCTGATGTGACTGGATTCAGTGATTCGAGATAATTTATTTTCTTGCCCACCTGAGAGTGATTATACAGCAGTTCCTCTGTTAGGAAAGGTCACACCAATTGTGGCAGGAGCATCCATAACTTTTAAAATATGTTTATAGCTAGTGTCCATTACAGTTACAGGGAGCCTGGTACATGCATGAGCATCTGATTATGCATCTGACAGATATAAAATGTGCGAGGATCCATTCTAAGAATTGGGGACCTCTCAAAATCATAGCCAGCTAATCTGAACTTTTGCTGTGTTAGATATTCTGACAGAAAAAAATCCTTTTGGTTTGAGCTGAATGTTTTCTGTTAGGAGCGTTCCTTGCATGAATGAGAACTCTTGCAGGGCTTTGGTTTACTGTGCAACCTGAAACTCCAGAATTTGTTATTGTGAAATGTGTGGTTTTGGTTGTTTACTCTTGCATGTGAACGTTATTTCAAGTTTTCCATCAGAATTTTTCGGTTTGATGGTCCTTACTGAGACATAAAACCTTCATTCTCTTTCCGTATCCATTGTACGTTCCTGGTCAGAATGTTTTTAGGAGCTTTATCCTTTCTTTTTCTACAGTCATACATGGAAATAAAACTTACAGCACATTCTAATTTACTGTGCTTCATATACTATTGTACTCTGTCAGCTTCTAATAGATTGGAATACTGTTCTGGGAGCTTTCTCACAGGGAAAACCTTCTAGACTGAAAATATCTGGTCTATCAGTTTAAGTTCTCTGCTACTACCAGCTCTTTAACAAATACCTTCAAACCTTAATTTGTATTCTTGAACTGATGAGATAATTAAAAATGTTTATTATTATTATTAACATTAAAAATTAAGGGTGGGGGTGGGGGAAGAGGGATGAACTTTTAAGGAGTTATCTGCATTTTCAAATTAATGTTTAGATGATGAAGGAAACGTTTTTGCATATCCTGCTCCTGCTCAAACTTAGTGCAGTTTTAAAAAACATTTCACTTGAAACTTCAAATCAATAGAAATATTAGAAGTGAGATTTCAGGTATTGCCTGAGATTTTCTCTTCCCTCATACCTGTAGGAACAGGGAGCTTATCATACTCTGAAAGCATCTTGTTAGTGATATAGTAGCTTTTTGTAGGTGGTTAACACCACATGGAGTAAATAAATTCCTTCCATAAAGCCTAATCAAGAGATATTACCGGGGTCTACAGAATAGTGCTTTCTTACATATAGTCTGTGGTCCCCCACCTCCACTGGCCATTCTCCTTATAGGAGGCTGAAGCAGAAATGGCAGGGCCAGAAAGACTTGGGTTGTGAAACCTACACGTCCTGTATCCACTAGAATAATTCCAGATCTGCTCTTTGATTCTCTGACATACAATTTAAGGCCCACCTTTGCAGTACCCAGAATCTTCCTCCTGTTTAGCTGGTATGTAGCTCAACATGGAGCCATTAGCCGGATGGAAATGGCAGTGGTTGCGTCCTCCCTGCATTTGTCTTGGGGAAGGGGATGGCAACTCTGTCACATTATCCTTTAACTCAAAGGCTTATAATCTCGGGAGCTATAGAAATGCAGTGCTTGTAAATCTTTGTTTCTTTTCACTTCATGCTCAACTGCTTTAAACCAGGAACAAGCTTGTGGGAACAAGTCAACTGTGAGATAAAGAAAGCCTGCTTTAAGTATGAAACATAGTCAAAAGCTACTAGCCATGGTCCCAGAAAGGTACCATGATGCCGTAGTACTTCTCTCACTTTCTGGGAGAAATCATCCTGCTCACTGGGGTATGGCTAGGCCGTGGCTACCCAGAGGCACAGGCAGTCCCCATTGCCCCTGTGATGACAGCTCGGCTGCTCGCTGCCCCGTGCTGCAGCTGAAAGCTGTGGTCTCATCCAGGGAGGCAGAGGAGAGGTTGCTGTTAACAGCCATCCTGAATTCATCAGAGCGGTCTCAGTTTCAAAAGGGTTCTGCCACTCTTCCAGTATCTTTGTGGAAGCTGGAATCTTCTTCCTTTTCCCCAAGGAGTTAGCATTTCACACAAGTCTATTTAACCAAGAAGCAGACAATGTTGAAAATTCCTATATTGTTTTAGGTTCACCTTTACTGACGACCCCAGAGGGATGAATGTGTTTCTGGGGAGAGCTGCTTATTCTTTGAATTCTGATGTAAATTCCTGTGTCTGAGAATGCTTGTTAGTGGGGCTGGATCCACAAATCCGTTCTAATTGCTCCTGTTCTTACTAAGGGCAAAAGCCAAGCTATTTTTCTTTGCCTTAAAGTTAAATCCTCAGAGGAAAAGAATTTTGGCAAGCCTTTTTGCTGCCTGAGACTGGACTCCACAGTCCACAAATGTTTATTGTTTTATAACTTTGCAGTGGAGAATATCCCCCTCTTTTGATTTGTGCACTGAAACTTTGTCTAGTATTACTTTTTTATTACTTCACAGGTTTAAAATTATGAGGGGGCATTTACTGCCTCTTTGCTGTGACGGATAGATGTGTAAGAAGCATGGCAGCCAGATGAGCACAAAGTTTTCCCCATGCACTGAAGTGCAATTTGGGTTTTCTTTGCACTGAGTGACTGTTGCTCAGGAGTCTTTTTGCCAAACTGTAGCTGGGGAGAGACTTCATCTGAGAACGTTTCTTCCATGTTTAAATACACTTTCACAACCCTGGTTACGCCGAAGCTATGATCCGAGTTTAAATCTTAAAATTTCCAGACCCACAAAACCCCAGGGCTTGTCTGCCCCACTGTCTATGCTACACAGCCCACTGGAACCTAAATGCTAGCAGTGTGACAGCTCTTCTAGGCAAGCTTGGGTTTCTTTCTGCATGCAAGACGAATAATGATGCATGCCGAAATGTTGCCACTTAATAGGTGAGAACCTGAGAGGAACAGGTTTTAAAATGGTCCCTCTGCTCTTGAAGGCATCACCACTACTGTTCCACTCGATGGTAAAATTAGCCAGCTTAGTTTAAATCTTTGTCCCCACGTTATGAACTCAACAGCATTGACTCACCTCTCTGCTATGTACAAGTAACACATTTGTGTCTTTATTTTTAAATTATATGTCTGGGACTTACAGAAGTGCATAGATCCATCCTATTTCATTGCATTTGCAAAACTCCAATCAATTTACTCCAGTATGGGAGCGGAGTCAGGTCAGAAATGTGTACTTTAGAGATTACCATCCCAGATCTGTTGCATTTTTCACAAAGCAAACACATACTTCATAACGTCTGAGGAATATATAACGTGGTCAATTTAATATTGTTGAAGCATTATCAGTAATCTTTTCCTTCTCATCTGTGATTCTGAACTCTGCAACATTATGTTGATATTTCATGCTCTCCACTCCATTAACATTTAGGTTGTGTGGTAGGGGCCAACACTTCGCCAAGCACAAGGAACTCAAAGTGATTACAGGATTGGCTTTTGAAAGTTCACACTGTAAAAGATTCACTGAAATCTGAGGTGCTGTGTACACCTGTGTGTTGTGTTTTGTCTTAAAGGATGAAAGTAATTCAAAAGTGAAGTGATTCTGGATTTTAAAAATAGGCTTGCTTCACAAATTGTTGATTCATTTTTTCAAGAAATAGGAGAGTCATAATATTAGAATTATGATTAAATTTTATAAGCTCTTTCTAGTTCGCCAGTTAAGGCTGCTTCCATGAAAGTTTTTAAATTTATAATAATAATTTATAATTGTGTAAGAACAGAGTGCTTTTTACATTTGCAACAACATTGTAGTACAAATTACAGGTAACTTATTTTTACAGTATTATATATCAACAGTAGGTCAGGTTAGACTGAGTTGTATGTAATGTATGAAAGCTTTCTGGTAAAATGAGTATTGAGTATTTGAGTATTAAGCATAATGAATTTTGGAATGTAATTGTTTTGTAGTACTGTGTCCCATTTTATTTGAAAAATAATATTTTACTTCTTGGGTTAAATATTGATGCTGTTTACCATTTCAACATTTTATATTTTTTTTTTCTCTGGGGACATTCTATGTATTTTACCAACCTAATAAATGAAGTAATTCACAAACCAACTGCTTCTTGCTCTTGATGGCTTTAGGGGACCTTGTCATTCCCTGTAGCTTTCTCTCTGAAATCACTTGGCTGGTAATTAGGTATTTATCAGATTGTTTCTGAAAAGGGATGAGACAGTTATCTGACACAATTATCTTTGAAAATTGAATCCCTCTTTTCTGCTTCTGCTGAGGGCATTCAAAGGTACTGTGAATGTTTAAAGCTAAATGCCTTTGAAAAACCTTTGCTTTTTTAAATCAGGTATAATAGAGGAGTCCAAATGAAGTCTTTTTTTTTTTTTTTTCCCTCAACATTTCAGGCACTGGATTTTCTTTCTGTCAAACTTTGCTTCTTTTCCATGTGACTCTGTTTGGAAGTACTTTTGAGAACTACCACTTTACTGCTTCAAATGTCCCCTACTTAATATTTGAAAATTGACACAATTTCTTATTCATATTTTTTAATTGGAGATTCACAGCTTTCCCTTTGTAAATTATAGTCTTTCAATTCATAAATTGATTAGAATATGTAAGTGATTTAATCTGTCTTTAATACTGCATTTAATGAAAAGATATATCTACTGATATATCAGAAGTACATCAAGGCATTACTAATCCTATTTTTGCCTGAGTTTTTATACCTGGAACTTCAGAAGCTTTAAAGAGTTTTCATGATGAAAAAGTGATGAGTATTTAGTCTAGAAAAAGAGTTTGAAAAATACGGAGTTTCACACACAGGGAACTTCATAACAGGACGTAGCTTTTTCTAAACACTCCTTTGAAAATCGTGGTAGTTGAGATGGGGATTGCTGATTTAATATGCCAGAGGAGAAAAGGAGATAATGCATCTGTAATATAAGATATGAGTTCTTGTCTTATTTATATCATTGCTTGGTTGTATTTTCAAAAGGAAAAAAAAAAAAAATCGTGATGCTTAGCCAGATCTTAAGATTTGTCTATTGAAAAATACAGG
>CM021765.1:99809547-99947160 GCA_011076525.1 Nettapus auritus
TTTTTTTTTTTTTTTTTTTTTTTTTTTTTCCTTTTCTGCCTGTCACAAGTAGTATTCCTAATGGGGATTCCTGTGTGTGTTACAAACCCCAAGAAAAATGCCAACCAATGGTTTTATAGCATGCAGGTTGCTTTTTTTTCCTGTTGTTTTCTGTTGAGTACATGGAGACTAGTACCTGATGTCTTGGCAGTCTTATGTTCTGGGTTCAGAATTAAGTCAAAGAAATGCAGTTTTGTTTCATTCTTGTTGAATTGCAGTCAGGCAAGGAAAACCTCACTAAAACAGGTCAAAACACTTAAAAGACAGCAACCTTGTAGGTAGTCTGTTACTTACATTTCAAAAGAATTGTATTTTAGAGTTGTGTGAATTGTTGAAGCTTCTGAAGACTGTAATTCTGCTCCTTTTTGCCTGAGCCTTAAAGAGGTTTCATGTTCAAAACATGATACATCTTTAGGCATCAAAGGCATCTTTAATTATAAAGAAATAATGATCCTCAAGTAAGAATTATTCCAGGCAGCCTGGCAAGTATGGAGAATTGCCAAAACCATTATTTTCTTCTGCATTTGAAATGGGTAAATTTTAGTGGATTGGAGGTGCATTGCCTAAACCTACATTGCCTCTGCCTGTCACAAAAGTGCCTGTGCACACATTCACACAGTATCCTGCACTGTAAAATATTTAGCTAAGACCATTCCTTCTCACTTTCTTGTTTGGCTTCTTGACTGTGAATGATACAAATGTCTTCACGTCTACACTCACTTTCCACAGCTTTTTGCTGTGTAAGCAGTTTCAACAAAAAAGGCTCGTGAAAAGAATGAAATCACCTCTTGGATTTAAGGAAAGTTTTATCCAGTGGATTCACTGGTGACTGTTACCAATTACTTGATTGCTCCCCTGTGAGTGACTGAATATAAAATAGAGAACAAAGCCTACAATACTGCAGGTCTGTGCAAGAGAATAGCTTGCAAGTTAGGATTGATTGTTGCATTTCAGGGGAATAATCAGCCTGAATACAAGAAGCACTTAGACAACAGGACACTGCATAGCATATTTTAGCATTATTTTATATGTACTTTCTGCTTGCCCGTGGACTCATGAGGTTATTCCAAACAACTCTCAGTACAAACCTCCTCAGCTTTCAGTTTTTCACCATGCATTGAGAACTGCCCACAGGACAAATGATTTTCCCTAGTGTATGTTTTTTGTTGTTGTTGATGTCCAGTCAACGTCTGCCTCTGCTGATAGCTTTTATAGCTTTTCTAGTCACTCTACACTACAGTTTCTGAGGATATTGTGTCTAATTTTCTGTGAGTCTTTTCTCATTTTATGTTAGAGACTTTTTTATTTTTTATTTATTTATTTATTTATTTATTTATTTATTTATTTATTATTCCTGAGACAGTCTATGGACTGCATATTTTGGTGTTGTGGTTCCCAGACAGTGGAGCAGGAGGAAAGACACCTCTGGGGATTGTTTAGTCAAACCCTGTTTGGGTCAAGGTCAGCTAGAACAGGTTGTCATGGTCTGTGTCCTCTCAGATTTTGTATAACTTCAAGGATGGAGACTCATTATCTCTCAACACAACCTGTTCTGCTCACCCTCATGGTAGAAAAGTGTTTTCTTATTTTAAAGTGTAATTTTCCATGTTTTAGTTTGTTCCTCTTGTCTTTCTTGTCACTGGGCACCACTGAGAGGAGTTTGGTTCCCTGTTTTCTATTTCCTCCCATTAGGTATTTATATGCGTGGACCAGATCCCCCTAAATCCTTTCTGCTCCAGGCTGAGCAGTCCCAGGTCTCTCAGTCTCCCTGCATATGAGATGCTCCAGTCCCTTAATTATCTTTGTTGGATTTGATCTGCTAAGCTTGTCAGTCTTGTATACTGAGGAGCCAGTGCTGGACCCAGAGCTCCAGATGTATCCTCACTTGCGCAGACCAGACGGGAATGATCACCTCCCTTGACCTGCAGATTACGCTCTGCAGAGCAGCCTGGAATGCCTTTGGTCTTCTGTGCAGCAAAGGCAGGTTGCTGACTCAACTTGTTGTCCACCAGCACCTTGAAGGCTCCAGAATAGCTTGATTCATCACCTTCTCAGGGATTGAGGTGGGGCTGACTGGCCTACTCTTACTTGGATTTTCC
This sequence comes from Nettapus auritus, assembly GCA_011076525.1. Classification (NCBI taxonomy): domain Eukaryota; kingdom Metazoa; phylum Chordata; class Aves; order Anseriformes; family Anatidae; genus Nettapus; species Nettapus auritus. Next base: position 99,811,686 of record CM021765.1, read on the forward strand.
ATCTTGAAGACAGGAGTGACGTTTGCTTTCTTCCAGTTCTCAGGAATATTCTTCAATTGTCATGACCTCTCAGAGCTCATCAAGAATGGCCTTGCACTGAGACTGCTCAGCTTCCTTGGTTTGCATGCTTTCATCCTGTCAGGTCCTAGGGACTGGTGTGTGTTCAGTGAGAACTCTCTCCCTGAGAGAGGCCAGCATTCTGGGGGACAGGCAGGGACAAAATGTTGAGCCCAGGAGCATGCAGAGCGCTGTCAGTTTTCTTGGGAGGCTCCAATGCACAAAACTATTGGAAATCACTGTTTTACACTTAATGATTTTTTTGGTTGGTTGTTGGTGGTTGTTTTTTTTGCTCTTTATTTACACTCCTTATTCCAGGTCATGCTTTTTACTCTGCATTGCACACTTACTAAACTACGAATATATTGATTTCTTATGTAGAAATCACATTCTGTTGCTTCCTGTCTCGTTTATAAACTCCTCTGAGGAAAATGTCTTTGTTAAAGTTGCCCCTTCTACAAAGTTAATCTCAGTTTATTTAGCCAGAGAAATGAAGGAAACATTAGAGATTAGCAGACCTTATGGTAGAGAAATTGTTTATGAGACTAGTAGGGGAAAAAAAAAAAAAGATGTTTCTCTTTTGACATAAGTTTGGCTCCTCACACCAAGCTTTCATGTGTAGGCAGTTCAGTAGAGTGTATTTAGGCTACATTTTAAGGCATGTACCACGGTTTTTCAGGCTGATACTAATGTTTGGGTTTCTGCTCGAGTCTCTCAGTAAGAGTGGGCAAAAATGGACACAACTTCCTTTTTTTTTTTTTTTTTTTTTCCCTGTTTGAATTATTCTAGGTGAACTGCTGCTGTGGTACTGTTTAGGCAGTAAACATACCATACAGAGAATCAAGTAACTTAAACTCTTAGAAAAACTATCTACATAAGTGTGTGTCACATGCCAGCCTAGAAATGTAAACTGAGGACATTAAATTCATTTTTTTTTTTACCCTTGTTTTTCTCACTGGATTAAACAAAACAAAAAGCAAAACCGACCAAACAGACAAACAAACAAAAATGCATCTTAAAATAAGTACAAGTCTTTTATCATAAACTGTAAAAATTTTCCTAGAATTTATTTAAAAAAAAAAAAAAAAAAAAAGGTTTGGTATAGTAAAATATTTAATAAGGAAGGCTTTATGAATAAGTAACACATACCAGTTTGTATGGAGCTGTTTGCTGAAGCTGTTACAGAGAGGATCACAGTCCAGATCTGTAGTTTCTCTATACTAATGGCTATTCTGGTTTAAGTAGATTTATATTTTTGCAGTTGCATCTTAGAAGTGTTGATTTACTTTATAACAAAAAAAAAAAAAAGGAGCTGGGCAGATTTTTTTCCCCTAGTTCATCAACTGGTTGTCATTCTTGCTCCTAAGTGGAAACAGTTGAGGCAATGTATGGCTGTACTTCCTTCTCATCCTCTTAGAACTCCACATAAATTTAGTTTAACAGACAGGATGTTTAAAATAGTAGAATGAAGTTCTTCATTTCAGTGATACGTAACTTTACTGCTGATAATGCACAGGAGGAGTAAGCTCGAAAGTAGTGTTAGTCTAAACAGATGATGAGATAACTGGATTCTAACTAATGGACACTAGGACTTTTCAACAAAAGGATTGAAAATCAGGGAAGCTCCATTCATTATCATCAGGCCTAATAGTGCATGAAAAGCTTTAAAAATATCTTGCATTCAAAAGGAGTTAATATTTCTTCAGAAAGACCACTGTCTGGTTCTTACCCTTTCAGTAAAATTGTCAGTCCACTCCAACATGGCCTTTGAGTACACGGCAAGTCAAAATTCAGTTTCATCAGTTAAAAAAATCTTCTCTAGCATAGTATTTACCAAAGATTGTAGATTTTATATTTTTTTAATAAAAATATATATATTTTTATGAGGTTAAATCTTTAACCTTGGTGTTCTTTTCTTCTTTTCAAAATCCTGTGAAAATCTAGTCTTCCTGATTTAGTCACCATTTCTGTGGAAAAAAAAATAGTATATATATATATATTTTTAAACCATTGGTTTTTGTCATGACTCGATGTCTTTACTTCTGATGCTGAATGCTGCGCTGACTGTAGTGATAAATAGTATTGTGCTTGGAGAGTGGAAGAAAATAATCGATTAGACTCTTTCCCTTCATTTACCATAGTGCTGCTTTCCCCTCTGGGTTTGTGCAGTTTAATTTGCCATCGATTCTTCAATGATTATAATGTCATAGAGGAACCAGTGTTTATCTTCATTGTGAACCATAGATGCTGAATCTTTTCTTTCATGTTCTGGTGCAGATCTGCAGTCATCTAATAGGGTATTAAGCAAGGTCTCAGGCCAGCTGAAGTTTATATGGCTAGTGCATCCTTCTTCTGTCACTGGCAACATCTAATTAGTGCTAGTCCTCATTCTACAATATTAGTTTTGTAGTTCAGACCCTGAAAAACTAATTGAAGAGTAAGACCAGACACAGGAACGTTTAGCTTGGTTACTATAGTCAAAAAGTTAAGTGTTATGACTTATATATGAGTAGTTCTACATAAACATAGCAGATAGTTCATGTTTGTTTGTTTGTTTGTTTTAGTATGTAATATAAGGTAAGCAGTGTTTTAAATTGCCTGCTCATTCCCTTTGGTTCTGATACGTTTCAGTGGGTTTCTTCCACTGCTGTAATGTAGTACTTGAATTGTAGGACTGTGGCAGTAGAATATGATAAGAAAGATCTTGTTTCTGTCTCTCTCTTCTGCTGAACTCAACTTATATCTGAAAACCATTTTCCATTTCAATGACATCTTTTCCTACTTTATCTTTCCTGTTATCAGGGCTGGTATTTCAGAAGAAAGCACTGTACTCTGAATATAGAGAATCAGCCTCCCCTTCAGGATTATTTTCAAGGAATATCTACTGGGATTGATTGTACATGCGTGCGTGCACACAACAACAAAAAAAATGTTTTCATATCAAAATTATTTGGCTTCATGAAAACTATCTTCCCTGAAAATTTCCATAAGAATAGCAGATGTTTTTAATAACACCAAAATATTTCAATTTTCAGGATTTAATACTAATTTGATATTCAAACACGAGACACAAGCAGAATTAGATGAGAAAATGCTTTAACAAACAAGACGTGAAGTCAAGGCCTGAGCTTCTTGTGCAGCTCTGGAAAGGGATTAAAGTCATAGTCCACCAATTCAGAAAATGGGAGAGAGGGGTATGGGAAGGACAAAACTTCAGAGTTGTGCATGGGATTCATTTACATGTAGGGCACTCCTCCATTCCCAGCTCCTCTACCTCCCACCTACACCCAGAGTGATGCAAGGGGATGGAGGCTGTGGTCAGTCCATAGAAGAACCTCTTTGCATGCCTCTGCATGCTCTTCCCCTGCTCCAGGGGGTCTTTTCTAGGGGCTGCAGTCCTTCAGGACAAACCTGCTCCACCATGGTTGTCTCAGCAAGCTGCTGGTGAATATCTCCTCTGGCATGTGGAGCACCTCCTCCTTCTTTGCCCCTGATGTTCACAGGGCAGTTTCTCATGTTTTTTTCCCCTTCCCTTTGTGCAGCATCTTGCCCTTTCAGATTGATATTCTGAAGGCCTGAATTTACAATTCCTCATTTCAGTCTTGGAGTTATATTACAAACGGCATTTAGAGCAGCTTGCAACAGCATTTTGGCCATTGATTGCAGGGAAGAGAAGGAACTGGGTTTTGGTGTCCAGTGCAGGCAAAGTGAGAAAAAAGGAAGAAAAAAATATTTTGTAGGGTTTAAGTAATAGTAATAGTAGTGAAATGGAGTATTATTAGTTCTGGTTGCTAAGATAATAGAAGTCCAGCTGTAGCACAATAATCAAATGTAAAACGCAACATGGGCAAGTGATTGAATCTGTTCTAATTTAACTCATTTATGCATTTTTGAACATCCCAATCTATCAGGTGGCACCAAATATTCACAGTAATGATACAACTCCTCTATCTGCAGTCATTAAATATAAAGTCTACTGCTACAAATTCTGTCCCAGCAGACTGAACAAGTGACTGATAGCACTGCAATTTTGTCACGGTTCCAGCTTCAACCATGTCTAGGTGGCTTTCGAATATCTCCAAGGAGGGAGACTCCACAGCATCTTTGGGCAGTCCTTGCTAGTGCTCTATCACCTGCATAGTGAAGTGCTTCCTGATGTTCAGACAGAATCTGTTGTGTTCCAGTTTGTCCCTCTTGTCCTGGTACTGGGCATCTATGAAAAGAGCCTGGGTCCATCTTCTTAGCACCCTCTCACAACCTTGTTATGATTGTCTGGTGATCCTGATCCAAACCTCTCAACTGCAGAGGGAATAAGTAAAGGAGAGAGAAATGAGAAACGCAGGTGTGATGTTATCAAGGTCCAATGTTGTCATTTATTATTGGAATAGAACTGCATGAGCCAGCCTAGCTATTGATTACAATTGTGTTCAACAGTCTCTAATTGTTGGTTAGGGTCAGGCAGTTGTGAGAGTCTAGTAACTTGACAAACGCTTGAAGTATCATCTCTTTTATCACCAGAACTTGATGTGAACCTCAGATATTATACAATGTATAGGACATTACAAACTGAAATGCATGACTGCATTGAGGCCCTTATCACAGTCAAAGAAAAAAACAATGCAGTAAAACTGTTGTATTTATTTAAAGATTTAATATATTTAAGGAGATCTTTTTAAAAACATAAGATGTATTTCAGGAGCCTATGATTGTTTAAAGAACACTAAGTTTTTCAGAAACCTGTAAAGGAAAGGCATTGTGAAGAGTTGTGTATACTGTAAACAAGACTGAAGCACCAATATAGCTGAAGTGCAAGAAAATGAATAGAAGGAGCAGTAACTAGTTTTAAGCAGTGATGGATTTGTGAATGTTTCTCAATCTACAGTTGTAGTGGTCAGAAAAATCAGTGTGAAAATCACATTATGATTCAAAAGATATTATTTTTTCATAAGATTCAATTTTACTGGCAGTCAAATGAAAAAATCTGCCCTCAATAACACAAACTCACTCAAAAGATACCTTAACAGGTGAAGTCATTACTGGGTGAAATTATCCCTCATCCTCGTTCAGCCAAAACATCATGTCATAAGATGAGGACTGGTGCAAAGTTTTTACCCTGCTTTTTTACAAAGCTGAATGCTATTGTAGGATGTTTTTAAGTTTAGGCAAGTGTTTACATATAACTACACTGAATTATCCTATCTCTTTAATAACTCGGTTTGCATCATAACCAAAGAACATGCAGCATTTCAACATATATGTTGGGTCTTCTTGTGTCTGCTTTAAAGCATGCTTTTAGGGGTTGTCTGTTCTTCAAGGATAGTTAATATATTTCTGGTTGTGACTTACAGTTTCCCAACTGTTAGAAAATTTGGCTTTTGGGGTTGACTGTACTGAAACCAACATACCTGACAAAATTATACCGGGCAAAAATATTTGGAAGTAACATAAATTTATCATTAATTCATCTGTTCATATTTCCATTGCTTATTGCAGGTAACATTTACATTAGTACTGCTGAGCTCGTGTAATGCAAGGAAGGACACATCATGAAATGGAAACATTATCCTTTTTTGGTCATAGTAGCTGCATGCAGCCTTTCCAGATGCCATCACTTACTGGGTCAGCTTATTCCAGGTAGGTACCTTTTATTTAAACATGAATGTTCATATTTTTATGAAACATTTTTATGATGTCACTGCGAATATGTGAATGTATATACATAAAGATCTCTCTCCGCGTGTGTGTCTGTTGGGGGGGGGGTTAAGCTCAGAAATTGATGAACATAACTGCATATTGAAAGCAGAATTTAGTAAGTTCTGTAGTGTCTGTGCTGCAGTTAATTTTTTGTTTCGATTATAAAGAACAATATGGAAAGGAGTGGCTTGAAAATCAAAGTATGAGAAGATTAAGGTGGCTATTAAAACATTCCTTTGATTAGCACGGTGGGGGGAGGAAGTACAGAGTGCAGAACAGACTCGAAGATCAAAGAGAATAGGAAATCTATAGAGATCTTTCCTGAAGGAGGAAAACAGCAGGCCACTGTAAATGTGAAGTAGCTGAAACGCAGTGTTCTTGGTGAAATTTGAGACATTTGTAATTGTGCTTCCGTCCACATGTGGCAAGTCTTCTTCATGCAGAGAAAGAGTAGTAAGTATGTACAAAATCAGCAAAATGTTGTCCAGCTTGAAAGGGGAAGGTAGTTTAATAGATAACCTGTATCACTCTGCTGCAGTAAGCAGTGCGGTTTTTTGTTTGTTTGTTTTTTAATTGAAGCAATGGAGGAAATGGAGGAAACTTTTTTTCCCTCCTTAGAAAAAATGGGTAAAAACAGCTTTTGAGTCATTATGAATAATTTTCAATATTTATTATGGAAAAACTCAAACAAGTTTTGTTCAGTGCTGCTAATAATGGGTATTTTTTCAGTAAAGTGTAGGAAGACCCAGTAGACATCTTAAAAAAAAAAAAAAAAAAAAGACACATTTTTTTTTTAATTTTTATTTTTTCCTGTTTTGGATTTGAATAACGTAGACAACTTTTTTGGCTGGATTTCTGACTTGAATATGCTGTGAATACAGATTTTTTGGTTTATATAGTTCTTCTCTATATATCTGTAGGCAGCTAGTTCAAATAAAGAATACTCAATAGAAAGAGAAAGGAAAAGGTTTTTCCTTCAAGGGTTTGTTTGACCTATAATGGTGGCTCATGGAAAGTAAATTAAGGAAATGAATTGATACCTTTTTTCTTTCTGATTTTGTTGGTTTCAAATGCATTATGTAAGAGATGCAAAAAAGACTCCAGAATAAGGGAAGGTAAGTTAAAATTATCATTTTAAAAGTTTGACCTCAGACTTCAAAAATCATTTCAAAGCAATTTACCTGTCAGAAAGACATCTACTACTCTTTTTAAAAGGAATGCCTGCAGATCCAAATGTATTTGCATGATAGCTACCTCTATCTGCTTGCATTGGTTTCAATTTAGTCACAGTTTTGTAGACACTACTAAAAAGGCTGTTGGCATTGTATTACTTTTTCCGTCAAATTAGTTTCAGAATAAAATCACAGGTGGCATTTTGATTTTGTCCCTGCTTTGTAATTTTCATCACAGACCCTAGACTTGAACCAAGAGATTACTCTGCTTGGCCAGACATCAGCGTGCTCAGACTAGCTGGCAGGGTGCCAGAAGTGTGATTATCACAAAAGATCAAATAAAGCAGGATTATTATTATTTTTTTTTTTCCTTCAAGCAGTTCATCCTGTTCATTTTGTTCTTTTCACGACTTTCTTACAAAGGCATCTCTCTCCAGTTTTTTTTATTATTTTTTAATGCACAGAAAGAGACCTGTGCAAAATCTGAAAATTTTTCCTCCCTTTAATGGGGAGAAAAGAAAAAAAATAATGCTTCTTTGGAATTCTGCTGTATTCATGGAATCATCATAGAATGTTTTGGGTTGGAAGGGACCTTAAAGATGATCCAACTCCTCTGCCATGGGGGTGGAGTAGATTCTTAGGTATCACATCTTTGATATTCACATTCTTAGCTTTCAAGATATAATAATATCTCAATAACAGTGTCTTAGGTATTATTGTATCTCAATATAACAGTAGATAACTTTTTCTGAGGATTACTAAAAACACTAAACAGATAAAACCTGTCTGATCTTAATACTACTATTTTTTTAATTATTATTGTTTCAGTAAGGAAACTTGCTTTCAAAATATCAGATTCAATGAAATTATTTTTAGATTACTTTTCCCCTGTTATAGAACTCTTTAAAAATTTTATTATTTCAAACCTTCCAAATCTAAACGTCAAAAATGATTCCAGCTTATTGGTGACAAAGCTGTAATTTCTTGTGACAAACCATCATAAAAGTGTTAAAGTGTACCCTCAGAACTGGAATTCTTGACTTCAGTAAAATGTGATGAATTTTAATGGTGGTCTTACAACTTTGAAACAATTATTGCATTTTTTTAACTGAATCTTTTCATATATTCTTGTTGAGTCTCACTCTTTTGCATATGGGGTCCACAGGGAAGTACTGTCTCCCCCCTTTATTAAAATCACGGCTGAGTCTTTCATCTCATGTCATTACATCTTACCTCTAATTCACATATAAAATACACTCAGTTCCGCTATAGCTGTCTCCTGAGGCATAAAGTATCTCTGCCTTGGCATATCTTTATTTAATCAGGGGTTGAACATTGTCTGGGAAAGATGTGATTTGTTTTTCCAGTTGCCTTGCATATTTAAAAGCTGGATAACTTCATAGCCGATTTTGATAGTTGATTTGAAAGTGCACTGATCTAAGAAAACATGACATTAACTAATGCTATATTTTGTTTAGATGCATACATCGAGCTTTATGTTTTCAGTTAAATCATTGAAGTGTTTTAAAATTTGCAGTTACTACATTGTCAAATATATTTAAGATCAACAGGAGAACTACAAATCCCATATGCAGGAAAAAAAAAAAAAATGGGATGCTTGTGTGCAGTGTGTTTTTTTTTTTTTTTTTTTTTTTTTTTCTTCTATTTTCTTTTATAAAGGTGAGAACAAGCTTTCAGATTTGTGGTCTGATAACAAATGCAGTAGGAACATAACTCATGGACCTGGTTGCGCTTGGGATCCTTAGTGCCACCCGTCTGAAATGGAACAGAGGCTAGATATGTGGCATCGAGTTAGCTCTTGAGCTTTACGGAGATGCCGGGACAAAGAAAGCCTCGTAAAACCATATAATGACAAATTTTGAATGCTTGTGGTAGATTTAATGGTATATTTTTATAACAGAATTCGTTTAGATCTTGGAGAGAGGAGGATGAGAAGAAAATTTCTTTTGAACCCAGGTTTTTGAGATTTTGGTAGAAGCTTATGGACCTCCATGGTCTACACATACTGTCTCCCAGTACTTGAGCAAATACTAATGTACTAGAAACTTGGCATTTTCATCAATTTCAAGTAAAAAAAAAAAAAAAGTTTCTTTTTATTTTTTTGGATACCTGTTTTGATTTTTAAATGTGAAGTGTATTTTTTTCTCCAGGAAGTAGTTTTCCTTTAGGAGATACATATAAACAACAAAGTGTAATATATAAAATATACACAACAGAATGTAAATTTGAGAAATGTTTCACTAGTGAAAGTTTGTAACAAACAAAAAAAACAAACAATATTCTCTGATAGAAGCATAGAAGCCTACCAAAATCCTGAAGGGAGCCAGCTCAGGATTTGACCTCTCCTGAAATAAAAAAAGAATTTTAAATTTTCTATTCCTGAATCTTTCTTGGCTTGCTAATGCAACATTGGAGAAAATACGTTAACTATCCTATCTTGTTTACCTCTTTCAACAGGAGACAGTTATTAAACATAATGAAACTTTCAGAAATGCAGATGGTCTTTTTTATTACCTCTTTTAACTAGAGTAGGCACATTTTGCTGACTTTTAAAGCTATGCTGAGAGGTAAGCTGTCGTTTTTGGAATCTAAAGCTTTTATCTAAGAGCTTTCATCAAGTTAATCATAACCCAGTAATGTAAGTCACTGCTCAGGTCTGCTTTTTCTGTGAAGTCATTTGGTGTGATTTTTTTTTTTTTTTTTTTTCTCTCAAAATCACTTAACTTTTCAACCCTCAAGAACCTGTGAATCTAGCTGGTGAAAACAGCTTACAGATTTTCAGGTTCTCTTTGTTACCTGCTTGTCAAACTGCTGAATTTTATCTGAATATGGTACTCCAGGTTTTTAAGTGTTTGATACATTCTGACAAGAAATTTGATTTTCTTGTGTCCATTCAACCTGTTAAATTGCCATGAAAGAAAAAAAAAAAAAAGGTTCCTAGCACTGAAAGATCTTCATTTGCTGCTTAATAAAGATTATGACCATCTTTTATAATGTAATGTACACACGTAAATTCTTTTAATGTGCCTGAATTTCTTTTCAATCAAATATCCAAAATAAATCCATGATCTGAGCAAGGCATTGAATAGTTCACTTGAAAAATATATCTAACTTTATGATTTTGCAGATATTTCTGAGGGTAATGTTAAAATACGAAACATTGGAACCAATCTAATCCACAGTTTACTTACTGCCTGTCTTTTGACGCAGCCTCAGAGGCAAAAACAATTGGATTCAGATTCCATGCAAGCCCGTTTGTGAAGTTGCAAAGGAACAGTGAAGACTCATCGAGCTAAGGAAATTAAGAGTGACCTTAAAAGTACTCCCTTGATACTTTTTCAAAGTGTAGGAGGTGTGGATTTAAATTCCTTCAGCTGGGAAATACCTGAGCATAAATTTCACCCATACTGAGCAAGTTATCCTGCAGCTGGACTGATATTTAAAAAGATGGGAGTTTTGTTTGTTATATTTTTCTATTGTTTTAAAGTAATGATTGTTCATAATTAGTTTGTGATGAGCCAATAAACATTTCAGGGTACCTGAATAGGAAATCCTAGTTTGTAGGTCAATGGGGAAATAAGGCAGAGGATAGATGCCAAAAAACTCACAACATATGTAAATCTGAGCCTTCTCAGGAGCACGGCTTTAAGTCCTAGGAGAATATTAATTCTAAATATGGAAGGACATGATTTCACAGAGTCAAATTTTTAAATATAGGTCCCCAAATTCCATATAAATTTCACTTATTCTGTAGTTGAATCTGAGCCAAAATGAAGATACCTTTTAGCTACTTTTGATTAAAGTCATATGTACAAGAATTAAAGTGTATAGTTCTGATATGTAGACATACTCATGGAATCATGGAAAAATTTAGGTTACAAGGCACATCTGGAGGTCATTTAGTCTTTTTTTTTTTTTTTTTTTTTTCTCCCTCAAAACAATGCTGTCTTCAGAGTTAAATCAGGTTGCACAAGGCCTTGTCTAGCTGAGTGCTAAACATCTCCAGGGATGGAAATATCATAACCTCTTTGGGACAATTTTATTTTTTTTCCTGCCCTTAGAGGCAGCTGGAACTTCTCATGGTGTTTTCTGACCTTGCCTCTTGTCCTTTTATTGCGCACCTCTGAAAGAGAGTCTGGCTTTCACTTTTGGGTAACTTTCTGTAATGTCGATGAAGTCTGCAATTAGACTCCTCCCTTGGACTTCGGTATGCTAAACCAACCCATTTTCTTAGCCTCTCCCAGTTTTTTGTATGTCTCAGCCCTCTGATCATTGTACAGGCTCTCCTCATGGACTCTGTCCCATTTTTCTGTTCCACTCTTGTCATGGCTGGCTCAAAACTGAACACACTTCTGTGTGTGGACAAATAACAAATGGAGGAAACTAATTACCCTTTGACATGCTAGTTTTGCTCTTAGATAAATAAATAACTGTGGTGCCCTAAAGCATCCCACTATGTTGGTAGTCTTTTGTGGGGCAAGAGCACACTTCATGCTGAAACTCAGCTTACCTGCCAGGACCACAGACTGATCTGTCATATTTTTCCCATCATTTACCTTCTACCACAGAAAGGATTATCATCAGAACAGGAACTGTTCTTTTGACAAATTGTAGCAGCAAGAAATGCCATGTATTGGTGCACATTCTTCAGTAATTTTGTTTTCACAAGTTTTGTGATACATCAGTCTTGGCTATAAATTACATTTTTGTGATCCTAATTTAATATAACTTTGATTAATGCATCTGGAAGCGATGCATAGCAAGGGATGATGATTTAATATATTGTTTTCATTAGTAAGTGCCTCTAAGTTTGTGGACAGTGGTATTCAAGGTCAAATTCAGAGAGCAGTCAGGCAGTTTGGGCCTTGCAGAGGTCAAGAAACTTGTGGAAAGATGTGTTTCTGTCATCTGCATCCAATCAACGTGAAGCAGACAGAAAATATTCTTCAAATCAGATTTGAAACCAACACCTTACTACCTTCCCCCCTACCACAGACATAAAATAAATAAATAAATAAATAAATAAAAAAGATTAAACCCACAAAAAAAAGAAAAGTCTGCAAACCTGCACACCTTTTGGTTATCCCTTTCAGTAAAAGTGTTTAAGAAAATAGACAGAACTTAAAAAAAAAAAAAAAAAAAAAAAAAAGGTATCTGTGTGCTTGTCAACTCCAGATTAGTTTTGTGTATTCCTAGTGCAGACTGTACTGCAACCTCTTGTGGAGGGGAAGTGGTAGCACCTGAAATCATCTAATTTGCCCATGTTATGTGTATGAATGTGTATACACATTTGTAAGCAGGCATAACTACATACAGGTATCAGCTGATAACTCCTGACTCAAGGGACATTTTGCATCATGGAGTATTCATTTTTCTGTGAGGTACAAGTTAATATGTCATCCTTGCAAAATATTTGAAAACTGTTTTTATATCCCAACACTGGTAAATTAATGCTACATTACATTGTTATGCTATAACGTATTTGTTATCAAGGAAACGTTATGGTGTTTCCATGAAATGATATCAGGAATGATATCACTGTGTATAATTTCTGTGATTATGGTACAAAACAGATTACTTAAAAACATGAGATAATCATTTCTTGTTATCATAAAATGGCAGCTGTATATACTGTTGTATGGCAATCATTACACTGTTTTCAGTTAATCTACCTCCGTAATGATGTGTAATTTATCTAGTCATCCATCTCTGCTGATAGAAGCAAGAAAACTAAAAATGTTTTTTCTTAATTTTAAATATTGTGACTAAAATTCTTCTGAGTCTATCTGACATATGTCAGCTGATTTTTACAATTTTGTCAGTTACCAATCTTTTTTATTTTGATTGACATGAGCACATGTTCAAAGTTCTCAGATTTTTTCATTCCTTGGCTTTATGGTTTCACCTGAAGTTTTTCCTGCCTTTTTTTTCTTCTTCTTCTTTTTTTTTTTTTTTTCCTCCTCTTCTTTCTTGGGAGCATGACAAAGGTTTGGAATTCCTATCACTAGAAATGCTGTGTCTTGAAAGAGGACAAATGTTGAAGGGGAGAAAAAAAAATCCCAGTACATGCCTTGCCTCCCAGAGGTTGTCATTGTGTACACTGAGGTCTTAATAAATAAGAAGATTGCCAGCTGTACTTCAACTCATGGCTCCTTTATTAGCCTTTAGAAAGAAACAAATAAAGAATGATGCTTTATTTAATTGTCTGAATATACAGAGACAAACGAAGAGGCACAGTAATCTGCAAGGCCCTTAATGAAGAAATACGTATTTTTAATGTAGGTGTAGAACACACAACTGATGCTTTGATGCATCTTTGTGTTTGATGCATCTGTGATGTCTTTGTGTTGAACCTAGCTAGAAAAGCACATGTGCTGCACCGTCTTCCTAATTAAGTCATCAGAATGCACTGGAGCAAACTGAATGTCTTGCATAGACCAATATAAGTAATTTTAGTTCCTCTATTGCTTGGTTAATAGAAAGTGGCACTGTTCTAGATTGTGACTGATAGAGGTTAGATGATACAGCCTGCTCTTATTGTGCCTGGAGGTAGACCCTTCTCTAAGCAGCTTCTGTGCATATATAAGAAGGGGACACTGCTTTGTTTTTCTTTTTCTCATACTTCTTGAGGATGTAATCACAGATGCATTTCCTTTTTTTTTTTTTTTTTTTTTTTTTTTCCTCCACTGGAAATCCCTGTCTGTGATTATCCTCAAAACACAGAGATAGTCTATTTGTTCTAAATATAGTGAAGGAATATTTTCCAAAACTGATCTCAAAAATCAAAGTTTTGGGAAGGGTATCCATTAAAAATAAAAGATAAATAATAAGAAAATATGTCCACAATGACAGTCAGGCTCTGGAGAAAAAAAGTTTCAATATATATAATGAGTAGGGAATCTTTTCTTTTTGCTATGGATTTGATTGGCCACAGCTTGAGATTTTGTTTTAAAATAAGAATAACAACAACAACAAAATTGTAGACTGGATTCTGATGCTTTTATTGGCAAAATTGTGGGTAAATACTCATTGTTTGCTTCACAAATAGTCTTACTTGAAACTCTATGTTTTAGAGATAAAATATATTAATTATAAGACTGACAGTCAGGCCTTAAATAATCTCTTATAATCATTACAACCTCACAGTTTCTTAGTCTTGTGACACTCCAAAATTTGTAGCAAGGCTACTGTACAGATGTTTGCATGTAATAATCTAAGAACACATTTGCTTGAATTCTACTGTAAAGACTGTGTTTTGTGCAGTTAATGAAGAAACTGGCACAAACACTATGTATTTATAGATAATGGAAACATAACTTTGACCAGAAATTGTTCTACCTAAATTAAAACTAACAAGGATACTATATTTTTACATGATTTATCAATTGTCCTGAGATTAATCTTTGGTTACAAATGCACAGCACAAAATGACATAGTCTCTATTGAATCTAATTTTTATTTAGATGATGAATCTGTTAGACCTTCAAAGCAACTTAATGTCTTTAACATCAATTATAAAACTAATTTCAGTCATATCAGTGAAAGAATGTAACAATTTATAAGGGTGTTTTCACACTTATGATTACTCGAGGGGTTACTGCAGGCACATCTGTACTTGCTAATTTATTTTCAGCACTGTGTAATAGGGTGTCTAGGGATGCTTTATTAAATATTTTAATAAGCGTCAAACATATTTGCACAATTTCTGCCTTGACAAAGGGTTGTTTATATACACCTGTATCTGCATATTGAAAAAAAATATATCCTTTTGTCAGAGACTGCCACCTTATCCACCTTTTTTTTTTTTTGCACTAGATTCACAGCAAATTACTACTTTTTTTTAATCTGAATTTTAAATCATAGGGGTGAAAGCAAGCAAGTCATATGTTCTTACCCTTAACTGTTGAGTTAGACTGACACTAACATCATTTTTAAGTATTTATAATATATACATCATCACGTAATCAGTACAGCAATATGTATACGATTAGTTGATGTGTTCTTTATTACAGCTATTTTTTAAAGTGTATTATTGTTAATAACAGCATAAATATTTTTCATACGTTAATTATTGTACATTAACAGTCAAAATAACATGTCAAATGTTGTTTCTATGTTACTACTAGATCAGCCAACCTACCTTACTCTGTTGTATGAAAACAAAGAGCCACCGATCCTTTAAAAATGATTTTTGCTTAGGGCATTCTTACAGGCTACCATGAAGATAAAAGACCCTTTAACAGTGCTGAGAAGCACATCTGGTTAGTCATTTACAGTTAAGTTCCTATGTTTAGACATTTTTTTAATTATATTTTGGGTGGCTTTTTTCTCTCTCTCTTTTTTTTTTTTTTTTTTTTTCCTTTTAATCCTCACATACATTTCCCTAAGGATAAAACTTAATGACATTGTTTAGAACTTGCTTTTTAAATCAGATCATAAATGACTGAGGTTTATGCCTATTTAATTTTGACATGCAGCTGATGTGACCTCCAAGGTCACACTTTTAATATATGAAAATAAAAAGGCAGCTAATGGTACCCAACAAAAGGATGTGCTGCTTTTTGTCATCTTCCTCCCTCTGTTTGCAGTTATGCCCTTAAGGATTTTATTTACATACAGTACTCTCTACTGCTAGATTAAGCAATTTTCTGTTCACTGTATGTCCGTCTGGCACTTAAGAGTTAAATGTTTAGGTGTAAAATTAAAGATTTTGTTCATGTACAGTACTATTTCAGAAAATATATATTTAGTATCCTTCATCTAAAAATGTGGCACCACATGCATAAAATTGATCACTTGTGTTTTGAAATTAATGTTTAATTGTGTCTTCTTTAATCATATGCTACAGTAAAATTTCTAAGAGCTAATACTTAATATTTGCTGTATACTTAAGCTTCTTTGCTGATTTGGCCTGTAACACATAAACATCACGGTTTTGAAAAGTGTGGCACCCATGGCCAATTCTATCAGTTGATTTCCATCATCTCCCTTTGCCACATCTATAAGTGCATATTTGTTTACAGATGATAGCTGATAAGCTGCATTTTGTCTGGCTACAGATCAGGACAATGCATTCTGCTAATTTGGAATTGGTGCAGAGGTTAAAGCCTTCAGATGTGCATGATTCTATTTTCCGCTGAGGACCTGGGACATTTTGGGTTCATCAAGAGTGTATAGGAGGTTAAGTAAGAACTAAGTCATTGCTTGATTGAGTATGTTCAGTTGCCTCTTTAATCTGTTCTCTGATAAGCAAATGGGAACTAGAAAATAATGAATCTTTATACAAGTTTTCCTATATTTTACTATTTCATTTGTGTTTATCACCTGTTTATACCATCTCATACTTTTATCTTTCACTTTTTCATCTGTTTACAATCTTAAATATTTGTGATTGGCTCTATGGTAAGCTTTAGGTTAACTTCAGTCAACATTTGCACAGAGAAGATAGCATCTGTCCTTAAATGTCAACACTGCTGTGGCCTGCTTCTGACCTGTCACTCATGGGGGCTTCTGATTCTGTGTTTAAGCTGGAGCTGTTTCAGAGAGTATACAAATTCTTTATATTATCTTCATTTTAGCATTTGCTATGAACAAGGTAGTTTAATCCAAACTAATCCAGTCTCAGATACACAGATCAAAAGAGGTGCTTGATTCCCATAGTGTTCTGTCCTAAATTTTCAAAAAATGTAGACTATCCTGTCTTAACACTCAAAATGCAGGAAACTTAGGTGTAGGAAGAGAGTGATGACTGTCTACCTGCCTTGTTTCTTTTCCATTCCTTTAAAACACATGTTTTTCAAAACTTCACTGTTCGTGAAAGGGCTTGCTATATAGAGAGGCCAAAATGTTAACTTTCAGTTTGTCTCCTTCCAACATTCACACAGCTTACCTGAATTGAGCTCTCTACTGTCATGGCTAGATTACTTATGGGACCTGAGCTAGCTTATTTAAAGCTAGCCTGGGACCTTGACTTTACACTGCAGCCTGCAGTTCTTTCACTGTCTGCGGTCTTTATTTCCTACTGCTTTTCTTGTGAGACTTGATGGTGTTTTATCCTATTGTAGACATTTTTAGAATTATAATATGGCTTGTGAATAAAATCTGTTTTTTTTTGTTGTTGTTTGTTTGTTTTTTGTTGTTGTTTTTGTTTTTTTTTTCAGAAATATTCTTCTTTTTTAAAAAAAAATTTATTTTTTTTCTCTCCTGGGAATTTTGACAGACTATACAAAGGACTTTTTAACAGAAACATTAGAAGAAAAAATTGTACATGCTGTAGCAGGAAGGTCTGTATCATCTAGTATTTCAAAGGAATTCAGTGCAATAAGAAAAAGGATGGTTTGAGGTCAGTCATACCTTATGAAAGTATTCAGTCAGTGTCAAGTTGGCTTTGAGCTCTCATTTGAAATATTTAACCTTTCCATTACTGCAGAAATCCAATCAATCTATGTTACAGTCACCTTGCAAGAACTGAGAGAAAACTCTTGGTCAGCATTTGCAGAACAGTGTGTTTTGCTAATTCAGAAAGACTGACAGAATCTTGATTATTAAAAATAAACTAACTAGTATATCATCTTTTCAAAAAAGACCAAAAACAGCTATATTAGACATGGCAACATCAGTAATATGATTAAAATTGATGAAAGCACATTTCCACATTTTTCTGAAACTAAAGGAAATTCTAGAGTAAAAATGTTCCAGTTTCATTCTAGGCTGATGGCATGAAGTCCATACTGTAATAGATGATGACATAGGCATTCATGTACATAGCAAAGGATAAGCAATATTTTAATGCTACGGAGACAAACTAACAAATTCCACTTAAGGGCCATGGGACACTTGCAGTCACTGTTAAAACTTCCTTATGAATTGACTTGTGTCAAATTAAAGATTTAAGTGCTTCTGGTGAAAACTTAATCTTCCTTCCTATTTTAATCTTTAGTACGTGTTCTTACTCAGTCTCATAGAGGTATATCAGCAACTATTTTATTGTACTTGGTTCATCATTTTTCATTCTCTGGCTGTGAAATAATGCCATTTTTCTGCAGAATTGCTCCTACCTCATGGAGGGTGTTTGTTTTACTTTTCTTTTGACTACAGAGAAATTTTAGCCTGTTTATGTAAATAAGTTGAATATGGAGGAGTAGCATGAAGCTTTTATACTTCTGGAATTATTATTTTTTTTTTTTCTTTTCCTGTTCACTTACAACTATACAGCAAAATTCGCAATCATTTGGAAAGTTTATTTCAGGTTTTACTAACAATAAAGCAATGAACATGGCTAGATGATTTATAGTTCCCATTATTAGGACCTTTCTTCTGACTATCTTAATTATTTTTGAACTGAAATTTTCTGTGCTTCCAAGAACTACAATTTCCTGTGTTAATTTAAAGTAAGGGAAATTATTCTGATTTTATTTATATATATATATATAAAATATTTATATACATATATGCATATAATCTTTATATACATTATATATATGTATATAAAGATTATATAGTGTGTATATATATATAAAGAAAAGATCAGAGAAAATGACTTTTTTTTTTTTTTCCCTTGTTAATACATAGTTAACATCTTGGTGCAGGAATTTGAAATTTGGCAGTGGGACTTGCTTGACATCTTACTGAGAGCTCTTTGAAAACTTAACTCAAATGTATAAGTTGAATAAGGCCCTGAAATCTCAGATTCAGCAGCTGATACTGGTTTTGACGCATTGGAATTTCTGAGAAACTCTTTCAAGGTTCTTAGACTGGAAATGACAAGCAAGAATTTCTCAGTGATCATTGTTTATGAAGAATAGGAACTGGACTTTGGTAAAGAGATCAGGAAGATTTCCCAATCCTTCATTCTCTTAAGGTGATACAAAATAAATTTCCAGGAGGGAGATGCTGAATGAAAGAGCCAGTTCAATGAAAAAGATGTGGGAAAAGTGTCAGAATGTGTTCTATTAAGAAATTAGGAAAATAGAGATTTTACTGTGGAACTTGACCTAATGGGAAAAAAAAATAAAATAAAATAAATAATAATAATAATAATAATAATAATAATAATAATAAAAAAACAGAGTTGGACAAGGAAAGGAAAAGGAAGAGAACAGAGGGATTGGTGCAGAATGCCTGCTACTGTAGGACCAGGGGCATTATGAGCCTGGAAATAAACGTGGGAAGTCTGGGTCTCATCCTTCAGCGCCTTCAGAGACTGATACCCAATTTGTGCTTTTCTGTGCTGAATTGTTTAAATAGATCCATATCTTTACCTCCTTCAGACTACAAGGTAAAGTGCAGGGAAGGAGTTGCTGTGTTGACTTTCATATTGAGATTACTCTTGGTACCAACTGGATACACTTCAGTAGTTTCCTCAGCCCCAGGAGTTAGAATTGCTTCTGGACTGCCTAATTCTGAGGCTGTGTAGTTCCTCATAATGAAGAACAGAAAGAGGGTTGGCCAATGAAATGCCATAGAATGGATTATAATGAAAGAAATTTAGTCACAAAATTAAATGTTTAGATTGTGAATTCATCACCAGTATTTCAGTGAAGTGAATGAATATTTCTTTGTTTCAGTTGAGAACAATCACACTCAGACTTTTTATGTCAGATTGCCCTGTTTTGTATGATAGCATTTCATACTGCCTACATTGTTAAAATTCCTTTTGCAGATACCTTACTGTGTACAATAATATTCTGTATGTATGTTAGAAATCTTTTTGCACATACAGTGTTGTTGTCTTGGTTTAGCTTATCTTATAGTACAGTATGTCTACATGTTAATAAATTCAGCCCCTCTTATTTTTTTTAAATTACTCTCCTTCCTCCAATAGTCTTGGAATCCATTAACCATGCTTTTTGTTTGTTTGTTTTATATTTTATTTTATTTTGTAATTGAACAGAGAAAGAGAATTCAGGGAGATATAAAATTCATATGAGAATTAGCAGCTGCATAGAGAAAAAGACTCAGATTAGTACCCCAAGCCATCAGCACATGGTGTAGCTCAGGATGTGTATGTGCTGGGTTTTGGGCAGATGTAACTAGACGGCATAGAGTATAGAGGAGGAAGGAAGAAAGGAAAAGACATGCAGAAGGGTATGGGGGACTGGAGGAGAAAGGAAGTCACTGGTGAAAGGATTTCAGAGGGGATTTCACAAATACCTAGGCGGATCAAGTGGGAGAATATAAGAGAATAGGGACTTGTGCTTTTTTAGATTTATTGTTTATGGAACAATTTAATTTTCTATAATACCTGTCTCTGAATGCATAGTGCTTCCAGACCACAGCCAGGGTACTCTCATTAAAAACTGCTGTTTTTTATATTGCCTGTCATGTTTCCTATGCATGTATAAAGAACTGGAATCCATCCATACAGCTGCCACAGGTTTCTTAAGTGCTGCTGCACAAGAAGCTTCAAACTGCTGGCAGGTGACCATTAGTAGTCCACACCTAATTTCATCACAGAATATTATTCAGGTGTGAAATACTCTTTAAAAAATGAAACCTGCTATGTCTCATCTTATACGAGACAAATCTGTGGAAACTCTAGGTGTTTTGAATGGTAGGCCCACATTCCTTGCCACCATTATAGTGTTAGAAATAATACCTTACATGGGGAAAAACTCTATTTACTACTCCTGAAGTTAAAATATTTTCAGCATATAGTGTGCTATGACAATGTTAAAATATTACAATAGGGAATTCTCTATCACAGTTGTTTTTGTTGTTGTTGTTTGTTTGTTTCTCTAGCGTATCTACTGATTCATAGGTCTGATTTTTTTGTTTACAGGATTTGGAGGGAGAAATCAGTAGGTGTACACACAATTAAGTTTCAGTATTACTGCATGCAGAACTCTGAATGTAATTGTTCAGAAATGGCAGTCTAACAGCATTATTAAAAGAAAAAAGAAAAAAAAGAAAAAAAAAAAGAAAAAAAAACACAAAGAAATACACAAATATTTGCAAACAGAAGAAAAAAGTATTTACAAATAACTTCACAAAACAGGAAATCATGGTTTTCTTTATATGTGCTTTCTATTGCTGTATTTTCTCCCTCAGTGAAAATCTCCAGCATGCTGTCTAGCCCCATCAAACTCCTGTCAAATGGGCAGAATTTTTTCATCTCATTCTGATGCTGTGTTCTTCATCCATCCAACTAGTTTCACCGATGTAGAACCTGACTTGAAGTGTTTGCATCTGAGTGGATCACTGGGTTTCTAACAAACCCATAAGTAGGAGCAGTTCAGAGTGTAGTGAATGTGTGCTAGATGTGTTTTGGTGTTGCCCTCTGTAATTGCATGTTGTCTCCCTTCACTAAAGAAAGAGTTTGGATTTACCTTTGAACAGACATAATCCCATCCTTAGCATCTGTTAATTCTCTTTTGACAACTGGGCTGCCTCTAGACTAAATAGTGGATACGCTGTTGTTTATCTTGCACGTGTTCGTCATGTAATTATCCAAATCAAGGACCAAGGCGAAGAGTACTGTGGCTCTCTTGTAGCCCACGCATTCCTGTTTTCTTTCCAGGAAAACTAAAGGCTGGGATAAAGGCCCTTGGTGCTTGCCTGGAGTAAAAATCAGACTGAGGAAGTACTGCTAGGTCCACTAATTGAGATGTGGCATGAAAGTCTTCATCAGAGTTTAAATATGAGGCCTTTTCCATTGTCAAGCTGATGAGAGGCCTAATGATTATATATTACAGGAAAGGTACTTTTCCCAACCTATCATGGCAGCAAGTCCAAATTATGCAGAAGGCTTGTAAGCTGTAATGCAGAATGAGGGGAAGTATTTGGGATTCATTAGTAACTGAGGCTGTGGAAACATGATATATTTCATTACATTGTTTGGACATTGTGCTGTCAGAAATGAGGAATTTTGAAACCATTTGCAAAGTCATCAGCATGCTCTTGGAAAGGACCATGGAAGGAGACTGCTGGAAGTTTTGAAGCATGAGTCACAAGCTTCAACAGCTGGGCCAAAGTATCTCTGGTCTCAGAAGGGGAAAAAGACTTATGCCTAGAGGTTTAACTGCAGGCACATTTCCTGAAAGCTAATCAGTCTCAGGAAGCATAAAAGCTCAACCAAGTAAAGCCCAAGAAAATAAATCAGGGAGTAGTTACAAGGGTCTGAGTGCACTCCAGCTTGCATGTTAAATGGAGATACCTGAGGTGGGCCCCTCTGCAGCCAAGGTTAAAGTGGGCTGAATTATTCCTTGACTACATGTGTCTCTGCATTGACTAAAGAAGGAACCAGTAAAGATACCTGGTGAGTGTCTGATGTTAGATCAAGTGTATCAAGTTCCTTTATCTCATCTAGAGAAGATCTGAAGAGCCTTCTTGGCAAATAATCCAGCTATGCTCTCCAAGCTAAAAACTACATTCTCGTTTTCGTTTTCTGTTGAGACAGGAACATGCATGCTATGTAAAAAGTAGGGCCAACATTGTGAAGCAGCCTTTGCATCACTTGCTCTAGTATGCATGAAGCAATTTTTTTTTTTTTTTTTTTTCACTCTCGGATGACTCAGCTTCTTCAGCTGTCAGGCTTGGAGGACAATTCTCTTATTCTATTTTTGTCACAGAGTGCGTATGCAGAGAGAGGTGATTAAATTTCAGAGTACTGCTCTTTGTGACTACTTTTCTCCACTTCTTTGAATTAAAAAAATAAAGAAAAAGTGCTTAAGGATGTAGTTTAAGGGGGAACAAAATAGGAACTACTAGAGGAAATAGTTTATACTAATATTTGTTAATGCATTATGAAGCATTGATTCACAGTCTTAAGGATGACAATAAAATGAAATATTGCAGATAGATATTGTGTTCAGCCTATGCACTGAAAGAGGTGTTCTACCATGTGAATAAACTTTACACTATTACATATACAAAAGAAAGAAATAGGAAAAAATAGAGCTTTTTACATAGAAATGTTAGCCTATCTTTTCCTAAATGTTGAGTTTCATGTTCTAGTTTACTCTTTAAATGAAAAATAAATCATGTATAATATCGTAGTTTTCTATAACACTAGCAAATACATTTTAATTTAGATAGGAAGTTGAAATCCACATCTTTTTAAAGTTGTTTCACATTTTTATAGAATTCTATAATAATAAAGTGCTAAATAATAACAAATGTATAAGAAAACTCAACCTTTTTGGGGTTAAGCTTATGTATTTTGAGTGCTTGTACCAAAACGATACATCCCTTCCTGCGGATATGGTTCCATGCATGGTTTTCAAAACAGCATTGGTATTTTAACATGTTTTTTACCCTATATGTTTGTTTTTATATGAATTTCAGTTGTGCCAGCATAATGATTTGTGGTGTTACAAACTAAACCTAATGAGTAACACAATTATTTTATAAGGCAGCCCCACAAGCAGTTGTACCTTTCTTACTAAAGATGTGCAGAGCGATTTGGAAAAACAGACTGGATGGCAAAATATGACAGCTTTTCTCAAAAGCTGGTGTAAGGAACTATTTGAACATGGTGTGTGTGAGATACGAGCTTTTTTTGAGCTCTTTTAGGGCTTTGGTGGAGGATAGGACTGGAGCACTGCAGGGGAAAGAATCCACCTTTGCTCTTGTATTTGCAAATTCATCAAGTTTAACAACTTTGTGGGAATTTTCTTTATGGTTGTTAGAAAAGAATCAAATTTTTTCCACTTCAAATGACACTTTAAATTTTGCTTTGTTCTCTGTTTGTTTAATCACACTGGTGGTTTAAAGTTGTAAAAAATAAATAGAAATTAAACAAAACAAAACAACAAAAAACCTATATAGATAGAAATAGGCGTTGAGTACACCTGTTGCTCCAAAGAAGAACTTGAAAAAAGGTATATACAAAAAAGGAGTTTTGTAATAATTAGAAGCAACATGACTAATGTAAAACTGTTTAAATGAGCTAATTTAAATTTAAATTCCAGTACTTCCTTTGTATTCTTTCTCATCTTGCATGCTGCTTGAAAATCAAATGTCAGTCTATTCACTTCATAGGCATGAAAGTAAACCTTAATATTCCAACTTCACAAGCATACCCCAATTCTCTAATCTGTCAGACGTGCAGATAGTATTTGCATAATTACACGTTTAGGTATTTTACTCCAAAACATTGTTTCATTTCTTAATACATTGCTTTTTTAGTTTTCCTCTTACATTCTCAACCAGACATGAAGACATTTATATCATCTCAAAATTGTTCATGTTTTCTCACATGGATTATCAAAGGCCTGCAATATTTTGCAAAACCAAGTATAGCCCACTAAAATGAACTTGAATTTATAAATCAAATTTCTGTGCTCATTTAAAAGTATATATATTTGTTGCCCTTTGGAGTGTAAAAATATGCAAGGATGTAACCCTGGAATGACATTGGGATCAATGGAGGTTACAATCCTTTACAATTAATTGCTACTCATAAATCAATCTTATCTTCTGATTAATGACTCAACGTGTTGATATTAGTGTTTTATTGCTCCTGCATTTCTACATCCTTTGTGAATCATAGATGTCACCCAACATTGCAGGCATAGTAAAAACATACATATTATTATTGTTCTGCCTTTGATACTGTTTATTACACAAACTTCAGGATGAATGATTTTCTTTCTCTTTTAATAAAAACCCCTTTAATTTGCACATATGGGAGTCAGTGCCCCAGCATGGTTCTAATATAATCTCCATGTTAGGGCTGTAATTCAGTGAAATTGTTTGCTGTAGCAGTGCATATCCATACCTAAGGATATGAAATGCCGTATTGGTTACTAATTTATGAAAATTATATAGCAGAATTGAGTCATCAAATTTCAAACTCTCATTTAAATAAGTTAATATTCTGGTTAATATGCTGATAATGAAAAGAAGGAGATTTTTTTTTTTTGAGGTTTGCTTTTGGGTACTGAATGCTGCTTCTGCTAATGTGTTATTAATGGAACTGCACAAGACTGAAAGTTAGACAGCTGCAGAAAGCCCATCAAGTAATATTGCCTTTTTTTTTTTTTTTTTTTTTTTGTGATGAGCTGAGTAGATTTTGAAGAGCAGAGCTTGTTTGTGTGTCCTGTTCTGTAAAAGAGCTGTGTCCAAGTCTTCCATTTAGCCTCCATTGAAAGGAACAGCAAATTACTTGTTCTGTGGATCCCTTCTCTCTGAACTTCATAGGGACAAAGAGTACAAAATAAATGTGTTGTGGGGATGGATAGTAAGGGGAAAGGAGAAACAGCTACATAAATAGCTGAGAGGTGTTTACTAAATACATTTGTGAAATTAACTAAAGAAATGCAACAAAATAGAGCAAACAATAAATGACATGAGTCTTAGAGCTTGTATCCTTATAGCAGTATTTGTGGCACATGCTCACGAGCTGTCAAAGAGAAAATGTAGAGGCCAGTGAGCAGTTCTAATATGAGAACTGGATCTGTAGCCCAAAGGCAGTAGAAAAGGAAAAAGAGAGATGGAGCCCTAGGAATAATACATTTACTTTCTAAGAGGAAAAAAAAAAAAAAAAAAAAAAAAGTAAAAAGAACATTAACTAAAGGATTCAGCTCTGAGTGGTGACATGTCTGGTGACATGAATTAACCTCCAACGTGTCACTCAGGGAGACTTTTTAGCTCATGTAGTACAATTCAAACGTCAGACAGCCATTGAATTTTTCTCACAAGTCTCTAAAGTCACTATCTTTTTAATGCTTTTACATCAAAACACTTCAGTAACTCAGGCAACTACTGTACAGTCAGACAAGCATGCCAGAAAACCTACATGGTCACATATAAACTACTTTTAAATGGATTCCTTGGGAAACAATTTTATTATTAAGTTTACCTGAATTTATTTGAATTCAGAAAAAAATGTGATATTCTGTGTACATTATTTCAGTGATTAGGACTATAAAAGTTTGTGGGGTTTCCTTGTTCATTTGTTTTTTAAAAGTCTGATAAATAACGAAGGGTTAGTATTTACTTTTGAACCCACACATCTGTACCATAAGGCAATCTCAAGGGGAAGCAGTGGATATTACTGCTTCTATGGATATTGGGTATTATCTATGGATATTACATCTATGCCCATCTATGTGAAAGAAGACCCATTAATTTTGCACCAGGGTTTGGCATAGAGAAGCTCATCCCAAAAATCAAAGGATTGTTACTTAGGGCAAATAGGAAAATTGATTGGTAGCAAGAAAGTCAGATATTTCACAATACTTCAGTTTTGTTTTATTTTTCAAATGACATTGTGGTGACTGTATAGTACAACTTCAAAAAAAAAAAAAAAAGTTTGGGATGAAGATTGACAATGGTCAGGTAGTTAACTGCCTTGCAGGAAAATACACGTTAAATACTTCTAACGTAAATGCTATCTATGTTATTTGCTGTCTACATTATTGTCTATCTACAAGATAAGGATTGTTTCCTTTTCCTTTTTCCTGAAGATTTTAGGGGATTTATTCTAACTTGAAACCAATTTTCATAATACCAAACTACAGATACTTTTCTTCACACATTTCATGAGCAGTTTAGCAAGAATCATTGGCAGACTGGGAGAAAAAGTACTCTCTGCACACAAACATAGACAGTATTACGAAAATACCTAGTGTGTCTGTTACCTCACATTTATAACATTAATGAAAGTATATATGCAGACAGTTTTCTATTTAGACAATAGAAGTTGATTGGAAAATAGTCCCCAGTTATGTGAAATGCCATATCCATCATTGTTTAAAGTGCTACCTTTTGTATTATCTGTTCAAAAGAACAATTTTTATGCTTTGTTTTATTTTATTATTATTATTATTATTATTTTTTATGGATCACGTGCAATGATGCTACTTTTGTATTCTGTTTTTGGTGGTTATACATTTCCTTTTCTTTGAGCAGCTTTTTACTTGGATTAGGTTGTAGTTCAAAAAAATGAGTGTAAGGCATAGTCATAAAATAGAACTCATTAATTATATTAAATATTCCTGATTTGAACCACATAAAAGTCAATTCTGACAGTGAGCTCAGGGAAAAGAATACATCACTTCTTAATACAGGTCTCCTGTGGTCTGAAATAATATGAAATGGGTTGATCCAGTACACTAGTCAGAGATCCACAAGATTGTTGCTCTGAGTACTGAGTGATCTTCTGTCTTCGGGTTACCGAAGTTTAGTGTGGCTCCTACTATAAAGGACTATAGTTGTCTTCCAGAATTTTGCATGTCTTGAGGTGGATTATATTGGAATTAAAATAACTTTGTTATGTTAGCCTTCTGAAAGGCAGCAATGGTAAGGAAGTGTTACAAATTCATAAGCATACAAACATTTTTATCTTTCCTAAATAATAAATAAGTAGCCCTGTGAGAGTTTGGATCATATTTCTGAAGGAACAGAAATGAGGAAGGCTTATGGGTCAGAAAATGTTTAAAATATTAATTCAGCACAAGTGCCTGTCTTTGTATATAATATGCACATGAAGTCCGCTGCTGGAGCAGTGCTGTCTGCTATGAAGAGCCTGACTGAATGTGAAATTTCATTTCCAGTGGCCAAGTTTCTGACAGATAATATCAAAGCTGGCTTCTGAGTTGGCTCAAGGTTTCACAGCATGACCTCAGCAGGCCGCTGCTGTGAGATCAAGTTTGAGAACTCTGTTTCCAGAGCTTTTATATAAATCACAACTACCTGAATCAAAATTTCCTAATAGACTGAATAGACTCTGAAACCAAGAGCAAACTTCAGGAAAGAACTCAAATTAAGGGTTGAGCAGTTTTCATTTCTGTAGAATGAAAATATGGAATGAGGTGGGTTTAACTGGGGAATTGCCAGGTACAATTATATATATCACTGGAGAAAATACTCTCTACATTTGCTTCCTTGTACATACAGCGAGGGGTAAATAAGAATCAGGAAAGAATGACAAGAAGTCTCTTTATCAGGACACTTCCCAGCTCTGGAGGAAGCAGAATACAGTGGAAAGGTTTGGAAAACTGACAGAAGATAGCCGTGAAATGCTAGGTAGTAACAGAGTAATAATAATCACTCAAGCAGTAATAATAATCTCAAAAGCAGGAAAGACTTTGATATGGAAAAGAGAACTGTAAAAATGTGAGAACTTTTCATTAATTATTTGTATGCATCTATTTATAAAAATGTTCACTGACGTATATTTTCAAAACAGCTATATAGATTGTATCTTATTGCCAGTCTGAGGATTCAGAATGTGTTCTGTTCTGATTGCTGTTAATACTATCCTGGCGTGTCTTTCTTACAGTCAGATAACTGAATCCAGTACCTAGGCTAATCTATCTGATTTCTCTGGTTAAAGTTAGGCAAGAACTGGCATATTTGGAAGTGTACTCCACTGAATATCTTAAAAGACTTATCCTTGTATTCTTTCAGTACACTGACTCAGTATGAAGTCACTACATGAAAGGAAACTTCCATCTAAATGATATTAATACATTATTCATGTTATCTTAATATTCACATTTCTTCCCCAGACGATATCAAAACACAGCAAAATGACAAGACCCTTCTATGCAGTCTTTCTTTTCAAGTTAAATCCTATGTATTTTGATGTGCATAACATAAATTATAACAGTACCAGAATATACTTTTGAACAAATAATAGTTGCATCAGGCATCACACAATTAGGGAGTACGTGCATGTGCACATACATATGTCAGCACTTCTGGACACCCAAGTTCTGCATTGTTGTTCACAAGGCAACCATTATGCTACAGGTGGGAGCCTGATAGACTAGCTTGTAGGCAGTGCAGACTTTGGCAGGACTGCAAAACAGCTCAGGTTGGAACAGCCTTGGGTGTTCACTTCTGCTCAAACCAGGGTCAGCTACTAGGTCATGTCTGTGTCCAGTCAGTTCTTGGAAAATTCCAAGGGCTGAGTTTGCTCAAATTCTTTGGGTAAACTTCACAGGACAATGTTTTCCTTTTGTACCTATTCCAACACTATTTTGTTTCCGTTTCTTTTACCCAGTTTTGCCACCATGCATGATGCTAAAGGGCCTGCATCCTTCCTTCCTAATGGATTTTGACTCATTTGTTTACCAACAAGATAATGTAGGTCTATCTGTACTGTCAGAAATTCCATAGTATTTACAGTAGTAAAAAGAATTGATTAAGTTTATTGATATTTTTTTAATGATTAGACATAAACATGGCTATCAAAATATGATCAGTCTTTCCAAAATGGGGGTATAATTTACCAAGAAAATCCCAACTTTGCTGGTGATTAATCCTTCCTTTTTTTTTTTTTTTTTTTTTTTTTTTTAATGAAAGAAGACAGGTACAATATGTTTTGATGCCAGTCATATTGTACCAAGTTATCTCAATCCATGTTATTTTTTCATGAATTAAATCAAGAGAATGCAGACTTGCTAATCCATTCCCACGACCCGCTTTCCTATATTCATGCTGTGAAATTAACTGGGAGAAAAACTACTTATTTCAGTTTACCTACTGTGGCCACTTGAAAATGCAGGGTGGAGAAAGGCTGATGGATATGGTCTTTCATCTTTTCCTTTTAATTCCAGAATATAAAAGCAGATTTCAAGTGAAAGACATATATATGTAGTCATAAGATCCAAGCTGTGTCTGTGAATGCGTGAAAGGAAGTTTATTTTATGGTTTTTCTGCCATTTGTAAGATTCTTGTACATTATGTTTGGAATTTTATTGTAGTCATTTTAATGTCTTTTTTAGAGTTAACTTTCAAATAATTATTTCAGATTTTAAATAGCTATGTTTAATGTATACTGATGTTGCTACTAGTTTCATTCCATGTGATAGTTTATGAACAGAGAAGAAAGTTGGGTCTTCATATGAGTGTTTGCACACAATGCCTGCGTTGGGTGTGCTCTTACTGTTGTGGTTTAACCCTGCAGGCAGTTAAGCACCACGCAGCCCTTCGCTCATCCTCCAACATGCAGTGGGTATCAGGGAGAATCAAAAAAACAAAACATCAAAAGGGCAAAGACTCATGGATTGAGATAAAGACAGCTTAATAGGACAGAGAAGGAAGGGAGAATAGTAATAATACTAATAAAAGAATATACAAAGCAAGTGATGCACAATGCAATTGTTCACCGCCCACTGCTCAGCCAGGCCCCAAGCAGCAGCATCTCCCCCCTGGCAAACTCCTCCATGGTTACTGTTCAGCATGACACCCTATAGTGTGGGACATTGAAGAGATGCAAGACATGGACTCCGGATGGCTCTTGAACAGAAGGCCTTTATTGCTATTTTTCACTACTACATGTACTTTCCCCATAGCCCCACGTACTGTCCAAGTGCCCTAATCTGTCGTACAATTGGTTAGAGACCATCAGACACGCACCTCAAGCCAGCCAGCAATTGGCCACCACCCAAAGCTCATCCTTAGCACTGTAGCCAATTTTCTTTATCTCAACCTTGCTCAAGTTTTTGTTTTTGCTGTTGATTCCTCATTTTCTCTAATTCAGGGACATGTGAAACAGCGCGAAGCCACCTGCAAATTCTTTTCCCACAGGACACCCCTTTGGGCAGCCCGGGCCAGCTGTCCTGGCTGTGTCCCCTCCCAGCTCCTGGTGCATCCCCTGCCTCCTCGCTGGAAGGGCAATACCAGGAGCTGGAATGACCTTGGCCCTGCATGAACACTGCTCTGCAGCAACTGAAACACTGGCAGGTTATAAGCATTGCTCTCACTCCAAATCCAAACACAGCACCATACCAGCTACTAGGAGGAAAATTAACTCTATCCCAGCCGAAACCAGGACATCTTGCTTCAGGTTATGTAGAGATTCAGACTGCAGCTACATGCATGTATAATTAGGGAGCAATGAAAGATTCCTAGCAAAATCTCTTTAGGAGACTAACAACAAAGCAGCCAAGAAGCTAAAATGCTTTTTACATACTATCTGGGGAAAGTAATCATATGTTTTGAATTACTAGTACGGAAAACTCTTAAAATTGCCAGGATGCGTATTTCCTCTTTCTTCAAATGTGAAATATATGTACAAGATGTTATACTAGATTATTTGAAGTGAATTGTCAAATGACAGCTTAGCACTTTCTGTTTTTAATGACTTTTTAATACTAAGCAAAGTATAAAAACAGAATAAGGAAAACATAGTAAAAAGTACTTTGGAAATGGCATCGAACTCCTATTCATATAAGTGCAGAAATATATATGATAACTGAAACTTTCAGGTGCTCAGAGGTTGAAGAAAGCAATGGATTTAAGGTATTATGAAAATACATGACATTTACTAAAGATAAACGTAATGCAGATACAAGTCAAATGTAAGTATTCTCACATTCCAAGTGATGTGTTTTTTCCTTTACTGAACAGGGTAGATGCATTTCATCCTGGTCCAAGTCTTATTTTTTATATCAAAGGACTGGTATACACGTGGTACAATTCAAATTAACATATGGAGATAGTAGGGTGGATTGTACACGTTCAGAGGTTTATAAATCTCAGTGTGAAAGAACAGTGCAACTAAAACATACCCTTTCTTCTAATTCTTCTTGCTAGAGTTGAGGAGGAAGGGAAAAAGAGCAAAAGAAAGGAACAAAAATACAGTAGTAGTTGAGAGCTTTACATCTTCCCATGAAGCTTTAGCTCAGATGTAGTGCAGGAATTAATTGAATTGACTACCTTGCAAGGAAGCGAACTCCCTTGCTTACCACCTATGTACTTTCAAGCAACAGTTGTTGGCTGACAAGCCTAAGGTACCTTTGTTCTATTGTTAGAGTTGGTATCTGAGCAGGAGAATTGGAAAAAAAGGAGGGAATCAATTTCATAGTAGATTAATATTGTCAACATATGATAAAAGGGTTGATCATTCCACATATATGTATTTATATACACATGAGTTCTGCTGTGAAATTATTCAAACCTGTTTTAATAAATATACGTTGAAGTTGGAGTTAGTCACTTTCTAAAGGCACACAGAAGGAATATGATTGGCATCAAATGTAACTCTTTTAAAGGAGTTGGCAAAGAATTAAGGGAGGGAAAATAAGGGTGATGGGAACTGACAAAACACATGGCTCTTGCCAGAATAAGTATCCCAAACCTTTAACATAATGATGGGTTGCAGCTTGTACCAGTCTTTTTAGGATCATTACTTCTGATGAGGAGATTTCCTTTGTAACTATTGGACATAAAGTGTTTTGGTTTCTTTTTTCTTTCATTTCCAGAACACTTTTTGGGAAAATATAAATTGAAATTGGCTTATTTGCATTTGAGGGTTAGGTTTGTTATACATCCTTGTGTGAGTATCAACACTCCTTCATCTGTCAAGAAATTACCTATTACAGATCTAGAATGCTTCTCAAAGCCAGTGTTAGAATATTGTATGATGATATCGAAGATCTTTGCAAAAGAATTAAAGTAGGGGAAGTGGGAAAAATATGAAAAATA
The DNA here is from genome assembly GCA_011076525.1 of Nettapus auritus. Lineage (NCBI taxonomy): Eukaryota > Metazoa > Chordata > Aves > Anseriformes > Anatidae > Nettapus > Nettapus auritus. The sequence goes on from CM021765.1 coordinate 99,844,010, forward strand.
CAGAATTTTAGACTACAAGCAGAGACAAGTCAGTCAGAAAACAGAAGGTAGGAATAAATGGTCAATCTTGAGAGAGGAGGGAGGTCATCAGCAGAGTCACACGTGTCTGGGTTGCTCAGCATTTTCATTAACACTGAAATGAGTAGACAATTTACTGATGACACAGTTTTTCAAGGTAATAAAAAAAAAAAGAGCTATCTATGATGAATTCAAGGAAAATATTACCATATTAAGTGACTGCAGTAAAATAGACAAAATGCAGTCTAGATAAATACGGAGTGATACATGTGGGAAATAATCTTTTCTAACATTACATACATAATGATGGATTCCTAGCTGACTGTTATCACATTACATTTTGTAATTATGATTGATAGTTATATGAAAATGTCAGTTTACTGCTCAATAGCAGTCAGAAAAAGAAAAGGCAAATCAAAAGGAATTATTAGGGAAGATGTATAGAAAAAGGGAAATATTAGTATGCATATATAAAAATCTCTAATGTAGTAATGTTTTGAGTACTGTCTGAAGTTCTTGTCCTGCCATCTCAAAAGCATGTAGCAGAACTGGAAAAAGTCTGGAGAAAAACAGTAGGTGTGATTGCATAGAAAGACTAACCGAAGGGTGTCTAGACTGGGTGGGACTTTTCAGCCCTTAAGGCAGATAAGCTTTAAGGGCTGAAAGATAAGATGGAAAGATAGATGGATAGGATGGAAATTTATACACCATGATTGTGGTGGAGAAACTGAATTTGGAATGATTGCACACGACCTCTTCAGATTCAAGAACTGGAAACATTCAGTAATCTTAGCAGGAAATAGGTGTACGGGGTGGGGGGAGGGAAAGCTCGTCATCTTCTTTTATGTAACAGACTGAGGGACTTCTTACAAGATGTAATTTTAAAAATTGACAGGACAAATTACTCAAAGAAAAAGTGCTATTATGTACCAAACAGTACTTTTAACTCTGTCAGTCCATTACCTGATAATTGCTGGATATAGGGAAAGCATATTAAGGAAGGACCACTATGCCCTTGCCCCAGTAGTGCTCTCTCTGACTGGCATTGACTATTTGCTGCTGTTGTAGGCAGGAAGCAGACAGACCATGGCAAAACTATACACGTATAAGCTATGATTTTGAGCAAGACCTATATCAAACCACCTCCTTGTTTATTTTTTTCTTTCACCAACTCCTCGGCTAAATGCAGTCTTAGACTTAAAAAATAAGTTAGTTTTATGCTAATATAGATTTTTATTTTTCTAATGCTGAGGAGTAATAATATAAAATTTGTCAGGGACTATGTATTTACAGTGATATCTCTAAAACACCAGTTCCCAAAATTGCTAGCTGTACCTTTGCTGATGATATATGGCTAGCAGATTACCTGAATTTTCCCCTTGGTTCTCTGCCAAAATAAATGCTTAGAAAAACAAAATTCTTTACAGTAATTATTAGAAGCTATATGCTTAAATGTGAGCTCTTATCATAGTCAAGACACTGAAATTATTTCCCTGGTTTTCAGAAGCACAGCCTCCCTCGGTAGTTCAGAGAGCTCAGACTTCTTCGTGAAGTTATAAAAGTTCAACCTTTCCAGGGCTCACTCTACAGATTGCTTTGAGTTCTCCCCTCATCGTGTTCATGTCACGTTCCCATACTAATTCTGTTTTGCATTTACATACTAATTCTGTTTTGCATTTATATTAGCACATGCACTTTGCATTCAATTCTGTTCAACTGAAGTCAATAGAAATTTCACTTTTGACTTCAGCCGCAGTAGAAATGAGTCACAAGCAAAGAACATGACAACACCTCCTTTTCAACACAGGAATTACTGTTTCCTATATCTGCTACAGAGGCTGTAATTGCTAATGTGGGACCTGCAGGTCTGTACTTTGCAACTTTGTAGTTTAAAAAGTTTCTGAGCTAATACAAACTGCTGAGAATAGAATTATAAAGCCAGTGTACATATTTCACATTTATTTCTCTCCCTGCTCTCTAGTTTAATTTCTCTTCTACCAACATCCGCTTTTTTTTTTTTTTTTTTTTTTTAAATTTTTTTTTTTTTTTTTTTTGTATTCCAGGTATATGCTTTAGCAATTTTGCAGTGTATGTAACCAATCAACAAATAAATACATACATTAAGTGTAGTGCAATGTGATCTTTACAAGGAAAAAAAAAAATAGTAAGGTTAGAACAGATAAACTAAAAGGTTCATGAGATCACTTAGGATAAAAGAAATAATTTTTTTCTTCACATTGCATATACTAAACTAAGCTGGAATATATCTGCATACCCAGGAGCTTGCTATATTTGGTTGGTATGTACCTGAAGAGTCATTCAAAGAATGCAGAACTTCCCACAACGTTATACAACGCAGTGCCTATTCCCTAGTAGCTCTGTTTTCTTGTCCTAATGAAGATATGAACATTCAGGATTTAACATTACTCTATGCTTGCTCTTGGAAGATATTGGTGCATTGAATCCTCACTAGGTGGGCTGAATGGTCATTCTGCAGGTAGTTCACGCTCAGATGAGATGCTCCTACCAGTGGCTGCAGTGCTTGTAGAGAGGCCAGGCAGACAAGTTCGCATCAGTTTGTAGGTACCAGTCTCTGTTTAGCAATTATTCTTCTGTGAAACAAACTACTATCTTTTTGGTCCTGAATGAGGAGTCTCTGAGATTTGGATTGAACTGCACAGGTTTCCCAATCAGAGGCAGTTCAAGGCATTTTTGGAAGTGTGGTTCCAGTCACCAAGGGAACTTCAAATACATAAATACAAAACTTCATTATTTTTTTCTGCTCTTGGAAGAAAAGATGAAATTTCAGTCATCTCAATTCTACTTATTTATTTGGCCTTTGCCTGACTTTCACATCTGAAAAGTAGAGCTGTGCTGTACCTCCTGACAGGAATGTTATAAAGATAAATACGCAAAGCAGTAGCGAGATAACTTAGGTTATTCTGGGCTACAGCAGCACTAGTTATCCTGAGACAGGTTCTTCAGGAAAGATGCGGGTTGCAGCATCTTCAATGCAGTGAAGATATGTAACTACTCTCAAGAAGTAAAATTTTGTACCCCATCATTTGCTTTACAGTATTGGAAATGCTGTGATTCCACTTGAAAATGTTTTAAAATAAGATCCCCAGACAATCTCTCTTTTCGCCTATATTTTCCCATGTTTATTTCAGCTCTACTTCTGCAATCAGAGTCCAGTTTTACTTGTATTCATGGTATATATGTAACAATTATGCTTTGCACAAGTCTAAACACCTGCCTGCAAGATCCAGCTATAATACTAGGCACCAGACTGTGAGTTTCTGGTGACTGTGGGGTGGGTGGGCTTTCAAAGCATTCCAGGGTATTGGCTAAAATAATTAATTAATTAATTAATTAAGATAAGAACTTCTGGAAGTCAATGGCCATTTGAGACAATGCATAAGTAAGGTCACACAGGTACATTGGCTTTATACATCTGTAAGAGAATTAGTTCTAAAACAAAGTAGAATTCTGTAAATTCATTTGCAAAGCTACTGTTTGCTTACTTCCTCACTAAGTTTGAATGTATTTTTGTGTATTTTCAAGAAGAAGTTCCCTGATGCACTTCCATATATTGCATTTTACTTAAAAACAAACAAACAAAAACCTAGAACTCAAGTTAAAATTATTCTCTGACCACAAAAAAAAAAAAAAAAAAAAACTAGCAAAACACTCTCAGAGAAACAAGAAAACTAGATGGCAGGATAAAACTGATATCTATATTTTAAAGATATATTTACATTCTAATTATTAAATATCAATGCATCCCAGATATGTTTTTCACTTTTCTGTCATAAATCAATGAGAAAGGAACACAAATCAATTTAAGCCTCAGAAAGCAAGTTGTCAGGACTTCAGGAATTAGTTTATCATTACCTACAGTGTATTTTAGAAAGAACACTGCAGCTCACGTTTTTATGTTTTGCATCTTTTTTTAAAGTGATATAGTGGCATTTATAATGTCATATATGTAAGGTATATAATTCAAGAACAAGATCTCAACTGGTCTTGTATAAAAGGTAATTTTATAGTATCTGTGAATACTAGGATTTTGTGTGGCTTGTGTTTGAATTAATTTTCTTTTACTTTTTATTTATTTATTTTTTTTTTTTAGGCTTTCTACTATAGGAAAATATTTCCAAAATAGCTTTATAAATAATTTCTAGTTACTATGCTACCAGATGTCAATATATCTAATTATTGCCTGGATGGGGTCTGTAACCTAAAGTCTTCTGAAGTTATTGCAAACTGTTGAGTGCTTGGAGCTTTTGAAAAGTTGAAATCTCTTTAAGGTAGGAATTTAAGAGCCTTGTTGCATTTTAAAGTAAAATTGAAGATGCTCACCTCAACTCTTGGCATTTCGATAGCATGTAGTAGCTTCATAATAGTTTCAGTAAGAGTATTCAGGAAAGATTAGAGAATGCTGCCCTGAGAAATCACATGACATTTGAATGGGAAAAGGCTAAAGTTTCTAAAATTTGAAGTACAGTTTCGAGTTTTACAAACTGGGTAGCATGAAACAGAAGTACAAAAAACTTGTCATGTCTGAAAAATTTGGCTTAGAGATAGCACTGTCAATTACACGTGAGGTTATGCTTATCTCACTAAATTATAGATTCCCAAGAGAGTCTTCCTGGCTTCTGAAGCATGGCAGGTTGTGCAGGTAAATTCCTGGAGCAGCCTCTTGATGGGTGCATCTGGGCTGCCAGCACTGCAGGCAGTACTCAGGCATGACTGAGCGTCCCAGCAGCTTCAACACAGCCTACATCTTTTGGAGAATATAAAAAGTGTTTAAAAAAAAAAAAAAAAAAAAGGCACAGACAGGCAGACAGGGTTTGCAGCATGTCAAAGGACCTCAGTGGCATCCTTAATTTCCTGTAACAGAAAAATGATGAATCTTGGAAAGATGTTAATGACTCTTTTAAGAGCTTTAAAATTACCTAATCTTTATCAAGAAAGTAAACAGTAGTATATAGAGAACATTGTTATCTATGTAGTCTCTTAAAGCTGACACCAGGCACAAGAACCAGCTCTGTGCTCATGGGATTAGATGTGCCAGAGATATCTGACAGTTTTCTGATCAAATTCATTACATCAGCAATTGGTGAACATCAGTAAATCAGGCTCTCTTTGGGCACTTTCGTTAACCACTTATGAATTCACTCATCTCCAAAGGTGTAAAATGCTAATCTTGTAACATCTTAGGTTTCTTATTAAACATAGGATTTAGTGGTTCTGTGTGACTGTTGTCATCTGCCACTTAAACATTGAGACAAACAGGGAAAGCCAACATGACACCAGAGTAAGTTCCAGAGTCTTGAGCAAATTAGCTCTGTAATAGGTAGAGGCAGCAACTCCACCAATCAGTGTTTAATTTTGTGGATTTTATATTTATATCTGAAACATTTTCTTGAGGTGGTTTTGCTGAAGGAAGGCAGGAAAGGGAACAGAATATTTGGGTGGATCCTCTACCCTTTGTGGCCAGAACTGCTTTTCTGCAAAATATTTGTACAGCCCTACATTCAGGAGAAAAAGATTGTCTTGGAATAAATAAAACAGGGCTAAGGAATCAGATCTTTACTTTTCAGTGAACTGGAACCAGAAAAGAGGGGGAAATCTCATCTAAACTTTTATATTATTAAGTCTTGGTGTGTGTGGGGGTGAAAATTATTTAAACATGATAGAAATATTTATTTAGAAACAAATTTAAAAACTGTGTTGTACTAATGTAATATTTCTACTGTTACTGGCAAGCATTACTGACCACTTTCTTGATGTACAGATGTTTCACAGAGGAAGTATCAGTAAAGATCGTGGGTAAAGTATTCGGTAATGAGATGAGCATTCTTCCCTTGTTTTTTTTTGTGCAGACTGCATGTGCAGCTTAATTCACTTCATTTAATACTGCTGTGCTATTTTCAAGTAGTCCATAAAGTTAGATAGTAATGCTTCGTGAATCATAGATATATATAATAATAATAATAATAATAATAATAATAAAAGGTCAGTTTTAAAAATGATTATGTATTTTTGCATACCTGGAGAAGTTATTCTCAATGTTATACATTTAAAAATAATAATTTGATATATTAAGTTCAGCAATATGCTCAGTGGAAGTCCAGTTTATACAAATGCATTGACCGAGTATTAATGTTCCTCCTTATACTCTTCATAGTAACATTTAAACATAACTTTCTTAAGGAAAATAAATGGATCAATGAATTAGACAGACTGATTACTTTGACATACATTGCTGTACAGAGAGTACAAGGATCAAAAGTTAGCCCTATGCTGTAACTTCTAAGGCTATTACTAGTATTTATCTTTGGCCTGCAAAGAGTATAAAGAAATTGATTTCACACTTATCAATCCACTTCTTATTTTTCAGCTCAACAGAAAGCTTTTTTAATGAGTGAAAAGGAACCAGTTGACAGTGGTTGCCTCTCTGGTCCATTCAGAGATTATCTAATCATGGAATCTAATACAAGAAAATATATTTGGTCTTTAAGAATTACAGTGGCTTGATTTAGTGAATTAGTTTGATACCAATAACTGACATGATCTGATATCTCATAATGGATACATATCCCTGTTAAAAGACTAAATTATGCTTGTTAAAAGACTAAATTAAGCTTGTTAAAAGTTCAGGCTCAGAGCCTGCAAAAAATATACAATTAAAGTAGCCAACAAAGCTATAGACTTTAATAGTGCTGTATCAAGAGACAAGAAAATTTGTGACTTTGAGCACCTGACCAGGCTCTGAAAGAAAGAATAGATTTATTCACCTTTAATGGTTAGAGTTAGGAATTACACAAAGAAGTCTGTGGTGGCTTCTTGGGTCTTCTGGATAAGTATGTCTGTTTGGACAAGTATTGTAATTTTTCTTTGCACACATTTTTACATCTATGTAATGGAGATAAAACTTCCTCATTTGTATGAATTGTTCATAGACCTGCAATTATATGTATTCTTTACATTTCAGTCATCATATCTGTATATGTATGTATTTACATTTTATGAATGCTTTATATATGCATATACAATGTGCATATATGTATCTAAATTGGGGTATATTTTATAAGCAGACACAGGTATGTACATCTTAGAATTTCTTTGCTATTTAAGAGGGTGAAGTTCATCATTGAATGAAGTGTTAGGAATATGTTAAAGGAAATGAAAGGATGCTGTTTAATCTGTTGAGAAGTAATATCAATTTTTAAAGCAACATACATGCAGCTTGTGTAGTATCTGTGTCAGAATTATTGAACTTGAAATCTGATCAAAGATAGGAATTATTGAAATATAGTGTTTTAGAAGTGGAAATTCTTCTTTGACAAGGCAAGACAAGACTGCAATAACCTTGACTTAGACGTGGAATGAGAATGATTAGAGTCTGTGCAAATTTCAGACCCACTCCTTGACAACAAATAAATGGAGGTGTCGAGTCTCATTTTGATCACCTTCAGTAATGACCTTGAATGCATGCAAATGTGAAATTTGCTCAATGGGGACTCTGTGGTAACTCTGCGATTCAACTGTGAAATTAGAGTAGCTTGTACTTAAACTGGAATTTCACACCTGCTGAACTAGCAATCTGTTTTTGAGTTACAACAGGAAGGAAAGAAACACTTTACAAAGCTAGGTTTCCATCTGTTTATATGAAATAATTTCTTTTTCTTCATTTATGACTAAATAAGCAAAAATTAATTTAAAAACTCAGTGAGTGGAACCTGAGACAAAATAACTATGGTGGATTTTATTTGAAAGTTACATTCACTCTATTTTTAAAACATGTTTCACCATTGGAGTAAGTGCTACAATCTTTGCAGATGCTGTATAAATAAGAACTTACTGAAACACTGTAAGTGTTCTGGTTCTTAAAAAGGAAAAAAAAAAAATCAACACAGTGTATCTGATGCATGAAGCAGATTTTTATTTTTATTTTTAATTACTAAATTCAAAAATAATAGATAAGTACTTAATTCGATAGCTGAATCCACCAATTTATTTCTTGGCCTTGCTGTAGACAGAACGTGTTTTACAGTGGAATGGAATATGCATTATTTGAAAAGTGGTATAGTGCCAATCGTGCCCTGTCCCAAGCACTTTCTAAGGCCAATTGAATATTGGCTCTGTAGACAAACAGTGCTTTCACAGAAGTGAATCTCTAATGGAATTGCATATTATGAAGTATTTTTTTTTTTTTTTTTTTTTTTTTTTTTGTGAGACAGGAATTGGAAGTTTCTGATGATATACATCCTCTGGAATTGTGTCATGCCAATGTCATTTCCTATCTTGGCCACCAACTGAAAAGAGAGAGCTGTTATATCCAAGTTCCACATTCAGTCTCCTAACCACATATGTAACTGTGAGAAAAATTAAAAACTTAATAGACTCTCACTGACAGCATTACTAGGGGGACTGATATAACTTATTTCAGACATGCAGCCAATTTAGTCTGAAAGTTCATTTTTTCAGAGTTTTAAGTCACTATCATCTCATGCTATCCTGCTCACTGCAGGAAGGAAGGACTCCTTCCTCGTCTTTTCCAGAGACATGCTAACTGCACATAAGATGAACACCTGAACTGATCTTTCCATTGTCTCTCTCCCCCATGGCAAGTACATGCAAAGAACACATTGCCTACTCATCAAGGATTTTTACAGGTAAAATAAATTAATATGCACACAGAATACTGAGTTAACAAACGTTACTGAAAAATTGAATAATTTTGCTTGGATGCATATTCTTGTAAAAAGATTTAACAGTTGGCTACTTAAACTGTGTCCAGCAAATAAGCAGTCCAAATCACATATATGGCTTCCTCCCATACAGATTATACTGTAGTTTCCAGTAATGTTTTGTACGTTTTCATTGAACACTTTTGGTTGTTCTTACACTTTTAATGAAATGAAAAATGTAATGGGATAACAAATATTTCAATATATTTTTTAATTATGGCTGTATGAAAACTATATGATGCCATGCAAAGCAGAAGAATCTCCTTACATCCCAGAATGTCTCCTTGTGTGCAATGTACAGTGAAAAAGTCTATACTGGAATTCGGGCAACAATACCTAAAAGGAGCTTTTAGTTTCTGAAGAAAATGATGTGTCTTCCCCACTTCTTTCTTTCATGTAGTTGTCCTCACATCTCATAAATTTTCTGGTGTATAAGCTGCTTAATCAGTCACTGGAGAAAAAAAAAAAAAAAAAAAAAAAAAAAAAGTGAGGAAGTGTTCTTGTCTACTTCTTTGGTGGTTAGGACATCTTTCCAATCTTTGGACTTCATTCCTGCTAGTTTAAGAGGGTTGAATTGAGAACATGTCCAATGCATATCTTTTCCTACCACAATTAATGCTTCAAACATTTGTCACTTCCCTGAGATAAAATCTCATGACTTGAAACTTCTCAAACAGAGAAGAAAAAAAAAAAAAAAGAGGGGGAAGAAAAAAAACAGCATTTGTAGGGGCTTTTCTGCTCTAGGTACTGAACTGTTATAAAAAGAAAGACCTCCACAATCACAGCCTTCTCCTTAATGTATCAAATGCCAAGTCCATTCACAACAGCCAAGTCACTGTGATTTCAACCTTCAATTGTTTGCTTTTATTACAGTTGGCAAAGGACAAAATTTACTTCAATTGAAACTTCAGGGTAATATTACATCCCATTGTGAAATACTATTAAAAAACAATATATATATATATTTAATGCATTCACCATTTCTCGCATTTTCTCAGTTTTTATTCCCCCTAAAATTAATTACATGAACATAAACCTGTTAGCATTCAGCTAGTCCTGCCTGGAACCATTCTCTGATAGGCTTTTCTCTTAATTGGAAAACATTTTATCTTTCATCTTTGACTTCAACAGTCCAGAGCAATAGCACAGTTTGGCCTTCTGTTGCACTTTTTTCAGTAATGAGTCCACTAATCCTAATCATGACAATTGATGTTTCTTTACAGGTGCATTTTATATTAGGTACCTTCAATTCATGTCGCTGTAGGGATGTGGTTTAGTCATGGGACTCAGTAGGTCAGGTTGCTTGTTAGACATAATGATCTTGAAGGTCGTTTCCAACCTAGATGATTCTATCTGCTCTCACATCCACATATGCCTACTCCTAAAGACAATATTTGTTCTCTAAGCTATATCTTAAATGTAAAACGTGATTATCAATATTAATTACTCCCTAATTTTCATCAGAGGTCTCAACTGATATCCACTGCCAATGTTAGTGGTCTTACCTCTAATCCAAAGGACTTTTTTTGACCTTTATTTGTTTATTAGGAAATCTCTTCTAAAAAGTCGAATGAAAAGCTAAATGCTGATATAGTTGCTATGTTTAAATTTTATTTAACCATCATGGAAAGATTTTTTAAATAGTCATATATGATCCTAATAGGCATAAATTATGAAAAAAAAAAAAAAGTTATAAAATGTATCCTCTTGTTCTGTGATTAGAGATCAGATCTCTTACTTAGCTTACTAGATTTTTTTCCAGCTCACATCGCATGTAACAGTGATAGAAATGTAAGCATCTGCATTTCACTAAAGATTTGTAGAGTACATTCTGTTTTGACAGATAGTATTTTAATTAATAGTTAAATGTGTAATTATTGCAAGGCAAATGTATTTCCATGTAGTTGTGCAGAATCCATAGGCCCTGCTCTGGAAAATGCCTTAGGCAGATGCTTATCTTCAGACTGATGAGGTCTGTTAACTTTGATAAAACTAAACTTATGCTCTAAGTGGTTTGCTGGATTGGGGCCATAGACTCTGTAATTGAGTTGGATTTTTATCTTTAATCCTTCATCCATTTGTTAAAATTTTTGATGAATTTTGTTCTTTTACACAGAATTATATTTGTTTAATGCTACTAGTTTCCTAATGTAATTCTCTTCCAGGCTTCATTAATCATGTTTAAAGTACTTTCAGATATTCATGCATAATTTCTATGTGTTAATTAAACCTGGTTATTTTAATTCATTCAGTCTCCTTAAGTATCATAGGATAGGCACATATACGTGTGTCCTGGGTAACAGACTGATCTGATCCTCAAAATTTAAGTGTATATATGTATATATACACACCTTATACATATATGTATAAGGCTTAGCTATAATGAAAAATGGTAGTGTTTCACATTGTAACGGCAGTGCATACACTTCCCTCGTAAGTCTGAAATCTGTTCTTCTAAAAGTTTTCCAAGTAACTGTAGATACAGGTTGTTTACTTTTTACTGTGAACATTTGTTTGCATCAGAATCAATTTCAACAGTTATATTAGTGAGAAGCAAGTGGAAAGTAGATCAAATAGAAGCTAGCATTTGAAAAGTTAGGGTAAAGAATATAGTATTTTATATATATGATCCCCCTTTTGCAATCACAAGTGTTTGTTACTGAGCTCTTCAACTTTTTTTGCTTGTATATTTTTTCCATTTCTCTGTTTTATAATCATTAATTAATCCTTCTAGTTAGAACTATCAGTTTTCAAGAATGAAGCATATAGTTTGTGTATGCTTATACAGTATCTATCATAATGATTCTAATTAATGCCCACAACTCCTGCCTTTAAACAAATAATTATAATTGTATAAGGAAATGGATATGCTTTACTAGTCTTAGGAGACAAGAACATCCTGAGTACTACTGCTGCTTCCCATACATCAAAGTAGGCCCTGATCCTTCTATATTAAGCTAATTAATTATAGCATGTTTTCATTATTAATTATTAAACAACATTAATTATTACACATTTCTAGCACCCATGGAGCTGCTAATAACTTAAAATTTATTAACAAGTTTTGAGACAATGTGCCTTGAAAGACATTTTCATTATTTCATACTTTTTGTTGAAAATTTTCAGAATTTACATTGAAAATATTTAAGCAATTTAATTGTCAGATTTTGCTTCTGTTGTTTTTTATCATATAAAAAATAAACTTATCATACTATTTTCTTGTTTACTAACATTCTTTCTTAATTTTAATTAGTTCTTTTTTTTTTTTTCCTCTATCAGTATACTTGGCCATAGTCCATATCCTTGCTGGTTCACACTATTAGAGATTAATGTGATAACATTAGTTAATGATGAATGATTAAAAACTTCTTCCTAGAAATTGCAAATGTACTTCCAAATTGTCCTTTTGATGCCCTTTGAATATTCATTCATTAACTCCTGTATTTATCATTTGCTTCAGTTAGAGAGAGAGACAGGGAAAGAGGTGGGCAAATTCCCTACTTAAGGTACATATTCCTTCATACCCCAAAATATGCCAGGAGGGAGATTGTTGATTGCCCAGTGCTTCATCAAATGCTTCTTTCAATAAAGCAGCCTAAGGGCATTGTGAAATAAAGCAAAAAGCTCTGTGGACGTGATTTCGGTAGTTTTGAATAGTCCCCATTTCAGCAATAATAATCACAAATGCTCCTTATTTGATTGATTGATTTATTTATTTATTTCCTAAAATAAGTTAATGGGGAAACTCTGCAGATTATGGTAGATGACTACTTCTAATCTGATGAGAGTATATTCACTTAATAATTATGTTGGTATTCTACTTTTAAGTGTTTTAATTCTAAATACAAAGAGTAGGATCTGATCCATATTGTTTGTCCTTTTGCATATAAAATACCAAAATAGAAAAGACATTTTGTTCTTGCTTATAGTTCTCTTGAGGTATGACTGTGTCTGGGTGAATGGTTCATCCCATCAAATCTGAACCTAGCTAATAAAAACAAAATCAGTTTTGTTCAGTAAATACTAATGCCTTGGTATGTGTTAGGCTTACTCTGCTGAACTGTTCACCTCCTCTTAATCATTAATCAATTTAGTGACAGCTTAAACATAGTAGCAACTTTTTTATGACACTTGTATCATACCTTTAATAGCAGTGATCAAATGTTTCAATGTGGCGCTTTCTGGAAGAGATGCTGTTCTGCATCTTCTGTCTTCCTTTCATTTTATGAATCTAAGGGTATATGGTCAACCCTGAGTAATACGATGTTTAACTGTCAGTCCTCATAAGTCCACACTAAAGACACTATATATCCAGTTTACTGCCAGATAGTTTGCAGATGGAAGAAAGCTGTTATTGTTTGCTATGTGGCCAGAAACTACCAGCATATAGGCAACAAAACATAGGCTTGTGTCAATTTCTACTGGTTTATGGTGTTGATGTAATTCTCTGATCAACTTTTCAGTTAAAGATCAGCACTGCTTTTATTAATTTCTGGGAGACTATATTAATTGTATCAACTTAGACTTGGGTGCAGTTGGTTGAAAATATATAACCTTGCAGAGTTAAAATACGATGTTCCTTTTAAAAAGAAATAGCCTTTTTTTTTTTTTTTTTTTTCTGTTAGAAGTTTTCCACTTTCAAGAGTGTATGTCTGTTTGTGTGGGTGGGGTGATGAGCACTCTTTAACTGTAAGAACTTTTTCTAAGAGCAATAGACCCAAAAGGGAAACATGCATAAGCAGGAGCAGTAGCTGCAGCCATGGCTTTGTTAAGTTTGTATTGAGATTAACATTGCTTTTAGATATGTAAGATTTAAACAAAAGAAATAGAAATAGGTGAAAAAAAAAAATGTTCTCATTATTTCTAATAAACACTCTGTGAATTGGATGATGTTTTGGAAGTTAAAAACATAGATCTCAGTTTCCAATAGGAGCACCTGCAGTGCTTGCTGTAGCTCAACTTGGGAAATGGTGCATCCTGGAAGGTCTGCACATAAAGTATTAATTTTATTTTTAAATAAGATTATTATCTCCTTTGTATTTTAAATACAGGGGAAAAACTGCAAGAGATCATATAAATCTTTTTGTTCTACCCCCAAGTATACTTAAGTGAATATCGAATATCTCGGCATTAAGTTATATTCCATATAGCAAGATGGATTTAAGAGTTAAAATTAAAAATCAATAAAACCTCTCATGTACTTCTCATATAGATTTATTGGTCTGTGTTCATTATATATAAAATGCATAACACTGTAATAGAAACACTTCGGTGTCATTTGTTCAGACTCATCTGTATAATTCATTTTTGACTTAGCAGCCCATGTGTAAGTGAGAATCCCAAATGCACACTCATAAAATCTGTGTGCCAAACCATGTCATCAGCTGCTCTTTTTGAAATACACAGATGAAACCAATACCTATTATAAAGGGTAGGAATGTGACAAATGGAAGGATGATTAAAACAATCAGTAGTTCTCATATAACGTTCTTGGTTGTATGGATATAGGCCAAATTTACTGCTTAGCTTTGAAGACAGCTATTAATTTTCTAATGGTCTTTTCCTTGCTTGCTCATTTGAAAAGTATCTGAGTGATTTAGAAATCCTGTCAAACTTACATTCACACAGTTCTAGCAAGGTAAAAGGATGTTATTATCCTGATTTATAAATGAGAATCTGAAATGCAGAGAATCAGCTATTTCATATGTTCCACCAGAGACACCTTAGATGTGGATTTTACAGATTTTGAAGCAGTCAGAGCCTAGACTCATTGTCTCCCGTTGCAGCTGTGAGCACTTGGCAGTTTTGGAAATCAGGTGTGATGCAGCTGTGTGTAGGCTAAGCCCAACTGACGGACAGAGGTCACTAGTGAGGTCTCTGCTTGAAACTTCTCAGCAGTCACCACAGAAGAAAGAGCTCCAGCCTGTTTCTTATTCTTACAAGCTTAACCACACAGCAGCTCCTGCTGCTTGTGTCTTGGGAACTTATTCATGCTCTCTAACCCCTGTACCTGACAAAAAAAAAATAATAATAATAATAATAAAAAAATTCTTTTATTTCATAATGGTTCACATTCTCCTGTAAAGCAGACTCAGTCTTTGCAGAAGATGATTCAAGCTGTGAACAGCTTTCTGCCTTGTAAGTAATGTCTGTTGTGGCAAAGCTGTGTACAGTTCACATGTTTCAATGCACATACAAACTGTAAATTCTGGCATTTTGCTAATTCTGAGGCATAGGTGTGCAGTTCTAAGTATTTCTTTGTAGTTTTCAAACTTCAAAAACAAATTTCCATCAGACATTTAAATGGGGAAATTTTGAATTTAAATTTGAATCCTTAATTATATAGAACTTGATCCAGAAATTGGCTGTAGAGGAAGTAGAAAATGGTATTTTCAGATGCTTCTTTATAGTCCCACAAGTTTTTAAGGAAGCACTATTGTATTTTCACTTACGGAAAAGTGTAATGAGAATACCCACCTAGCTTGATATGCTTTCATTTTAGACCTGATGAGACCTGACCTCTGCAAGCGCAAAATGGAATCAGTTGAATAGAACTTTTAAAAACACTAATTTTTCTTTAATATATTCATACACGCTTAAAATATACCATTGCCTTTTATGATAAAAAGGCTTGTTCTTAGTTTGTTCTTTAGGGTTACCTATACCAATGCAAAAGGAGTTTTAAATGTTACATTTTATACTCTTTTCATCAGGAAGGCAACAAAAAAGCCCCTTTGTAATCTTCACACCTTTAGGATGTGCTCATTACCAAGTCGCAGACCTGGCATGATGCTTATCACGTGGATGCTATTAAAGAAAGAACAACACTGTCTTTTCAGGAAATGAAAAGATTTGCTGTGCATTCTTGGTTCTTCTCATTGGTGGGAGCATGCTGTACATGCTCATAACCGTTATCGTGCATGTGCATGATCCCCAAATTTCCCACTTAAAAGTTTTTTCTTCATAAAGTTGACAGATACACTTGCATTGCTGGTAACTGATGAAATAACAATAAAACAAGCTAGGCCAGTTAGTACCTACCTAGCTTCATGTCAACTTTATGTAATATGCAGGTGCTATATTAAGCTCTTGTCATACTTGCACTCTTCATCTCTTTGTAAGGTATTTTATATGTATATGCATACATATATACACATATATGTATGCACATGTGTATTTCTATGTATCAATACAGGTAGGTAGTGTCATTAGCCCCATTCATTACTAAAAGCTGTTGTCAGAGCAGCAGAGATGCTGTATTCTGAAGGGTAGAAATGATTTTATCAGTGATACTGGCAGATCTATAAAATATGAAAGTACAAATGTAAAGAAATGATATTAACATTTGTTTAAATATAATGTACTAGATAAATTATGTAAATGTTATAAAATTAGAAACATTTCTTTCTTTAATAAAAGGCAAAAAGATACTTATTTGCTAAAGGAAACCGTATCTGCCAATAACCTAAAATCACTGAACATCTGAGCTCAATTCTGAGAGAGCAGGTTCTCTTTCTTCTACAGTGTATATTGTTTTCACACTTTGTCTAGACAGTGGTCGCTCATATTGTGGCATCATCGTTAGCATTTACTTCATAGGATTTTGCTTAGAAAAAGGTGTAATATTACTTCTGCTTCTCTTTTAGTTCATGCTTACATCAGAAAAAGAGGCAAAAATGTAGGCGTTACACAGGGTGCTGCTGAGGCGAGACATACTCCAGCCCCCAGGTTGGAGCTCTGTTTTTATAACCTTGACTAGTAAGATGGATATATTTCCAACTGATCGAACCATAGAAAGAATAATGTGTCTCAGATACACTGGCAAATATCCATACTAATTTAGTCACGTGTGAAGCAGTACTTCAATTGAGTGTTTAGATCTTAACATGGGAAGGCTCTTTTGTTTCAGCATAGGAAAACAATTTTGGAACAAACACTGGGAGATAGGCAACTGTGATATATGGCCAGACATTCTGCCCCAGAGCTTTTTTATTGTAGTGAATGTTTGCTGTTAGTGCTTTGTAGTGAAGAATATTCTACCATCTAACACCAGAATATGTTGTTAGAATGGACAAAATGTTCTTTGTCTGTGCTGGTATATGTTTTTGCTTGTTTAGTAGAACAAAATCTCTCTATTCCATCCATGGCATTTCCTAGTAGCCGCATGGATATTTGCTCAGAAATTTCAATTGAATCTCATCAACATTGTGCACATGTACTAATACTAGCTTTTCTGTTTATAGGGGTGTATAATTTCCTTATACTAATCAGACTGGATGGAATTTATTTTCAATTTTCTGGTTAAAAAAAAAAAAATCTAATGAGAACCACTTTGGATACTGTTTGTAGGACTTTGTACTTTACCTAAGGTATTTTTTTGTTTGCTTGATCACATCTACTTCCTTTCCTTGTGTCTAATTGTCCAGATTAGGATCTTCTGGGTTTTCACTCTATATATAATTCCAGAATTTCTATAAAAGCAGGCTAATTTGTTAGCCTCACCTCCATGTGAGGCTTGGCTGGGCCTGGCTGGGCATACCAGTCCGGTATCTTGAGGGGTATTGTCTTGTGCCTGTCCGCTCTGCCACTTGATGCTGTAAGCTGATGTGACGCTGCTTTGCTGTCATGGGAGTGCAGCTGGGCACATACTGTCTATTTCTAGAAAAGTCAGTGTCACGCCATTGCCCTATCCTAATGAGCAATGAGGCCATACAGGAATGCTGCAGAAAGAGGATAACTCTGTACGTACACCCTTGGAAACTGAGGAGACAAAGGGAGTAATGATGCTTAATGATGCTCCTTCCTGCCTCTGCTTTGTTCCTGTGTAGCAGAGAGGATTTGGATGCTTTGACCCGAATCACAGCTGATTGTAATAGTCTAAGATATGTTCCTGCTTTTCTTGAGATGAAATTATTTGAAGAAACAGTTTTCTCTAATGATTTTTTTACCCATCTTCATCCTACATATTTAAACTATGTTTGGCTCACTACTGTACTCATCTCATAGTAGTAAAAAGCAGAACACATTTTCACCTTTCTTCATAATCATCTCAAGACAACCTGCCATGAAAAGGAGGAAACTTGTTTTTTTTCTTTCACAAGTAATAATAACCCTGTTTATATATGCTGTATGTATATTTACACAAATATCATATGTGTAATATATGCTTGTTATATATATTATTCAGTAATACTTTTTAATAGGCCTTTCACTAGCAATAAAAAATCAAGAAACACTCCCCACCAATATATACATAGGTATATATATAAAATAAAGTAGAACAAGCACAGGTGGCAGAAAAGCTTATTTCCACTCTGGAGTAATTGATAATTCGTGGGATTTTTTTTTTTTTTTTTTTTTTTTTTCTCCTCTGAAGCCTGCAAGACAAGCAATTCCTTAGCGTATTGCAGTAGCATGCAGTACAGATGTAAGGGAAAGCTAGGTGTCACTCATTAAGGAATCCTGTTGGTATGACTGACACATAAAGCAAATTTTTTGCCATTCTGATGTGTGCTTTCTTGCGGAGGGGTATCTCAGAGACAAACCATTGGAGTAAACCCTTTCTGTTGTCATTTGGTGAGGAGATTTTTATTTTAATGAAAGCGATCTGTCTTGTGTGCAAATACTAGCCTTTGCTGTTTTATATGCACAGAAATTCAATCAGATGCTTAATTACATCTTAACATGAGTTCCAAACAGCTGGCTAATTCCCTTGTTTCTGATTAAAGAGATTACAAAAATAAAATTTAACATTGCATTTACATACAGCTCTAAAAGGAAACACTTGCCCATAAGTTTTAGTCATTTAGGAAATTCGTGTCTGTTCAACACAAGGGATCAAAGCTTTTATCATGATGAATTGCAGACTGACAACAGATTAAAAAAAAAAAAGAAGAAATAGCAAATGGAATTTGTCAAATGTTCTGCTTGTTGATTATGTCAGGCTTTAACTTGAAGGTGTAAGTCCATAAAAATATGCAGGAAGTATTTTGTTTCGTACTTCTTTTTGTGAAAGCATACAAGTTTTTTAGCTAAACCTTCACTTCCCACGAACTCAAAAGATTATTTTTCAAATGCGATTTTTCTGAGCATATGCACTACTTTCTTTAAAGTTGATCTAGTAACTGTCACAAAATAAGGTAAATTTTGTTTAGTTTCTGTCTAGCTTAATCTTCGAGTGGTATATTTTTCAATTATTTTAAATTCTTTTTTTTTTCATCATTTTAAATTCTTTCTTTTTTTCATCAAAACTACGGTTATTCTAACGTTAATGTTTGACATTCACATGTTCTCAGCAATTATAGTATAAACATTTTCTGACACAAAAACATAAACTCCTTTTAGCTGTAATTCTTGTAATTATCCATAAACTCTTAGCCATAATTCTTGGTGAAACCAGTCTGAATAATTGCTGAAAAGTGGTAGGATATAGATTCCTGATGTTATAGGCTTAATGGAGATTCATTTGGACATGTTAAAAGAGCTATTGTTATATGTAAAAAATTCACACAAAAACTTTTTCTTTCTTTTTTCCTTTTTAAGTAAGAGACATTTCAATTATATAAAAATAGGAAATCAAGGCAGCTACAGATAGTAATAAGCAGCTAAGTGACCTGTATGCAAGACTCGCTGATGCTGAATGTTGTGAAGAAATATACCTCCCTCTTTCAGTGATAAAGACAGAATATTTGGAGAGGTTTGGGGGCTATTCACACTTATAAAAAAAAAAAAAATCAATTAGGACATCTGCAAGTCTGCTGAGAGAAGTGGAGTATAAAATGAATGAGAGGCTATAAAGAATGTCCAGGTTTTTGTTATACTGAGGACTGGAGAGTGACAGATAGCACATCCATATTTTGCAGATGTCTGTGAGCCAAGGGAGACTACTGACCTCCAAACTATGTACCTAGTATTACAGTGGAAAGGAAGACCAGGGAGACCATGACCAGACAAGTCTAAGGAGAAAAGTTTGCTTGAAAAAGGAAAACTCTCCCTTCTTGATCTGTTGACATTTTGCAAACATATTAATGAATGAGCATATTAAGAAGCTCATAACTGACATTTTGTTTAGACTCTGCTGAGACTTTGAGGAGATGTCCTACTGAAGTTACCAAATACACTGAATGGTCATGGGAAGTAAGCTTTAAAAGTTGCATTGTGCCAAACTGTCTTAGGTACAGGAGATGAAAACTGAGAATAAGAGAACAGGTTTCACTGTCAACCCCTCCTCCTGCCTCCATGAAGCAAACAAACAAAGCAGCCACAGTGAGGTACCTACTTGAGAGCTTCTGAATTATCCCGTGCAAGAGCAATGGCACTGGGTCAGGCTAAAGGCTCAGCTAGTCTTTTACTTGGCTGGTTGCTTGGGGAAGAGCAACTATTACAACGTGGCATTTCCCCTCACACGAAGGTTAGGTAATCTCAAAAAATTGTAGTGAATAATAGCGTTTAATAGTCCTTAAAGGATTTTTACTTCCATTAACTGATAAAACCTCTTTGGACTGAGTGAGTGTCAAGAGTCCAATTCTTGCTGACCAGGTTCTGTCTGATATTCCACACGTGAAGAGTTTGATGTTTAATACCATATTTTCTTATTTGATGTTATCTGACCTTACACAGGATTTTGATTTAGCATGCTGTTGCAGCAGTGCATGTAAATCAAAATACAAGTATACTTAACAGAGTGTAGCAGTTGCAATGCACAGCTGAATCACAATACAGTGGCAGGGACTCCCTGGCTGCTGGGAGGGAGTACATGAGTTCAAACCATCTCCAGCCCTTTGTTCTCTTCAAAGTACTTTTTGTTACTTGTTCATGTTTCTCTAGTTTGTGCTGGGCTGAGCTGCATGTTAAGCTGCACTTCACCAGTCTGGCTAGCCCAGGAGGACATTTGAACTCTTGTGATTAAGTCTGGGATAAACAGGTACAGAGATGATGCACACAGCTGATGTAGGCATTCATCTAGCCTAAAGGGCGAACCTCTGGGCCCCTCTGCATTGTGGTGAGCGGGGCTTTCTTTGCTCAGCAGCAGACAGTCACTCCCAACATCCCTTCCTGAGTACAAGCCATGCCTGCCTCCTCAGCCTCTTCCGTCATTATAGATGTTAAATGATCAGTATCAGCTTTTGCTTTTTATGTCCACAAGATCTGGTGGCAATGAGGGCATAAGTTAAGTATGCATTTAACTTAAGCATGCATTGTATGAAAAATAATTTATTGTTTGTTGATCATAAAATGCTGATTTTGTACGAAATCAAGAATGGCATGGGGAAGGTTATTTCAAAAGTCGTAGAATCAAGTAAAATGATAAACTCTCAGATTCACCTGAAGACTCTGAGGCTACCTTTTCTCTGCTCATGCAAACTATGCTACCTGTCTCCATTTGATTTTGTTACTCTTTCTTATCTTCTTTCTATTTCTGCTGTCTACTGCCTTTAGTTGTGTAGGGTACCCAAGATATGAGCTCATTCTGGTTTTCTACTGTAGCATAGCAATGCTGAGCACTGGACCCAGTTGGAGCCACAGCCACCAGCTGCAGTCTGTTCCATTGCCAGTGGGAACCGAGAGAGAAAAATCAAGAAGAGGGCCTCAGCAAACTGTTCTGTGGAAAATTCCCGCTGATACATGCAATGCTGTAAAAACAGTAAAAATGTTGTTGCATGCCTCTTGTGATACCTTGTTCAGCTTTCCGATGCTTATGCATGTCCCCTCATAGCTTAGCCAAGACCATAGGCTGTTAATTCCGTATCACTGTAACACAATATTTTCCCTTGTAGCTCAGACCACTTAGTAGTCTAAAAAGTCCATTCATTAAAAATACTGAAGAGAAGGGGAAAGTAGGAATCTGTATTGGTATCAGTTTAAAAAAAAAAAAAAAAAAAAGGGGGTAAAAAAGCTAACATAAAAATCTTGTCTGCCTTGTAATGAGAAAAACTTGTTCCAGGTAATCATGGAATGAATTTATATGTTTTTTGTATCACCAATGAAATAACTCTTTTCTGAACTAAACAGATCATAGCTAGTTAGTATTTTTTTCTGGGGCAAACTTGTTAACTATCCTCTAAGTCATCGATGGATTGAGTGTATAAGCTATTTAAAGGTTTATGCAACAGAGCAGAGGCTTAAAGTTACCAGTGAGAAACCAGGGTGAATGTGAGCTCTCAGAGAAGAGTTCCGGTTCTAAGCCATGAAATGCTCCTTGAATCCATGATAGTGTGAGTGGCGGGGAGAGAGAAAATGGGCTCTGGAGACTGATGCAGGGTGTGCAGGTCATGTGGTGTCTGAAAAAGCTGAGAAGGTTAACAGATTTGTTCGACTCTATTAATCACTTCCATCAGCTCCTTTAGGGATTTCATAAGGACATAGTATTTCTTTCTGTCATATTAGATACACATCTGCATGCATGCGGCAGGCATCCAGTGATATGTGGTTGAACTCCAGATTTGCACTGCCATATTCCACTTGCCCTCTTCTTGCAGATTTCCTAGATCATCTCATCACTTTAACCTCTACTCTCTTCACTTTCCCTTCACACATATGCTACCATAGTTTGAAGCAGCACCTTGTGCGAGGCCAGAAAAGAAGCCTTCTCTATAAAGAATTTGGGTGATTCAGTATCCCTGTCTTAAGCTTTGGTTCACTTAGGATTTTCTGTGGCAGTAGAGTAAGAAGGATTATCTATATAAAGTGCAGCATTTTAGGCTAACTGAAAACTCAGCAAAAGCACACTAGCTTAATGGACGTGCAAAGTTTCAGTAACTTGTTCAGTAACTTAAAGTCAGTGTGTTTTAATCTCAGATTGGTCTATGACATCATAAAATGTTCATAATCAGACTGTGAAAGTTGATATTGGAGTCGAGGTTAATATTTAGTGGGATTCAGGAACTACTTGGGCACCTCAGTAGGACCAGGATTATTAGTTGTTCAAATTTTGAAACAAAAGGCTTCTTCTATATTTATGCAATGTTTGGCTACTACAGTGAATATTTACTAGGGTAGAACAGTAGTTCCAGTTACATATTTCTGGTACATTTCCTTTCTGTCTTCATTAAAAATGATACTAAACTGGTGTTGATTTGTAGTAAGTGTTTTAACTGTAGTAGGATTCCAGGGTCATCACAGACAACGTCTTCTGGTTTACTTTTATTATTATTATTATTATTATTATTTTATATATTTTTTTTTTCTGGAATGTTTTTTCTTGAGTGAAGTTTTAATAATTAAAAACACAGTCCTCCAGTAATTACATCCACTATGGAAGAAGGATTTCTGAATGTCTTTAATGCTGCATTTCTTATTTCTGTAGATACTATGTTAATCAATCTCTTTGCTGATTTAGAAAGTGGAACCTTGCTGATTTGTAATGGAATATAACCATATAACTAGGAATTTAATTACTAGAAATGTTACTAGTATACAACAGCAAACAGTAACTATGTAATTGTTATTTCTGTTGTAAACAATTTTGGGAAAAATAAAGTCACTAATTATAGAGAGCCCTGAAAGCTTAATTAATACAGTCTTCATCTACGTTCCTTATGATAAAGTCTTCCTCTGCATATTGCTTATTTTAAAACCAGACTTAAATATGTCATCCAAAGTACCAGATAAAAATCCTTTGTGCTGTTGGGTGAGGAAGAACATATTTAGGCCATGGCTAATGCTGTAGTGCAGTTATGGTTGCAAAAACATTTATTTCCATTGTGAGTCCATTCTTTGCACAATTCTTAGAATTAAAGTTAATCTTTTCTTAATTATCCTATGGGAAGTAAAGCAGCACTGTGGATGTATAGCGCTTAGTTTTTTTTCAAATCCCAGTAACATTATATATTTATACGTATATATGTTATATGTGAAGACACATGCCTCAGTATCAGATGGATGAAAGAGTAGGAGAATTTCTTTGTTGTACTGTCAAGTTAACTGCTCATATGTCTGCTCTGCTAGAATTACCTTGTACTGAAACTCTCAGGCATTGTTTCTGCAAATGAAACCACTTTGCGATTCTGAAGATTTCAGCGGTGTTGTCTGCATGGTATGAAATAATTCTCTGTTTTAAGCAAGAAGGAAAGGTAAACTGACCTCCAGAACTGAGCAAATGCCCCCAAAATGCACCCTGAAATAAAGTCCAAAAACATGAAGTATTTAAATGTTGCATACAAAGTACTATTCCCCTCATAGCCAGGGCTGGAGTCTCTTCTGACTTCAAAGGAGCCACAGAGTTACTGGGAACTTCAGTTCAAACTTGTTCTGGGCGTGAACCCTTCCCAAGGAAAAACGAAGATGAGACTTTGAGCTTGGGGTACACCTGCGTTCACATTGCACAACAGTGCGATCGTTCAAGCTCTGCTCCTGAATTTGCAAATGCAGATATGGAATCATTCTCAATCAATGTAGATAGATATGTTTGTGTGCTTATGACATGTTAAGATTGCTGGTAATAGTGTTGCAATTACTATCACCTATGGTAGGAGCGAGCATTTTGCTGTGCTCACAGTCTTCACTTAAATGAATCAATGGTTTATATATAAAATAAAATCAACAAACAAATCAACACACAGATCATTTTTTCAATTCTACTTATTTTTATAAAACAAAATTATTTCAGAAACAAGCTTGCATGAGCATGTAGTCATATATTGGGAAAAAAAAAAAAAAAAAAAAAAAAGAATACAGACCGTGAATTTTAAAATTATCATTTTAAGTATATGAGAAGTGGTTTTATCTTGTTTTGTTGCAGGGAGAAGGAGTACTGATTTTAGGGAGCACTGTACTTATTTCATTTGTGACCATTAATGTTTTAGAGATTTGAAGTGAGATCTGTATGAAGACTTTCTGAACTCTTCCACATATATATATAGTAAGTATTCTGGAATTCAGATGACTCAGTTTAGAACAATCATCTTGATTCTATTTTCACTTTAAAATTAGTGAAGTATACCACAGGTGCTACATGGAAGCCACATGTTCCATTATTTTAGAGACCAACATTTTCAAGACTACTTAAAATCAAGAGGATGAAAACATGTGGCAGGTAATTATACTAAATTGTTGAATTTAGCTTCAAATATGAACTGCCACCTTCACAGCCTGTCTCTTCTGATAGACATTGTTTAGGCCCCAGTCAAATAAAGATTATGTATAGAAGATATTGAGACAATTCTCATAGAGTGAGTCATCGTATCTGAGGGTGGCCAAGTGGCCAAGAAGGCTGAAATAATTCTGTCTGTGCTAAATTTATTTCTGTATCATTTAAACTGCTTAGTATGATGCACGATACTATCTTCTACTGTAATTTCCTATATTTAAAAGAGTGCATTTTGGGTGTGGGGAATGGGGAGTGGGATGTTTGCAAATAACACTGCTGCTGCTGCAGAGGATGTATTTTATTATTACCGTAGACCAGAAATTTTAAAATGCATCAGCTTGCAAAGGACTCATGCCTTCTCCAGCTCCTCCCAAAATACACATAGCAAACTTTACCAAAAGTTCTGCTGAGAACTGTAAAGTTTTAAGTCTGAGTGAAGTCCTCACTCTCCAGTTTTATCAATATTTGTTCTAGTTTTCTCCAAGGTCTGGGATGCACCCTCAGATTATCTTTGTCTTACTTCTCCCTTATTAGGTTTGTCTCTTCAGTTAGCAGGCTGACTTACGGAATCTGGGCAAATCAAGGCATTGACCTTGCCAGTATTAAAATTTCTATGCTTGAATAGGAATATATATTTTCCTGCAGTCATTACCACAATAAATATGTATGTGCTACTAATTTCATGATATATGCCTCATGTGATAGTAGAGACAGGCATGAAATTGGGGTGAATGAGTCTGCTTACCCAGCACAACCTCAACTACCATCTACAGATGGCCCTTCTGTCCAGGAGGTTATGTAAACTCTCTTGGGCAATACATACACCAATCCTTTATGTGTATGTGAATTTCAGTGACATTTTACACTAAGGCTAGAATAAATACCAACAGGACGTTTTGCAAAGGGCTTAGTCAGCAGTCTTCACATCTACTGAAAATTAAATTAGAAGGAACAAATAAAATGTCTTGGTGTGCAAGAAGGAAAAACATGGAAGATTCAGAAATGCTGAGAAACATTCATAGTATCACTTCATCTAGAGGTCTTCCAAAGTATAAATCAGGACTGAAAAAGACAACTTTGTATGAAACATAATTATTATTATTATTATTTTTTTTGCCTAGAAGAGATGGAAGGATAACAAGCATATGTAATCATGTAAGAGAAATACATTGTGTGTATGAATATAAAACGAAGAAAATGTTCACAAATAATGCAAATGATAGAATAGGTATAAAACTAATAATTTAATTTAGAGATAATATTCAAAACTCTGAAATCCTTTTTATGGAGATTAAATACATACATATACACACACACACACACACACATATATATATAGTACTCCGGAAAGTAGAAAACATCTTAGAAATTAAACCACTGTATTCACTTTATCTATCTCTTGTAATAAGATATATATTGAAAAGTATAATATGATGATTTCATGTAGAAGAAAAAAAAAAAAAAAAAAAAGGAATGTAACATTACCAGATTTGACATAGATTGCATTTGACTAATGAGTCACTTCCCTGGATTGGGTTTCTAGTCTGGAAGGCAAAGAAAATAAACACATCTGAATCTGCCTTATTAGCTGATATTTGTGAAGTAACTGATGAATGTGGGGTGTAAATATTAAGTCTTAACTACCACAATAAGTAATATTCTTGTTGTGATATTTGAATTGCAGGAAAATCTAAGCCTTCTTACTTTTCTTCTTAATGAAATCTCAGTGAAGAATATTACACTTTTATTACTGAAATAATTAGGATGTGTTTAGGACCTAAGGGTCAGAAAGAGTATGGATTCATTGACCCTCTAGACAGAGATGATGTATTTTCCACTTACACTACTCGCTTAAGACACAGTCAAGAAATTCACTGTCACAAAACATGATATATGTTGCAAAACTTATAGTCCATTTGCATATTCTAAGCACTAATCTAGGCCCAAATCCTATCTCGTAAACTTTGTTCCCTTAGAATTTAGGTTTATATTGTCATCTTTATTATTATAAATGCATGCACACAACCAATATATTTATAAAAATTCTACAAAGACATAAGAAATTTTCAAAAACTGTAACCAGCGCTTTGCATTGTGCAAAATAAAAAAATGGCAGGCCCTCTATGCTTTTTGTCTTGTATTTTTGCTTGATAGTTGTGGGCAAGAAGGCTGTAAGAAAGCACACAAAGGTTTATCTGCTTTAATAATAATAATATATATATATATATCTTACATTAAGCTTTTCCATCAAGTTTGGAATTCTCTCTAGTTTTACTTTCCTGCAGGGGCATTCAGTGTTACAAATAGTTTATACAGTCATCAGACAGAAATGGCCTCTTTTTCCTTTTTTTTTTTTTTTTCCTCCTTCCTTGGAGTCCACTCTAAATATTCCAGAAGTCTGACTTGAATAGTTATTTCTAAATTATTAATAACATGGTTATACTGCTTCCTAGTGGTGGAGAAAATAGTACCTTGCCATCTTGTTATATCTTGTTCTGAACTTTGTGATAATGCGTGTATTGATTTTTATTTTTCAAATTTGATGCAATACCAGAGTATTTACAACTTTATCTTTTCTAATGTATAGTTTTGTATCAATGTGGATTGACTTCAGTGAATTTTTGGTAGCTGACACCATAATGTGTAAGAGAATATCATCATAAAACCAAAATGCTTTGCTGTTTTACAAGGGGTCTTAACTCTCAAGCCTATGGCATGCTGTTTACAATTCAAGAAAATGATTAATCAAGACTAGCAGCAGTAACTTCTCCTGGACATGGGCAAACAAACTTATCTGTGTTGGATGGCAGCATGCAATTCTATAAGAATATTTTTTTCTTAGAAGGGAGAGAAAATACAAGTAACCTAGAATACATAAAGATCTGTTACAAACTGTTTGTCAGAAAGAAGTGTGTGTAGATGGGAGAGATTATTGCTTTTTGAAGCATTCATTGGGAAAGAAGTAATAGTGTGCACTGACATCTCCAGGAGAACAAAGATGTGAATACCTTCATCATGTTAGTGACATTACCCTGGTAGTTAAGGTGTTGGACTGAAACTCAACAGATTTGCACACAGCTCTTGATTCTTCCATCAACTTCTTGCAAAAACCAGGGGGTGTACTACTCAGTACTGAAGTTCAGCACTTACAAAATGGCACTATTAGTTTTCTGTCTCCCTCTTTTTGTCTGCTTAGGGCCAGTCTTGGTACAATTATTTATGTTCAATTAGCACTTGAATTCACATCAATTGTACTGAGATGCTACTGAGTGAGAGAATAGTGGGTCTCTAGAGCAGAACACCTGGAGATGGAGGTCCCAATGCCTGCTGGATGGTGTGCCCAGCCCTGGGACCCCAAATCAGCAGAAATAGTAATTGTTCATGTTCTTGCACATGTTCTTCACACTTTGTTTCTCTCTTCAAAGTTTTTTATTTATTTATTTTTATTTATTTAATGTCAATTCCCAAATCCACACAAAATCAAAGAAGTTTAGGCGTTTTAGCAGAATCTACACTTCTATGTGTTTTTTAAAGTCCTTCATATTGTCTAAAATTGTTTTCTGGTGTTGGATAGTTTTCTTTCAATATTCCATGGCTCATCAACCTACCCATGAAGTGACCTAATTGCTAGTGTAATGTCTCAACATAGGTGTTAAGAAAGAGAACTGGTAGCACCTCAGAATTGCTGTGACTCCTTATTATATAAGAAGGGTAGAATTTGTGTTTATACATTGATAACAATTCTAGCTTTGTGTTAGACATTCTTGTTTGTTGATTCATTTTAGTATGAAAACTGATAAAATACAATAATTGTCAAATAAAAAAATAGAATCTTTAGTATGCAGAATATTTTCCCTAAAACACCCACCGCTGTTAATAGTAGCTACTTACATGACTCCGCTGTGCATTAAAATGAAAATATACATCTTTGTGTTTAGTCTGAGATACACCCAGAAGTAATGTTAAATGATATTTAGAATTTCATTAATGAAAATAAATTTAGCCTAGAGTGTGTCAGATTTCAGATGTTTGGATTTGAGTGTTCAAAATAACTGACTGCATATGCATTCATAAGAATTTTATGTATTTTCCACAGCCTACAGAAGTCCTGAAACTGAGTGATCTTAGGCAACAACTTTGCTTATTTCAACAAATTTTACCAAGGTTATATATATAAAAAAATGTTGTACTGTTTACTTGCATGATAAAGCCATTCACAACAATTTATAATTCACATGAAAAGTGTCAAAGTGTGCATATGGTTTCTGCAGACATTCACTGGCGAGCCTTGCTGGAGTGGCTAAGACATGACTTAAAACCCCAAAGGTCTCAGCTATGTTCATTAGATCTCTGCAAGAAGTTATGTCCCCAGAGAAGGGAGCACAAAGAGGACCACATCCCTCTGTTCCAGGTGTGTCAGCCTGGTGGATCAACATAAGCCACTGGTGCTCACGTGCCCATCTGAGCAATCTGCGGTGGTTGGTGTTGAGAGCAGAGCTTTTGCTTTTGCCACTCCTCACATTTGGCTGCTCTGTGGCCGTGCTGGCCCCAGCATTGCTCAAGAATTTAAGCCATTGTTTATCACGAGCAGCGCCGGAGGATCTGAGTGTCTGAATTCCCCTGTCAGAGAGTAATATACAAGGTTTTCCAGGGGATTTGGATTTTTATTGTGTTTATTTATAGAGACTGCTCTGGAAGTTTAATTGGGCCTGAAATTTTTTACAAAGCTGGTGGCTGTAGGCAGTTTCTGTAACTACCAGTGACAAGGTGTTTCCTTTCAAAATAAACCAGAAAAGCTCCTGTGAGTAACTTGCAAAGTCATTACTTTAAGTCAGAAACTGCTATCAGCTTCCAGTAGTAAATTACAGCTGAAGTTATTCTTTCTGGGTTCAGAAAGGCGAAATAAAAATAACATGAACTAACTCATACACTGCCCAACTCTGCTTTGCTTAATCAGTTTAAATAATATTTTACTGTCCAAGAAGTTTTATTTAGTTTAATAAAACTAAAAGCCGTTTCAGTTTATGCTCATTATTAGTGAAGGTGATGTGTTTTTATCCATGGTTAGAGTATTAACTGAGCTCATCAGTAATCCTATTTAGTTAGGAACTAACCCTAATCTGAATTAAATTAAAAAAAAAAAAAAAGAAAAAAAAAAAAAAAAAAGAAAAAATAGGCATGAAAGCTGGGGAAAGCTAGTGATTTTGCTAGACTAACTAACCCATGATAGCATTGTATCCAGTACTTATTAAATATATATATATTTAAAATAAATTAGTGTGAAGTTGTGTCTCTAACTAAATAATATAGCAATCCTTGAAATAATTGATCAAGGTTAACATGTCAGTCATCAAAGTACCCTGAAGCTTAATGAGAATATAGAAAAGACTATCACAGGATCAATCAATGGTCTGTCTATCTTGGTACATCAAATCCAAAAATGGCCAATAGTGAATGCATAGGCAATAGAAAAACAAGGAAAGCCTACCTACGTGACACTCCAAGGGATTTTTAGAGCACAAAGTAGTATCTTTCACTTCAATAGCCATTTAGATGGGGTGTTCATTAGTTTGTCTAAACTTTTTTTTTTTTTTTTTTAAATCATGTAAGCTTTTAACACATTCTCTATCTTGTGGCAATAAGTACAAGGTTTTAATTAGCTTCTGAGAAAAATAATGTATTTCAGTGGATATAAATATGCCACTTGTTTCCACCTACTATAGCTGCTCCATAGCTCCTGTGTTAAAATTGACAGAGAATAGTTTTTGTTATTCTTGAGTATATTTGAATAGTTGTTGCTATTGCTTGAATAGTTTTTGTTATTCTTCTTAGGTATTATTGTTATTAACCCAGTCAACATGCTAGTCAACTGGTATTTCGAAATATGAGAGAGAATGTTGCGCTGGGTGCAATGTGAAGGTTCTTGAACTTGGTAGATAAAAGTGAAAACTGTGGGCATTTTTCACCCTGGTGCTCTACAGTTAGGGTCATATGTTGGTCCATCTGTGAAGTACTCAGACCCAAACAGATGATCTACTTGGAACCTTATGCCAACCGACTACTGTAGCAACTAATTTGATCATTTTTTTCCTTTGGAAGAGAAAACTGGGATGAAATAATTCACTGCAGAAGAATCATGTTAGCAGAACAACCTGTGTAATTTAAAGAGTATATAAATTTCATTGTGTTTAATTTCTATTGTTTATAGTATGTATTCCTTCTGTGATAGTATCTCTGTGCCAGACAGTACACAAGCATTATAAAAGATACATCATGTATCTGCTGGAAAGAGACTGGAATATAAGGTGAAAAAAAAACAGTAGGTTTAATCTC
This sequence comes from Nettapus auritus, assembly GCA_011076525.1. Lineage (NCBI taxonomy): Eukaryota > Metazoa > Chordata > Aves > Anseriformes > Anatidae > Nettapus > Nettapus auritus. The sequence goes on from CM021765.1 coordinate 99,875,207, forward strand.
ATCAGGTTAAAAAAAAAAAAAAAGTGTAATGTTTCTGAAACTGCTAGGAGCAACATGAGAAACCGTGAAATTACCTTCACTGCAGTGTTAGTGCAGTGCTCTATTAGTACAGAAAGGGTTGAAAGAAAGTGGTCTGGTATGTAAGATGAGACATAAGAAAAGAGAATGATAGAAAAATTGAACTATCCACAGCCTCCTTGATTATGAGGATTTTGGATTTCTACAGTAGTTTGATTTTAGTTGCTATACAGCTAATTAATCCCAGAGAAAGAAAGGTGATGTTAATCACTGTTATGGTTGTAATTATGAGATTTTTATATTAATCATATCCCCTTGGTCTGCTTTTGAAGCATGTGAGGGGTTAACTTGCACTGTATGGTTAACCCAGGCAATATCAAAACATAAAGACTTGCATAGCTCAGCTATGAACAATTATGAAATAATATATTTATTTATTTATTCTGAACCTACTTTTGTGCAATGTCTGCAAGCACCTGTGAGGAAAAAGAATGCAACCACAGTTCTGATTTTATCCATGACTGTTTCTTAGTCACCTTGGAAGGTTTTGGAGTTCCATCCCATTTCTTGCTGTTTGGCCAGCACAGGGGGAATTGTAGAAAGAGCAACTTAAAAGCTAACAAAACCCTTGCAGTTTTGATCCTATCTCAACTGCAGGACGGTGGGGTTAGCAGCCGAGGAGAAAGTAGAGGTGGAAGTCCAATCATATTCTTACTATTTCTACCACTTTGATCTGAAAATTACTTCTTCGTTCCGGTTAATTGTACCGTTTAACTAGTGAGGAACGAAGTGAAACAGGAACAACAGAACAGACAGCCAGGGGCATATATAGAGTGGAGTCCCTCCCCTCCCCGCCTACCATTTATTGGCAGTTTGCATGCTTGTATGTTGATTCCTAGGAGAATACAATTTCATACTCCCAAAGCAACAATCTCCAGCCTGTGATTCGGCATGAAGCCTGAAATATTATATATACAATATTACAAGCCTGAAATAATGTAACGTGAGTTACATGCAAAAGATAGCATATTTGATTATAAATGGTAGCTGTGCTATTTGATTTTGAAAGGCGTTTGGGTGCGCAGCTGGAGCAGCTGCTTGCCTTCTCCCTAGCAGAAACTCAGCAGCCCTCCACTGACCAGTTGTTGCCTTAGTTTGTGACATAACTGCCTTTTGTTTCTATGTACTGTATGCTTAGAGGCCTCCTAAGGAGATAATGTCTGTACACATTGCGTTTTTTTGTGATACTACATGACATGTCCAGGCTGGAAATGGTGTGTTGCTGTTCGCAAACAAATCCTTTGGCCACCACAGATGCAAGAATTAAAGGCAGAGTTGAAGTGCAGCCTCACGTAGAGGAGGGAGTGGAAGAGGTCTTTGTAATCCCTCTGCTCATTTCTGTATTTCAGCGTTTAGAGTCTGAGTATTGTTTCTGTCTCCTACTGTTAGACTTCTTAACAACTTCGAAAGACAAATCCCTTTCTTTAATCCATGCTTCAGGCTGAATCCTAAATTCAGTGTTCAGCTGGTAGTCATTTCCTGCTTAAACCTTTGCAGCCCTATTTGGCTTCAGGGGTTGCCATCATGATTCCAGGTGCTGCTCAGCCTGGGCAGGCCGTGTCCCAGCCTGAGCACCGGCCGCAGAGCAAAGGCAGCAAGGGACCTACCCTCGTGACACTCCTACGTTTTCTTTTCCGGCGGCGTATATAGGTTTCTGTGTAATTAATAACAACTTTCAGAGAAAAAGCGGGTGAAACGTTTCAGCTGGTAACTTTGAAATGCTCCATGCCGGCTGATTTAAGGTGCCGCCTTGTCCAGCCGCTTAACTGTGGCCTTACCCTGCCATCTAGTGTTGAAAGCATCAAATTTCGACTTCATCGAAGCGATTGGGGAAGTTTTCTTTTTAGGATAAAACATCTAAAAATATGAATGAAATGAAGAAAAAGCATGTGCTAGCGTGAAACAAATGTAAAAAAAAAAAAAAAAAAAAAAGTGACAAAAAACTCAGTACAAGTAGTGGGTTTTGTTTTCTTGAGTAGAGCTGCTCTTGTCTGTAGACTCACTCAGGAAGCTATAAAAAAATATTACAGTCCCATGATTTTAAACTCTCATTTGTTTATTTAATAGAAAATGTATTTCAGGAGTGAATCCAGATGTTCTTTAGACAGCACCTGTTGGCTTAAACAGGCACTGAGCACTTTTAGATAATTAGCTGTCAGATTTTTATCTGTTTTTCAAACTGTTTACTTTGGAGAATTTCATACTCATATCCACGTCGTGTTTGATTTCTGAATAATTAGTTGTTTATAGGGGCTTAAAATAAATAAATAAATAAATAAATGGTGATTTTCCAAATCCAAAAAGATGGGGCCTTCTTTAACAGACAGATTACTTTTGCCTGTGCAAAGCGTGGATTGAAGCAGAAGTTGTAGTAGAGCATAGCCTTCTGTCTCAGTGCTCCCCCTGAAAAACTCTGGAACAAAAACAGTATCAGTTAAATAAGATTTTTTCTTGTATTTGTTATTGGCTTACAATATATTTGGATATGGCAAATGCATCCAAAGGATATGACAGGAAGGAAAGACGTTGATTATATTAGGGATCACAGTGCATTTTATCTGGGAAATTAGGCAGGCCACTGCTATTCTAGTTCCTGGATGGAAAACTACTTGCAGATTGCAAGTAAATCAGTGGTGGAATTGCTAAGGAACACTGTACCACTAGAGTGGAAGCAGTGAAAATATTTCTATTAACCCTGCTATCCTAGGAGACAGAAAGCAATGGAAGAATAAAGACAATTAAAAGCAATTCAGAGGGAAATTTGAGGGCAAAGAAATTAAAGAAACACATTTTATGCTTAATAAAGTTCAGATCCATAAACAGCAAAATTCACCCCATAACCTTTCACTTGGTGGAGTTAACTAGTTTGCAATTATTGAAAGACCATTTCTTTAGACTAAAGTAGGCTCATTTCCTGTTCTGAATTCTGAAATGCTTTCTTCTTATGTTTCAGTCTTATCAAAATTTATGAATGAATCATAGAAGAATTCCATAAAATGCCATAAAACTTTAGTGTTTGATATGCACAATGGATTCTCCTTGGTGCCACTAATCCAAATGTTATGTTACCAAATGTTAGTACTACCTTTGGTCCATCCCTGAACATTGTTCTCTGAAAGCACTATCTCATTAAAAAAAAAAAAAAAAAAAAAAAAAAAAAAAAAAAAAGTGATAAATAGAACATATTATTATAGTTATATGGGTAGCTCTGACGAATTATAGTATATTGTTCCAGTTCTTCTATCTAGCACAGTCCATACTTTCATAGTTTATCCGGTTAGGCCAACTTTATTTTCACTTCACTCATGATAAGAAGGCAGTGATATTGCTTCTTATTTATGTATGCAAGGTAGTAAAAAGAGATAAACATTCAAAAATAATACAAATCAGCTATTTTTTCATATTTTGATAACATTCACTGAACTGCACAAAGGCACAGTAAGATTTTATTTATTATTTTTATTCACTTAATAAAAGCTTACATCTCATGCATGTGAAGGCCATGATATACTCTTGTTTTGAAACTACATTGTAGGATATATAGATAACAGAGACTTCAAATACATCATACTTCAGCCCAGAAGTTTTCTGGTTATTTTCCATGAGAAAAGCTGAAGTGATGAAATTAAACTAGATTACAATATCCTGTTGGCATGTTGAGTAGCACAGTATAGTGCATATCTCCAGAAGGATGGATCAGGAAAGTAGGAAAGTGTACATTGCATCTACTAGGTGATGACACGCTTCCACATTTCCATTGGATTTAGATCGGTTTTGGTCTCTGGCGGTAACTAGAAGAATTAGGGACAATTGAAAAAAAAGTCTGTATTCCCTTCTCAGATGGCAATGATAAGACCTCATGGAAAAGACAGAACGATCATGAAGATTTTTCCTAACATTTCTCAGCATATTTTAAAATGTCAATAACATCACCTATTTTTTTCCTTTCCTATTTTGAAGAGAGGCAAGCAAATCTTGTTTGTCTGCATTTCTTTCTAGTGTTAACATTTTGAAGTACATTGACTGGTAATTTCATCTTTCACACGCTTGCTTTGTCCTAGCATACCACAAGTTTTCATCTTTCTTCTTCTCCAGTGAAGGATTGGCCCATCCTCAAAGAGCTGCTTCAGCTGCAGCCCAAAAAGCATTGCAGCATTCTGCAGCTCTGCAGTAACTTACCTTTGAACTGTAGTCCACAGATATCCAGTGTTTTTTTCCTACTCTGAAAAATATGATCTTGTCTGCTGCTATTTATAGATTTTGTTTACTTAAGAAGTAAAAAACAAACAATCAACAACAACAACAACAACAACAAAAAACACTGCTTTGTTTTGTTTTCTGTCAGATGGGCCTCATAATTTCAAAATCTAACTGTACTTATAGAGTAGGATATTTGCTTGGTTTTGCTCTATCAAACACGTTATTTATATTTTAAAACATTCAGTCTTTAACCTTTTTATGTTTTATTTTCTGGTAGGAAGCAACTTATGAACTACATGAAAAATATATAGTACATATAGGACAGAATGTTCGTTGTTGTTACATTTACAAGTTATCTAAGAAAATTAACTACTGCTAGTGTAGAGGGTCCGTATTCAGTATGTCAAATCTGTGCAAATGTATTCTTGACGCCATTAAATTCAATTGATTTGATCAGGGTTCAGTCATCCAAAAATATCCCATATAGTCTGCATTTTATAACACTCAGCACCCAGCCTTGTCTTCATTCCTTTCATAATAACTTCCAATTGTGTCTGTATTTTTCACAGATAAACAGGATTATTTGTTTTTAAGTCAAAGTCAACATACTTATTCAGAATTGTCAAGCATGTATACATTATTTACACAGTAGTAAAAACTGATGGATAAATATGTTTAAATGTGTATTGAAATGGCACAAAATAGCTCTGTTATTTTTCTAGACAACTGCAGAAAATTTTTATGCTTCATGTAAAAATTTGCATCTCAAATGGAAGAGGTGCTGTTTGCTATCCAGTAATCTCAAATCCTTTGTGGTTCCATATTTGCATACCCAATTGCTTTGTCATTTTGAATCAAAATTTTTAAGCATTAATCTGGATAATTCTCCACATGTGTAAAAAAAAAAAAAAAAAAAAAAAAAAATAATAATAATAATAAAAATTACATAATGACCACTAAGGGAGAGGAGAAAGAAAAGAAAATAAAAGAAAAGAAACAAACAAAAAAAAGTTTCAATTTTTGGCTTAAAATAGGCTTAAAGATGCTTTGATATCCACTTTAATAATGCTAAAATAATAAGCTTTCATGCTATTGTCCAGAGAATGAGAACATTTCCAGTGTGAGAGGGACCAAATGCCTCTCAGTAAGAGCACAGCTCCAGCCTTTCTTCAACCTTCTGGTCTTCAGCAAAACACTCAGTATGTTTAAACAAGCATACTGTGTGTATTTTGCAGGAAACTTCAAACAAACGTTATGTAACTATGAAGGAGAACAAGACAAAAGAATGGAGGGAGTATTTTGCCCTTAGTTCAGAACAACAGACTGATTTATTGTGGAGCAGCAGACAGAATAGGAGCCATTCCAATAAGTAAAACTGTCTGGCCCTGATTCCGTTCTCCTTCCTCATCCAATGTGCGTCTTCCCATGGCTGCAGAAGAAACATGTAGAGATTGTGTTTTTATAATAATAATAATAATTATTATTACTTATTAAATTTATTTTCTGTCTTCATTGGCTCTCTAATAACTCCTGGCACAGCTGCCATTTGCAGGCATCCATACATTTTCATTGCCCCACCAGCCTTTCTCCCCCTTGGTATGTTTGAAGAACAGTATGGAAGGGGCTCTCTCAACTTATTTACTGCTATAAACTACTGGAGTTGCTCCTTAGCTCTAGTAACACACATGTGTACTACTTCTTAAAGTAATTTTTTGCACCTCAAATTCTGCTGATCATCCTGTCAGGAGGGAAGATCAATAGTATAAACTGGATGTTGTTCATTCTCACTTAGCAAGTTAGTGAACATGGGAGGAGGGCTGGGAGTACAAGCTGAGCAGAAATGGGAAAACACACTGCTCAAGGGGCTGGTGAGGAGGGAAAATGGGAACGGAGGAAAGGAAGATATATTTTTTAATTTAATTTTATTTTTTTTAATTCTTGGGTAGAAATGTCTCTTTAAGAATGTCAAAGATAGGGCACCAGAGAAGACTGGTAAGCAATGTAAGTCAGTACTTTGCCTTATTCTACTCTGTAGTAATTAAAGAGCCTTATTTCCCCTCTGGCATGTTAGTAGTAAAAGATTATAAATTCAAAGTGTGGATCATTATTTTTTTTTTTCAATATTTGCAGTCAATTCATCATCATATTCCAGATGTAATCAAGGTGTACAATTTTATTTTTCATGCTATGCGTACACTTACACCTGTACTACAAAGAGCTGGGCTGCAGCAAGGAAGAAATTTGTGCAGACAGCTTCACAGGGTGAAGTGGCTCTTTGTCTGATTCAAGCTGCTTAAATATTATCTTAATTTCAAGTTACAGTTACAAAACTGTATACTGTAAATAAACATAGCTCTTACTGCTGTGTTTGACTATTTTTAAAAACATGTTTTCACCATCCATTTATCATTATTGGATTCTATTTTGCATTTTTCCATGAGGACAATGAAAATCAATGAGACTATTTAATTTTCAGAATTAAACCAATACTTTTATGTAACTGACTCTCCAAGGTGTCAGCAATACATCTACTCATTATTCAATCTCTGTTACTTCAAACAGATGAAGTTTTATAACTTATAATATCAGCATTACTGGCATCTTTTTCAATTTTCAGAAAATTTTTAATGTTCAATAAGAAAAAAAATTGAAAACATACATAGCTTATAGACATGCCACTTTAAAGAAATGTTATTTCTTTTGCAAACTCAAAATTAGTTTAATAAACATTTTTAAAACTTGTTTTCCTGTAAATACTGTTGCCTTCTTTAATAAATGCATGAAGAGAGGTGCTACTCTATTTGTAAATAACAGTCTTCTATTGTTAATAGCATTTGCTGAAATACTAGATCTGTGGATGCATGGATCAATCCGTAAAATAACACGTATCTTGTACTTCATTAAATATCTTAGTTTATTTAACTAATATTTCTTTTGGTGTTATTCATTATCTTCTTCAGATCTCTTCTGCAGTCTTTGAGAATTTCACAGATCAGTAACCAGAAATGAAATTTTGATGTCCAACCCTAATTCTGCTGCTAGACATTACATGTTCTATGTGAAGGTCAGGTTACCATTGACTTGTAGTATATACTTAGATGTACAGCGTACAGACTATTTCTATGTCTTCCACTTAGAGGAAGCTCCCCATCCCTCTTCCTCTCAACTGGCTGTTGTTGCCTAAAGAAGTAGTTTGTTGTAGCCACCTCCTGCAGTCCTGATGCCACTCATAATCAAGTAGCATACTTAGAAATTAATTACAACAAGAAGTAAAGGAGAGTGAATATCTAGGACAGTTTTTCTGTTTTGCTGGTTGCTGTGGCAGAAACACTTGTAGAGATCATGGAGAATTTATTTGTAAAGTTTATGGAAGGGAAACATACAGAGATAAAAATGAAATCGGGGGGGGGGGGGGGGGGGGCCCCCAAAAAAAAAAAAAAGTCTCCATGCAAACTGAAGAAATTTGAGATTATTATCCTAAGATTCTTAGATTATTATCCTAAAATACAGTGCTGGAACAGACAACTTGCCTTATATGTTTCTTTAAGGTGTGAATTTCTTCCAGGATGGAAAACTTCTTTGTAAATTAAGCCCATGGTATTCCTGAGTAGGCCCGGTAGTATTTTTTCCCTTGATTTGGATATGGTTTTATGTACCAGAAGGTGGGTTAGGTGTCTGACACTATCATTCCTTCCCCTCCCATCGCAGATCTTGTGCAGGTAGCACTGATGCAAAGCTCTGTTCTCTTGTCCATGCTGCTGATTATCATTAGCCATGATGGGCTGGAACCCTGTAGTAGATGGAGATAATTGTGATTTGCGGGCAGCTGGAAAGAGGGATATGACTTGATTTCGTCTCGTATTTCAGAGTTCATCGCTGTGCTTTGCTGAGTGTTTTTAGCTGATTGTGCACATTCCAACATCTCTAGATGCTCACAGCACTTCTCAGCTGATGGCAGTATTTTTTATAAGTAATTCCTTCCATAAGATGTGGCTTTGCTCCTAGAAATGGCATAGATGTCTCGTCTCATGAAAGTGATTAAAGCAACTCTTAAGTAACACTATTGATTTAAGCCACTTAGGGATTTGGCTCATACGTTAAAAGCCAGCAATTTGAAAACAAAGGATAGAGGTCTAGAAATGGAAGCATGATGTTATATATATTTATTATGAAAATGATGACAGAGAGTGTGGAACAAGAATTGGGGAAGTTGCCAAATTAGGAAGAACACTGCCGGGAAAAAGGAAGAACTTAAAAGGGAGGGAGGGAAGGAGGCAAAGTATGAGGTGTAGATTTTTCATCATGAGGGATCACTCGAGCAGAGCTGACTCAGGGCTTCTCAGCAATGTAGGCAAACATAAATTTTGCTCTCCCAGCTGCTGTGGAGCAGTGGTTTGACAGAGCGCTGACTGAATAGCAAGAATTGTTTAGCATTAGGCTGGCCATGCCTATAGCCATGGGGTGGAGAACAGTGGAAATGAGATGCCAGTAATGCCTGCTGCCTCTCCCTTCTACTTGTACCCATACTCATTTTCCAGGACTGTGGCACAGGCTGGCAAGTCGGTGCAGCCAAGGCTGGTCTTGCCAGGGAGAGGGAAGGATAGTCTGGGCAAACTGTATCTGTCCCTTTCAATGTTTTCTTGGTATGAGTGAATAAAATGAATCATACTTTATGCAAGTGATTTTGTTAGTTTAGAATTTACATTCCTAAGCCTATGTAAGTATCTGTTGAAAGAGGTTGAATCCCTTTGTATTTTGGTCAGAATCTCTTCTTTATCATATTGTTCATTTACTTCATAAGTCGTCTTGTATGGGATACCACAAGCTGTGATGATGGCTTCTGTCACCCATCAGGTTCAGTGTATATATAAGACTTAGTGTGGTAACAGTGAAGAGCAGAAGATGTAGAAGCTGCAGATAGCCAGAAGTGACAGAGAAGCTATAAATCTTTTTATTAAAGAAGTGTAATCTCCTTTTGTTACTGGGTTTAACATGAGGCCCATTTTAATCCTTGCTGAAGACTAATACATTAATTTAGAACTGAATAAAGAGTTCTGGAGACTTTTGAGCCAAATTCTTTGTCCCTAATGTATTCAGGAACCAGGTTTTCAAGAAAATCATTCTGATTATTCGTTTTTAGGACAGAAACGGGATAAAATGCTTTAGAATGTTAAGTAATGCCTTCCTCATAAACACCTTGTTAGAATAATTGAACTGGCAATCAGCATAGCAAAACATTAGGTATTGCTCTACCAAGATGTAAGTGCAGATCTTTGCTTTAACAGACTAACAAAACGAGAACAGAGAGTTTTACATTGATTTCAGTTGTAAACTTCCTAAAAATGAGCATTCACTATGAAACAGAGTCAGCAGAAGACTGAAATATCACATAAATCTTTTACTAGCTGGAAAGCACAAGGAATGTCTGTGGGGCTAATGTTTTGGCCTCTTACTCCTTTGTACCCCCATGAAGCGTATTAAGTAAAAAATATTTTGAGTTCTGTATACCAAAAATAAAAATGGATCCATAAGAGAAAACTATATTTTGAACATTAATAGGACCCCAACACAATGTTGGGTTTTATTATCTTTGGATATAGTAACATTGGATAAGGGGGAGATAAATTAGAAAGCATTTGGAGGAACAGTCCTGCATCTAATATATATATTTCTAAGTGCAATAACTCTTGAAGGTAAAATGTTTTAAGGCATATTGATTTCTTGAAGGGTAGAAAAAGAAAAAATAAAATAAAATAAAATAATAATAATAATAATAAAGCTATTTTAGAGGCTTTTTGAGATATCCAGCCTTTGGAAGTTCTATTGAATAAGGAGCTTTTTCCACCCACCTTTGGAAAGGAGTACATTTGCTTATCTAAATTTATCAGGATATGAGGCATTGATCATGACCCATGAAATGTTTTATTCAGCTGAAAGTACTTTGTTTACACAGAATGGTTTTTATTTTTCCTCAGAGGGACTTCCTGCAGGCTTTAATAGTCCTTGGGCTGATTGTTGTGTTAGCAAAAGTGACTTGCAAGTAACAGCTTGTATTACCGTGTTACTCAGTGACATTTAGAAACCAGAAACCACTTTTGTTTGTTGTGTTTGAAAACTTGTTTTTCTGAACATGTAAGGAACTAAAGAACTGTTACAAGAGCAAACGAGGAAACATTTTCTGTTTCACATAGTCATCACTTCACTTAATCGATTACTAATTTAGTCATCAGTGAAAATCAGAGGACAGTTTCACAGACCACACTAGTCACTTATGTGCTGAGCAGCAGTGGGGAAATTCTGATGTTGTATGACTTTTATCTTAATTCCTGATTTCAATAGTCTTAATCTTTCCTGACCATTTACTTTCTAAGCATGAACTTAGAATCCCACCATTTTTCCTTTCTTTTGCATTCAAGTTCAGACAAACTGAGATTTATCATATTCTTCTCATACAAATTATCATGAATTCATGAAGCTCCTGTGGTGACAGTCTTTAGTATTTTTCCCCCAAAGCTGTCAGGAAATGAAGGAGATTGGCAGGCATGCTGGAGGTTAGGACCCTCTCCCCACACTGACTGCTGAATTGAATACTGCCTATATTTTCCTTGGATCAGACACAAGACTTCTTCACCCCTCATTTTCTGTAGGTATAACACACTTTAATTCTCCTCTGCAGAAGTAATCCAAAGATAGGGCCACCCTTCTAGGATATTCTAATAGCATTACAGTTTAAAAAAAAAAAAAAAAAAAAAAAAAAAAAAGACTGAGCAAGCTATCAGGCTGGTAAACACCCAAAAATGTGAACACTGATTTGCCTCTTTCTGGCTTGGAGATAACCCAAAAAATTAGTTTAGACAGCTACAGAGATTTCACTTAGGTTTCTCTTTGTTCTGATCACAAGATATCTGTTTATCTACTGTGTATGCAGGACTAGTTTTCATTTTATTTTATTTTATTTTAATTACTGAAAAAAGTGAACTTAGGATTTTCTGCTTTGTATTAATCACTTATTAGAGTCACCAGAAATACCGAGTAACTTGGCTGGTCTTTCTCTGGGTTGTAAATGGTACTTTCCAAGATGATTTACCAGGTAGATAAGATAAAGCTTTAAATGGTTAAGTGAGAAATGAGAAATATGTTTTGCCATTTGAGATAAGAGCAATTGCCACCAGGATATTACTAGAGTCATCAGTGCTTTATTTATGTCTGCTTTTGAGCAACAATATAAAAGCAGTCACCTTAATATACGTTTTCATTTATCCTCGGTTGAAATGTTATGATAATTGCTCCTAAAGTTTCATGATCCATACCTTTCTGGTGTAGAGATCAGTTCTGCTACACAATGGTTCTTCACAAATAAATTTAAAGATAGTTTAAAGGACAGGGGCTATTTCAGTACTGTTATTCTTTGTGAACACGTGAGCCTAATGTTTTCTGATATATGTAGGTGGTTTTGGGCTTAAAGTCTGGGCATTATTGACCTCAAAACATTAAGGCCTCAATTCACCCAGGTCATCTAACTGTGGTATTGCTTCACATCTCAATGAAGTCAAAGTAAATTGACAACTTTGACAAAAGAGATGGTTGTGTTCTCCCTAGTGCCTCTGCCAGGCATCTCTTCTGCTTCCCTTGAGCCAGCACAAATATTTGTGAAGCTACATGGTCAGTCAGCTCAAAGAATTGATCAGGCTAGCACTGATAAACAGTCCCTACCAAAAACAAAACCAAAACTTTTTAGCCTGACCACCTTGTCAGTTTATGTTACATGGCCGTAAACATCACTTGTTTTTTTTTTTTTTTTTTCCCTATTTTAACAACACTGCAATTATGTTTTGTTACATGTTTGTTGATGTAAAAGCCATACAAAAATAAAAATTGCAGATACTATTTGTGTTAATACACTTCTGTGAAGCAGGGATGACTCAAATCCATTAAGCGTGTGCAAGTGTATGTTAGAATGCATATACACGTATATAAACACAGAAAAACAAGCACACACATTCTAATACTATAAAAGCACAGAACTAATTTAAGGGATGTTTTAGGTAAAATGCTGAAGTAGAGAAGAGGTCAGGAAATATGAGATTTTTCTTAGAAAACTGTGCTAGAAAAGGTTGATCTGAGAATGATAGCAAGTGTTTTAGGTCCTTATCAGTCAACATAACCTCAGCTTATAGGATGATCATTAATCATTGTTTTCCTAGTGCAGAGAGAAAACTGCAGATGGGAGAAAAGAGGGAGCTACTAGAAACAACAACAAAAAAAAAGCTTGAAGACTTGTATTTATCCAAATATTTATCAATGTCATTGTGCCCCCAGATCTCTGTAAACTATCTCATATATTTGAAAGATATCCTGAAATGTCCCTAAATTTACTTTTTTTTTTTTTCTTTTTTCTTTTTTCTTTCTTTTTTTTTTTTTTTCTGAGATGATCCAGGGATACCAACCTGTTAAACACTGAAGCCCCTGCCCTTTGGATTGATTTCATCCAGGCAAATCAAGTTAAAATGTTTAGTGTGTGCCAGCAGTAGTGAAAGGGTCATGGGACAGGGTGAACTGAAATGTGTTAGCTAATCACAACCTCCCTTCAGCCTCCTTTTCTAAACAAAATTATACCTCAGTGGTTGAAGAATAAAGCAGTCACACCAAATCCATCAGATTCTGCAGACCTATCAGTGACACCTAGCTGTCAGCAGTATCAGAGGCCATTGATAACATTAACATGGACACCTGACCTTTGTTCATAGGTGATGGAAATCTTTGATCAAGGGTACAAGTGTTGTAGTAAACTGACTCATGTCTGAAATCAAACTGAAATGGTTAAAAAAAAAAAAAAAAAAAAAAGGCAAACAAAAAAAGCCCACCCCTTCCACCTCTTGGAGGTATCTGAAGTTGTCCTAAATGCTACACAAATGTGTTAAATAGGTACAGTTCAATTTTAAATTATCCCAGTAATATGTTAAGCAACCTTTGAAGATGTTGAGTCTTCCCTTTAGCTTCATTAAAATCTATTTTCCAGTTCTCTAATGTGTGATGAAATGTTTAATTCAGGATTCCCAATTTTGTTCTTCAAGAAAATATTTCTCTTAAATATATATGGAAAAAAGACATTTACATTTATTATTCTTTGAAATATAATATTTTAATTACTCTGAATTTAAAGAACATGAGTGATAGTGAAATATGAGACATCTGAGGGATTCTATTTATGTCATGTCTTGTACAGATAGTACTGGTCATAGGTAAGGTATTCTAAGGTTCTTTACAACTTGCATTGTTTGGGCCTGATTTACTAGAGTTAATTACATAGGCTTTTTATAATAATATTATGTTATTATCTTATAATAATTATTACATTATAATAACTATTATAATATATATAATATAATATATATTATATAGATTTACAGAATATAGTTCTTGTCATGATAAACTACTCACTTCGTGAATTTAATAAATCATTACATTGCAGGCATTAAAATATCAATACACTTTATTTATTATGATTTTGAAACTTGCACATTTCCCGGATTCCACAAGAGGGCAACATGTACCAGGCATTTAAATACAAGAGTGTTAAAATCCTTTCATTGTTCAACAGACTTGGATGAAATTCCTTGATTTTGGATTTAGTATTCTTCTGTATTGATTTGTACTGTTATCTAAACTTTTCATGTTGATAGGTGTTAATAGAAACAATCCTGTTTTATATGGTACTGAACGTGTTATTACATGTACTTATAATTAATTATGATTAAAGTCTAATAGGCATTTCATTTATCACTTGGACTGTCTTAACGCCAGCATTCTTTTATTGGAAATGCTGTCATGGCTAATGAAAATTTTTAGTGTCTCTTAGAAGGTCACACATTGGCAAACCATATGTTAATATTTATGATGGAGATAGGTTAACAGCAATGTTTTTTTTTTGTTTTTCCTGAAGGAACAAAAATTCCATAATTTTGCACAACAGAAGGATATGGTCTTTGCAGTGTATGTAAAAAAGCAACTAAACTTGTAAAAGTGTAATTTTCATCTGAATAGTCTTCCTGCAGTAGTTCACTAGGGCAGGAGTCTGCATCTCTTACACACTAGATAAGACTTTTCTCTGCAAGTAATCACAGTGAAATCAATTACATTCGTAATAGAATAAGGGTGGTCCAACCTGGTCCAAAACAATTAAATCAGTCCTTCAAGACAGTGACAGCTGATCGATGCCATTGGCATAAAACTCTACATCTCATCAGGTTCTTGACATTCACAAAGCTCCAGTCTAAGAGCTGATTGTTTTCATTTCTCTCATTCCAAAGAATGCAGAAGTTAAACTTCTCAATTTTGTGTGTACGCTTCACAGAACATACAAGAACATTTTTTATAGCCTAACTTTGAAGTAGTTTTATCTTATAGAAACTGATACATCAATATTTTTGTGTCAAAGTGAGTAGTATTGTTATACAGTATGGTCATAGAAACTGACCAATGCAGTAAGATGCTCAAACTCTCAAACATTTATATGTGGTATGATTCATCTTTCACATATTGTCTCTTCAGCCTGACTGTAGGATGAACAATTTTCTGTAACTTAGAGAATGTCTGAAACTTGAAATCAATACTTAGGAACAGAGAGAGAGAATCATTGTCTTCACAGAGCACTTAGACTGCTTTCTTCCTGGCTTAGAGTAGTCTCACTGAAAGGGGCAAAACTTTGCTAGAAAAATTAAAGCTCCCCATCCAAAGTCTCTAGAAAGCAAAGAATATTACTTTTTTTTTGCTGTTTTGTTTTGTTTTGTATGGCTTTGAACAATGCTCATTGGAACAAAAATTATAAACTATATGCCATTCAGGAAGCTAGGAACTCACTGCTTTAAGTTAACCATGCCATAAAACAGCAAATCTATGTGGAGAGTGAATTCTCTCTCAGGCAACAGGAAAGGCAATGCATACCCAAGTAAGCCTGTAAATATTTAAACTACAGTCACAGAAGTTATTTATATATGAATTAGCCTGTGGTGAGCTCTATGCTGTCACAACTGATTGACTACTGAAATCCAAGCCAGATGAAGATTGGCTGGCTTATCTCTCTGCTACATAGCACTGCTACATAGCACTGACTGCAATATAGACATGATTAACTCTAGCATATCTATTTTGTTGTACTTATCTTTGTCTGAGAGTCTTGTTGTATATTCATTCTTTTCTAATTAAGTCTCGTTTTTCCTTTGCTTTCTTCTTCTGTACTGTGTACCAGTGGTTTTGGGGGTCAAATCAAGTAGCTAATACCAGCTTTTGCAATCTGCTGGCCCAGTCAGCAAACCTTATTTCCAGAAAAGGTGGGCGTTCTTCCTTCCTTAGGTCTTCCAGGTGCACCTCAGCTGAATAGAAGACTCCACTGCTTGCATGTCCTTTCTGCTGCCAATAAATTCTTGATGCCATTGCTTGTCTCATCACTGCACATCCATAGTTCCTTTAACAGAAAAATGACAAATGTATGGTTTGTCTTCATAATATTGCTAAGAATCAGAATATGGTGACCGTAGGTCTAAACACTCCACTGGATCCAGCTCCTCTTCTTTGTTGTCATAAGCATTTTTTTTGGCTTTTGTTTGTGTGATATTTATCCTTCAAGCTTTTTTTTTTTTTTTTTTTCCTTCTTAAGGTGTTCTTCCAGATTCAATGGTTGTCCTGTACTTTTAAAGAAACCAATATAGCTTTGTTTACAAACTGTTACCACCAATATCCTTTATCAGCACTATAAAATTTCTAACACATTTGAAGCTGAATTATGTGGAAAAGCTTTATTAGGTTTGTTTTATTCTTACTTAGTAAGTTTTTGAAACCCATGCTAGTAAAATTTAAACTGTTGCTGGTTAAAATGTTTCTTGCGGTCCCTGCAAGACTAAGTTTAATATCATTTTTTTCACATACTCATACATATGTTGCAACTGTCATGTCGTGGAAGCATGCACTGAAATGAACACTCCCCTCCGCCCCGCCCCCCCCCCCCTTTTTTTTTTTTTAAACCTTGCAAAAGCTGTGTGTCTGTGATTCTTCTGGCATTCCCAGGAAAAATACATGAGGGAAAAATGTCTGCTGGTATCACCGATACCATTGATCCCATACTTTTTTATTTCTTATTGACAGGCAGTCACAGTATGTAGGTCAGGGGAAAATACCTTGTAATAAGTGCCTGGATGTGTTCCATATCATGCTATAAAGTCTTGATTTCATACTGAGGGTGGAGGGGAAGGCATTGCCCCTGTGCACTGCAGTGTGCATTCAGCTCTCATTGCATTGCTCAAACCCTTTGAAGGTTATGGATAGCCTGCAATATATACTGCTCCGCAAGGAAACGATATGATCCTTTTACTTTTCTTATCTGGGAAACCTTTCCTGATGGTAGGTCAAGGGTGTCCCAGGAGTAATACAATCTCCTCTGGAAATTTAAAAGAACTCGATGATTATCTGCAATTGACTGAGGACATCTGTGCTGGCATACTGACACCCTGCCTAATTGATTATCCTAGATTCGCACAGCTACATTCAAAACCAGGGCCCCAGCTGAACAGATGTCATGGCTAACACCCCCTTGTATTTCATCAAAAAGTTCTACAAGTGGTTTGTTATTTGTCAGAGTGGTGAACATTTACATATACTGATTGCATTGTATTAGATTTTCTTCCTGTAGTTGGGAAAAACCGTTGGCCAGTAACCCAGAGGCATAACTAAGTGGTTGTTAATGCACCTGTGGCAAAACCAAAGCCATCTTTACCCCTGGTTATGAGGTAGGAGTAGTAAAAATACTAGTGCTTCGTATGAAAGAGAACAAGCAGAGAGCTCTGAGGGCTTTGTCTGGAAAGCTCACTTGGCTCTGCTCTTGGGGAGCTTTCTTCTTGAGTTCTCTGAAAGAGCTGAAACATGGGGTAAAAGCCAATAGCACATGATTGTATCTGTGTTTTTCAGTGATATGATCACTTTGACCTTGACCACCATAAGAGTAATACTTCCTTCTAGTCACTGCAGTTGCTCACATGGTCTGATTTTATGTAAAGATAAAGAATTTAAGAAAATTCTGATAGCCTCTAGTTAGTCTAGTTGCTCTTTATTGCTGACAGGTGTTTATCATCACTTCTGCCTGTAGAAAAATGCCATCATTCCTTAATATAACACACAGGATACTTCTCAACACATTTTCTGCAGCAATCTATCAAGAAGATAAAAATTAACTGTGAGCAGATATTACCGTGTATTTCTTACAGTACATAAGTATGAAGTCCATCATTTTCTATCTTTAATTTCAGTAGTGGATCATTCTTTTATGGAAGGGAAAAACGCTTAGTCACTTGTAAGTTTATGATTCCTGCAGTTATGGATTGTGTAGTTAAAACATTTACAAAAAATGTCTGTTAAAAGCAAATGAAAAAATTAGACCATTCTCCCTCAACTTATCTAACTTAACTTTAATGTTGGTGAGTAAACAAAGTATTGATACTTTTGGCTTGACTAGATACTAGTTCTTGATGCAAATTTTGGCTGTAATACCTTCCAATGTACTTTCCATGAAAATGGTTGGGTAGACATCCACACCATAGTAGGAGTTCCTATATCACACTTCACTGCAGGTTAAATTGAGTTTTACAGCTGATCTTTGCTTAATGTATTCTGACTTTCTATCCTGATTATCAGAACTAGGATATCTTTCAGGTGTTACAAGGCCTACCACCTGGGTGGAGTCTCTAGGTAAAATGGGGTATTGTGAATTACTTCTGTATTTGCATATGTGTCATTCCGTTGCAGATATGTTCATCATTAATCACAGCTGGTGAGCTCTCTGTACCTATTTTCACCTGTAGATTAACTATACCACTACCTGATAAAATCCATCCTGCTTTCTCCATTTTAGTAATGCATTAGAAATAAAACTAAAAGAAGTTTTAGTGTCTTTGTTTCCCTCAATGTAAAATGTGCTGTCAGAAGAATCACAGAATGGTTAATGTTGGCAGGGACCTCTGGAGGCCATCTGGTCCAACCCCCCTGCTCGAGCAGGCCGCTCAGACCCTTGCCAAGGCAGCTTTTGAAGATCTCTGAGGAGGAGACCCACACAGCCCTCCGAGCAACCTGTGTCAGTGCTCAGTCACCCGCTCAGCCCAGAAGGGCTGCCTCATGTTCAGGGGAGCCCCCTGCGTGCCAGATTGTGCCCAGTGCTGCTGGGCACCTCTGTGAAGAGCCCATCTCTGTCCTCTTGGTGCCCTCCCCTCAGCTGTTTATGCACCTTGATGAGATCCACACTGAGCCTGAAGAAAGCGAAATAATATACAGATCAAGAAGTAAACTACGATTACCAGCATCATTGCAAGTAACTTCCTTATTCAGTCTCATTTTACATGAACACTGAAGGTAATTGGAGGAAAATATTTCTGTCACTTTTTACCACACGCATCACAGTTCTAAAGCTTTCTGTCCTAATAAATTTCTTAATGGCTTGAAAGTTGTAATTATTGTCTACTTCTAAATATATACCCTTCAGGTATTTGTACACATCTACAAGATCTCCCTTGAGCATCCTCTTCTCCAGGCTGAAGAGGAGAAGAGATCTGCCCACTTTGGCAATTTGGTAGACAGTTATCTTACATACATTGGCCTAATTTAAAATTACTAATCAGTATATTAAAATTTCCAAACAAGCAAGAGCAACAGAAGCATCTAACATCTAGTTTAAAATTTTAATATAAAGGAAAATCTATTTTATTTATTTATTTATTTATTTATTTATTAGAGCAGATTAAATAACAGTTTTGTAGAAATTATTTTGAATTTTCTCCTTACTTCTATCTGAAATCAGTCTGTCTGGCAGCATATTTTCTAGACCATTTCCTAGGCTGAGCTATACTCAGTTAATGGTTTAGTTCCACTCATTTAGGTCATTTTAGGGCCTTCTCTTTGATTAAGAAATTTTATGTGTTCAGCAATTATATTTGTCATGGGTATGTTCTGATATAAAGGAGCTCTAACGAACAAGAATAGAAGTTGCTTTCAAAAGATGGCCACCTGGGAATCTGTGACCTCCCTCGGTTGCATTGCAAGAGAATGGGAAGGAAACTCCCAGCTGTAAAACAGAAAATAGAAAGTTAGAGCGTGACTTTGCCCAAAGTTACTTGCAGTAACTTTTTACTTTAAATGCAGTAAGTACTGGCCTGAGCATTTTGTTTTACTGCTTCTGCCGCACAATGCTGTCAATTCATTTGCTTATATCACTTTTTTTTCTCTCTCTCTCTCAAAAAAAATAAAAATAAAAATAAAGGATTTTTTCTATGCTTATAGAATTGTCTAGCTGAAGCATTTCAGCTTACAATAACTTCTGTTCAGCTTTGAATTTTTGAAACTAGCCCTTTTCTGCTTGAAACCTCTACTTGGTGCCTTTAATGCTGTGCAAATAGCAGTTTAGCAGCTAAATGTTCCTATTCCAAAAACAGAATGGTATTATCTTACAGGTATTCTTGTAATTTTGGGGGGGAAAGGCAAACAGATACAACAGATAATTTTATCTCCTTTACAGTTCTTAATGCATTGAAGTGTTTACAGGATTGGCTAAGGATTGGGTAATTAATTCCCTGTTAGCTGTGGGTTTTCCTCCATTTAGAACCTAAGTCCAGATCAAAGCAAGGAGAATAAAAATACTTCCCTTGTCACAGGTGTGGTGTAAGTACATTGAAAAGGTGATTTGTTGCTTACATACTGTGGCAAGGGGAGACATGAAAGTAGAGAAAATGGGTAAGCAGGATTCGAAGAAGAGATAAAGGAATAATCCCAGAAATATTCTCCAGCTGCTTTGAGATGCTGTCATGCAGCAAAGTAGCAATAGATGTAGTTTACCAGACCAGGATGCTCAGTGCAGTCTGGGATGGAGTGGAATGCTAGAGAGTTCTCACAGGTAGGCATTGTCCCCAAAGTAAGGGAAAAAACTGCAAGCACACACACATGCAAAATATGCTGTATATAGTGATGAAAAAAAAAAAAAAAAATGAAGATTAAAAAGACCAGTTCATTTGATCAAGATATATAGGTGACTGAAAACAGACAAAAGATGCAGGGTATTTAATTAATTAAATTTAGCTGCCTAGTGCAGGGGTTCTGAGTCAGTGATCGTTATTCATCCTCCCAGTGGAATTCAGCTCAGTATGAGTAACAAAGGATATGTACAGTAAGGAAAGGCTTTCCCTTGTCTGTATTATCACAGCAAAAAAGAACCAACACAACAGTCATATTAACTATAAAAGTATGAACGGTTACCTACTTCTATTGCCAGTCCTGAGAAAGATGAGGGAGGAAAAAAAAATAAAAAGTTAACCATGCCTCTGTCAGTTTTGGTCTACTGTTAAGCTGCCATGATTCCTTTAATAGGGTCAGTCAATAAAACCTGAATAATGATGCAAATGTTGACCTTAAATTGCAATATGGAGGAAAGACATTTTATTTGCTATTAAAATAGTGAGTCAACCTCTGCATCTTAGGGAAAGCTGCCTTCCCTCACCTACTGGGCAGGGATAATGAAGAGAGATCAGAAAGATGTGTTTTGTAAGGGTTAAGTGTGCTTACTTATCATATTCATTCATTTTATGAAAAAGTTTTTCATCAGATGACAAAGTTGTAGGTTATTTTTATTGATACCAAGTTATCAAATATTGATATTTTCCTTGAAATTACCAAAAATGGTGCTTGCATGCATGCACATAAATATACATATATGCACGACAGTTTCCTTTGTTTAAGGTACTGTTCTTAAACTAAATGAATAGTTTGGACAAAATTATATATTTTAAGAAATGTAAGAAATTAGTATTCACATAAGGAAACATTTAAAATCATTTGTTCATCTATATGTATTGAAAATGGGTTTCAAAGTAAACAATTTTAATTAATGATTACAAACTGTTAATGTCCTAAGCTTTTCTCAAAACTGCTGGTCAGTGAACAAAACACTTCAGCAATATTGAACAAAGGATTATCCCAGGATGTGCTATAAATGACATTAAGATATCAGAAAGAGTTCACCCAAGCAGCAAAGGTTGCTGCATCCTTGACTCTAATCTGTATAAAGGAAGCAGAAGCTAAGATTATATTTGAATTTAGCCACTCTGTGGCAGGAAAAATCCTGTTAGTCATGCATTGATTTGGAATATTCAAGTGCAGCCTATGTTGGTTTGGTTGAGAAGTAATCCTGATTTAAACGTTAAGCTTCTGAGGGCTAACTTAATTTAAAGTAGATAAATCTTGGGATTGTATGAAGTATTTACCACAAAAAATATGCTCTGTAGTTGAGATACTATGTACTAGCTTAAAGAACCAGAGCAATTTGAAACTCTGAGCGCCATAGAAATGTCAAAGTTCAGTAACACTTCTATTTATTTATTTATTTATTACATATTCTATTTGTATATATGTAAAATTAAGATGTCCAGGACCATATCCAGATGGCCTTTGATTATCGCCAAGCAGGGATACTCCACAAACTCTCTGGGCAGCCTGTGCCAGAATAGTCACCTGCACAGTGAAAAATCTGTTTCTGGATGTTCAAGTGGCATCTCTGGTGTTCTAGTTGGTGTCTGTTGCCTCTTGTCAATGGGCACTACTGTAAAAAGCCTGGTTCCATCTTCTTTGCACTTTTCATTCAGATATTTATGGATACTGATGAGATCCCTCCTGAGCCTCCTCATCTCCAGGCTAAACAGTTCTAGCTCTCTCAGGCTTTCCTCAAGGGAGAGATGCTCCAGTCCCTTCATCATCTCTGTGAGCCTTTATTGGACTCTCTCTAGTATGTCCATGTCTTTTTTTAGTGGAAAGCCCAAAACTGGACCCAGCACGTATTCCATTTGTAAAGGAAAAAAATTAAGCTTTGCAAAATCCTTTCTTTTGATTAAAAATAAGTTTTACACTTCAAACTGTTTTCACATTTTTGAAACCAAATAAGTTGATTTTGCTTCTGTAAAAAGAATTTCACAATTGAATTCCATTCTGTTTAAATAAAACCATATAAATATATATATATATATATTTAAAAAGCTGTAATATAAGAAGAATCTACTTGTTTTGGGTCACATTAAAAAAATCATTCAATCTGATATTTTTCTTTCATCTTTAACAGCAACATGGAAAAAAATTATCCATACTGTTATTTTTAGAAGAACATTAAGACCATGAGATTAAAGAGAAAAAATAAAAGAATATTCAGGAAGTTGACTGTTTTCAAAGGACTGTTAAATGTGCTAAATTCTGTAGCCAAAATAGAAATTCTATTTATTCCTATCTATAATTTTCTGTTCGTACTGTAGTAGTAGTAGTATGTTTCTATAGTGTATGAGCAAATTTTTGTGTATAGTGATTCAGACCTTTGTATTCCTATTTAATTATAAAATACATACTGTATTTTCAAAGAAAAAAAAAAGATCAGAATTGTTAGACTTATGATCCTTCAGAATGAAATGTGGAAAGCAGCGTTGTACTTCAGCTGGGGTGGTTTAAGGAAGGCTTTCCTTGCAAATTCTGGATGGACACAGATGAATATTATTGGAAACCATCTTTTGTGATAGAAAAATTGCTCTTGTCCTGCATACTCAATACATGTGGAGGTTGTATATAAAGTCTTAGTACTGAGGTGGTGACGTTATACTGTCTTTTTGAATGGAAAGAAATTGACAAAAAGAAGCTAAACTGAGCATTTTATTTTATTTTTTATTTTTTTTCATAAATCGCATAATGTTTTCATAGTGTATTCAAGTAGACTTAATGAAATTCAGAATGCCAACCATACATAACAGAGAAAACATACTGGGACATTAAAATGAACAATAGCAAGCACAAACACGAAATCTCCTTCAGATTCCAATTACAATAAACCCATCACTCACCATATTTTTCTGTTCCAAAGGAACACGTGGAAAATACTATTTAGTAATGTAAGATAAGCATTTGTAGCAAGCTTTCTAATTCTAGCACACACTGAGAATACCTTTCTACAAGATAGTTCACTTCATTCTACCTTGGCCTGTACCAGCTAGATTGTCCACAAAAGGAATTAGCGGGCAAAAATGTATTATACTGTAAATTCACAATTTCATTTCATTCAGGATGTTTTTTGCATAGACTCAATATTTTTTGATGGTAGCAACCTGAGCAGTAGAAGAAAACATGTATTATTAGTAAAGGGAATATACAGACCATTCTAATCCAATCAAGCAGTATGCATTTCTTTTGAGAGTAGTGGAAATCCCATCCATTAAGACTCCTCACATTGTTTTCTTTGTTTTTATCCTTTCCTTTCTTCAGTCATTGTTTGTTAGTTCCTTTCTTTAAATGATCAGTCATCCTTTTCTGTCACCTTTCTCTTTCTTTTCACATTATGGTTGGGTCTGTGGCTTGGTATGTAGATTACATGATGAATTTTGGAGCATATTATCATCTCCCTGTTGGAAATCATGGTAGTTGTTTTGCATAAAAGCCTAAAGACCTTTACCTGAGATTTCCTCTCTGCTCACCACCCCCGGGGGGGCAGTTGTGGCAGCTGGTAGCATCCATCAGTATCACGCTGGGAGAACATGACCTGCAGGGAGGACCCTTTAAGATTTCATACCAACTCAACCATTTGAGATTCTTCCTCAAGTATCCTAGACCATTGACCTTCTTGTATTGTTAAAAATCACATTCTCTTGATTCGGTATTCACAGAGGCAGACAAACCTGAGATACATATGGTTGTGTATGTGCCTATGCAGAAGAAGAGGTTGCTTTCCTTTTTTCCTCCAAAATTCAAGCGCTGGTAAAATCTTCACTTTGTGATACTTCCTTCCTGTTTTTCCTTCACTTTTGGAAAGCTATGAAAATAAACATGTATACAGAGTTACAAGGCTCACTACTGTTGATACTTTGCTGGAGTCTGTGAATGAAACTGGGTTGTTGTTTTCAAAAGGACAAATTAACTCTTAGATGTGTTATATATAGATAGTCAAGGAAAACTTCTTGACTGCCATTTTGAAAAACAAACAAAAAAGGTCCATCCTAAATATGAGAGAAGAAATGAAGAAAGGGAGAACCAATAATTACAGAAACATGTGCTTGACATATTTATGGAGAAAATAAAACATGATTAAGATGGAAATGGTATTCAAATACAAAGTTTTCAAGGTAAGCTTCAGGTCACATCAATAGTAACTACATATTGATCTTTGAATAAAGGTTTTTAAGACAGATCTGACTACATAAGAGAGAGAACTGTACTTAACTCCAGAGATTCTGCTAAGTTGGTACTTTTCTGGGGAAGTAACCAAAATATACTTTCAGGTGAAAAGTGGGAAATCTGTATTCCAAAATACTGAGCTATACTATCTTGTGCCTTTCATTAACTTTGCAATTAATTTGTGGAATTTCAGCTTTTCTTGTGAGATACTAATTGTTTCATTATTTTTAACTTTTTTTTTTCCCCTCATCTTTCTCAAATTGAAGACAATGTCTGCATTGTCTGAGATGACTGGGTTTGAACTATTTGAACTCTTGCTTCCTATAAAGGCAAAGCTCAGGTGTCAGCCAGTCCCTACCTTGTATCTGAATTTTCTTGCCAATGCAGCCAGAATGTGAACCAACATGTGAAGAGTGAAGATAATCTGGGTGTTTGGGCTTCAGTACAGACTCGTCTTCCAAGGTAACATGACATTACAGATACAGTTCTGCCTTGCTTCACTCCATAAATAGAAAGAATGGAATTGGACTCGCACACCAGGGAAATACGTAACACGATAAAGGCAAAGATTCATTCTGAAAGCCTAACATGAAGAATCAATTCTAATCCATAGCTGTTTCTCACAAGTAGCTCTTTCATGCATGAATAATAATATTGAACTCCATGAATACTCAGGTGATTGCTTTTTTCAAGACAGCTAAGTGCTATTTTATTTCTTCTTTGTGATTCCTGGCCAAGATAGCAGACCATGTTGCTAAAGAACATAACTAAAATACTCTAAAAACATTAGATGATAGGGGATCATCCATCTGAATATAAAAGAAATAATTGCTTATGTATTTACAAACTAGAGCATCTGCCTGTGTCCTGAAATTGCACCACACTTTCATGTCTATTCCAGCATTAAAAAAGTTAACTGCCCTGACCAGTAAATGTGTTCCTTCATATTTGTAAGCCACTTTGGCAATTCCAGTACTTATTAGAGAAGACTGATTTTATCTGTAGCTTGGATTGCTTGCTTAAAAAGCACATTCTCTTCCTAAGCCAAAAATAATATGATTGCATAGTGAAGTTTCTGCTGTCCCAGCTTTCTCTAGGACCTAAATCAGAGCATGACACAAGTATGACTGCCATAGCTACTGAATGTACCCTGGCATGCAATGGGTTTGTCATACTTCTCTGCATTAATATCGATTTTAACTTACTGTCATTTCTTTTATTGCAATTAAATTTTGGAAGTCATGTATTAGATGTTAATACACTATCTGTCTCCAAGATGCTTGGGTAGCTGAACCCAATATTAGTATTTCATTGACCTTATAAATTTTTAAATTTGGGGTTATTTGTGCCTTGTAATGATTATTTATTTATTTATTTATTTATATTATTTAAGCTGTAAATCTTGTTCGATATATTAGAGGACAAGTAACCTCTAATGAAAATGATGGGGCTGTCCCTTTCGATTACAAACACAAAGGAATCAATGGGATTCATTTCACACATTAAATGAGGTTGGTATTATTTAACACTACAATGAGGGACAACAATTGATGATAAATTACGGCTGAAGTCCTATTGGATTATGCATTACTTTACACATAGTAGTGTTAAGGATTAATTAAATTGTGTAGGAAGCTCCAATATATGATTTTTTCTCAACTCTGCCTCAGCTATTCAACCATAAGATGAACATGTTAAGCATGTTTTCATTTCTACTTCTATGAGGGGAGAAAAATCAAGTAATGCATTTTATATTTTTCTATGCATTTATTTAGATAGGTTGTTACAGTTCTTGGATCATTTCTGCAATATAAAGAAAAAAATTAGGAGAGAGGCCATAAGAAATCTCATATCTTGAATGTCAAAACTACCATTTAAGGCAAGGAAAATACAGTTGAACTATGTATTTTAGTTTGTAGTGGACATAAAAGAAAGATATTTACAGCAACACTTTCTGTAATGCTTTCACCCACCAGATACAAATGGATGCATCCCAGCAGTAATTTTTTTTAATTCATCTATTTATTTTAATTTATGTATTTAATTGGGTGAAGATATGAGGCTTGACATTCACTTCTTAAGGATCCGTTTAATACTTATCAGCTTTATTCTGACCTTTAGTCCTCTTACACAGTCAATAGTTCCTCCTGGTACACTTCGCCCTACCAGGAGACCTCAGTTCCTTTAACTAGCTGGAGCTTGTTACAAACAAGTAACAAGACCTCTGTAGCCCCTCAGGGTCTCTGGGAAGTGTTCATTTATAGCTCTGTCAACTAGGGCTGTTGTCCCAACACAAGTCGGAAGTGAGGCTCAAGTTGGCATTGATTGGTCTTTAGCCAGGTACTACACTGTTTTGCTCCAATGTCCTTCTCAGTTCTTGTATAATATGTACCTCTTTCCATCTCAGTGCTGATGGCTGTCCTATTCACTAGACGTTTTCTTTGATATTGAAATGTCAGAGCAGCCTTAAAGGAGTCAGCCTCATAGCTGAGTGCTTGAAGGTGCAAGGACCTCCCTTGCTCACAGTGGTATGCAGCTTTTACAGCTATTTTGTGACTTCATGGCTCTTTTACAGGGAGGTAACACTGAGAATAGGATAATATATCCCAGATAACATCTCTCCTACAATCCAGCACATTGTTTGCTGTTGAATATAAGGTGGGCTAAGGAATACAGAGCAAATAGTCTGACCAGTGTAGGCTGATTTAAGAATTCATTTGGAGAAGATACTAGATACCCTTTTGTGCTATGAAATGTAATATCAGTGGGATTACTCAAAGTTTAAAAACAAAAGACAACAACAGCAACAAAAACACACATCTTTTCATGTGAATAAAGTTTTGCAAGGAGGTCTTATATATCCTGGAAGGTACTCCATTGTTTATTTCCTCTTTCCTCTAGGATAAAAGATAGAATGCTAAATACGTAACTGGAAGATGCTTCCCAAGTGAAATACCTTTCACTGACCTTGTGAAATGTTTATAATGTTGGGAAATAGTCTTAAAGATTTTATTCAGCCTTTGCAATCTGTAGTCTCTTTTTTTCTTTTAGTGTTTCTCATGTTGTGATGACAATACAGCAAACTGTCATTCATGACTAGCTCATGGATGTCCTACTGTCAGTATGTGTGTGGAGCATTGTGGAGATCTAATGGAGCAAGGGAACAAAAATCAGAAGGCAAGGTCATCCTTGTGTGACTTTGAAAAGTCACTTAACCTTTTTAAGCAGTAGCTGTCACAACTAGACTCAGCTAATCTCATTCTCCTTTATCATGGGCAGAAAAAGATCCGTGAATATTAAGTAACACTTCCAGTTCTTGCTCTTCTGGTTCTTGTAATTGAAATTCCCATCAGCTCCTAGCTCATACCAAGATCAGAATTTTAAAACATTTTTCCCTCTTCTGTTTAAAAGAAGAGTTTTCAACTTTCTTGTAGAGAGTAACTTTGCAGAGGAAAGCTTAAAATCTTCAAGAGAATGCGTTTTAAAAACATAATCAGGAAAATATTTAAGTTATTTAAAATAAAATACATTATCTGAACTGTAGTTTAAAATCTTGTGGTTTTTTTTGATGGTATATTATTATACTTTACAGACTAATTATGATGAGATTTATGATTCTTTTGAAAGACAAGCAAACATTTAATACAAAAATTACACTTTTTTTTTTTCATATAAATTCTTAGGAAGTATTTAGCTTCTACATATGGTAAAATAATTTTGAAAGCCCAAAACTTCCTGAAAAGAAATATCAAATTCTATTATTCCACTTAAATGAGAATAAGCTTTCTTAACGTTAATTGCACTGTTCTGACTCCAGGCTGCCTATCATCATGTTGACAGAATGTTTTCTTCAGTAGTGGAACAATGATAGAACAGAGCAATGATGGTATGAATTGAATAGTCAGTTTTCACGTAGATGTATGCACTTGCAAAATCATTGGGATTCCCAAGTTGTGACAATGTAAGGAAGTTATGATTAGAAAAAAAAAAAAAAAAAAAAGGGCGAGAAGGGGTTTTAAATGTTTAAGTCTATTTCATTGACATGAAATACAGAACAAATTGTAGTTAATAACCTCCTTTTAAAATTATTTCTAATTAGTAAGACATTTTGGCAGGTCTGCTTTCCTTTTCAGATTCAAAATTTTACCTTTTTTTTTTTTTTTTTTTTTTTTTACATACAACTCTCATAGTGATTACAAAATAAAAGGCAAAGAATCTAGGTCATCTAATCTACAATTAACTCCATTAATTTTCTGGAAGAATAAAAAAGATAAATGTAAAATGTTACTTGTTACCTGGTTCATCAGAATTACTGTTAAACTTAAGACTAGAACTTCAACAGATGTTTATTCTGTTAAAGGTGCATCACTGTAAGGCACAACACTTCCTTCTGTAAAATAAAATAAAAAATATAAGCTTTTTCTGATTATATGTTAGTGCATACCATAAAGTGAAGAGTTAAATCCAATTCAGTGACATGCCCTCAGCCTCAGAGAATTTAGTACAGGTGAGAGATTTCTCCTGTAATTATACATATATGTGAACCCCCAAAAAAGAAAAAAAATAAACCTACAGGCAAATATTCTTAACTGCTGAAGAAATCTTTTACGATGTGCATTAACTTTTGTTGTTCTGTGTCTATAAAATCATTTCAAATTTGCACTGGTGGAAATAATGCTTATCCCAAATTCTGTATGACCAATGTAACTCGGGAGACCACAATTACAAGTGGAAAATAAGTAACAGAAACAAACAGCAATAACAACAACAACATCAAAAAACACACATTTTTGCATTAATTTTAGTAAAACATCTTCATTAATCCTTCTGACTGTCAGCTTCCTCTTGTCCCATATCCTTGGGAAGTAAATTATACAGATGTGGTCAAGAGGCCATGCCATCCATGTTTTGCTTCTGATGTTCAGTTCTAGTCAGTGAATGAAGACCAAGAGACCCCTTATGTTTATGATGACATAGGTGCAGATATCTGCCACGTAGAGGAAAGCATTTTGTCGCGTAAGAATATGCTTACATCATTTCGAGCTTTTACAATTAAAAGCAACACATTGAATCTCCACGGCACCATGTAGATCTGTCCAGTGCACTGATGAGGCATCCTCGAGGTGTGAAATCCCATGTAATTGCAGCATGCTGAAGGGGTTGTACCTTGATTTTGTAAACCTTCAGAGTAATGCCTTGCCTAAAATGTGGTTACTGGCAATCAGATGTCCGGGTACCAAAGCCATGAGTATTTGCATGTCAGGTTTTATGTTCTAATAGGAACTGCCAAGGCGGGCTGTAAAACTTGTCATTTCCAATTATTTTCTTCATTCACCACAAACAATTTTGTCTCCACCAGTGTTCAAACCCAAACTCCATTTCTGTTTTTCAAGTATGACTTTTCTCAACTCATTTACTTTACACTGTTCATCAGTCCATCATTCCCAGAATTATCTAGCAAGCCTATTAAGAGTCAAGCTCACCTAGAAGAAATGACTGGCATCTGTTGTAAGACAAAAACAAAACAAAACAAACAAACAACAACAACAACAAACAATTCCTCATGCCATGAAGTTTTCAACTTCCAAAGGGCAGATATTTGGATTAGAAACTAGGGAATAAAAGTAAATCATGTAAAAGGACACTAGGTTTTTAAGTGTCTGTTTCTAAATGACAAGTGTGTAGCTACAGATAAGTAAAAATTTTGTCTTCGGTGAGCTGAATTCTTACATCTCTAGAGCTCTTCTACATAATTTATATTTTTCTCCCCAGAAATTGTTTCAAAAAGTGAAGCCCTAATGTGTGCTTGTGCAAACACATTTCTTTGAAGATCTCTGCCAGAAAGTGTGTGGCACTCTTGATTTTTTTTTTAAGTTTCCTTTCTGCTATTTATATATTCATCCAAGGCATAGAAGCAATACCAAGCAAATATTTGTAAGTAGCAAATAGTAAATATTTGAAGACATACCTGAAATTTGGCGACGGAGTACCAAAAAATATTTTGTGATTGTGTGCAATTCATAAAGCAAAGAAAAAGAATGTTTGCAAAATAACTTACATAAACACTACCAGTTTGCGCAGAATTAACTAAACTTTAAATGGGAAAAATCGTTAGGCAAAACCCTTTGTACACGTGAACACACATGCAGACATAGAGGAGAAGAGATGCAAATACTAAATGGAAGTGCATCTCTGCTGGTCTCTCAAACAGTCTTAACAATATTAACAAGATCCTAGCTGAAGGTCAAGTGATAAATATTAACTGCTGTTTTTGTTTGTTTGTTTGTTTGTTTGTTTTTCCATTTACTAGGCATTGCTGAACAGGGATCATGGATTCTGGCCACAAATTTCAACACGTTTCTATTTTTCCTTCACCTCTGACACATTTTTTTATCAGCACTGGAACATATTCCAGGGAGCTTGAAGCAGCCTGACAGCTAACAGGCAGGTTGAATAAATAGATGCTGTGTGCCTGGGGGTCTACGTTTGCCTGACTCCTGCTCTTTCTCTTTTATTTTCTCCCCATCCCTATTCCTCTCCCTCTCTTCTTCTCATTTCCCTGTTCTGTCAGCTGCTGTAGAATTCTATTTTTAATGTACTGTGTGAAGTATGTGCAGGACTGTGTGTGTGGGCAGGCTGTTTGTAATCATTCTTCATGTTTCTTGTAGTGCACATCACAATAACAAAAATAATACTTCAATATTTGTAACAAGGTTATTTTACATGCACAAAATTTGTAGGTATTGTGCCGCCTGATACTGTATTCCTTTAGTATCAAACTCACTTCCATGTATGTGACAAGAGTAAACTAGGCAGTCGTGCCTTGGCTTTGTTCTGGATTGGTCCTTTCATCACATTATGCTTTAAGGACGCTATTTTCCAGCAAATAGGAGTTGCCCCTCTGACCTTAAAGAAGAATATTGTCCCTTTCCACTGCAGTAATAACTTATTTTTCCCACATGCCCAGAAGGATGGATCTTAGGAACTGAGTTCTTAGATTATACTGACAGTCAGTAGCTCTCTGGTGCATATGCTACAGTTTTGCTGCTTGCAGTTACATTTTTTTCTCTTGGGGTGAATTAAAATTAGTTTAGGTTTCTTTTTATTGTGGTATATATTCATAGCTTACAAAGCTGTGGATATAACCATCAGAAGAATTTTCAGTTTGGTTCTATTTAGTTCCCTGCTCACATCAGGACCTTTCTCAATTTGTGTAGTGTGTCTTGTAGCTGAAACTGAATAACTCATTGGCAAAGACTTGTATTCTTAATTACAAGAAGTTTCTGCCCTTTCCATCAGGATGAATGGAGGGAAGCAGGATGACATCCATAGCATAGAAATACATTAAATGTCAAAGTCTTTTTGTACAGCATGGCTAAGTACAGACTCAGAAACAAGGCATAAACTTTCAGTCTGTTTTGTCACTTGTTTGCTTTGGCCCAAAGCCCACACAAGCAATTTAAGAAGGATTAAGTGTGGGATATTTGGTGCTGATCCCTTCCCAGGCTTGAGGTCCCCAGACCGGGGTAATCAGACTACCCTTCAAGCTGTTACATGTCATTGCTCCTACAGAGGTTCCTGATCCTTGGCCCAAGTGTGCACATGAGTGTGAGGATGGTAGGACAACCTGAACTCAGAGCCAAATTTGTCTGTTGATAGTGACAGGCTGAAGTTGACTAACTAAAGGGACCTGCGGAATTTCCCCTTTGCTGACTTACAAACAAAATATGTTACAGTCGTGTGGCGCAATAGTTGCTACCCTCATCTGTCTATCCTCATGAAGCTGAACAAGCTATATGTTAAGCAGCTACTGAACTGCTCACTGTACACTTTTATATTGAAACACTAGTCTATATATTATGACATCTATGATCTGATTCATTTTCTGTTTGGGCATCAGGCAGAAAAGATGGATGAAGACCACAGCAAATAAACTGATAAACTTTCTTGTGGTAACCCATCTTCACTCATAAATAGAATTCCTTGGCTTTTTCTTGTCCAAGTTTGACTAATGACTCAAAAAAGGTACTTCTGCTTTCTGTGGACGGATATTAACTAGACCAGTATATCCCTGAGCTATATGTTGTAATGTAATTTCTGTAGAGCACAAAGATTAATTTCAGTGCTAGTTACATTTCATAATGAACTCTTAGAAAGTACAGTTTTGACATCTCTGACTTTAGTAATGTATCAGTTCAAGACCTCATTTGTCTTGACTATATGGTATGTGATAGTTTGAGAGAGATCTTGTCCCTATTAACAATTATGCTTTTATCACTTTACTGTCTTTACCATTTTATCTTCTGTATTCTCTAAGTTATATTGAAAGCCAGCATTTTTTTTTTCTATAAGATAATTACATCTATAGGATATTTCCAATATTTTTATTTCATTTTTTGGGCATTGCATAAATTATTTTGTAACGTCTGTGATTTTTTCAGGACCGATTGTACCAATCCACCTGAAGTCTCTGTTCATAATCCACTGAGGACTATCTGTTGGCAGATATGTGTTTATTCTCCCTTTTGTCTCTGGAGAAATATTCTTAATTATTTGCTCTAGAACAGACATTGAAAAGTATTAGTTAGGGACATTTTTATTTATATTTCTACTAGCTTTGCTGTGAGAATTAGTCCTCTTAAGTCTCACATCTTAATCATGTATAAGGGTTAAATTTTGTAATTTCTACTTTAATACAGTAGAATTCTTAATGAAAAAAAAAACAACAGCAAAAACAACTTTGAAGATGATACTTATTATAGGAATAGGATTATTATTATTATTATTATTATTATTATTATTTGTAGTATGCTCTTCATTGTAAACCTCACTAAATTAGAATTAGCATTTGTTTTAGGCACAATGAGACTACAACACATTTTCCTGTATTAAATTAGTTGGAGGAGGAGGATATCAATAACAAGAACCATTTATGAGGTTTCTGCTGGGAAAATAGCTTAGAAAAAATAGTAAATCAGATTGAAATTTAAGTAAATAATGCTGCTTTTAAAATTTTATTGGTAAACAAAGCTAAAGACATGAGATTCATTATTATAAATTACTTCAGTATTAACTTGCCCTTAATTAGAAATGGAACATATAGAAAATTTCAAGAGGATGATCTAGCGTAATATGTCTAAAAAAATTATTTAAAAAATTGCATCTTATTTCCTTAGAATTAAAAAAAAAAAAAAGGTACTGTGTTAAAATAAAACTGCTTTGTTAATCTACTATGCTATAATCATTTCCACAATCTTGCATCTGTATGATTCTTTAAGGAACAAAGAGAATTATACAGATAATTAATTAATATAGAACCATTAAGTTGTTATAAATTTCATCACAGAAGTTTTAAGTGCTTGGGATTCTTTATTGGATCTTTCTAAAATGATTAGAGACTACATTCTGATTCTTATACATTGTTTATGAAGGCAAGTTTATCCTTGGAGGTAGGAATATTGTACTTGAGGCTTTTGATGGTATTATGTAATATTTTGATATTAAATCTTCAACAGTAGCTAGAACTTTCATCACAATCTTATTTTTCTAGAATGTATCACTTCTTCAGTCATCTGACTTGAGAAATATATTTTTTTCTCATCATCTTCATCATCTTTTTATAAGTTCTATGAAAACCAATGAAAAAAAAATCCATTGACCTCAATATGGCTAAATCATCTTTAAAGATGATTACCCTTATTCTGCGAGCTATATAATTAGTTCATATTCTTCAAAGCTTTGCATCATCTTGATAGTACATCTTCTGCTTTCAAAATGTTTAATGTTTTTTAAACAAGAGAAAGATGGTTGAAGCTAACCAAGATTTCATTCAACAGAAAAATTACTCAAATCTGGTTCCATGGTGCTGGAAGTTTGATGTGTCTTAGTTTGTATCATTCTCTTTGAAAAACAGATTTTATTTTGACTCTCTGATTTCCTTAATTTAGAGAAAGAGTAAGAGAGAGATTGAGAATAAACAATTTCAAAGAGTATTCATTTTTTTTAGCTAATTGAATAGTTTTGACATTGTATGAGGTAGAAACAACTTAAAGTACTGCAAGTGAGCATTTTATGATATTTAAATCCTACTACCTTATCTAAAAATTTCATTAGAGTTTTATTATGTGCCTGAGAGCCATAAGATATCATCAAATCTCCTCTGACATCTGGTTTTATTTTTGTGTTTATGGGGCTAGAAGCAGCCCCCATGACTAACTGAAGACTTGCTGCTGTGTTCCCATTCTTCAGAAGAAGGTGGATGACCAAACCTCCACTGTGTGTCTAGAGCATAAATGAATAGAATTAGTCCAAAATAATATTATTCAGCATATATGATATTCTAGTAAAATTAACACTGGAAATATTTGTTGTAAGACCTACTTTGGAGTTAGTGTTAGCTGCAGTAACATACCTTGTCTGATACGTACTGAATATACCTAATACCTTTACGCTCAAAATAAATAGATAAAATATTCAAGCTTTGCAAATGTTATCTATGCTAACTGGTAATTATCTTGTATCTTAGTTAAGCTGAATCCCCAAAATCTGTAATAAAATAAATTAAGTGTAATACATTTATTTTTTATTTTTATTTTTTAAGAACAAAGAAGCAAGCAAACCATTTACCTGTTTTTCAGAATAAAATGTACAGTGAAAACATAGGTTTAGTGATGAAAAACTTTACTAATGTTGAAACTTTGGGACTGTCATTTTCTATAACACACAATACAGATTTTGTAAAGGCTGTAGTAAATTTAATGTAATCTTACTCCAGTCTAGTGATTGAAGTATATTGTATATGTGTATACATATTTGCATTTTGGAGTATTTGCCAAGACCCATGACAAATCCATTATGTTGGAGTTTTGAATAAATAATACTGCTTTTAAAAGTTTCTTGTAAACAAAGCTACATGCATTAGATGCATCATTGTAAATTACTTCAGTTTTGTATTGTCTTTAATTATAGATTATTACAATTATAGCTGTATAGACTATTTCAGAAACATATTCTGATGTACTATGTCTAACAGAACTTTATTTAAAAGAATTCCAATAAAAAGAATGCTAAACCATACGTTTTACATTATGGATTTCAGGCAAACCAAATGCCCCCAGATAAACAATTTTCAAGCAGATGAGTCTTCAGGTATTTAATTCCTACAAAGAAAAAAAAAAAAAAAAATCAATCAAACAAACAAACAAAAAACCACAAACAACCTTCCCTGATTTCAGCTTTTTATGATTTTTTAACCTTTTTGAAAATTAAAAAGAGGTGTTCTGAAAGCAGTGGCAAGCATACTGTAACTGATCTCTCTGAAGTGCAGATTACTTTTTTATGTGAGGAACTTTGCTAGAAAGTCTTTGTGATACTATACATAACATTTTAAGTTTCTTGGCTCTCAGACCTCATGTTTCCTATCCTTTTCTTGCCAAAGACTATTTGGAATAGTTTATCAGCTTCATAGCTACCAGCAATGTGCCTGCAAGAATTTGAAGGGGAGGGAAAAAAAAAAAAAAAAAAAAAAAAGTATTTTCAATAGTATTTTCTACTTTTTTTTTCTTTCCTTTTTGATTTACATTTTTATTTTTAGCAGTAGAGCTTTTCTTCATTCTTCATTAATCCTTCTTACTGTTTCACTTTTAATATTCTACCTTATGATTCTCTCCCATTCTCTTCTCTGTGCTTCAAGGACTATCACACTCTTGATGTTCTCCTGCTTTTTTTTTTTTTTTTTTTTTTTTTCTTGCAAGAGCTGTTGGGGAAATTCTAAAGGAAGAATACAAGAGAATCTTAATGTTCTCCTGCCAGAAGCCAAAATCTTTCGTAGAGTAGTATTTCAAGAGTGAAAACTGAGGAGTGTTGTTTTAAAGAAACCATCTGCTGAGGCAGACACATAGAATAAAAGATTTGTCTACCAAAGCTCTTCATATGCACTCTAGAAAATTTAAAAAACTTTACATGTCCCTTTCAAGAATGATGAAAATAATGTTTGTAAAAATTAGTGGAAAAGGTTGATTATTACCAAAAGCATGTGTTCCAATTTGAGAAATCATATAATTCGGCTATGCCTAATTTAGTATTTTATTCATGCAATGAAATGAGTTGTGGATTGCAAATAAAAATGAAATTTGTGATATAATTATAAAATTCTGATGTGGAACTTCACAAATTAATTCAAGAACAAATATTTATTCATGAACTTATGTTGGTTCATGTTCAAAAGTGTGTATGCTTCTATTCTGGAACAAATTTTATCCCAGAGGTCTAAATCAGTACTTCTGCAAATAATAATCAATTATTCAGTGTTGCACAAGACAAAAATATTCTCATGTATCAGAGGAATATTTACAGATCTGGGGAATCCCGACCTTTGGAATTTGAATCAATAGAGCCAATTCTGCAGCAGATTTGGAAAATATACCCTAAACCTTTCATATTTAAGCATGTCTATGCAATGAAGTACATATAATTGAAGTACAAATAATGATTTCATAATATCTACAGTCACTTGCTGCAGACTTCATTTCAGCTGGGTACATATTGGTTCCAAATGTTTTTGGATTTGCTTTATTATTTAAATCCAATACTGATGAAAATTGTCTTTTGTTCATGTTAAAATTATTTAAAATCCATCTGGATATATTGGTGCAATTATTAGTATATTCTTTTACAACAGTTGATACAGTGACTTGTACGGGCTTAATTTTTTAAACAAAACATAAAAATGTGTTTTTAAAAAAACAGCCTTCAAAAATGATCGCTTTCCAGAATTTCTTTGGGGTTAACTTTAAAAAGGCAATGTGATGATCCTTAGTTGGTCATGAAATAAAGTTCAGACATTTCCCTGTACCTGTAAATTTAATAGACTATTTCATTAGTCGCTTATGCACTGAGTAAGTTGTCCTTTGGTTAAAACTCATGTTGATTTGGAGAAAAATTAAGTTCCTTCTTCCTTACTTCACCTTTCTTTTGCCCCCCCCCCCCCCACCTTTTTCTATTATTTTCTAAACTGTGACAAAGCAAGTTACAGTTCTTATAGTCTGACCTACATAACATTACATAACAAACACAGTAGGCATGGTAATATATTAACAAATTGGCATGTTACATCTCAGAATAATGAATTCAAAATACATTGCATTCTAAACAAATCAAGCAGGAATGTGGGCTACAAATATAAAGTTGCTCTAGAGACTTTTATGTATACACTGCACAATTATGCTATATGCTAACATTTTAGATTCAGTAAATGGACCTCAGAGAGTGAAACTGCCAACATATGTTGTAAGCAGACAATTATGTTATTTAGTGTTAAGGCTAATAGGGTAAATTATGGGTAAATGGTAACGGATCCACAGCTGGCCTTACATTGCACATTACTAAGCATAGCAGCTAGTTAGAGGAAAAGCTATCACCTTACAAAACAAGATGTTAGGTATTTTCTTCATTTTAGTCTCCATCTGTTTGCTTACTATAAACAAATAGTAAATACATATTGTAGTAAATATTATGGATACATATATATCTGAGGATATATATCCATGAAAAGGACTTGAACTGCTCCAGAGAGAACTGTGTGGCATCAATCACATTAAGAGAGGGAAAGAAAGATTTTTACAGAACCTCTAGAAAGTTAGAATGAAGGGAAGGTATTTATCAATTCAATTGACAACAAATATTTCTGTAGAAAGATTATTTAAATGTATACTCTGATAAACCCATCAACTTTATGTTAAATGAGTTCATTTTAAGTAAACTGCATTGTCACAACTGATGTTATGTGGAGAAGGAGAGGTGAAGGAGAAAAGGAGAAGGAAGATGAAGAAAGATGAGTGAGTGTAAGCAAGGGTTAGCAAAGGGAAGAGCTCAGTGCTGTTTTGACAGGGTGCTCTCCCCTCCTTCCTGATTTCCAGATGTCATAGGGATTTGCATAGGATCAAAATCTTCCCTGAGGTTTGTGAACCAAGTGCTTTTGATTTCTGTGGAGATTTTTTTACATCAGAGTTTACTGTGACTTCTCTTTGACTGATTTTATTTTTTTTTTAAATTGAATTAATTCATAAAACCCTACTGTGTAGCAAAGCTAATAATAAGTCTTGGAAGGTGATGGGAGAAAAAACACTTTGAGTAAGAGACTGAGTCCAAAACCACCGTGAATTTTGAAAGTGTAAAGTGTTCCTGCACAGCAAGGTTGAGATTCATTTATACAATGTACATTGAACATATTTAAAATCCAAAAACTTCCTTTGATCCAGACCTCTGGGT
Organism: Nettapus auritus; assembly: GCA_011076525.1. Taxonomy (NCBI): domain Eukaryota; kingdom Metazoa; phylum Chordata; class Aves; order Anseriformes; family Anatidae; genus Nettapus; species Nettapus auritus. The sequence goes on from CM021765.1 coordinate 99,913,979, forward strand.
TTGTATTAAGTATTTGGAACCAAATTACAGCACTCAGCAGTTGAAAGAAGGAAACAGAGTAGGAGTCAGCCAGGAACTCGATCAACTGCTTCCAGAGCTCACGAAAAAAGTGTTTTTGGGCTTTCTGTGGTAAGAGCTTCCATCATACCTCTGCTGACACTGCGTCAGCCTGAAGCCTGTGAGGGTGCACGCCGGGCCCAAGGGCGGCCACTCACATTTTGCACTTGCTCACCTGTTTCGTTGCACTCTTGGTCTTTATTTTTGCTAACATAAAATCTTCAGTTTGAGAAAATTGTGGTACCTTATTTGCAAGGCAGAGGCAGGCTGTCACACTGCATAATTGTACAGGCTTCATTTTTAGAGACTATGATTTCGTTATTAACTCTTCAGTGCAGAGCAGAATGAATAAGTTTAGAGGATGAATTTGACTTCTTTCTAAACCTTTTATATTGTACTATAAGTTGATCTGATGCTAGTTCTTAGTAGTAATATAATTATTATACTTAAAAATTAAGTCTTTCATCTGTTAAATCACGTTTCTGTGACTGCTAATATTTTGAAGATTCTGATTAAAATACAAAGAGGAGAAAGTTTTTGCTTTTTTTTTTTTTTTTTTTAATTTGCCTCGTGACTTTGAAACTATTGCCTTAACTGGCCTGTCTGAAAAAGTCATGTTAAGAGTTTTCATCTTTAAAATAGCTCTGAGTGCACCTAGCATAGTTGTCAACAGAGCATAAATCGTTGAAATGTATCAGACAACAAGACCACATGTAAGTGAGAAGCAAATGTGTTAACTTAGTTACCATAGAAAACCAAATGATCAAAAAAAGATTGTGCTTAATAATAAGAGAAAAAACAGGTTTTCTCTGGTAACAAATACAGGCACTGAAACCATTTTGCAGCATTCAGGATGCATTCATTTTTAGGGATTTATGGGTGATAACTCCAAAAGATGATAGTCATCATTCCCATCTTATGATTGGAATCAGTCTCTCATCTCTTCTTACAGTTACTTTCCATTTGATTTTGATGAATATTAGTTATTTTTCCATTAGACATAATAAATCTATCTTATCTGAAAAAAAAAAAAAAAAGAAAGAAAACTCCCTGCTGACAAGTTATGTTACTGTAGAGCTTTGTCCCTAAAGATTTTTCTTTTTTTTTGTGACATAATTTAGCCATGTTTCATCATTATGAAGGAGAATTTGGTTATTAAAACTGTAACCATTTTTTTAAAAACATCTTTCACTTAACTGTATGTGTTTTATTCCCATAACAAACTCTTAGCCCGTAAATAAAAAGTACACTTTCATTTTACATTTGTTCCAATATTTAAAAAAAAAAAAAAAAAAAAAAAATGTGGTCAGGGTTAAATGTCTCCAAGATGTGATTTGATAATCTTTAAAATAGAAACTTAGATTTTTCATGGTTATTTTCACATGGGTATTTTTAATGATTTCCCAGAATAATGCTTGTCTTTGTTGTAGATAAAAATGATAATGTACTCACATCTTAAGGAATCCTTGTGCTTACATATAAGTTTCTTCTGATGGATGACAGAAACCTTTGTGCATTACTTCAATCAGAGCTTATATTGGAAGCAGTACACCAAATAATATGAGAAAAGTATTGATTTTGTTACTGAAGTTATTGAGTTATTAATTACAATTTACTCACATACTTAGGAATGTTAATTATCCCAAGTCTTAGTTACTATGATTTCGTTCTAAATACCTATATATATATTATGCTGGTGATTTTCTAGATTAAAAACTGTGGAACTCATTAAAAATACATACTTCTGTCATCGAGTGATTTCCATTAACGCATCTGTGTATATGAAATATGAAATGCTACACACTGCCCTGAATCTGCTAAGAAAGTTTTTTTGTTTGTTTGTTGTTTTTTTTTTTTTTGATATATAAAAAAAAGCCAGGCACAGTGGCTTATGTCATTATATTTCACTTGCATGTAGAGTTAGCATGAGATTTTAGATGGTAGTTTTAGTCCCATGCTCTTAAATGACATATCATATAGTGGAGGACATTTTTATTTCCATACAGTTATTAAGGATATGACATTTTTAATTCCATCAGCTCAAGGCTTAAATTAGAATTTAAGGTAAATGTTTTCATTTAGCTTATTGATTCTGTTCCAATTTAGGAGATTACCCCATGGCTCTAATTCACCCAAAGAATCTCACTGGGGAGATTTTCAAAGGCACAAATATAAGTCAGACCACTAACTTTCATTGACTGCTGAAAATTATATTACTGCCTTCTCTCTGGATATACAGAAACCCAGTTCCCATTGTTCTCTTAATAGGAATGAGCATCCATCTTTCTCAAGGAGGCTTTGAAAATGATGATCAAAGCAGAGAAGGCCAGATACTCACAGTTTACTGTAGCTCTGCTATGGTCAGTGATTTGCACCGTTTGGGACACAAGCCATATCATTACTGAAATGATTATAAGTTACTTAGTCTCCTAATAACAAAAATCAGCATTAAAGAATTAAATTTTCTCAGATACAATGGAAAAAGTAGGAACTTTTTTTTTTTTTTTTAAATGCATTCATTAATACCAGTGCCATTGCCAGTTGAAGTCATATTTCAGATAGTACTTCTTTTTATTAGGCTGTGAGGCATTGACCTTTGTTCATGTTTTGATCAGTTTGGAAGCACTACAGTGAAAATGCCTTCACCCACTGGGATAAAGATAGTATAATGCCTTCACTGCAATTGCAATTTAGGTTGGAGTAATGTTCTCAGATGCAGAAAAAAAATGCATTCAGGCTTTTCTACTTGGTTTTATAAATTTTGTCGTAGATCCTCTTCTCTTCCCATCTGCCAAAACAATTCCCCATGCTTCTAGTGCCACTCAACCCAGGAAAAATTAGCTGTTTTTGTTTTCCAGAGTCATGCCCCACTCAGCTTGAATGTGTAGAAAGTAATTTATTTTCTTAAATGAGCAGAATGAATACAAAGAGTATCTCCATCTTCTGGAAGAAATACAAACACATTTTAATATACTTTGTAGACTGTCTCTAGTTTCTAGCTTTTTGAGTTGAAAAGTACAGCTAGGTCAGCATACAAGGTATGTCACATTTTTTATCTCATATGATCTACTCTGAAAGTTGCTGAGATGACACTACCCTTACGTTGATCTCTCATCATTGTTGCTCACTAACGTTGGCACAGTTCTCAGCCCAACCTCTCCTTTGTACCACTTCCTTACAGGGTCTCAGCGCTGAATAGGTTAATTGGTTAATTAGAGGTGCAAAAGGAGGTGAGGAACAGTAGGTGGAGTCTATACTGGAAAAAAGATGGTAGGACGAAGAGACAGAGAATGAAGAAGCCAGAGCCAGATGGAAAGGCAAATAAGATTTCAGTAAAGAGCAATTAACAAAAACAGAAGAAAAAAATTGAAAGTGTAAATAATAAAGAAAAATGAGATCTCTGTCTTTCATTTTACAATCATAAATTGTCCAGATCTTCTCTGAATACTTTCTTGAAACCTCCTAACATATTTTAAGCGTGTGAGAAAAAGTAAATATAGAAATGCAAATTAGTCCTGACAGATTAGCCTAACAATCATTTTTTGAAAAACAGGACAGCCACAGTTTAGCAGTTTATTTTGAGAGCCAAGAAGTTAAACAGTATTCATTTTAGTCCTCTTGTATTTATTTTTGTATTCACACATCCTTAAAATTTTCCACCACTCTGTAAACACTCCTACATTTGGCTGAATTAATAAGATAAGGATTACCAGTTTGTTAGAATAAATAATGATAAATTGCTTGCATACATTAAATGTGTTTGGGACATGTTTAATCCATAAGTTTGATGTTAAAAGCACCAATGTTATATTATAAAATTTTACCAACAACACAGACCAGGAAGCAATCTTGCAGAAGTCTCATGCAGCTTTTCATCTAAGCTAGCAGAAAACACTGGGTATGTTGAAATAACAATTCATATATAACTGTATAGATCTGTTAGTTGTGCAGTCACACATAAAGATCCTAAATAATCATTATAAGAAAACAAGCTGTGACTGCTGGTTTGGGGTCAAAACAGTAAGAGACAGAGTGCCTTTAAAAGACTGCAGTGCTGCATTGTAATACAAGGTCCTGAGAGCTCTTGAGATGTACTCATTTTATTATTATTATTATTATTTATTTTTTTTTCTGAAATGAGGATTTAGTGCCAGAGCTAGATTAAGATATTGAGATGTGATGCTTTAGTGAAAGTCATGCTTCCTTTACAAATGGTGTGTTGGGATTCAGAGCCTGATGGTACTTTTTGCTTTGAAGTCATTTACTTTTCAATGTCAATTTTTGTTGCGTATTGCCTAGAAGCTATTTGTGGCTCTAGAAAGAGGGGGCACAGCAAGGAACTTGACTTAGTAACCTATGGGAGCATCAACATCACTCAGAAACCCTGGCTCAGCCCAGTTAGCATGGGAGTGCCCTGCTCTTCTAGTCCTTAGCCATTTGGCAGTTTCTTTAGGGTTTTGATTGTTTGTTTGCTGTTGTGTTTTTTTGTTTGTTTATTCATTTTGGTAGTGGTTTGTTGTTGTTGTTGTTGTTGTTCTTTTAATAGTGTCTGTAAATGTATAAGCTGTCCAAGGATGCCATGGTATGAAGGTGAGGTTAGCTACCTCCAGCTCAAATAGCAGGCCTTAAGAAACATTTCCTTATGTAGACTTCAGACAGTTGCAATGGCTCAGATGTCTAGGCTGTTTAGGAAGGCTGTTTTTTTTTTTTTTTTTTTTTTTGTTTGTTGTTGTTGTTGTTTTGGTTGTTTTTTTGTTTTGTTTTTTGTTTTTTTCCTGAATGCAAATTTAGGGATCTCTCATAGGAACTTATTTTGCATTCTTAACAACAACAAAAACACTTATCTATTGCATGTTTATGAGTTAGTTTTTCTTTCATTTACTTCCTGAGGCATTTAAAGTGTCTGTTGCAAACAAAGAGAGAATAAATTATGTATAATGAGATAAGAAAAAAATGCAGTCATAATTCTTGCTTTTCTCATACTAGTTAGGAATTTCTTGTAAAATACACAGTAGTTGCTGACCTAGCCTTTCAGACATTGTCTAATGCCTATTCTTCTGCAGCCAGATGGAAAAAAAAAATAAGTCAGGTGCTATTCTTTGATCTCTACATGTGTTTTGAAGTCTCTTTTGTAGCTGACAGCCTCAGACCCCTGTACTTAAAAAAAAAAAAAAAAAAAAAAAAAAAAAAAAAAAGTGTTAACTTGAGGGCATGAGGATAGATCACAAACTGATAAGGCACATAAATAAGAAAAATTATGATTTCTTCCGCAAAACCCAGACCATATTCTTTAAAGTTTTCATTAAGAGGAACTTCATTCCATGTTAATTTTATAAAATAAAATAAATAAATAAATTGAGATTAGTTTATTTAAATGTGAATTTAATCATTATGAAATAGTATGTTGCAAAACTCACTTTTTAATTGTGCACCTCTCTGTTTATGTGTTTGTGAATTTATTAGCAAGAACATGTATACATACACGCACGTATATGCCACTGAAGATTTATGTACTTATACCTGTTTATGCAGAATGCATCTGTTTTATTGTACAACCAAAAACTTAAAGGGTGGTAGCAAAATGTATAATGTTAGGGTTGAAAATTTATATGCTGAAAAGTGAGGATATTAAGAAACAAACGTGCCCTCATAGAAGAGATGGCATGGTTGTGCTAGATCATAAACTCCTTAGGGGAGAAGAAATGCCAATAATATATGTTTATACAGTGCTGAGAGCACTGTTGGGAGTTCAATAAGTAAACAGTAAATGTACAGGGTTTGTTAGTAAGATGGTAAATTTTGCATTTTTATTTAATTTTATGGATTTGGAGCTTGAATTTAATATTCTGTTAAGGTAGTTCTTTTGCTTTGACCATTAGGAAAAGATTAAGTAAATGATTAAATTGACAATAAAAAGAGGAAAAAAAAAAAGTAAGGTGTGTTTTGTACTCTCCATGCATCTCTGTCTTCAAGGTCTTTTGTTTGGTTGTTGTGTTTAATAGTTCCATATCACAAGCAAAGAAATAACCCTACTTAGCTGACCTGGCAGCTCTTCCACTTCCCCATACTTGCAGGGGTGGAGTGGTGTGTGGATCTGGTCCCCGCACACACTGCTGAGTTATGGGAGAGCACCATTCACTTTGTAGAATTGTGCTGTTTGCATGGCAAACACTGCTGTGTCTGAGTTGATCTCCCCAGAGATATTAGAGTCATGGGGGCTGGAAAATAAAACCCGAGTGATTTTACCTTTGCTGTGTTCAATAACTGTTGTCCCATCATGCCTTATGTCTCTGCGACTGCCTCACAGAGACTCTCTAATAGTTACCAGATTATGTTTTTTTTTTAAATGGGAGACTTTCAGAAATTCATCAAAGGCAATGTAAGAACTGTATGTGGCAGTATTTTAAGAACTCCTCTACTGCAGAAATAGAGACCTGCTTGCTTTTGCAAACCTGGTAAGGGTGGCTTAAAAGGACCCTAAAGGGGCAGCTCATTACCCTCTGTGGTAAGACAGGACAGAACAATAGATGGCTTTACTTATCTGTTGGCACAGTCCTAGCCTGACTTGCAGGAGAGCATGACTCATGGCCTACAGAGGCCAGGCTCTCCCTCATTAGTCTATCATCTCTGTACTAATACAGCATGTGACCTTCTGGAAAAAAGGTTTCCCATACCATCAGTTTCCGAAAACCATCAGTTTTGGGTTCTTCAGAAGAGGTGACAGAGAACTCCCTGTGTGAGGAAGTGGCTTTGGCTTTGAGGAGAGTTGAAGGGCTTCTGTGCACGTGGGGGCTGACCTCACTGTCTCATGGACTTCCAGTGCAAGAATCTATGGCTTTCATCATGTCTCAGTGAATTAAGTTTCCCTGTATGGAAGAAAGTTGTTTTAAACACTTCCTGGAAGGCTAGGCCAAGATGCTGCAGAGAGCTTTGATTCCCTTTAGAAGAAGGTAGAAGTGAAGTCTCTAATGAAGGAAGAGGCAGTTTTAGAAAAAGTACTGCTCTTCGTGGATAAAAAAACATGAGAAATATCTGATCCAAGGGCAGAACTGTGCAATAAATCAATAGTGACTTTTATCTATCACACAGTAAAACAAGAATCAAAAGGCTAGGGCATAATGAAAGCTGAGGAGAAAAGAAATAGAATGTCTACAGATTTTAGAGAATGACTTATATTAAAGCTAGACAGAACCAGTGTAACACACGCCACAAATTCATTTCCTAATTTTATTTTTTAGTCCTTAACTTCTGACTAAGCTGCAATGCATGAATGAGATAAGCATCCAGTTTTGGTGTAATATCTTCAGGGGGTCCACTGCATCTCTGAAAGTGTCGTCCACATGGCTGATTCCAGAATTAATTACATTGCTTTTGAGAAAGCTTTCAAATTGCTAAGAAACTCACATGAGCAGAAATTACACTACAGAAACTAGTTAAATGAGCTATAAAATGCTGAATCGCAAAGGAGCAGGCCACCTTTTATTGGGTTTCACACCTCTGAATGCTTAATTAGTTCAGTTTTACTTGATGTTATTCCAGGGAAGGAAGTGGATTGGCATTGCTCCTATGGCAGTTATTGCCCACTATTTTACTATGTTTAACAGCAACATCATGCATGAGGCACTCTGTTATACAAGGTGATACAAAAGTTGTGTTGGTGATATGTTTTCTCTGTCAGACTGCATTTCTGGTGTGACTGATGAGGAAAATGGTCACTTACAAGGTGCTGCTTTGGGTATCAGGATATGGGGTAACTTTTCTGCAGGCAACTGCTCCTTCTCCTGTGATAGGATAAATGGATGCAACCTGCGCAGAAATGTCCATACAGGTTTTGTATCCTGAAAATCACCCTTCCATTATTCTTGTAAGAGTAAGCTATCTGGCCAACACTTCTGAAACTTTCCACTAACTCTAGTCAGGATTGAGTACTAGACACACACACACACAAACACAAAAGTGGTTTGAGAACTCAGCAGACCTCTGCTGAAACACCAACTGGGTATATCATTTTGCTTTTTCATAGTGCAAGGCTCAATAAGCATTGAATCTGGGACTAAATAAAGGAAAACAACCCTAAACAACCCTAGCTGCAACTTAGGGGATTCTTTGAGGCAGCTGAAGCTTTTGGCTTGGATTTGTTTTGGCTCATCCTGGAATTTCATGCTTTGCCTTTTTTTTTTTTTTTTTTTTTCCTTGAAAATCTCTAATTTCTCTCCTTCCAGCAGTGCACCGCAAACAGCAAAATCACAAAGTCTTTTGCTTTTGATGCTCAGAACTGCAGCTGGCATTTGAAAAGACAGTTTTTCATGCATTCATAGTAAACTGTTCCCTTCTGCATTAATGCTAAAGGAGCACCTTGTATTAACTGATCTTTTTTCCTGTACCATGTTTTGATACAATAAAAATTTTGGTACAGTCAGCTGTCTTATATAAGCAGCAATGTGAGTCATCTTCAGAAATTGAATATTCACATGCTTCCCTGGCATGAGTTGAGAGAGGATATGTTATAATGTGCTAAAAAGGGAAATCTGAAATTCCCAGCATTTTCTTTTAACACTCTATGTTACTGTAGAAGATTTTTTTATGAGTTTGAGACCTGATCCTTCATTGTTCTTCAGCTCATAAACATGACTCATGTAGAACAAAATGATGGCAAAGAAACCAAGTCTCTTCATTAGGGGATTCCTCTGGTACAAGGACTGACCAGACCCAGTGCTGGATCTGTACACAGAGAGCACCACCACCCTCTGGTCATCTGCATTTGGGAGAGTGCTGGGGTCAGAGCAAAACCAATGACTACTTGTAATGTGTAACTTGCTTGATGTTTGTCAGATAGCCTATTTCTATATGTCCTGTGCTGTAAATGCTTCACTGTACTGAATGTAGTTGGCCTAAATTGCAGTAAGAGCATATCTCCTCTCCTGATTTCTCCAACTGGTCAGAATGAAGAAACAGAGCATTCCTTTTCCAATTCCATGTACCACATTTGGCTCCTCTTTAAATTACTTGTGGATAAGCTTCTTAATAGTAATGGAAGACATTCTGTTATGATACCTTTGCTGTCTGCCAGCTCTAGGTGAACAAGTGTACCTTTGGAAAATTATCATCGCTGACATGAGAACATCTAGAGATGAATGGCTTCAGCTGGTCACACTTTAACTGGTCACTGTGGAATATCTCAATAGCACAGATTATTTTGAGTTGAAATTTCATAAAAAGCAGTGGGCATGAACATTGTAAATGAATAGAGAGACGTTATTATGACTAAAATAGCTCACTTTGTCTCTCCTTTCACTCTAATTGAAATTATATCTAGAAATTTATTCCTTTACTTAAAGACCTTAATTCTGCAGCTCAGTTACAGGCATATCATCCACCCGATGGCTAATAAGTAATGTGTGATGGAGAAGATCAGCTTGTAGAATACTAATTCATTGTTGGTCTATTAAGAAAATGTTTTACCTTTTAAGTATTCCTAAGGCTCATGCTTCTGATGCTAAACAACTATCTGTTTTAAAGTTTCTTTTATTTCATATAAATGTAGACTTATCTATCTGAACCCCTTTGTCACCATGAGCAAACAGCACCCTGGTCTTCTTGAGGTGATTTCCATCTCACAGGAGCACACTGTACTAGTCCTCCACAGGTCACCTGGAATGATTTCATGACCGTGGTGGTCAGTGGACAATGACTGTGGCGTCACTGACTGGGGAGGAGTTTGTGATCTCACTGCCCAGCACAGGCAGATGCTGCGTTCAGTAGCTTCCCCCAGCCAACAGGTGAACTTGGCCAGCACCAGGTCTTATCTGCACATGGCATGGCTGCCCAGGGGCTGCTGGGCTGCACAGTAGTGCAGGTGGGCTGCACGGCCCTGAGCGCACACAGATGAGGACAGCATCAATCCTCATCTCTCTCCTCAGTGCATGTATCTCTGTCAGTGAACGCCTCCTTCATTCCGGCAGAAACTGGGATGAGAGGGAGCATGGTTTGGGTCGTCTTTCCTAGAAATAGATGACATTTGTGCTAAATAAGAGACAGAGTTACTGAACATCGAAAAAAAAAATGTTTCTTTTTTAAGCCTTTCTCCTCCTTTTTCCTCCTCTTCCCCTGCCACCCTTGTCTGTGAGCAGAAGAGGCAGCTCTGCAAACTGTCCTTTTGCTCCTGTTGACAAATGCAGTGAGTTTGGGGCGTCAACATTAAATGCTCCATGTCACCAGCTCGGTGAAACTGCAGTGAAGTATGCAATAAAGGAGGAAAGAAAAAAAAAAAAAAAAAAAAAAAACAAAAAACCTCCAGTTTCAGCCTGGCCGTGTCCCATGTTACGGTGCTGTGGGGAATGTTGATAAACACTGGGAAGAGCTGAGAGGTGGCAGAGGCAGGTTAGGGACTGGCGGTTTCTGATAGACCGCAGAAAGTTGCCCCTTCATCTCTTCCGGTGCCTGAATGCCAGATTCTCCTGCTTAGAGGAAGCCTTTTCAACTGTTCTGTTTTTACATGCCCTGGATAAAAGGAAGAAGCAAAGCAGTGGAAGTACAATTTTTAATAAGCATTTCTAGTAGAAATAATATTTTACATCTCCCCCTGCCTCTGCTGAGTAAGTGCTGTTAGCTCCCATCATTCATTCCTAAGGAAAGTCTTCTAATTCGTCTTTATCAGTGCTGCCAGGTAGAGGTTATTCGTTTTTGTTTACCTGGCATGGCCGTGCTGTCACTGCTGCCGCTGCTTTGGCTAGTAGAAGTAACCGCTGCTGTGGACATCTTGCCCAGAACAAGAGCGGGGTCGAGGTGGAGAGGTGAAAAGAACCGTGAGTAACCTGGGCTTTTCCTTCTCTTCTTCTCTGCTCTGTGTTCGAAGAAATGTGTTAGGCCTCATTTAGCAGTCTGTGTCTTCCTCTCCAGGAGACTGTTCTTTAATAATAACCTTCAGGGTATATAATTAAAGATAGTTAAATGTGCATGCAGAAAGCACGGGCCACACCTTCTGTATGCTCCCCACATCTGCAATACAGTCCTATGCTTCCCTGCAAGCTTCCCGAACAGCCTGTGCTGATTAACTCCTGTATTTCCAGAGAGTTGCAAGACTTCCAGGCTACAATCAGCTGTGGTTTTTTTCTATTTATAGTCTTACCAATTTGCACACTATTTCAAATATTGACATTGATAAAGGTAGCAAATTTTACAGCTGTATTGGTTATGTGAAGGATGCTTGTAACCACGGTTATTATGCTAGGTAACTTTAATGGTATAAATGGGAAAACTGCAGTTTAAAATCTACAGATTTAGAAGAGGAGATTTAACCCAGCATTGCAGCTTGTGCAAAGTTTATCAATGTTGCTCTTGAAAAGAAAAAAGAACATTACTGTTGGAAAAGGAAAATAGATGAGTCATGATAATATTTGGGAGTGAGATCTGCAGGGCCTGATACAGCATACACAGTTTGCAGTTTGTTTCACTGAAATAAAATATCCAGATGATTATTTGCATTTAAAGGGCAATTCAGTTCTTGCTGACATTATTCTTTATTCTTCTCCAGCTATATAAACAAGCATTCCTGTTATTGGCAACATACTGTGATACTGTGATCATTATTAGTGTGAATTTTTGCCTTTTTTTTTTTTTTTTTTTTTTTTTAATACCTAGATTACTAAAAGGGGAAGAAATATTGAAAATGGAATGAAGGCTTTCAGTTTAATTCAGCTGAACGTGATGAGACTGACTGGAAAATGTATGTGATGAAAATCTCTGAAATAACCAGAGCTTGGAGGGGTGGCTGTTGGTATCCTTGGGCTGGATATTGTCTTGACAGTCCTGTTACCTGAAAGCTGATCTGTAGCTTGAGTGATAATTGTGTTTCTTAAAGCATGGACATACATATCAGTAAATTTACCACTTCCACTTGGGGCCCCAAATCATTATTAGCCTAATGGAAAGAGGTGCTGGATGGAGCGGAGCTGAGAACTGAACTCCATTCATGAGTAATTTACATCCAAAAAATATACTACCCAGACTAGCAGATTCTTAACATGTGCATTAAGTTCTGTGTATAAATAACATCCGGTGGGTTATAAATATTCACCACATTAAGTAATTATGCTTAGAAGAGCTCTTTAATTTAATGGATATGGAAACTGAGGCAAATCTCAGATATATGTTGATTGAAACTTTTCCAAAGCATGTTTCTTGCTCATTGAAAAGGTCCTCTAAAAAATTCATCTGCACTTATTGTCAAGTACTAACTTTTATGAAAAAAAGCCAGTTTCTAGAGTAAAAATACTATATTTTCCATTTTGACTTACTGTTTTTCATCTGTTTAAAAGTTTGTGATGCTGAGTGTTTAGACTGAATTTAGACCAAAGAACGGAAATAGATGGGGGCATAAATATTAATGTCTCACAAAAGCATTGCTGAATAAAAGTTAATCAGTTTGGGCATTTAGCCATGATGAGTAAATTATATGAAGATTCAAGAGTTTAAGAGCGCCACATCTTTTGGCATTGGTTTTGAAACTATAGTAGGTCATTTAATGTCATCAGTGGTTAACAATTAGACCTTATGGATTCAAATTGTTTTCTTTCTACTCTTGAGGACAGGTGCAGGGGCTCTAAGTCCAATACATTAGCAAATTACTGGTATGTGGTTAAAGGAAAACAAGGATATAAATTATTTTTTATATCATACTGATGATAATACAACACAATTGCTCAGGGAGCTCAGTTGTTGTATGTGTGAAGAGTTACAGATCTGAATTATGTCTCCTTGAAATTAGGAGAGGCATTAGGATCAGACCCAAATATTCATTTTATTTTAATTTTAGCAATATCCTAACTTACAACAACTGTTGGGCAAGATAAATTTTACAAGACTGCTATTAGAATTGTATACCATTTGACTTTCACTGTCTGTGATGCCAGCATTTCTCTAGTGGCAGAATGCAGATATCATGCAGAGCTGGATGCTGTGGGAAGTAGATATCTCCCTCTTTCTGGGAAAGGAGAAAACCAAAATGTTACATAACCATAACTGATTGATTCTTTGTCAGTGGCTATTAATATTGTATGTGTGCCTTTCAAAACTGATGTGGTACATAACGATGCTCTCTTACTGGTTTATTTTTGCACATCACAGTGAAAATATATATATATATACATAATAATATAAAAAGGATGCGTGATTAAGTAGTATAGTTCATTATAGTTAATTGGGTTACACTTAAATTGCATAGCCCAAGCCAAAAAACATGACTATAAATACAAGAGAACGTGTCTGGTTTCTGAAGCTCTTAAACAGGAATTTTCACTAGAGCATTCAGGTGTAGCATTTTTTTTAATGCTTTAAAAGTCTTCTGTTTACAACATAGAGAGGTAGCAAAATACTTTTATTTCAAGTAGTCTTTTAAAAGGTAGATTACTCTGGGGGGTCATAGTGATTCATTTGCCATGCTTCTCAGGGACAGGACCAAAGTGGTCCAGCAAGGACCACAATAAAACTCACATTAAGCTTCACCTGACCTTACACCTCCTTGGAAGAAGCTTTGTTCTTCACCTAACTATTATAATGTTCTTGGAGCTGGGAATTTTGTGACTATGTTTCTGATCGACCATTCTCAAAAGAGTAAACGAGTCTGACAAACACATCAACTGGAATAATAATTAACAAACAAACAAACAAACAAACAACAACAACACACACACACACACACACACACAAAAAAAAAAAAAACACACAAAAAAAAAAAACACAAGTAGTGTGGAAGCACACTAATGGATTAAATCCCACACACGCCAGTACTTTATCTTATAAAAGCACATGGGGCAGGGGCACAGATCTCAGAGGTAATAATAAATATTTTAAACATGTTTAAATATATAAAAATAACATTACTAGAACCTTGTGTTGTGGTTGTTGTCTTCTGGCACATTATTACTTTTTCAATTCATTTTGTTTGTAAAAATCAATGATTATTGTTTGAAAGCTTATATTTTACATTGTACATGATCGTGGGAAATTGCTATTTTGGTACTGAAGTGGCAATGTATTAAGACATGACAGTCTCTCAGAAAAACTGAATTACAGAGTAATACCATTGTTCTGTTGTTATTAATTCCTATACTGCATCTAATGCCTCCATTGAAAAACATAGAAGCATTTTTTCAGACATTTATAACGTTTTAAATCTGTTGCTGTACTCTATGAAATTTTCTTTGTTAGGAAATTTTAATCAAAATGCTTTGCTTACCCTGAAAAAATTTCTAATCCACTGAGAGATCTTTTGGGACAGAAAGCTTTAGAACTCCTATGATGCGTGTGGTAAAAAAGTGACTGAAATCATTTCCTCCAATTACCCTCAATGTTCACATAAACTGAGATTGAATAGAGAAGTTACTTGTAATGGTGCTGGTAATCAGAATTTACTTCTTGATCTACACATTATTTTGCTTTCTTCAGGCTCAGGGTGGATCTCATCAAGATGCATAAATAGCCGCAGGGAGGGCACCAAGAGATCAGAGCTGGGCTCTTCGCAGTGGTGCCCAGTGTCAGGACCAGAAGCACTGGGCACAACACAGGGGGCTCCCCTGAACACCAGGCAGCCCTTCTGTGCTGCATGGGTGACTGAGCACTGGCACAGGCTGCCCAGGGAGCTGTGGGGGCTCCTCCTCAGAGATCTTCAAAAGCCATGAAAAGCTTTGGGCCTGGGCGGCCTGCTTTGGGGATTGGCCTGCTCTGGGTGTGCAGCACCCCCAGGCACGCTTCTTCCAGGAGGGTAGGTAGAGCAGGCAGACTGTATGGGTTAGGGTCTGACAGTAGCAGGTTGCCGGCATTCACCATCTCACGGGGAGCCATCAACCCCCTAAGTTAACCCTGCCCAAAGGTGTCTCTTGGCATAGGACTGCCCCCAGCAAACAGCTGTTGGGAGCAGGCCACCCACAGGAGGTTAGTTTATCTCCCAGGTGAGTTCCTCTGGTTTGGTGTAAAAAAGTGCTGATTGAGTACACCTGCCTTGGATTACTGAAAAGAACTCTTCTTTTAAAGAAACCATCACGTTCTTGATCTTACAGGGAAAAAAAAAAAAAAAAAAAAAAAAAAAAAGGAAAAACACATTCTCCTTGAAGTCTTACAGAGTAGTCTTTGATGTTAAAGGATTGATCTTTAGATATGTTATTTACCCTGTCATGTATCAAATAATTTTAATGTGCATTTTTGTCTATTAACATTATCATCTTGCACTATATGCTTCACTGGAAGCTTTAAAATTAATCCCAAACCATTTAGTGATCTAGGTGTCAAAATGTAAAAAGAAAAGTTTGTCATAGTCTTTCCTAACCTTGAGGCCAGATTCAAGGTACTTTTTTCCTGCTTTCAGGCAGTTTTATTTCTTACAAGAAATCATGTTTCAGACAAAAAAAGTCTTAGCGGCCAGTATTTTATCACAAACCCTTTAGAGTCAAGTAACTAAGTATCTAACAAGAAGGATGAATAGGAAAGATGGTTGCCTTTAAATGCCAGAGACTTTTTCTCCTTGAGTAGATGTGTCTGATAAAACATTTAGAAGAACAATGGAAAGAGACATTAAGAAAAGAAGAAAAAGAAAAAAAGGGGAGAAAAAGAAGAAGGAACTGGAAGAAAAAAAAAGACAGATAAAGGGAAAGAAAATGAGGAAAAAAGATAATGCTTGAAGGACAAAAATCAAACTGTCACTGTTATTAACTAATTCGTAATTTCTCATATAAGTTACTTATTCTATAGAATTAACTTTAGTGTTCCACTTTCGTCACACTATCTGTAGGATCTAGGAAATGACCTCTTATCTCAGAAATAAATTTACTTGGAACTTTAATTTGTCCAATTTATGAGGATGAAGTGAGCTGTTGTATTTTAAAATTGCCTCAGTAAGATTTTGCAGTAAAAATTCAAATGAGTTGACATTGATACATAAAAGTATAAGATTTTCAGAATAATTAAAATTTGGAACATTTGCTGCCCTAGAACTTTTGAGTTTTAATAAATTTGAATGAAACTGAACTGAATTTTGATGTACAAGGTACCATATGATGCATCATATATAAGCTGCTGTGAGCTTACATTTCTGTAAGACACTGTACTATTTCAATAGAGCCCTTAAATAATTTCTTAGTTCTACTATAAAATGAAGAAAAGCACAGCTTTTGTGCACCTAATTGTTCTTTTTTGAGTAAAATTATTTTATAATAGATTTTTAGAAACCTTTTCTTTTAATTCTTCAGAAGAGAAAACAATTGTTCTTTTTGTAATGTAGTTATATTGAGAGATAAAAGCACATTTCTTTTTGAAGGTCTTCCTGTTCCATCTGCTAAAGCAGGGATGTATACATTTTTAAATATATTTGATGATCATTTCTTTTTAGTCACTCTGTAATTAAGTCTTAAAGGTGTTAGGATGTATTTCCTAACACCAGCAAGAGAATATTTTTTATCTGCAACTATGTCTTTTAGCTGTTGTCTGAGGACAATGGAAGAGTTAACACCATTCTGTACATGAACTCCACTGAAATCCTCTGTGACTGCTTTCTCTTCTTTTTCTTATCTTCAGTAGTCAGGCCCCCTAATTATTCATCTCCCTCTGCCTATTCACTTGGTGATATATGGACTTGTTAGGCAGGAGTACCTGAACAGGAACATTAAGACCACCCAGTACCCAGATAAGTCCTTTATGGTGCTCCAAGTCTGCTTTCCTGCCAAAAGCAGTGTTATTACCTCCAAGGTTTAAAATCACAAAGTTTAGAAAAGTATAGAAACCTCTCGTTCATCTTAGTGATTTTACAGCCTTGCACTTGCACGTTCAGCTCCTCCATTTCATGATGTTTACCAACACAAGGAAGATTGAAAAAGTCATTGCTTATCTCCAGGGCCTGGAGCTTTAGCGGGGATGCTGTCCCGTGTCTCACTGATAATCATACTGAATGACACAGCCAGCTACATGAGACACAGATGCATTACTGCCTAATAGGGGAAAACAATCTCTGAATCACAATACCTTATGGATTTCCTTTTTTGTTGTTTGTTTTGTTTTGTTTTTGTTTTTGTTTTTGTTTTTCTTCCCTTAAGGAGGTATTTTCTTTTGATGTTCTTTATCCTCTTCTTGTGAGTCTAAAATCACACTGTCAGCTTGTCAGCTTCATTTCCCTCAGCCACCAAGGGAAAGGACACAAGGAATCTCAATTCTTCCCTCCATACCCCCCTCCCTCCCCTCCCCTCCCCTTCCAGGGAATAACAATTGGAAATACAGCAGTATTAATGTTGTTTGGACAAATACACAGAGGTGTGCCTAGGCACATACTTGGGAGTATCTTTACCTCTTCATCTCAGATGTGCATTTCTCTTCCTCCTTATGTTTGTACCTTCTTCTGTATCCCGTACTTCTCTGGTGGGCCAGTTGTGATTCTTGAGCTACATGTCTATTGTAGCTCTTCCACTGCCTCGTGTGAGGGCTGCTAGCCCATGTGGCAGTGAGCCTTGGGCAGCCACAGAAATGAGCAAGCTGTGATTGATATTCTGGGTTATCCATGGGATTTTATTGTATACCTCATGGAGAACTAGGGACTGGGCTGATATTTCCACTATCACAGTTGCTTTATGGGGCTTTCTGAAGCACTTTTGGAATTTCAGCAGAATGATGGTTTTGGGCTGCAGTTTGAAGGATGAGAAAATCTGGCTATCACTGCATAATTTCAGAACATGGCAGCATTTCAGAACTACTTGTGTTGGCTGAGAGATGTTTTAGCCAAAATAAGAAGCCTCCCTCTTAATTCTAGTTGTTTATGAAAGTCCCAATTTCTGTATCATGGGTTGCATATATGTGGTTTGCCGGTGAGCTGTTTTCTTTACACAAATACTGTAGGTGTATCTGTGATGGTTATGCATAATTGTCTCAAAGTTGCAAAAGAGAGCCAAACAAAGGAATCCAGTAGCACCCCCAAGACTTTTGTAAGTCAAAATCCTTTGCCTATAAAGAAGGCTTTATGGATTTTTTCTATATAACATAGTTTTCCAGAAAACAAGTATAAATCTAGTTGTCAGTTCATTTTATTTTCATTTATTATAACAGAGGTCATAAATATTTTTTTCTGATGTACCATTTTTGGTTTGTTATTTTTACATTCATCAAGATGAATTGTTACCTGATTCATCACTGTACTGCTTCAGGTCTGACGTCCAATGAAATTATTGCTTTATAATGGTACAGTACTGGACAACTAATATTATAGATCTAATCCCCTTGTCACAGATGAAAAAATCCTTATGGCAATGAATGCTCACAGAAATACTAATTTCTGTGTGAGGGATTAATGAATGAGGATACCACAATCAACTCAAGATATGTGCATGCATATTTCAAAATGCAACTCAGTGTCAGCCAGGAGGAAAATAGTGAAACAAAATTAAAACAAAACAAAACATGAAATGTCCTCCATGTAGAGCACCTGTAGGGAAATACATACTTTATATCTCTTCAGCTTTCTTTGGATTTTTTTATTGGTCTATAAAAACACCAAATCCGAGGAAACTGTTCAAGAAGCAGTAGTTGATAGTGTACATTTCCTTCTTTTGCATTTCTGAAAATACAAGGGAACAAAGTTAATACAGTGGTTGGTACAAATGCTCAGGAAGAGCTTGTGAGCATAAGTTTACTTTCTAAATGGCTGGTTTTTTTGTTTTTTTTTTTTTTTTGGGGGGGGGGGGGCGTGGCCCCATTCATTTTGTGTTTTACTTCCTGTTTGCAAACACTCATTTAAACTGTTTGTTTGTTTGTTTTCACAGATACTTAGGGAATACCTGCTTTTTGTGTAATTACTCATATTTTCTTTCTTGTAAGTAGCAATGACAAGTACTTCAAATATTCTCCTTATCTTTAAAGGTTTGTAGTCTAATTAAGCACCAAAACCAACAATATGCTAGTCACGTACTACCTAAAGAAACTTTCTACAAATACTATGAACATAGATCGTCATAGGTTTAAAAATACATAGGAAATGTTTTTGCTTCAGAAGGGTATTGCCTACACTTATGAGGATATTTGTCAAAATCAGGATTACTTTACAGACAATGAAAGAATGCAAGAGACGATTTATTTTCCTGGCTGATTTTACCTGGTACTGTTTTACAAGATTTATTTATTTATTTATTTATTTATTTATTTCTGTGATACAAAATGACTAAGGCAAAATATCATGAAACAAAATTTTTGCCCCACGAAGTACTTGGAATATCAGTGTCATTTTACTCAAGGTTGAATATGATGTAAAACAAAAATGTAGGAAATTCTCCAAGAGCAGAAATAATGAAGTCTATAGATGTGTGTCTCATGTGGAATGGTTTTAGTATCTTTGAAGTTATGTGCCTATTTTTAATTTCTTCCTTGCCCTTTCTGTCTCTGTAGCACAAAACTCTGTCCTTGACACCAAGTTTTCTTGCAGAAAGGATGCTTATAGGGTCTCTCTCTGGCTGAACTGCCTGTTTTTGTGCTATGTGTAAGGTCTAAGTGTCTTTGAGAATCTCCATGCTGCAGGGTTAGATAGGAATTCTGGCAAGGTAGAACAAAGACATTTCTTCAACTATGAACTATATCCTGTAGAGGAGTAAGCCACTCATAACATGCTAAAAGACTGTATTAGAGGAATTAATGTGAGAACTGTGTAAATTGTACAACAATCTACAAAAAAAATAAATAAATTTAAACTTGCTTATCCTGTATAATAATTGTGCATGGAAAAATACATGCCTCTGATGACTTGAGCTGAAAGATCTTCACTACAGAAAAACATGCTTATTTACTGTTCTTTTACATATGCTCAGAATCAATCAATTCTCTACTCTCAATTATGCTGCCTTTCAGCAAGGTTTTTATATGATTCAGCCTACCCAGTGGACTGAATGGTCAGGCTGGGAAATTACCTCTGTGGAATGTTCCCAGTGATATATTACAGTCCTGAAAATGGACTTTAATTCCTTGTGTTTTTATTTGCATTTTCCCTTCCACAGGGTTTGCTGAGAGGAGATACATTCAGGAGGTCTCATTCTCTTTGGTCTCTTTTTCCTTGCTCTCCCAAAACAGTTCATTGCTATCAAGCAGTGCATTGAGAAAGCCTGTCATGTTTTGGGGCCACCTTGAATATCTCTTGGGAGAGCAGGATGAGGAGACATGGGCATTCCAGGCAAAATATGTCATTGAAGGATAAGTATCTCCCAGTTACTGATTCTGTTGATTAGATGTGCCGAACCCCAGGGTTAGAGAATTTATAGAAATCCTTACTTTTGGAGCCCATTTTTCTTAGAGAGGTTTAGAGGTTTCTGTGTCAGAAACACAATGAGCTACAGAAAAAGTAAGGTATTTAATGAGAAACAGATGAGGCCTGTGCATTGTTAATTGAGAAAGACTACTGTTTTGTGTAAAGAGAAGCCAATGTGTAACATCAGGAATAAAAACAGAGTAGCTTACAGGAGACATTGTAATAAGAAAATTGTTTTATACTTGATGTTTAAGATACTGCTTCAAATAATGTCTTTAAAACTTACTGTGTCCAATGTACGGTCTGTGTGTATGTCTTCATTATATATAAAAACAGGTAATAAATATCTGTTCCATTTTTTTGTTGTTTTGTTGTTTTAGTGCTTTCAATATCATTTTACAGATGCTCACTTTCTTAACATCAGTTGTCCCTTTACAACAATATCCAAAGATAATATTTTTCTCACAATCAATTTCTACTTTCTACAACATCTGTTGATGTGATTTATTAATGTTCAGGTACCAATAAAGATACTTCATGTGTGTGTGTGTGCATGTTCAGCAACATAAAAAGAGTCTAACTTCAGCTTTTCTAAAAACAAAGTCTCACTGGCTTAGCTTTTCTGTCTTCCTCTTTTTTTAAAAAAAAATTTTTTTTTTTTTTTTTTAATTTTTATTTATTTTTACCAAAGCCTGCTTAGTTTCATATAACACTGTGACATTAATGTCTTCTTTTTACTGACTGTAAACATTTTAGTTTGCATTTTATATGCAGCACCTTTAAGCTTTAATTGGACATCTGATCGTTTGTGTACATAAGCACCTACCAGCTAATGTGGAAATTGTAGACTAAGAAGTAATGATACTATTGTGCTGGTGGATACAGCCTTCGGCCAGTTTTGTCAGATTGTCTCCTAGGAGTGTCTGCTGTATTTCAGAAACCATTTTGGTATGAACTGTTACAGAAATATGAAAATGATGAGGAAGGTGGCAAAGCAAGCCTCTGACAGGCATTGTATCCCACCCAGATTATAAGGTTCACACCTGATTTTTTATCTTAAATATTAGTATATTAGACTATGACTCTGTTAAGGTTATATCTCTCACTTTTGATATATGTTGCTTCTATTATCGTATTTTATAAGTACTAGCTATTTATACTGTTGTTTCAGTCTATAATGTATCTTACATTTTGGGGATTCATGTTTTAGCTAGAGAACAACAAACTATTGATTTGTTTCTGATATGCTTTGAGGAATTATTTTCTTTCTGCATCTCTGTGAAATTGCATATGATCAGAGTGAAACAATTCTCCCATTCTGATGCACTGACACTCCTTAATTTATTACAGCAATCATCAATGGTCACCTAACAGTGCTTCATCAAAATGCAGTCTTGAAGAGTTAGTTTGTCCTGGGTTCTAAATTTTTGGGATGATATTTTACCAACATTTTATTTCCAAAGTAGCCTTAGGCAAAGAAATATAATTTAACAACCTTGCAGCAACTCTAGCATCTGACATTAATTGGTCCTTTTTCTTCAGGTCACTACCGGGTCCTATTAGCAGGGTGTTTGTTATCCTCACTTTATGGATGAGATCATGATAGACAAAAGATGACAGACAAAGTATGTATGAGAATTTGCAAAAGCCACAAAGAAAATCAGTAGTTTTACAGATTCTTGTCTGGTAGTTCTAAGCTCATGAGAGCATGGACATGGTGTTGGGAATAAATAAATAAATAAATAAATAATAATAAAAAAGACATGCTATATCAGTGTTTAATGAAAAGTCTATATATGTGTTCTCTTGTACATGTTTTTCCCTCTCTATGTATATTATATATTATGATATTTACTGACAGTGCTACCATATGTTACAAGCAGCAAGTAAAATAGGGTAAATCCAGAAATATCTGGGTATATGTGGACATTTTGGGAACATTGCAACAGAGGTAGAAAACAAATGTAACTCAGGATTAGTTTAAGCGTGTCTGTGTTGATAGAAATATCTCTGAGTTCATAGAACAGTTTTTGAGCAGATTCTGATAAAACTTCTGCATAGTCTAGTGCACACATATAGCAGTACTCTCTCCTGCAGGACAAGACAAGCAACAGAATAAAAATTGAAGTTACATTTTCAGAACTTAAGCAGCCCTGAAAAATCTACAGCAGCTTTTTCATGATAAGGCTGAAAAGAGGGAGAACATGTTTTCTCAGGCCTCTAGCAGAAACAAATGTCTTAACATTTTGTTTGGAGACCAAGAGACCAGATATATAAGTTAATTAAGGAAATAAGGGTGGTATTTCTATGAAGGGTGTTTAACCTAGCTATCCCAATGCCTCTCAGTGTAGATTCATTTGGAGGAGCCAGTAAGGGGAGTCTGGGGAAA
Source organism: Nettapus auritus (assembly GCA_011076525.1). Taxonomy (NCBI): domain Eukaryota; kingdom Metazoa; phylum Chordata; class Aves; order Anseriformes; family Anatidae; genus Nettapus; species Nettapus auritus. Next base: position 99,936,688 of record CM021765.1, read on the forward strand.
TTAACCTCATTAGGCTAAAGCTTGCTTTTGGACCACTCAAACTGCAATATAATTTTTGGACAACTCAGCTGTGGGTTTGGGATCCTTGATAAAACAGACAATGTCACAGAAGCCAAGAATATGTCTAGGGATATATAACTCTAAAGCAGCCAGGAAAGGGAGTCTGAGCAACGGACAAAACATTCAGTAAAGCATGTTTCTCAGTGAAATAAATGCTTAAAATCAGATCAATCTCATTGATGTGTGAAGGTTGACACGAAGATTTCAATTACACCATAGTGTACTAAGACCACCTGAGATAATCTGAATCCCTGTGCTTTTTAAAAGGCAAGAATAAGGTGTTACCAAAGTGAGTCAGGCTTGAACCTACACACATTACTTTACATGAGAAGGAAGTATTAAAGAAAGTACAATCTGATGTCGAGTAGTCTGCCAAGTACAACCTGCTCAATGGCTGGGTAATTATGAAGGGGTGTATATTCTGCTGTGCCAGAGCTCGGTAACAAACTTAAAGGACTTGTGAAGCATGCATAGCAGTGTATGTGTCCCTCACATATACCAGAAGTGTTTAGTTGGCACTTGGAAAACTGTTATTTTCTCTAGATAAAAGAAGTCATGAGCTGTCAAGTAGGTTCCTTTAATATGATGAAACTAGACTTTGGAATAAAAAGAAGCAGGAAGAAACTTCTCACTAGTTAACTACAGAAGACCTAAGTACAGATATTTCAAAACATTCCAAGTCAAATATTAGGATTATACCTCTTCAGTTTCACAAGAAGTAAACAGCAAAGTAAATAAATAAAGTAATAATACAGTTGCACGTGCTTTTGAGATGTGACATTAGCCTGTACTACTGTCTGTGTTTTTCTCAGTAGCGTCCACAGCATATTTGATTTTTTTTTTATTATTTTTAACTATGAGAGAAAACTATTTGATTATCAGCTGACTCCCCCTACAAGAAAGAAACAGGCATAACAGTTCAGTTTTCACCATTATATCAGTGCAATATAAAGGGTTTTGTTCAGAGTCAGCAAGGTCAATGTCACGGTTACCAATGAAGCCCAGATTCCAGGTTTTTCTGTGACATGTTTTATGTCTCTCAGAGGATTAGTTGGCCTCAGTAGAAGTCTAAAGCAGGCAGGATAGAAATATCTCATTCAGCAGAGAAGTGCTACAGTTGCTTTAAGCAATACATTGCCACAATACCATTGGTTCTATTTAGCAAAAACTCCTTCTCCTTAACCTCCCCAGTTCAGCCAATCTCACCCCAGGTGTAACTTATTTGAGACTTAATTCTGCTGTCTCCTTGCAGTTGGACTGTTAGCAGTACTCACCTGATAATTTTCATTTTCTATAAATAAAGAAAATGGAGCCCAAAGGCCAAAGTCTTTCCTAGTATACAGAGATCATAAATTCCAGCAATACTCAGCCTGATAGTGTGTTGCTGATTATTTGTAGACTGTAGTGCTCTTGGATGATTTGGAATAAAATGTTACTGCCTTGCATCTGAGTTATACCTATTTCAGAAGACTAGCATTTGGAAAAGAATTAGAAATTTACAAATAATACACTCAAGCTACCAACTACACTGGATGTGTTTTCATGCTCAGACTCAAAATGCTACCAATGTAATAATTGATGAGCACTCTAAAGAAATGCCAGAATTTAGACTAAAAAATTTGGTGTTTTGTTTGCATTTGCATTAACGAATGGCCTTTGATCATACAATACTTTTTATGTTTTGTTCATATTCATAAAGGTGTGTTCATGCTCTTTGCTTACCGTTGTGCTGTTACTACAGTGCTTTAATGCAGCATTTGCAGATTCAGGCTGGTGCTTACGTGAGGGACCTTAAGGAAGAGGAGGAGTCCTTACGCATTCATAGAATACTTATTAGATTATTAGTCTTTTTAAATGTTCTCCTTTTTTTGATCTCTTGTGGCCGTCTCAATATTTGCGTGACTCATTTTATAACATTTTTCTGATTATTAAATGCTTTTTCAGTTCTTTAGCCTCTTCACATCCTGTGCTCAAGCACCCACAGTAGGTCTGTGGTAACCCAATTGTTTTACCTGCTAAAAAAAAAAAAAAAAAAAGCAAATATCTAACCTGATGTTTCACTGCTTATCTCTGAACACTCAGACAGCATATTCTTAGGATATAATTTCCAAGTTCAGGGCAAGAAACATATTTTGTGTATTCAGTGTGTAATTTTGATATAGTCATACAGTATATGACAGAACTAGTACCTTCCCGAGCCAGGTGAGCACAACTACTTGCTGAGAGATGTGGTTGTGGTTTATTTTATATTCCAGACCATACTTACTCCAGTTACTCAAAGAAAACATACCTGTGTGCTTACTAACACAGAAAAATAGCTCTTTTACTCATAACTAATACAGACATTTTTGCTTAATTAAAATAATCTCTTTAATGTGGGATGGCAGTAACGAAAACTATTAGGATCTCAGTGGTGAAAGTTCCAAAAAGATACTAGCTATGGGAAAAAAAGGCACTAAAAGGAAACCATTGTTCGGTTTTGCCTCTAGTCTTCTACTTTTGTTCTTTTCAATAGTATTCATACAGTTCTGACAACTAAAATATTATTCCTTTAAGAGTTGGAAAGCACAAAGATGAGGCTGAAAGGAGTATTATTGTGAAGTATTTAAGGGTTATTTGTTAAGAACTTAAAGATTCATGGAATAATATACTGTGGCATTGCACATTTATTTATTTCAATAAGATACTTTCATTACTGTGAGAAAGTTTTTTTCCTTTGTCCTCCAACTTACTGGATTGATTTTATAGTAAAATGCTAAAGTAAAAGAAAGTTCTTAATTCTGAAATTTTACTTGAGAAAACATTTTGACTTGGACCTGAGCCATTCAAGCTACGCAACTGTCAACTACAATTGTTATTCTGATGATTTGAAATCAACTCCTCATGCTTCACAGGTGACAAGAAATTTTGTTTAATTTGCAAACTGTGCATGCATGGGATATGAGTTTGAATTTCAGAGGGCTGATCAAACTAATTTAGGAAATCTCCATTCATGCATTAATTCTTTTAATGTAGTTATTCATGTGTAGCATAAAGTTACAGTGTAAATTTCTTTTTATATGGAATATTTATTTAGACAGTTCAGTTTAAACATCTGAAACAAAAACAGTTCCAGAATCCCACTGCAAAAACTAGCTCAGTCTATTTTCATGTCATGGGAAATGCAACTATTACATTCAGTGAGATGAATGTTGGTAGGTACTGGTCATAGAACAGCACTTGTACTTTTCAGATGTGCAGCTTTTATGCAACAAGATACATATGAGCATCAAATCCCAAAGTGAGGTGATGGGGCAAGGAATGGTTTGGAATTCTCACACTTTGGGGTAGTCAGCTGTCTGCAACAGCTCTGGGGTGTGAATGAATAGAAAGTTAGTGCACACCTGTTAATAAAAGGGAGCAAAAGACTGCTATTAAACTGTCTGAGTCACTACAAGTCACCACTGTGAGTATTCTGAGTCCATGTATCGAGAGAAATCAGTGGAAGAATCACAGAATCACAGAATTTCTAGGTTGGAAGAGACCTCAAGATCATCGAGTCCAACCTCTGACCTAACACTAACAGTCCCCACTAAACCATATCCCTAAGCTCTACATCTAAACGTCTTTTAAAGACCTCCAGGGATGGTGACACAACCACTTCCCTGGGCAGCGCGTTCCAATGTCTAACAACCCTTTCGGTAAAGAAGTTCTTCCTAAGATCCAACCTAAAATTCCCCTGGTGCAACTTAAGCCCATTCCCCCTCATCCTGTCACCAGGCACGTGGGAGAACAGACCAACCCCCACCTCGCTACAGCCTCCTTTGAGGTACCTGTAGAGAGCGATAAGGTCACCCCTGAGCCTCCTTTTCTCCAGGCTGAACAATCCCAGCTCCCTCAGCCGCTCCTCGTAGGGCTTGTTCTCCAGGCCCCTCACCAGCTTCGTCGCTCTTCTCTGAACTCACTCAAGCACCTCGATGTCCTTCTTGTAGCGAGGGGCCCAAAACTGAACACAGTATTCGAGGTGCAGCCTCACCAGAGCCGAGTACAGGGGGACGATCACCTCCCTAGCCCTGCTGGTCACACTGCTAAGAATACCCTTAGACTCAAGCAATAAACCCACATTTGCAATATTCAAAATTTGCATCTGATTTCTGTAACTATTTAACACATTGATCTTTAAATTGTTTTCATTGCCATGAGTTCAACAGGCAAGGTTACAAAATAAAGTGCCATTTAAAATTAAGAGGGTATCTATCTGTCAGAAACATAACCATTCTGGGGCTATTTATGAGGCATATGAGATGACAAATGATGGAGTAAATGGAGTACACTCCAAGCAGCAGTGTAAAAAAAGGCCCCTACCTCAGATGGCAAAAATAAATGTAGTGATGAGATTGATTCATACCAGCTGTGGATTGGGCCTACTGTCAGAGAAGAGTGGGATCAGAAATAGGAGCCCCTTAGCAGGATAGTTTTGTTGAAATCAAGTATTTAGAATTACATGGGATCTGAAGGTATGTGTTACAGAATTTTGTATAGAGTGGGGATATCTTATTTATGTTATAGAAATATGAATGTATTGCTTTTTGGCTTGGTGGATTTCACTCTCAACTTTCTAATCTGAGCTTAATTTGGTCTTGTAATTTTATTTTATTTTTTTCTGTTAAATCCTGTAACCCTAGCAGTGATATTGTGATATTTAGATGCTGAATACCTCAGTCTAGTCAGGAAAGATTGTTGCTGAATTTCACTGGAAAACTGATGAAATAGCCTGAGAAGGTACAAGCCTTCATAGAACCACTCAGTGATTCGTATGTGTCCCTTTCCAGGGCCGGGAGGAGGAAATAATGAGGTGAGAACTAGTTTATCCCAGTAGTTTTTTTTGTTTGTTTGTTTTTCCCCTGAGGAGTTACCAGGGTTTTGGCCTTGAGTTGATAACTGAAATTGATTGGTAAGATGAAGTGAAGGTAAGGCTATTTTTATTTATTTATTTTTTTTTTCTTTGCTGAGGTTCTTTAACCATTTTCTCTAAGTTGATTAGATTTATGAGGTCAGAGCTTACCTCTCAGACTATTTTGATGGGTTTTTTTTTGTTTGTTTGTTTGTTTTTTTTTACTCATCCCCCCTGTTTTTATTATTATTTTAGTTTTATTTTTTGCAATTGCTGTTTTTTTCCCCTCTTGTTCCTGCTCTCTTGTGTTCATTGCAGAGTCCTAGGAATGATGAATCTGGTAGTTTAACGCAGTATGTGGAGTGTGTCTGATCTTGGCAAGCAAATGTTCTTGTTAGTAAGGCCAGAACATCAACATGGTAAACTCACCTCCCTCCCTGTGTTTTCCCTAGTGAGCTTTAGGAAAGAAGTCTCTAAGAGAGTTTGAATCTTGTTGGTCTCACTGAAGTGAGTAAGGCTGATGAAAAGCAGAGGAATCCTTTTGATTACAAGTGATTGAAGTGTACTTGAGGATTTTACTCTCTGAAAGATAAAATTGCAGGCCTGTCACCCGAATAAGCTACGTATAGTTCACTGAAGAGCTATTGAAGTAGTGTCTTGCTATCAACTGTAAGATAAGTAAATTGTAACTTCATTTATATTCACTGAAACTGTCTAATGACATATATTCCTGATTTTGGTAACATGCTGTATAAATGCAATTAATAATTATGCTAGAAGTTCTTAAATGTCAGTGTGTGGTGTATTAGGTTGCCAGTACTTCAAAGCTATGGCAATAGCAATCCTTACTGTACTGCTATAGCCTCCCTGTGAAAGCATTCTTAAAAGAAGCTCAAGGAAGTAGTTTCACAAAACTTTTTTGTTTCTTCAGGTTTGTAGTTTTCCAGCTGAAATAGGCATGTTGGCAGGTACAGTTTGTGTGTCAATTTTCTAAGTAGAGAAGACTAGCATCTTGCTTGTAATTACCTCTCCTAACAGCAACTGGTGATGACTTGTTGGCATTTAATATGTTGTTTTGTTGTTCTTGTGGTGTTTTTTTTTAAAGCATCAACAGCTGCTGTCTCAAAGTGTTCTAGCATATCTCTAAATGATCATCAGTCTTGTGAAGTATGAGACTGTGCTTCTGAAGGGCACCTGCTCAGTCATCTGACTTCAATCATTAGGAAACACACTTTTGCTTGTGATCATAATGAGTTCATTCCAGTTTTATGCTTAGCATCACCACTGGTCTGTGTGTGCAGCACAGTTACTCCTCATCTCCCATAATTTTTTGTGTGCTGTAGTGGGATGTTTGCAGTGAATGTGCTTAGCCAAGTGTTTGGGCTTTGAAGTTCAAAATTACAGTTCTGAAGATATGCTTCTTTCTGGCTTGTAAAGCAGATTGTGGTATGCCTACAGGGTATGGTGTCCTTTAATTCTGGCGTATCTTTGATGGTGTGGGCACCTTATTCCTGGCCATCTGTATGCCTTTAGTAGCTTCAATGAATCAATATTCTCTATGAAGTATTACATGTGTGAGAAGTCTCTATGGGATTATCTCACCTGTGCGGAACATGGTTTCCTTGCTTTAAAATGCTGTCCTCCATCATGGTAGATAGATGTCACTTTCAAATGCTACTTAACTTCAGATCCTGTTAGCAAGGTATCTCTCTTGAAACCCCAGTAGCTTCATTTGGAAAGAGTGGGGCATCACTCTCTTTTGAGTACTGTCAACAGCACTTACCTTATTTTGTATTTTAGAGGATGTGTATAACTGTGGAAAAACTGCCATGCATGTTATGGGTTTAAAGCTTGGGGAACACTTTGCTCTTCCAAACAACCTCTAGGAAGCCGTAAATCAAACATCAGGGCCTAAATCTCTGCCATAACATGAATATTACCAAGTTTCTGTTAGTTTTGTGATACCTTAAATTAAAGACTGATATCTCTCTCTGAATCAGATAGTATATCACTGAGATAATTCAAAGGGAAAACTGAGAGCTGTAAAGACATGGTTATTGTGGAAGTAGATAAGAATAAAAAGAGTTTAAGGGCATAGGTGAGACTTGGCTTGAGCAGGGAAAAGCAATGATAAAAGTGGCTAGGTGATCATAGCTTCTAATGCGCTGCCAGGGGAAATAGGATAGGTTGTCATGAGATGCTACATGTGCTATGGCTAGTGGGAAATGGTATCGGAGAACCTTGAATATACTTAAAGCACATCAACGGAGTTCAACTGTCCTAAGACTAGTTTTAATTGTCACTTTAGAATTTAACTGTGAACCTTGTTCCTATTTTTATTAGATACAGAAGCAATTAAGAGAATATGGGCAGCACTTTTCAAGATAATGTGATCATCTGTCACTGCAGCCTTTTTTTCATAAATCTCAATTTTGTTTCCTTTCTTTGCTGACTGCTAAGTGAATTCTTTAGATACTGAAGATCCTTTCTGATGAGCTGCAATGAAGGGCTAGATCCCTGGTTGTCTGAGTTCCCCTTGCAAGGGCTGAGGTGAGGAGGGGGGAAATCAAGGATTATGATAGGAACATAGGCACAGCGGATTGCTCTTCATCTAGTGCTGTCGATTGATCTGAATAATTTATTAATATATACAAGACATAAGTCTGGGGCACACAAGGGAGGAGTTGCTACTTGCTGGGAACTCCTTTGAGTGGCCTGAGCAAGGAGCTGAATGTAAGCTATTGCATCCCCTGAGCATGAGCAGTGTTCTGCAGCCAGAACAGAAGTCATTTTCAGTTAAATTTAAATAACAATGCATGCAGTAGTGTTTGAAGAATTAAATTCTAACTGTGATAAAGGCAAATTACTTGTTTCCTTATGACTGGATGCTAACAATATGATTGTAATAATGAACACGGAGCAGCTTCTGCTAAGCTATAGGTCTTCTTCCTCAACACATCTTTGTTTTCTGGTGTTCAGCATCTATTTTCTCTGTGGTTAAACTTGACTTTAAGTGAAATTACAATGCTGGCAAACACTGGAGAACTGTGGAAGTCGGGCTCCCTGCTCTTTAGTGCTGTTGCAGAAAGTCAACCACTGGAACTTGAGATCACCACACAACAAATTTTTCAGCTTTGCTTTTGTCTTTTCCAGACAGCTGAGAAATTGCCCAGTCTCTTAGATATAGAGCCCAGTGAATGATCGTCTTGTTGCTTTCCTGACAGATGCTAAACCTGCTACAAATTAAGTTGTCTACTTGTTTTACCAGGCGAGTGGGGCTGTGTTAGTCAATACTTAAGCTAATGGAGAAATAGGAGGAGGAACGTGGAATGTTTGTTGGAACATGAACTGAAACTTTGGTCATGGAAGCCTTCAGGGGTTGGGTTGGGTTTGGTTTTCCTCTGAATTTTGTGTGGAATTTGATGCAGCTCAAGCAATAAAGTCATCCTAGATTTCCCTTCATCCCTGTTTACTAGAAGCCAAAGAAACTGTGTGAAGGAATTCTCTTTTCACAGGTTCCAGCACTGCCCTTCCCTGATACAGGGCAGGTGATGGCGCGGCATTGATGGTTAAGTTTGGGGAGAGTCAAGTCAACACGCTGTTCTTTGTATTTGTGGCTACCTCTGACAGGTGTGCTCTTGCATGCATGAGCCTGTCTCCTTGGCTCTGGTAAGATCATTGGACAGCAAGGGTAGCTCCTAATCTGGATAGAGGCTGGATGCATCTGCATTGGTCTTAACTTCTTCTTGTAATCAAGCTACAGCACTAAAAACATTATCTAAATTCTGTAAAACTTTTCTACGTGAATATTAGTGAGTCAGGGACCTAAAACCATTTAATCATGACTATAATGTCCTGCTTGTCTACAGAACGGTTCTATTCTGCAGAAGGCATTGATTAAACTTCATCGCAATACTATTTCTGCATGTTTTCTGTTTCCTCAGCTATGTTTTTTACCAAGTGTGTCATTAACCCTTCCACAATTGAACCTTCTGGAAAGTAGCAGAAGCTTCAGAAGGGGAGAGGGGGGCAGCTTTTGTCATTTTAAATTTCTCACAGATTGCTCAGGGTAGCAAAACAATGAATGTTTCATTATTACAACAATAGATTAAACATCTGCAATAAATAATGCTGATGGCTATTTGTGATGGCACAAAGTATTGTTTTTGTTCTCTTTTATAAAATTACAGCTCATTAACTGTCATAAAGCAAAGATACCATAAATAAAACAACTAGTAGTGTTTCATTTCCCAGAAATGTGAAAGCCTGCTGGTTGGGAACTTTGAAAAGTTTGTTTTCACAGCTGGAGCAGTCAAGTATCTGGGTATGTTAGAGTCTGTCACTTTTGTGGCCAGAGAAATTATGAGGATTCAAACAGTTTTGTTGGTCCTCGTCACAAAGCTAATATTGCTCTTATCTTCCTTCTCATCATGAAGCGCTTTCTACTTCGATTACAATACGCCTGTACTGAGCAATAAAAATATTTTTAAGTGACGCAGTAGTTATAGAAGGTTTATTAATTGAGAAGAGTAATTAGGTAAGTTGGTCTGGCTTCCAGTATAATAGAAACCACGGAGTAGTTGCCCAGGTATGTCCCCATGTTGAACCAAATTTGTATTTAGACCTTTTTTGAAATGGCACTATAATCTAAATGGCAAGTTTTTTGCAATAATAGTTGGTCCTTCATCAAAGGTCAACTCATCTCACCTGAGATCACTGCAGTTTTATGTGTGTTCAATTTTCAAGCCATGAGAACAGACTTGAAGTGGATCGGTTACCTCACAGATGTGCAATGCTGTAACTTCAGATTTGTTTCCAATTTATTTTCCATAGACAGCCTTTTACATAAAAAGTTCATTCAAAAAGTAAAATAATTTGAACCATACCTCGTGTCTCAAGTTCTGAACAGTGGTTCAAGTTTCCAGTCCCAGATTTTCTCCCGCGAGTCTTGGTATTTGTGACAGTTATAATCGTGTGGTAGTTACGGGATCGCTAGGAATTTTTTCCCTGGCCAGGACACAAGTCGGATTCGTGCTGGAGCTGTGGGCTGCACACATGCTGCGTCTCATGGTGGAACACTTGAACCTGCAGCTGTAGACTGAACAATAGGAAATCCTCCCCTGAATTTAACATTTCTTAACACTAAGGTTAAATCTGTGTTTTGGCTGTAGCTGTGTGTAGTTTGAAACAACAGAGTGATGTACAGCACTCCTTGTTCCTTAGGCAATTTAGGATTAGACTAAAAGAACTTTTGTGGCTGTCTGAATCAAAGTATTTGGATGTCTGCACAATACAATCCTCTAGTTCAAGGTTCAGCAGACATCAGGTGACAGGGTTTTTATTATTGTTGTTCGGTTGAATTTTTATTGGGGTTGCAGTGTGTGTGGTTTTTTGTTTGTGTTTTGTTTGTTTGTTTTTTAGTTTTATTATTATTTAATATATGAAAAATTCAGTTTCTGATACTGTAAGTATCAGAAATGCACTTGCGTTATAGGATTGTCTTCCAAAGGAGAGTGTGGAGGCTGTAAACTTGTAGGAAC
>CM021765.1:99955240-99997451 GCA_011076525.1 Nettapus auritus
CCCCCCCCCCCCCCCCCCCCCCCCCCCCCCCCCCCCCCCCCCCCCCCCCCCCCCCCCCCCCCCCCCCCCACCAAAACAACAACAACAACAACAAAAGGCAAAATCCTTATTACTCCTTGGGTTCCAGATGATGGCCAGATTTATTTAAAATGTGTAGCTCCAGTATGATGTAATACAATCATGTTGATGTAAGGTATAATTAAACAAAAATTCTTGGTGTTGAATAGAAATAAACCTTTATATAAGGATTAAATAGTGCAGAACTTCTGGGCACAACTGTATATAACATGGTCAGTCAATCTTTTAGATACATTTATTTTCCTAAACATTATGGAAGAGTGAAACAAATGATACTGTATGCAAGACAAAATTGTTGATCTAATGCTAATTTCCCTTTGTATTTAATCTCTCGTTAAATTTGGATTTACATTTTTATTGGTTTGGAGGTCATTATTTGTGTAAGCTGTGGCATTGGTTTTCTAAATTGCAACTTTGTGCTTTCAAGCATAGCCATTTTCATTTGAAAGGGGATATACTGAAAATGTGCTAAAGAGCCAACTGTTATACAATGCTTTCCAAAGCTCTTTTCCCAGGACTTAATGTCTAGCCCTCTTATTTGACCTGGTGGAAACCTGAGTGAAACAAGTCTCTTTCTGAAGTATGGGTCTTCCAACAGGAAATCTTACAGAGAAAAATGTTTTGGTTTTGTTCCTAAATTTGTACTGATTTAACTTGTACTAAAAATCACTTCAGCTGTTTGGGTTTACTAGGAAGGGATTGCTGCATGTTTTAAGTGAGCATCTGGTACACATGTAACAGTACTATATGCAATCCCAGTGCCTTGAGAAGGTGAAAGGCTAGTGTAGTGGTAATATTGCCCTCTTTGCGCCAGATGCTAAAGCTCTGTAATGTCCCTGAGTGACCATTAGATCACAGGCAGCTGGGATTGGCAGTTTACGTTTAATTTATTATCACACTATTAATCTATCTGACTGGCAGAACTGTCTTGCTCATCATTTCCAGAAGTCTGTATATTTTAGGGACAATTTAATTTCTCTTATGATGGCTCACTCTTATCTTCGTTATATATTTAAGTAGATGATGATTGGCATCCATTTTTGGATGGTATTGAGAGTGGCAATATATAAATCTAGCAACCCATTATGACTTAAAAGTATGCCTGAATTTATTTCATGTAGCTTGCTATAGATTAAAACATTTCCCCCAAACAACTTTGTGTTTAAAAATAAATAAATAAATAAATAAAATTTCACTGTAGGTATTTTTCCATTAACAAATATATTTAGATTTAGCTGGTATGTTTCTCGGAGATTTGGGTGGAGATGGCTTTAGTTTTGCTTTTGTATTTTATCTGCAGTCTGGGAAGAAAGGAAGAGTTAAGACTAGTTGGGCTAATGGAGGAGGTAATGATAGTAAGAGAAAGAGGCTTGGAGTTCGCTATAGATTATGCTTGAAATGTTTTAAACCAACAGTGGGCAGAAATTGAAAAAGCTGATTTTAATTTATTTTACCATCAGTATGTTTCCTTGCTTTAGTAGTTCATAGGCAAATTTAATACCTTACTGACTTCAATGCTCTGGTCTTGACTTGCCTTTAATTGAACAAAAGGGGAAAAAAAAAATCAAATATTTGATTCCTACATTTCTCCCCGCTTCTCACCCTTGCTACAATGATGCCAAATATTTGCAATGTTGACTGGGGGAAAACCCTTCTTAGAATTAGTATTGTTCTCCATCATGTGAAGCTTTTATCCAAGTGGGGATAACTGTACTACTAAAAGTGATGGTGGAATCTACAGGACTGATATTTTTTGTCACTGTCCCAGCTTCTGAACCTCATCCATGCCATATCTGTAGCTGTCATTGGAATAGGTGATGGGCATCTGGACTCCATCACTGAATGTTTCATAGTGCTGTAAATGGATTGTATCCTCAGCAAGTCTCACCCACTCATTTAGCCATAAGAAATTCCTAATCCCAATTCTCTTTTAGCATTGGACTTGGTATTTCTGTGCGCCCAGGATGCTGACTTCAAAGATGGCTTTGAAAATTTTTATTGAAAAAAAAGACCTAGCTCTTGTTATAAATACCACTACTATATATATATATATATATATATATAAAATTGGAGATATATTCTTCCATTCAACTCCTGTACAACCAACGCTGATCCCTTGTGGCAGGGAACTGCCTGTGTGTAGTAAGAGAAGGGTAATGCTCCTTGAAAGCAAATCAACGTTTTAGTATGTGAGATTAAATAAGTCTTTTTATCCACTTCCATTAAAAAAATAAATAAATAAATAAAATAAAAACCCCACATGATTTCCTTTCTCTATCTAAGCACCTTATTAGGCTCTAATAAATCTTGTCTATACAAGTTGCTAAGTGGTATCCATAAGTGGGGACCAGTAAAACCACTGTATTGGACTTCCGGAGGGCTGACTTTGAGCTGTGAAGGACACTGGTTGGTAGAGTCCCTTGGGAGGCAGTACTGAAGGGCAGAGGAGTCCAGGAAGGCTGGGCGCTCTTCAAGAGGGAAATCTTAATGGCGCAGGAACGGTCTGTCCCCACGTGCCCAAAGACGAGCTGGCGGGGAAGAAGACCAGCCTGGCTGAACAGAGAATTGTGGCTGGAGCTTAGGAGAAAAAGGAGGGTTTATAATCTTTGGAAAAGTGGGCAGGCCACTAAGGAGGACTATAAGGATGTTGCGAAGCTGTGCAGGGACAAAATTAGAAAAGCCAAAGCTCAACTGGAGCTCAATCTGGCTACTGCCGTTAAAGATAACAGAAAATGTTTTTATAAATACATCAACACAAAAAGGAGGACTAAGGAGAATCTCCATCCTTTACTGGATGCGGGGGGAAACTTAGTTACTAGAGATGAGGAAAAGGTGGAGGTGCTTAATGCCTTCTTCGCCTCAGTCTTTAGCGGCAATACCGGTTGTTCTCTGGATACCCAATTCCCTGAACTGGTAGAAGGGGATGGGGAGCAGGATGTGGCCCTCACTATACATGAAGAAATGGTTGGTGACCTGGTACGGCACTTGGAAGTGCACAAGTCGATGGGGCCGGACGGGATCCACCCGAGGGTACTGAGAGAACTGGCAGAGGAGCTAGCCAAGCCGCTTACCATCATTTATCAACAGTCCTGGCTATCGGGGGAGATCCCAGTTGACTGGCGGCTAGCAAACATGATGCCCATCTACAAGAAGGGCCGGAGGACTGACCGGGAAACTACAGGCCTGTCAGTTTGACCTCAGTGCCAGGGAAGCTCATGGAGCAGATTATCTTGAGAGTCATCACGCAGCACTTGCAGGGCAAGCAGGCGATCAGGCCCAGTCAGCATGGGTTTATGAAGGGCAGGTCCTGCTTGACGAACCTGATCTCCTTCTATGACAAAGTGACATGCTGGGTGGACGAGGGAAAGGCTGTGGATGTAGTCTACCTTGACTTCAGCAAGGCTTTTGACACCGTTTCCAACAGCGTTCTCCTCAGGAAACTGGCTGCTCTTGGCTTGGACTGGCACACGCTTCGTTGGGTTAGAAACTGGCTGGATGGCCGGGCCCAAAGAGTCGTGGTGAATGGAGTCAAATCCGGTTGGAGGCCGGTCGCTAGTGGCGTTCCCCAGGGCTCGGTGCTGGGGCCGGTCCTCTTTAATATCTTCATCGATGATCTGGACGAGAGCATTGAGTGCACCCTCAGTAAGTTTGCAGATGACACCAAGTTAGGTGCGTGTGTCGATCTGCTCGAGGGTAGGAAGACTCTGCAGGAGGATAGGCTGCACTGATGGGCTGAGGTCAACTGCATGAAGTTCAACAAGGCCAAGTGCCGGGTCCTCCACCTGGGACGCAATAACCCCAAGCAGAGCTACAGGTTGGGAGATGAGTGGTTGGAGAGCTGCCAGGCAGAGAAGGACCTGGGAGTATTGGTTGATAGTCGGCTGAATATGAGCCAGCAGTGTGCTCAGGTGGCCATGAAAGCCAACAGCATCCTGGCCTGTATAAGAAACAGTGTGACCAGCAGGGCTAGGGAGGTGATCCTCCCCCTGTACTCAGCTCTGGTGAGGCCGCACCTCGAATACTGTGTTCAGTTTTGGGCCCCTCGCTACAAGAAGGACATGGAGGTGCTTAAGCGAGTCCAGAGAAGAGCGACGAAGCTGGTGAGGGGCCTGGAGAACAATTCCACGAGGAACGGCTGAGGGAGCTGGGATTGTTCAGCCTGGAGAAAAGGAGGCTCAGGGGTGACCTTATCGCTCTCTACAGGTACCTCAAAGGAGGCTGTAGCGAGGTGGGGGTTGGTTTGTTCTCCCACGTGCCTGGTGACAGGACGAGGGGGAATGGGCTTAAGTTGCGCCAGGGGAATTTTAGGTTGGATCTTAGGAAGAACTTCTTTACCGAAAGGGTTGTTAGACATTGGAACGCGCTGCCCAGGGAAGTGGTTGTGTCACCATCCCTGGAGGTCTTTAAAAGACGTTTAGATGTAGAGCTTAGGGATATGGTTTAGTGGGGACTGTTAGTGTTAGGTCAGAGGTTGGACTAGATGATCTTGAGGTCTCTTCCAACCTAGAAATTCTGTGATTCTGTGATTCATAATGAGTTGCATGTAATTAGTTAACAGGTCATATGCAGAATACCAGTACTTACTCCCAAATTAGGCATGTTTGGGAACTCTTCAGTAATTAGAATTTCAATTTTCTATGTGGTAATGAACAGGTGATCCTTGTAAGTTAGCACATGTGTGGATAATATATAGCAATCTTTATTCTGTTGATATATATATATATATGCTGTGTATTGATAGTATGTTTTTTAATATACTAATGAAGAACTAGCTATATGCTAACTTCTGTGAGTTTATGTTCTTTAATTGCTATTAGAGCATGAAGTGTTTGAGTGTTGCAGTATCAGCTGATGCAACGAAATCAGGATTGAATCTAAAAGAGTACACCATTCAAATTTCAACAGGACCCAAAGGAATGTAAATATATCAACTAACAAAATACAGCATGAGTTCTGCTTTTTATTACATGAATATAAACTTGCACTGTATTTTGTTAGTTGATATAAATTCAATAAAATCATTTCCAATGATTTGTAACACTCATTTTTATTTACACTATTTATTATACAAAGCACATTAATCTTTTCATGCAAATATTTTTTCAGTGATTAATGGCAATAAGCATTGCATGAAAACTTGGAAAAGTTCTATTTTTTTTCCTTCAAGTAGTGAGGTCACAGTATCTTAAGATAGTGAGTTAACTGACTTTTAATGTCTACAACAATGTTTTGTAAAATTTGTGATCTCATTATTCAAAATGTGTGAATTTATACTAAGTTTTGTATGCATGGGATTTTGATAAATTTTCTGTTCCTGCAAATATTATGACACTCTTAATGGAGAACAGCCATCATGCAAAAAAAAAAACAACCTCCACAGATGTACAACGATTCGCATTTATTCACTGGGATGAAGCTGCAAATCTTACCAGCTCATACCGTGTGCTTAATACCTAATAAATATTATGAGTGTAGAATTACTTGTGAAATAATTTTTTAAATAGTTTAATGATGATCACATTAACATAAAGGGAATTAAATTTTGCCCAGAATAAGCACTTACTGCTCACTTCAGTCAGTGGTCAAGTTGGGATTGCTTTTTAATGTGCCTACAGTCCCTGTAGTTTTTATGGTCTTTGTGGACATACCAGAAAACAAGGTCTCTGCCCAGTAAATATCAGCAGTTGTGTTTTTCTTACAGCTGTAGAGGTTCCACTGAAGCTAATTAAAATGCTTGTATCATAATTAGTGGAAGATAAATTTGGCTTACTTAAGCAGTAGTGGTAGTTTTAGTTTTGAAACCAAGTCCTGTTAGAGTAAGCACTGCTTGTGGAGAAGATGTTAAGCAAAAATGGCTTCATCCATTGTTAAGATTTTCATGCAAGTGTTATAATGCTAGTCTGTTGTTGACTGTTGTCAATTACAGCATATGAAAACGGAAAAAGTTAAGCTGTGAGATGTGGTGGCCATAAGTCTGTTACAGAAGGAACCTGTTTTCTTGCTTTTGGAGAGTGGAGGAAGTGGTTTATGTGGCTGGGGGGTTAGAAACTCAGGTGTCTGCTGGTGAGGCCACAGCACCCAATGCTCAACATGGGCTGGGGCAGCTGCATAGGCATGGCCATGGCCTGGGCAAGGCAGGCCTCTGGGACCAGCCAGCCTGGCCTGGATGTCTGGGACAGGGGTAGTAGCGGGTGTCATGGCCCAGCCCAGAGATGCCTGCTGTTGGTGGGGTTGTCCCCACCAGGTTAGGACTCTGCAGGGGGAGTTTAACAGACTGCACAGTACTAGGGAAGGGGACAGAGGGAGTAAGAGGGTCTCCACAAGGGACTGTGCAGCAAGGTGCCTGCACGCCATTTGTGGGGAAAGGTGGTAGATAGAGGCTGCCTGGTTGAGATGCAGTTATGGTGAAGGCTGGAGGCTAGTAGCTTCCAGCATCAGGACAGTGGCTTTGTTTGCCTGTGCAGATCTGCACCTATTCTGCAGAAAATGTTTGGTGCTCTGGAGGAACTGTTGAGGCTCTACCAGCTCTCAGATAGTTACCCCTGTTGTTCTTCCATGTGTGCAACAGCAATATAGCCAGGGGAGTGTTGGAGTGTGTCAAGAACAAAAACATCTCAGCTGCCAACTTTCAGAAAATACCAAAAAGGCAATCTGGGGAACAGCAGACCTCACTTCAATCTCTAGGGAAATCACTGGATGAATCCCCGTAGAGTTTTAGGGCACTCGAAGGCCATTATTGGAAGTGTACAGTTACTAAGTGTAAATCATGCCTGACCAACATGATTGTCTTCTGTCGTAAAGTATCTGGATTTGCAGATAAGGAAAGATCAGTCAGTATACATCACTTACCTCAGCTTTAGCAAAGATTGCCCCAGTGTCTCCACAATGTTCCTGTGTCCAGGCTAGGTCACTGCCGTCTGAGTGGATAGACAAGTGCATGAGTAAAATACTTGCTGGATGTGCTTAGGCTGATAGAATGGACCAGGAGAGACTTTACAAAATCCAGCAAGAACAAATGCAAAGTCTTAATGTATATTTAGGATGAAACAAACCCTGGCAATGTGACAGGCTAGGGAGCAGCTCTGCAGAAAGGAACCAGGAGTCCAAGCTGAACATGAGCCAGCAGACCACCTTGGAAGTAGATGCAGTCAACAGTATCTTTAAATGTATTTAAAGAAGCACAGCTGATAGGTTGAAGTAATAGAAATGACAGAGTGAAAGGATATCCTGCCTCTACTCTACAGTCTTCTAGACACTGCATTCTATTTTGCCCCGTCCCTGGTTCAGAACAAACATTAGTAAACTAGAGCGAGTTCAGCAAGGGGTTACTGGGATGTTTAGGGCTGGAGCAGGGGAGTCTGATGAACCCATCTAGAGCACACAGAAGTGATAAGAGTGCTTACAATTGGGTTATTTTTTGTTTGTTTGTTCTTTGGAGAGTTGTCCAAAACATTCCCACTGTAGTTACTCAGTTAATTCTAGTACACTTTTTAGTAGGTTTTTGGAAGTCTTGTGCATGGGATAATAAGTCAAAGGCCTAGTCCTCATGTAAAAAAAAAAAAAAAAAAAAAAAAAAAAAAAATTATGGAGTCCTGATGTCTTGTTTATTAAACCTTTTTTTTTTTTTTATTTTTTTTTATTTTTATTTTTGGAGAGCAGATGAAACTATGTAAGTGAATTGTGGGATATGAGGAGTTAGTGAGGTTACAGACATTACAGCTGAACTCTTCTCCAAAGGCTGAAATAATCATAAGGTTTTAGACGTTACTCTACTTTTATTAAGTTTGTAGTATTTAGCCCATAAAAATTAGTTGATGCCACAGATTCCATGCGCTATACACTATAGTGTATATACACCATTACTTTCATCTCTTCAACCCATTAAAATGTTGGTAATATCTTCTAATAACTTATCTTACAATGGATATAAAAATATAGCCTCATTTACTGACTAGATATCATTAAAGCCTATATGAGTTATTCACGTTGAAACCTAGATCATGCTTAATGTCAAATTTATGTTAGCTATCAGTTCTCTGGGTATAGGAAGTCATCATTACAAATTCTGTGCTTTCAAGGTATGAAAAAAATTATATGCTATTATGTAAACCAAATGCAGCTGTTCTTGATGCTGCGTATGATCCTGCTATCCTAGTAAGAATGACCTGAAAATCGAAAGGATTTTTTTTGTTGTTGTTGTGCTCTAAAGTTGTAGATTTTTCTTAATGCCACTTCTGCTATGAAATCTCAAATTGCTACAATTCAGAAATAGTACACAGACAGTGGATTATTAACAGCAGGTTTTCCTTTATTTAAAAAGAAGAAGACATGAAATGTAGGTTTCCTTACATTTTAGCTGAATTTTTTGAAGTTCAACTGATGTTGCTGCAACTGATTCAGGTAGTGTGACAGCAGAGGTACCATTTAAATGGGAAGATAAATTAAGTTTTTGAAGACATTCTACTTATCCATTTGGAAGTTTACTCATAAGTGATTTGCCCAGGGCTGGGGGGAGGGGGGGGAAAGCAGCATTTCTTTAATGTTGCAGTGTATGCTTCAGTCGTTTTCTGTATTAGTAGAACACGAAATCAGACTATAACTAAAATGAAAATGTAATGAGAGTTTTACCCAATCTTGGTTAGTATACAAAAAGCAGGTTAGAAAATAACTATTTTAAATCTGAACAAGAATCCTAAAATCAGAACTTTTTTCAATGGGCAGTACAGTGCTTACGCAAAAGAAATTTTAAGATAAAATTTCAGAAGAAGAATATGCAGTAAGAGGATTCTTTCATTATTATTAAATAAAAGACAATTATTTTCTCATACTTCACTGTATCTGAGGTACTGTCTGCTGTGATACTGGAAACTGCTAAAGATGTAGTTTATTATAATCATTTTGCCTTTAATTTCGTATTCTTAAATGAAACTTCATAATGCATTTTTTAGGCCTTGCTATATAATGTGATTTTTGAGGTAGCCTCTAGTAAAACTTGAAAAAAAAAGAAACAATAATAGCTTTGAAGTTAAGTAAGGTTAATGCTTGTTTCATTTACATTCTTTGCTATTCAGGTACTATGAAAACAGTTGCATATAGCCGTTCTTTATGCTCTCCTTAGAATTTTCTTACTCCAGAATTCAAGACTTCAAGTTATTGCAATTGAAAATTAATTGAAGGAAGTACAAGAGAAATTTTGGATTTTCTTTACTTGTTCAGTTTTCTTCATAAACTAAACTTTTAAATTCAGGCAGAAATTTTCTACTTTTGTTTTTGTTTAAGTGGTACACATAGTTATGAAATTTAACTATGCAAATGGGGCTTTTAATATAGAGTAATAATGATCTCTTAGGGAATGTCTGTTACAGTCATTAAGAGGAAAAATCATTTTGGTATTTTTATATTCCCCAGAAGTGTGATACAGAGGAAAAATCAATTGTAAGTTAGAAGAGGGGAAAAGGTATTAAAAATGAATGTCATTTCTTGGTAAATATCAGTTGTATGTTACAAAACCTCAAGGTTAAATTAAAGAATGTTTAGATATGTCATAAGATTATTAAAAATGCTGAAAACCTTGTTGTGTAGAATTTCCTGCAGAATTATAATGCTGATCATTTTTACTCCCTTTGATGTAGAAAAAAATGAACTATTGTGTTTACACATTTAAAAAAATATATTGCATTTTCACGTCTTCAATTTTTTTCTTAAATTTGTGAGTTTTTTTTAACCTATAACATTTTTCTCAGAGTGTAACTTGCTGCTACAAACTTTAGACTTAGTAAACCATACCTGACCAATCTGATACAGTATGAAATTGTTCTTTTACCTCCTACCTTTACTTTCTGCAATCTGCCTTGTTCTGAGGATCAAGCAAAAATACCGCATTATGATTCCCAATGTCCCAATGTCAGGAGGAGCAAGGCACACCCATACAAGATGATGAAAAAGGTTCAGTGATACCACAGCTGCTGAACAAATGAGCAGTTTTTAATGGAGCTAAGATTCACAATGAAGTCTGGGCCCAGAACTAACCAGAACTAATTAAGACAGACATATTATGGTCCAGTACTGTAGACAGGGTCAGGGTTCTTGTGGCTCTAAATGAGGCATGTTATAATTATGATCTAATTGAAAAGCTGGGAGTGATACATAACCTGTGCACTGCAGGGTCTGAAAGAAGAGTTGCTCTTCGGGTCCTATTGTATTCCTTATTAGGTTGTTAATGCTCAATTAGACGGCCGTGCATTGGTGGGGGGAAAAAGTGAGTGTGACAGTAGCACATGTTTCAAAGAAAGTCTATATGAATTTACAATATCTCTAGATCTGATTCATGAAGGTTTACTAAACATATACAGAAACCAGGTTTTGTGTTTGTTTGTTTGTTTTTCTCTGCACTGCTTACTTGATATATGGCAAGGCAAAGGGCTTTTTGATTGTTGTCATGATCCAAAAATATGGTGGAGGCTTTTCAAAGTGCAATATCTGCATGCACCAATCTACAGTATGATGTATGAAAGCTAGAGGCTCTATTTTCCAGCTCTAATCTGTCACTATGAAGCTATCAAAGGGCTGTGGAGTAGCTTTTTCATTCTAGAGACTGTAGTCCCTGAATTTCTGTTGTATGACTGACATATGGTCTCATATAAATTATCATACCTTACCACAGACTGCATAGTTTCAATTTTCCCTTCTCCTGGTATGGATTTATGGTTTCAAATTCATGCATTCTTTTTATAAGACCATGTTTGCAACAAAAAGCTTTATTAGAAAGCAGGGCATGTCATTCCACCTTGAAAAGTCATTCACATGCTCTGAGTGCACATAAAACTGCTGCCACAGAAGTGTAGAGTTTTGCTTTGCTCTAGTGTATTCTTACATCAAGCAAGCACAGGTACGTATGAATAAGGAAGACACCCAGCCTAATGTGTACACATTTAAAAAAAAAAAAAAGTGTTCTTCTAGGAGTAGGCAACAAAATGTGGAGTTGTGTAAACTTTGCATCAGTTGGTGGCTGAATTATGACACCATCTCTGGCTGGATGTTTTTTCTCAGGTTGATGGTAAGGATTTTACAGATTCCTTTGCATGTGCCATGCATCTGCCTCCTTCAAATAATCAGCATAGTCAGCTAAGTGGCTAGCCAAGTGGGGAAGGAAAAAAAAAAAGTATTCATTACCTCAATAAAAGCTCGTGCTACTTCTGCCTTCTACAACTTTCAGGCCAACAGGATAACGCTTTGATCTGCTGCCAGAAGGTGCTCTCTCCCCTGTCTCATTGGGCTGTAGAACCAGGCTTTCCCCTTGCTTGGGGGGGATTAGCCAGCTTGGGAAATGGCAAATAATGATGATGAACCACTCCTGTGCTGATCAAGTAATGGCTGTGGCTGCCTGAAAAAAAAAATGCATTGATTACAACTACCTTTCTGGAGGCTTTGGTCTCAATTTTGGTATCTCATGTGCCTGACATTTGAGTGCATGGTCGGGGAATGGTAATGTGCGTAATTTATAGCTTTGGCTGCCCATCAGTGGCATGTCATCCCCACCCATCGCTGTATGGGAGGAGGGAAATGCGTTAGATAGGGCAGCTGGTAGGACTTAGTAAATAAACCCTCCACTGACCTGCCACGTTACCTGCTCCATGAAGGTAGTATCTGTCAGCTCTGCAGAAGCTATGGGAGGCCAGCAGTGGCCACTCAGGCAGTACTGAGTCTGGAAAGAGACTGCCTCTCATTTTCATGTTCTCTTGAAGAGAGCTGCGTCCAGATCTGCAGGGCACATTCTTGCTTCCATCTGCTTCACACCATACTAGGTCTTTGTGCCAGTCCTACATCCTTTTGTTTGTTTTCATTTCCTACTTCTTCAAATAGCGGTAGGAAAGGAACCACGGGATGAGTCTGAGTAAAGCCTAACTTTACC
This sequence comes from Nettapus auritus, assembly GCA_011076525.1. NCBI lineage: Eukaryota > Metazoa > Chordata > Aves > Anseriformes > Anatidae > Nettapus > Nettapus auritus. Next base: position 99,967,230 of record CM021765.1, read on the forward strand.
CACTGTGTATGAGAAGTCACTGACATTTGGTTATAACCGCTATGTGATCATGGCTTAACGCAAGCTGCAGATAAACATACCTGGAATGAAATTTCTTGGTCATTGCTAAATAATGTTCATTTTTTATTTTTATTTTTTCTTATAAGAGATTTCCAAGAATTCATCCTTGTTCTCTCCCATTCCAAAATAGTAAATACTATACCATACAGTGATCATACATATGTCAGTGATTTAGCAGTTTTTCAAGAGTATATGCAGACAGGAACAAAGAACGATGGATTTCAGCAGTAGTTTCAGGAAGTCGTGACTTTTAATTGAGATAGGATCTTCCATAGGGAGCTACTTTTAGGGTCAACACTTCTTTTAAAAGCACACTGAAAAATAGACAGGCAGATGTTTCCATGTTCTATTTAAGCAAACTATTTTGCAAACCTTTAAGATATTAGTAGCTCATTTCACTTATTATCACGAAGAACATCTTAATTTCTCTGTAAAATATATTTGTTCAGACAACGTTCATTTTTAGAATTACAGAAATAAAGCTTCCCTGATTTACTTCTCTGCAATTTCCAAAATACTCTTGATTTTGTGCACAAGAATTAAAAAAATTGTACATTTAACATGATTAGAAAACAGTAACTCTTAGTTTCTACTGAAAGTAACGTTCTCAAATTATTAGGTAGTCTGTGAGTTCCTATTATTTCCTACCCTCTTCCATAAAGACATTAGGAAAGCATTAGGAAAGAGATTAGATAAAGATAGAGGTTAAAAATATTCATTGGTTCCTCAGCTGAAGAGACTTTAAGAGAATTTGCCAGTTGCATGTCATCTTAAAATTCTCATTAATTCTGAACTGTAGCCTTGATCTCTGTGCAAAGGCATTTGCTGTCTTGTAGGTACCCTAAATGAATCAAGTCTTACTGCGTACCAAGAGAAAAATACTGGAGCTTCTTTTAAGTGTTTGTGTTTTTGTTTTGTGTATTTTGTTTATTTTGTCTGTATTTAAATAAGGAATTCAAATTAATAACATATTTCCTTGTGACTATGCCTATACACATTCAGGCTGTTAAGAAACAAACTGACCCTTCCCATTGATGCAGAAGTCTAGTCTATCACCTACAGTAATTCCTAATTATTTGGAGTGTGTCAAGTGCTGATAAACTTCAAACAGTAATTTCTTTTCTGCATGAGTTATCATCAGTGTTTCATGCGGGCTGGCAGGATGTAACAGCTGTTCTGTTTTCCTTCCACTGCACTTTGTTTTGCCTCTGCAAGTTACAGTGGAAAAAAATACTTAATACGTGCTGAGGACTTCAACAGATATGGCAGACTTCTGAATGTTGTTTCTTCGGTGGTGTTTTATTTAAACAAAAAAGCAAACAACAACAACAAAACTAGGACTCTAAGTATGGACTCAGTCTTGGTTTATCCTGAACATCTCCTCTATATCAAGGACCTCCATGCCAAAAAGAATCATTTCAATAGCAAGGCAGTGTGCAAAATATTTTTTATTATCTCAGAGGGTATAGTGGCTACAAGGTTAGTATTGGTTAGTATTGGAAAGGCTTTGAGGGATGGCTGAATAGTACTGCAGACAAACAACACAGCTAACATCAAGGAGATATTGTATTTAATTCCCTTATAGGCCAGCACCTTCAACACTGTTAGGTGTACAGGTGTACAAGGAGTTATGTTGTTTGGTGTTCCCAATCCATGTGAGAATTGTGTTGGTTTTGGTCAAAACTTGAAGCCCCGAGAAGCTAGCACAGTAACAGATGGATCTAACACCTTGTTGTTTCTTTCAGCAGCACCTGGTTTCTGCAGACGTTACTCTATTGGTCTTGCAGGGGGTCATCCTTCCCTCTCCCCCAGCCTTCGAGGCTCCTTTCAGTTGGATCTATGTGGCCTGCTTATGGGGGTACAGCAGAAATGAGAAATGGATCTACTTGCCTGGGAGCACCTGGGTGACAACCACATCATAGTATCATGAATTGCTGTAGCTGTACTAGGATGATAGGTCAGGACAAAGTAGAAATATTAATCGGCTAGGTATACATGCATCTTGGTTTACTTTTGCTCCAAGAACACTTCTAAAGGTGTGTGAAATACATGAAAAGGTGTGGTTGATCCTATTTCCTGGAAGTCATCTCAACTGTCACGTGAAAATGAGCATAGACTTGCAAAACAGGAAAAAGAAAAGAAAGGAAGAGGGAATCCTTGAATCAATAGTAGAACACTGAACTTTGGCTGCACTATTAGATGCCAGTGTGACTCCTGGGGGCCTGGGGAAGGAGCATGTTGGGGAAGCAACTATTCTTCAAGCAGAGACGAGGTAAAGGAGGATAGGCTGTCATGCAGGCACAGGCTGCACCACCATGACTATCTATCTCAACAAACGAAATATCCATCTTACAAAAGGGACTTATGTAACAGCTATTATGTTACATGTTTAAGCAAAGCAGTGAACTTAAGGCTTAAATGGTCTTATTTAAACCAAAGAAATTAGATAAATTATTTGAAAATACAGTGAAAAAAAGTTGCCTTCTCAGTACTAATCTTAACTACTTAAAAATATAAGTCCTGAAGTCTGGGTGGGAATCAGTTGCTGACATTCCTTATCACTGATGGAAAACTATTCCCTGTTTAAAGCAGAAAATGTGCAATGTTCAACTGCTTTAAGTAATGGTCTCTCAAATCAAGCACAACAGAAGCATGCATAGCTGCCAATTTATAATTAAAAATGCTTGAATAGTCCAATCTAATTAACTTAATCTAATACTTGTATAGATATTTAAAATAGCTTTATGAGCATTTTGGTTTTAGAGCTTGGCCTCAATACTTAATAGAGTGCATGTTTGCTTTTTTAATCATTTTTCAGAAGTGTTATAAAATATATCTGGCAGAGTACAAATGGGAGGAACAGAGAGAGAGAGAGAGGAGCACTTCATGCTGTTCCTTGAGTGGTATTAACCAGGCAAGGGCATCACAACACTTGTTGTACAAGAAATAACCTGAAATATTCTTTCTTTAATTGACGTGAATAGTTTTTGTTTTGTCTTTTGTTTTCCTTTTTTTGATTCCATAGTTGATTCAGTCTTCAAAACAATTCAGCTGGTTGTTGTAAAGGTGCATTTGACTCTAATAGTTTACAATCCAGAAATCTCTAACCAGTTTCTGAGCATAAATGGACTTATCTGCTATGCACAGGGCTTGATTTCTTTTGTTCTTTTTATTTTGCTAATCTTTCTCCTGTTTAGACACACTTGAGTAGTTCAAGTTAGAAAAACTACGTGGTGATGGTCTGCTTGACTTTGCCCTAATGCAGCCATCAACAGGATTTGTCTGCATGAATATACTTGCAAAGACATGGATTCCTTAGCCATGAAATAGGTGGAGTTTCATATTCTCACTCCTTATGTTTGAAGTGAATGTTCTCAAATTACAGATTTAAAGTTTAATGCCTCATTGTCCGTTGCTCAAAAATAACTTATCCATCATTTTCTCGCAAAACCAGAATAAGTACTAAGCAACAGAATTTATCAATGTGATTGTTTATGTTGTGCATAATGCAGAAGTTGATCACGTATATCTTACATAAACTTGCTTTTTGAGCATTGCCCTGATGGAGAAAACAAAACACAAGAACACACAAAAAAATCAAATCCAGTCTTTACTCTCTGGATTTGTAGCTAAAGTATTATTGATAAGCTCATTTGAACTTCCAATTCCTTAATACAGAGCTCTAGTGTAAGCCATAATTGTACTTCTGGACTAGTTGCTGAAGGAAGAAAAGCTACTTTTTTTTTTTTTTTTTTTTAAGTAGTGTAAATAATTGTTAGTTTAGCAGTTAATATATATCGGAAGCATCTGTCTTCCTTTGCTACTGATTGGAATGCTTCCTCTATGAGAGGATTCCACATAGTCATAGAATCATAGCATGGTTTGGGTTGGAAGGGACCTTAGGGACAATCCAGTTCCAACCCTCCTGCCATGGGCAGGGAAACCTCCCACTAGATCAGGTTGCTCAAAGCCCCATCCAGCCTGGTCTTGAACACCTCCAGGGATATGGGACATCCACAGATTCTCTGGACAGGCTGTTCCACTGCCTCACCAATCTCTGAGTACGGAATTTCTTCCTTATATCTAACCTAAACCCCCTTTTAGTTTAAAGCTATTACTCCTTATCCTATCGCTACACTCCCTGACAAAGAGTCCCTCCCCAGCTTTTTTGTAGTCTCCTTTTAGGTACTGGAAGGCTGCAATGAGGTCGCCCCTGAGCCTGCTCTTCTCCAGGCTGAACAGCCCCAACTCCCTCATCTTCTCTTCATAAGAGAGGTGCTCCAGACCTTTGATCATCATCACATGTGACAGCTAAGTGCAAAACACATTCCTTTAGTGAGAAGACAAAAACTCAAAATGAAGCTTCCTTACAGTTTTATCTCATAGAGTTTCTGAGGAATTCCTCCACGGATAAAAGTAAGGGAGGCTTCTCTGCCTGGAAAAAGCATCATGACAGCTGTGAGGTGCTTTTGACATTTATGTAGTCTTTGGAAAGATGGTGGGTTTTATATTTTTTAATTGATGCAGCCAGAAGAAAAAAATAAATAAAAAAAAAATAAAAATGAGGAACTGAAGCCCATTGCTTAAGTAATATTTTTTCAAGAATTTTCAAAATGTTGAAGACAAAACCCTTTTGTACCCATTTTAAAGACCAGGAAGCTAACTTCATGGTATTTGGAAGATGATTTCAGGAAAACTAGAAAAAGTAGAGCCTGGCTAGTGCAACAGGTGATTTTGTTTGTTTGTATGTGTTTTGTTCTTTCCTTTTCTGGAAATTCTAAAGAGAAACATGTAAATATTTTTTTTTTTAAAAAAAAAAAAAAAAAAAAAGCATGTAAATGCTACGAGTTACTATTACACATTTCAAAATTCAAACCAGTGTTGTCATACCCCATCTGAATGCCAAAACTTTTAATCCTATGGTAACTTAGTAGGAGTGGCAAGACCCAATACAACAGTTTTTGAGAGAAGTTGGTACACTAAGGTTTTAAGTGACTATTGATGGCTCCTCCTTTTAGTGTAGCTTTCTTTTCAGCATGTACTTTCTGCTCCTTACGCTCATCCTTCTTACTCTGCAGTCATTTAAAAAAAAAAAAAAAAAGTTTCCAAATTTCAGTTTGAATTAATAGCTTCTACAGATAGTAGTTTTCATCTACTTATTTTATATTTTGCTCTAGTCCCTGTAAATCACATTTCACATTAATATACTTCTAAATCCTGAAGACTGTACTGAAGTCTTTAATCTTTAGTACATTGAGGAGGGAAACAATTTGGTTGGTAATCATTAATGAAACATCTGTATAAAGTGCAGTATCTTTCCTGCCCTTTCTACAGTCCTTTGTTTTTAGTTTTTCTTAAAAAAATCTTTTGCTTTGGCAAAAGCATGCCTTCCTCCTTTCCTTTTCAGAGCTATTTGCACAAATACCACTGCAGATTAATCAACTGTTCTCAAATTATATTATTAAAGGACATATAAAAATTCAGGTCAGCTTATGCACGAAATGAAGTCTCCTATGAAGCGCTGCAGAACGTGGAGGAATTTGAACAGTCAGTCTTAAATGTATATTTTGAGGGTCTTTAAAGAATTTTTCAGCATGTTGAATGAAGATACCACTGTTGATGCTTGCTTTTCAACTTCAGCGGACATTTCCATACTGGCATTTACACACTAATAATATTCTTGTCCATTACTTTTGAATTTTAGAAGTAAAAGTTAAAGTTAAGTAAAGTTAAACTCTAAAGTTAACTTTTAGAAGTAAGTTAAGACCTTTTTGCGAAGCACCTTCAATACACTGTTCTGTAAGGTATTAATACAAGTTTCACCTGTTCATCTTATGCTTATTCAAATATGAAGGGGGGAGGTTGTTGTTTTTTCATATTTTTTTTTAAACCCAGGTTGAGTTTACCATGTAAAATTCATAAGGAAATAACAAGCAGTAGTATGTTAGTGGTATGTCTTCTGAAACATCCTTAGCTGTTGGTTCTCCATAGTTGCAAACATATTGACCATGTCTCTCTCCTCTCCTGAACCCCTACTTTCCAAGTTAACCTAGCAAAAGACTTAATGTTGTGAAGAGATGTTTCAAAATGTAACTTTTTGCTAAGGAACCCTGCCTTTGCTCTGTTACCTGATGTTAATAAAAGCAGAGGAATCTCCAGAGTTCTACACTAAATATTGGGAAGGATTATTTACAGAAAGAACTATGAAATCCTTGAGGAGTTTTTTCCAGTTTTCTTGGCTTTGGTCCCATGAATACCAACCTTGATCAGTGGGGAGACTATATCCTATTAGAGTCCAATACACTAAAAAGCAGGTTTCAAATATTTGATCTGTCAGGCTGAGTTCTTGGAACTAAATAAACTGTAATGGTTTCTAAATTTGGGTCAGTATGAACTCCTTGACAATCTGATCATTTGGATGTATTTCTTGTATTGTGTCTTGTATTATGTCTACATAAGCTTAATTTTGACTCACTTTCCACATCATAATATTTCTTCAACTAAAACAAATCTAATACCTGTACCGAACTAATTCTTCAAATAACAGAAAAATAGGGAAGGATGATCTCTTTCTTTAAATAGCTGGAGAGTCAAGGCTGCCTTTTCTTCAGTGCCATTGCACTATATATGTTTGAATGTAACAAGCTGGTAAATAGATCAGTGTATTCTGATTATTATTTTATTTTATGCTGAGAGAATTGGTACATTATTTACAAGCGTTATTCATTTTTCATGTCATTGTTCCCATGAGAATTAACATAAATCAGAAGAGCTCAAATGTTCTGATTTCAGTGTGGGACCAGCAGCTGTTTCCCAGAAGTTCAGACATTCAGGACTCAGTAAGTCACAAGTCAGACAGACAAAGTTGGCTATATCCAGTTTCATGTTATGATATATTCACACTACATATGCCCACTAGAGATTATGATAACAAAAGGATTGTGTTGGGCTTCTGAGAAATTATGAGTTTAAGTAAACACTTATGTAATTGTCCTCCTTCACACTCTGTAAATCACAGTGGCATAAAACTGCAGTCTCTTAGTGACAAGTTATTTGGAGGTGTGCAGTAGTGAAATGGCATAAACACAAGTCATTGAGTAGCAAAACCTAAAACCAATTCTTTGTGGAGAGCTAAGTATGCATATAGAAGCATACAAAGGAATGTAATGCATGCTTTTCAGTCCATAGAATACCTTAAAGAAACCAAAAAAGAAAAGGGGGGAAGGAGGGGGAGGGAATAAATAGTTTCTACGTTACTTTTCCAACCTGTGGTTGAACTGTTCTTAGGTAATCTATAGAAAAGAAAAAAGCCTTGCCACAGAGGCATCTCATGAAGAATCTGTAGATTCTTTGTCTCTTTTAAATAGTGTATTTTCCTGGTCTGCCTTTTCTCAGCAAGAGTTCTGATTTACTGGCCAATATGTGGGAAGAAAGCAAAGACAAATGAAGTAACCTTTATTACATATTTTACTGATCAAGGTTTTGAGTTGATAATTCACTGTGTTTGTCACATGGAAGCATGTTGGGCAAGATCACAGAAAACCGTAAGTGTAGGTCTCTTCCAACCTAGACTGTTCTGTGATTCTGTGAAATATGTCTTGAGTTGAACCTCTGAAATAAAGACCTGGTGCCCAGACCTGAGAATCAAGTCTCCATTCTTAAGGAATTCCTTAAGGACTTAAGGAATTATGAAGCCTTTGATACAAAAGGACTTCTCTCCACATCTGCATTACGTGTATGGGAATGGAGAAGGAATAAATGAGAGTGAGTGGTAAGCACCTCTGTATTCCTATCGCACCATCATTTCAGTACAGCTGGGATCAGGTTTTAGATTCACAAGTGGTAGTGTCCTCATGAAAGTAGTTGTCAAAAATCTACAGCAATTAACAGCTGTAACATAAGTATTGTTTGGTCTTGAATTCTGATATCTTAAAATATTTGTAAGTACTGTTTTTTATGGAAAATTCAATATTTAATGCATTTGTTTTACATAACAAATTTTTGTAAAAATCATTTAAATATCTCAAGATTATTTTTGTTTTATTCGTATATAGTTTCACAGCAAAGTAGTACAATGTGGCTGTTTTTTTTTTTTTTTTTTCCTTCTCTGAAGACTTCCTTTTAAAACAGTAAAATTTCTGCTCTCATAGAATGTTTTACACTACTCTGTCAGCAAAAAGGACCATCAGTTTCTAGCCATCCAATGGCACCACTCTAGTGAGAGCCAACATTAGGGTTCTGTTTAAGAGATATATATGCTTTTCGTAAAAACATGTATCTTGAAGACTGTATCAATTAATTACATAGCTAAATTAATCATTTATCTGTGCTAGCTAATGACCTGCTCCTTGATGCCATCCAACTTATTAGCATTTTTTTTCTTCAAGCATACACATTACTTATAAGGAGAAAATCATTTCCAGACTTATTACTTCAATACTAATTGGAACTTACTGGAGATTTACAACGTTAGGCCTGAAGGTTCCATTTGGCTATTTAATTAATATGACTGATCTTTCTTTAACAGAAAGAAAGTATTATCTTACCTTTTGTTACTGAATGTTGTTCAACTGTCTAGCTGCAGTGGATCTATCTCCTTGAAGTGTATGTTGTGTAATCATCTCTTAAAAAAAAAAAAAAAAAAAAAAAAAAAAAATCTCAAATCTTTTATTTCCTTTTCCAAAAGCAAAAAGAATCAGGATGAGATTGATGAATGTAGAGATAAGGAGGTTAGGTAGACTGCACTTCTGCTGACTTTTGACTTTGGCCTAACAGAGATATATTGGGGTATTTTAAAATGGCAGTTTGGGTCTAAAGATTAATTTTCTTATACTATTGCTTAAATCTATTCACTATCCTGCTCACAGAGCTCTAGTATAAAACACTTGGTAAACAGATTTGAATTATGCATTAATTGAAAGTGGAAATTTAATTCATTTTTATATGGAAAAAAAATGCTTTGAAACATATACTAGGATACATAGAGATCGTTATTGTAAACAAAATTTGAGTAAGTATGCAAAGAACAGCCAAAAAATATATAGTTCATGAATAGATGGTTACCAAACAGTATAAAGTAAACAAAAACCTAAGGAAATGTATGCAAGAATAGTAAGATTTATACGTCTTTCTCTTTAGTACATTTAATAGGTTACTAATGATACTTAACATTTACTAAGTAGTTCTGCCTTTGTGAAAGAGTAAAAATAACCATAATAAGGGGGGGGGGGGGGGGGGGGGAAGAGCTTTGGTAGTGCTCTGAGTTTCTACAGCTTTGTTAGATAGAACAGACTTACACTAACATGGAAAAATCTCTTATTTGAAACATGAGATATGGTCAGGTAGACTTTGAAATGAGCCTAGGCTATTTGAGAGTACTAATTAAAAGATTCATTGATCTGTCCCAAATTCTATACCTGTGTCAAAGTAGAGGTTAGTCAAGGAGGATAGAAAATATACTATTATTTCTTAAGAATTTGTTTTCCTTTGGGGAGTGGGAGAAAGGACATACAGAACAGACCTCTGGCTTATTTTTCTATCATTATTTATTTATTTATTTATTTTTTTTTAAGAAAAATAACCTTAATCCTCAAATTAAGAAAAGGACCGATTTCTAAAGGTTTATTTTATTTTGAATGGCATCTGACCTTTGAAAATGGGCTTCTTATAACAACATTACAAGCTTTTCTCCCTACATTTAGTCTGATCAATGATGTAAAATGTACCAAATACTTTACCTCAGCGGCGCCCCCCCGGTGTTTTTTTGGTGATATGTGCATTAGTGGTAAAACAATAATTTACTGAATAGTTATAAAACTCTCTCACAGCCTAGTATGTTCAACAGATATGTTCTCACTTGAAAAAGAAAATTGTATTTTAAAATAGAAAATAAGAACCAGTAGCTGCTGATACGCACTAAGAGGTATCATGTTAGTACAACTTGCAATGCCACGTTAGGCAGAAGGTTGAAGGTCGGGCTCCTGGGGCAGCTGTGAAGTTCTGAAGGAGCCGATTTAATAAAGAAAACCACAGTGCTGCGCGCAGGAGAGATTTACTGCCAGACTGGTGGATCTGCATCTGCTCTCTTTGGTTTCATATGGATCCAAAATCTGGGTTTTGGATTGCTTATCAGCACATTACTTAGGCTATTGAGAAACAATTCCCATCTGAGCTTGTTTCATTCTATCTTGTGTAGGTAGATTGTTCGTCTTGTCAAAAGGCCCAGACACAAAAAGTGCTGTGGGACTGTGATTTCATCAGTCTGGGTAACGTTTGTTTGCACACAGAAATGTTGATTTCTGTGCTAAGTTGCTGAGAGCATACTGGGGAACAACGCATGACGTAGCTAAAGCTGGTTTGAAGCAAACAAGCTGATGCCACTAAGAAGCTTCCTGCATGTGTCATCCATCTGCCCCAGCAGCTACTGAGGGAAAAAAGAAAGGCCTACCTGCTTCTCTTCTTGTTCTAGCAATGGCCTGTAAACAGTTTGAAAGCTTTAGCACACTTAAATAATTTTGGGGCTCCTGGAGTAGTTAAGAGACTGCTTATTATTATAAATGAAAATATTTTTTAATTAAAACTTCCTCAGGAATAATAAATACATATACTTCTTAAAAAGAACACCAGATAAAAAGTAAAATATCTTGTGAGGCTTAGTAGTAGAAATTAGTTTTGTTTAAAAAGTAACTTTACACAATGAGAACCACATTCACATTGTAATGAAGATAATCAAAATCTGTCAAAACTTGCATACAAATGATCTGATCTGATGCTTTAAAAAAGACCAACTTATTTCTCTTACAATCATTTTAAAATAAAGAAAATATTTTTTTCCACTTTTTTTTTTTTTTTTTTTTTACGAAGTGCATTTCAATGGCACTGTTCAATGGTAACTTGATTTGATGGAATTGAAAGTTACTATAGTGAGCACATCTGATACTTGAAAATATGCTTTGAATTAACTTGGTTTGTTTGTTGCTGGGGTTTTTGCTTCCTTTCCTTTTTCAAAGGCATAGTGCTTCTTGAGGATTTCTAAAATTCCTGTGTTCTAAGGATTTTTTTTTTTTGGCAGGGGGAGGTAAGCATTCCCAGAAGATTGTTTTAGAGATATTTCCCTTCAGGGTTGGCAGGTGTGAGGATGAAATATCCAAGCCTTTCTGCAATATCAGGTTTAGAATTTCTTAAGGGAATGAGACTGCAACCAAGATGGTTAATAGTTCAGTAAACCCTTTAAAGCCGGGATGTTAGCAGGGAAAACTGAGGAGTATCAGTGCGAGACAAAGCCTGTTCTGACTTCAGCCTCTCTATCGCAGTTGTGAAGTTTGGAAAAACCAAGATCAGAGTACATAAGGCAGACTTGGCGTTTGGGAAAGTCTGTGCAATGAAGTATTTCAGTGTTTGCTCTTCAGCCTCTGATGTTCAGAGAGAGATGTTCCTCTAAAGCTGGGTGAGGTCTGCCATGTATGTCCTGAAACCACTGCAGTGGCCTCTAATGGCTCAGTTGCAAGGACAGCAGTGTGCAGTGGGGTCCCAGCAGCCCCCGGAGGCCAACTTTCTGCCTGGCCTGGTGTTGCAGCTGCTATTGCTTCCTGTCTTCTTGTGTGTTTCTGCAGTTACTCTACCACTAGAACTGTCACTCCAATAGGCAGCAGAAAGTATTCTAATTTGAGTTCCTAGTGTAAATGAAGTAAAAATAAATAATAATAATAATAATAATAAAAATAAATAATAATTAAAAAAAGACAATATTTGACCTAACGGTACTAGGCATATGAATACAACATTCAGGAAGGATGTAATGACTAAACTGTGATACATAGAAGTGATATGATCTGTGTACCACACTGAATTCTTATAGTGATAATATTACCTGACATAAACACAGCAATGTTATGGAAAGCTCACTAAATTAAAATAAAACTATGCCATTGTTGCTTTGGCTTTTTGACCAAGCATTTCAAGCAATTAATAGATTTTCCCACACAAACACAACATCCAGCTTATGATTTTAGAAAGACTGTTATCTCTGAAATACCTCAAAATAAAACACTCTAAATTCTGCCTGGTTTTCAAACCAAATGGAGAACTATTTGTATTAATCATTCTGGCAAATAAAATTCCTCTCTGTATGTTCTGTACGAAATGCTATAGCTTTTCTTTGAAACTTATTTTCCTCTTCCTGATACGAGCTTCTCTCTCATTTGGGGGGGAAGCTATTCCCCTTCCCCCCCCCCCCCCCCTCACTTCTGGTATCTCAGAGATGATAGTGTTGCCAGCTGCCACTACATGGAGGGATAGTTTTTGTGATTTGGACACCTGTCAGCAAGAAACTGAAAACCATACAACACAAACAGCTGCCATGTGTAATGATTAAATATTATCACACAATAAACAGCTAAGACATGTTTCTCTTTTTGTATTGCACTACGAAATAAATGATGTAAGTGAATCATTTTGTGATATCCTCCAGCATTTGACATGCACTGTCAAGTGTTTCATAAATAAAAGGAAGGCTACTTTACTGACTCCTTGTTTCACTAGATTTAAAAATGCTTTTGTTATCTAGAGTGCTACAAAAGGTGCTTTCTTCCTCTAGTCCTGCATGTTCAAAACCAACTGTGTATTTTCCAGGACATGCTATAATGCATGTCCATGTGTGTCAAACTGGAACTGAGACAGAATCTTACCCATCAGCATTAAGAGCATGACAGGGAGCTGTTCTGTGTGTGTGTGTCTATAGACCAGAATGTTATTGCACAGTATTCCAGATCTACTTGTATTTATACAATTCTGTTGCAAATGTTCCCAGTGTGATTCAAGTCAGCATTTCTAATCTGAAAGCCAAGCCATACTATCCCTCCTTGCCTGCATACATTTCATATACAACTTTCATGCATTTTCTAAGTTTCAGGCTGTATTCTAGAAGAAGCTGTTCTCACCTGTTTTGTTTACCATTTTTTAAGTTGTTATATATAGGGTTTTCATATGTCATTGGAAGATAGAAGTTGAAAATACTGAATGATGCTCAGAAATGCAACATAACATGATAATAATTAAAAATCAACAACATAAGAAGGAGTAATACAATTATCACTACTCAGTGTATTCTGAGGTAGTAGAGCACTTCATATGTGACGTTTCTTATATTTTCTATATAGAGAGCAATGCTTTGAAAAAATAGTGGAAAGAAATTTTATGACTTCCTTGTTCTCAGTGACACCATGTCTCTGTCTCCATCTGCTTGTCTAGCAAATCTTTGTCCATATCCCGGAGGGTTAAGTCAAGGGTGGAGCATGGCAAGCTAATTCACATCCTTTTTTAAAGCTATCTTCAACAGTTTGACTTTGGGAACATTCCAAAAAACATCCATTTGTACAGGTTGCCACAGATGATTTAGTGGATAGGGAGGGCCACGTTTTAGTTCGATTTCTGTTTCATTTATTTTCTGTTTTTATAATTTTTAGTGAAGAAAACTAAGAGCTCTAATGTTTTTTCTTCTGTGCCAGTATTGCTAAAATGATTATAACAATAGATTTATTGTTTAGACTTGACAGAATAAGCTGTGTATTTCTAATCCCTTCGCTAAGGGAAGGTTTAATACTGTAGTGAGGGGGTGGGAGAGATGAAAGCAACAGTGTTGTGTGAACTTGAAAGTAGACCAGCTGTAACCTCACAGGAATGTGAAGTCTAGTGAACTTGACGGTATCCTTTCACTGATGTCTGTGCCATTTTCTGAAAAATCAGTGGATAATGTTTGTTCTACTAGTCCACAGACATTTTGTCCCATTTGTTTGGGCAGCATGAGATGGTCCCATAAAATACAGCCTATTACAGGCTTCAGTTCTGCACTTTGTCAAGCACACCATCTGAAAAAAAAAATTGTTTATGGATCGTTTGTCCTTCCCTCTCCTTTTGCTCTCTAGCTGGAAATAAATGATGGGAATTATTAAACAATGAATTTATTTATTTGTAGTAAACTGCATCAATTGAAAAAGCCTTGCTGGAAAATGAGCTTTTATTACCCCTTGAGATGTTGATTTTGTTACTGCTGGGAGTGGTTTAAAAACCAGAGCACGGCTGTACAGTTTGCTACAAATATGTGGATAATTTAAGTGATTGTGTTGATCTGTGCAGGCTCATTCAAAAAGTAAGTCTCTATTTATCTGGTTTTAGGATTTTTGCTTGTATTCCCAGGCTTAGCTCCTTAGGGAAGAGAAAGTGTTGACTCCTCAGTGATGCTATTCTTCACATTGAAGGGTTACACGTTTTGAGGAGGATAATAAATGTGCCCTAAGTGACAGAGCTGACATCTAGAAATCTGGAAGTGTTTTTGAATAAGCTATTCACACGGTACAGCTAGGTTTTCATTTGAATCTATAATACGTTAGACTGAGTCAGTTCTAATTCATTTCTATACAGATTATACCTTCCTAAGCTTAATTACTATTCTTTTCCTAATATGTCCCTGAAGAGCTGCTATTTTACTGCAATTACTGCAAATGAAAAGGAGAATAAAATTCAGTGACAGTAATTTTTTTTTTTTTTTTTTTTTTTTTTTCTCCCCTTTGCTGAATGAAAGACAGCTCCTGGTTGATTATGAATTTAACAATCAATCTCAAGAACTATAAAGCTATAAAACCAAATCCTTTTCTGGTAATATTCTATTGACATAATTAGGGACAGATATTGTTGAATTAAATTCATTTATTTTTTGTTACAGTGGGCTTACGATACTTTTCAAACACTAAACATTAAACAGTGTTTTTGATGTACATTCAATCATTGGTTTTATCTCCTGAGTTTTTTGGGGGAACAGTCTAGAGTAGAATTATTAGATAAAAATTTTAATGGTGCATTCATTTACACAATTATTTCAAATATCTTCAATTAGCGGTAAGTATTTGTGTGGAACGTACCTCTGGAATGTAATTAGTAAATGAAATTGGGGCTTTGCAGAATGACTACAGATTTAATCCAGGTATATATGTGATACAGTCTAAACTCCGCAGCAAAATCAAAGTGGTAAGATTTGAAATCCTGACCACAGCTAGTAAGAAAGCTGATGAACTTACAGCAAAGATAGTCCAAACCTTAAACTTCACAAATGTGGGTTGGTCAGACTTGAGATATCAGAAGAACATAGGTGGTCCTATGTGTTACAAAAGAAAAATAGAAAACACTTTTTTTAATATGTATGTATGTATTTCAACGAGCTGTAATAAGGAACCAGTTCTCTAATCAGCTCTAGTCTTGCTTTTTTTCCACCTGTGATTGACAGTAAGTAGGGTTTCAGAATGAGTTAGGTTCTACTATGAAGGGAAAAAATGTGAACAAGAAACCCCACGACTATGCAAAATGTCCTCTTTCTTTTCACTTCTGGAACTTTTTTCAACTGACAACAAACATGACAATAGCTGTTTTAAAATTTATTTCTTGTTTTGGATAGCACCTATTTATGTAATTGGAAAAGCCATATAAATGGAAAGGAGTCTTAACCGTTTCAGTCTTTGGCTAGCAAGATTTTTGTCAGTAAAGATTTTTTCTCTCTCTGTTTTCATTCACTTGATATAGTGTCCTCAAAGGTAGCAGTTAAGAAATTTGCTAGAATACCAAGTTGTTAAGGTTAAATTTGTAAAAGGAAAATTCTCAGGCAGAGAAATTGCTTGATACAATTTATTGTCAAAAGAAGATTTATTAAGAAATATATTGTTTTTTATTCAAAAACCTTCCCTTCTGGAGTATAAGATGCCCAAGATTAATTTTCTGCAAAATTATTAACTGGATTTAATTAGTCTAGGTGAGTTTGTAATTTCTTAAAATATAGAAATAGCTGATGAAATACATCTAGTCAGGCAACTCAGCATTTTTTTTTAAAGGCTATACTTTTTCCTTGTGAGATTTTATTATTAGGGTAGAAACAATGGATAATATATTTAGAGTAAAATTAGAAGTCTCGTGCTACGAAGCTTAGATTGGTAGGCATTTTGGGACCACAGCTATTTTAGTGATTAGTTATATCTCAGATAGTTGAGTCTGGATGGAAACTGGAAAGTCAGACCATGATGAAGCTGATTAGGGGCACAGCATTCACTTCTGTTGTCCAGAGGCAAGGTTCATCTTATGGCATCTGGAGGAGTTGGACCTGAGCCTGGCTTTTTAAGGGATATGGCAATATTTGTGTGCGTACATTGGATGAAAGGAAGAGGGAAGACCTGCTTACCCAGACTAGTAAGGCACTATCCTATCCTCAGGATGTCAGTTTGGTGGGGGTTCAGGAGGGAGAGAGAAGACAATCACAGATGTTCAAGAACATACTTTTTGTTAACACCAAGTCAGATGCGGTTTAAGACACTGAAGGTAACTTTATAATTACTTATGTATATTACCATGTAGCAGACAGTAAAGCAATGCATTTTGTTTAGGCTTGAGATGCTATTTTTTGCATTCATCAATGTTTATATAGGTTTCTATCTTCAATTTGTTAAAGACACACAGATTGCTTATACCAAGGGTATGAAGTTGAAAGCTGTGAATAATTGCAATTGTGTTGCAATTGAGAAGTACTGGCTGATTTCAGAATTAGGGGGCAGGAGTAATCCAAAGCATGCTGGATAAGAATTAATTCCCTGATACCTTCTCCTCATTGCTGTCTCCTCATGTGCTACCTTATAGGTCAATTGACATCAGAAAACCATTCTCCTTACCTTACTGCACTCAAAGAATGCTAACAAGGTGGAATTAGTATCGGAATAATGTTTTTTTTTATTATTATTATTTTTTATTATTGTAATTTCTCATGTCATATCATATCACTTTCTGATTTATAAAGACAATCCTATAGCATTACATCTGTAAGGTGTTTATGAGCTTACAGTCCAACATTTTGATGTGATGTAAATGCAAAGTTATGTATGTGTTCTCAAAAACGTTGCTGTAGATTATGCTTACCACAATGTAGGAGTGATGTTAATGGCAGAATTTGGGTCATGGTGGTATGGTGTCTGTATGGACTTAAGCTTTGCATTCTCTTAGGTTCTCTCACTGTGATCATAGTACAGCTATTTGGGGTGTAGAAGGACACCGTGTAGGTTGTTGCTTCTCAGATTTTAGGATAGTTAAAAGCTACATTTGTATACAACTCATACTGTGCAAAGAGAGGATTGCCCAGACCATAAAGGAGTGTTTTTGTCAGACAATCATGTAAATAATTGAGGGAAACCTTGTGAGAAATTACTCTTTTAGTCAAATAAATTGGCTATATTTGTGGATCCAGTTCCTATCAAGCTCAGTCTTTAAAAAAGTACTTCATATTTATATGTGGCTAGCTTCACCATTGCATTTTTAAGTATATCAATGAAATTCTTAACCAGCAAAAAAGAAAGTGGTTTGAAACTATTCAAATTTGTATACAGACACTTACTTATTTCATTAAATTTGTTGTTCCTCATAACCTGAATGCTGTTTGAAACCAATGTTTTCATATATTAGGAAGTGAATATAGTTTATTGAATTAGACTGCCTCCAGATATGACAGATGGTTTCATGTGACATAAATACCTTAAAAAGGAAAATAAAAAAGAGGAAAGCAATTGTATAGTTAAAAGGAGTAGAGATCAATATATAATAAAGGAAGAGGTATGTTGTATAAAAAGTACAACATCAGCACAAATCAGGAAAGATGCTGAAGCCCTATGGATAGCGTTAGTACGTGGCCTCAGCTATTCTCTGTTGCATAAGTAGCTCAGACCCTGGTTGTACGACTCTTACAAAATATTAAATATTTGCGAAGGACTACATAAAAGTATAGCATTAATAAATGTTAATGTTAGACAAGCTCTGAATGCGTAGGCATAAATTTCTCCTTATTACATGAGGAAATTTAAGCTGAGTTTTCCTGAAAGGAAAACTAACATTAGGCTGTTGTTATTTCTGATGGTAGATGAGTCTTCTGACTTGTGTGTGGTGATGAGACCTAGCTGGATGACAGAAACATTTTTGGCTTTGTTTCCACAGAGACTGGGCAGGCTTGAGCTACCACAAGTATTGCCAATGTGAGTCTGACCTGCAGTCAAACCAGCAGAGCCCACAGGTTTCCCTCTCCAGCCAAGAGCCTGCTTCAAGCACGTGTGCTCTGTGTCAAGGTGCAGGACGCACTTGGAGGGGTACCCCCAGCTCCCTCAGTTGACAGAGGTATCAGCCTGCTAGAAATGAAACCACTCCAAGTGCACAGGGCACCACGCTTAAAGGCTGAGAAAGAAAACAGGAGAATTACGCCTTTGGTCAAACCTCATAGCTGAATTGCAACTTTGAGAAAGTTTCCTTCAAGTAAAAACTTGCTTTTTTTAGGTACTTGGATTGTGGCTGCTGTGTGAACAAATCATTTTGGTGTGTAGACTGTGGATCGGGTACTTGCCTTGACGTTTTTTGCTGGGAGGGAGGAGGTAGGGCTGGAAATGAGTTAGCTTAACTGGGAGGCTCCCCCTCACCCGTAGTAATGTGTGCTTTAGTAACAGACTAAAGGACTAAGCCAACTATCAGTGACACACAAAGGCAGGACAGAAAATTCTGAACAGCTGTGAGCACTTGCTAGGTTGTCTCTATGTCCTCAATGCTTGATGACTCCTCAGTCACTTTCAGCTGTATAGGTCAGGTTTGTTTTTTTCCTCTGTCATTTCTAGGGCTTTCAGCCCAGCTAACCTGTCAAATAAACCCCAGACGATTCATCCATTGCAACTTTCCCTGCCAAAATAGCCATTACACCTAAATCACACTGATTTAGAAAAACATACTTAACAAAGAATAAATAATAAATTAAAGAAAAAAGAATCTTGAAAAAAACTGTCCTTGATTGTGAATATTTAAGATAGCAATAGTGTGTAGATCATTTTTGAGTAACAGTGCCTTCAAAATAATTGGTTTAGGTATTTCTGAGAAGAAAAAAAAAAAAAAAAAAAAAAAGTATTCCTACTAAAGGAAGGACATAGTACAAGAATGTTCCAAAAGTGAAGCCATCTTCTATTTAAGGGACTAAGTATCCTTAGACTGACAATGTCTTTGTCTGCTGATCAACCACCATATAAGTTCTGAGAAATTTCTCATGAGGTTTATTTGCAATAAAGATTTTTTCTGTCTAACTACAGAAATAAAAGCTTCTTTTAGAAAGTCTATTCTGATCAACTATTAAATTTGAACTAAAAATGACAGTCTTTGAAAACAAATAGAGAAAAAAAAATAATTACTTCATTGCAAATGTTTCTGGAGGAAAAAAAAAAAAAGGCTAATTAACAAGGCCTGTCTGCAATTAATGAATTGAACTTGGGAAAAAATCGTCTGTTTTGGTGTAATCTATTTGCAGTTTTCATTTTATGCTTTCCTATTCTTATGACTTATCTCCTGTTGCCTCTCTAGACCTAAAACGTGGACTTTAAATTAAACCTGAGGAATAGTATTTATCAAACATATCTGTTTTTCATTTGAATTTTACATTAAGACCTCTTATGTGCTGTTACAAGTAGAGTGGAAGTAGGAATTGACAGATAAAGGGATATTTGGAAACTTACTCAGTTTGGAACTGAAATCATAAATTAATTTCAGAAGCACTGCCGTATTCATGCTTTCCATCTCAGCTTCGGGACACGTGACTTCTACTTGCACCTTGACTTATGACAGGGAGGCAGTATCTTAAAGTCTTCTAGAAACTGTCACTCCAACGAAGCTTTGAATTTGGGATTATAACCTTGTTCTGCACTGTTCTGGAGAAATAGGTATGTCCTTTGATTGCTCACTTTACTGGACGTTTCATTTTAACACCTTAAAAAAAAAAAAAAAAAAGTCAGATTTTTTTTGTGCATTGCTCTTCTTTGCATTTAAGAAACAGTACAGGGAAAGGGGAGGTACCACTCATTTGAAGAAGCCTTAAGTGCGGTGTTTTCCAAGGCTTTTGGGATACAGTCAGTCCCAGTAGCTGTGCTTATCAGATGTGTGTGCAGCTGAGAGTGAATCATGAGTATAGCAGGGGCGCGAAGGCAGCTGTGAAGTCCAGGCCCTGTCCCAGTCCAGCCCTTGACCAATCCCTGAAAAACTGAAAAGGAAGCCACAGCTCTTGGTCAGAGTTTTTAATGTTTACAGCAAGGAAAAACAGCAGCTATATAGCTGTAGAAGGAGTGGTATGTGAACTCTGGAGTTAGAAGTAATAAACTCTGTAAAATACTCTGTATTTCTCAGTACTTCTATACTCTGTAAAATAATATCTGTATTCTGCTAGGGACTAGATGATTTGCACACCTCTTTCCTTTTGAAGCACCTGTTCTTACTTCAAAACGTATTATGCAAGTTCAGTTTGTACCTGTACAGACAAAAGGCTGGAAGGGACGGCACATTAGGTGTTTCTATCAGGGTATGTTTTTTAATGTCAGTACCAAGCAGGCAAGTGTGAATAGAGGCCCTTTAAAAACTTCTGAATAGTTTAATATATATATATATATATATATATAAGAAAATATTGCACTTATATCATATTTCATTTTGGTATGTATGTCTTTAGTATCCAACTCAGGATATTCTGTGATTCTAATATTATTTATCTCTTTTTTTTTTTTTTTTTTTTTTTTTTTTCCAAAAGAAGAAAAAAAAAATCAAGAGAGGGATTACTTTGTGATTTATTTATGTATTTATTTATTTTTACAGGGATGAAAGAAAATCTTCCTCTACAGTTTGTGCATGTTTTAATTAAGATATGTACAAACCTAGTAATGTTTTAGTATATAAAGAAGAAAACAGATCAAGACACATCTGAAGTTATGCTAGTTTTTTTATTGTTGTTTTCTATGGGCTAACACTGTGAATGTTTTTTCTTATTGCAGGAAAAGCTTTGCAACTGTTATAAAACATTTTGATCAAAAGCATTTAAATAGAAACTTCACCAGCATAATAGTATTATCTTTTACTGGATTATTGATGTATAAAAGAAGCCTGATATTTCAGTAATTGAAAAATAATATGAAAGAAGTAGAAGTTGTTCTAACACCAGATGATAAGAGTGTGTTCTGTCCTGGAATTCTGAATATCATTAAGAAATGCTGAGAATGGAATTTCCAAAATGTGTTTGAAGTAATACAATATTTATGATGATAAAGAACATACCATTGGCTTCCCACATAATCCCTTGAGGCTTGTTGGCTACACAATTAACATAGGTATAAATTAGATTTCAGTAAAATCAGATTATGATTGCATTTTTTAGCAAAAAGACAAAGGCTCTACCAAAAGACAGGGATCAGAAAGCTTGGTAACCTATGACTGGCCTTTTTAACTATCTATAAATGACACATTATCTTATGTCGGGCAATAATGATGGTGGGTTAAAACAGCTATAGCTGATGGCTAAAAGCAAGAGATTGCTGACTGCGATAAAGAATGGTTGCTGCAGTCACTGATGAAGAGGTGTGAAAATTGCACTGATTGATTGTTTGCCCTGGTGAGCATGTGGTGTCCCATTAGAATGCTTAATTGTCAAAGTCAAAAGTCACCAATTTTCTATAGAATCTAACTTAAAAAGTGGACTTCTCAGCTAAAACTAATTGTGCAGTAATATTTGTGCATAACCTACATCTGGGCTTAGAAATTCCTTCTAGCATGAGAATTAGTGAAACCAAACCTTCAAAATGCCAGTCCCTTATATATTGCCTTCTCATCTGTATGACCTGTTATCATGAGACCACCAATGGATTAAAGGCATACACTCAATTCAGTGGTGCTGGCCAGAAGTTTCAGAAGTAGAGTAGGTAGAGTTTTTTAGAAGCGAATCCAGGATATTTTGAAATTAACTATTGACTCCAGACTTCTGGCTGCTTTCCCAAGGTTACTGACAGTCATACTCATTTCCTTAGGGAGAGACCCTGTTCTGGTTGAAATCAATGGGAATTCTGACACTTCAATATAGTCTGGAATTCCCTTTTGATGCCTGAGTTAACATAATGGAATGAAATTGCAAAGAAACTTTTAGTCCAAAAATTAAGAATGCTGTTCATCTGTGAGGTCTGAGTCTACAAAATAGTTCTTCAATGAGAAACTGCTTGGTATATGTCTCTATCAAATGCCCATAAGGAATAATCT
This sequence comes from Nettapus auritus, assembly GCA_011076525.1. Lineage (NCBI taxonomy): Eukaryota > Metazoa > Chordata > Aves > Anseriformes > Anatidae > Nettapus > Nettapus auritus. Next base: position 99,989,403 of record CM021765.1, read on the forward strand.
CTGTGCAGCATAACATGTATTAAATGAGGTGGTACTTTGTGGCTCATTGAGAAAAAACTCAAATTTTCTGTTGTGTTCAAATCAACCATAGCTGACTATAAAGTTTTAAGCTGTTTTTAGCTGGTGGAGTTTGAAACAGATGCCTTTATAAACTTTAATATTGTCTGATAATTGCCTTGTATGAGACTTAAAAATAAATAAATCAAGGTCGTATTTTTTATTTTTCAGTATAAAAACCAATTATTGACTCTCCTGTCCTTGGCATCACGTAAAGATTTATTAGCATTAGAAATTAATGTTGATCAAAACTCAGGTGGTGGGTCAATTATTATTAAATTACGGAATTTTCATATTCCTAAGGTTAAACTAAGATTTTGCTCTGTGACTTTTGTCATCAAGATTTTGCTTTTTCTAGTTTCAGATATAGTGAAAATGTAATTGCAGATGCAGGATTCTAACTAATTCTAAATGTGCTTTGATGAGCTACAGTATGTTCCAGGCAGTTTTAAGACAGATGGAAATGATTATCAAAATCATGCAGGCTGAGTGGTGGTGTTTTGTTTGTTTGTTTTGTTTTGTTTTTGTGTGTGTTTTTTTTTTTTAACAAAAAGATTGAAGTCTTACTATACACAAAAGGTTTGCCTACGCAGATATATTAGTTCTTAGACCTGACTGACATGCTGGCAGATGCGCTGGTGGTGGATTATCTAATCATGGTATGTGTATAGAGACTGCTTTTGTGTACAGTCGCTCTGCAGACCTTATTGGTCCTGCATCACCTTTAGGATACAGGGAAGTCTTTCAGAGAATAGGGAAGCTGGAATTTGCCACTGCCTCTACAGGCAACATTTTCTCATATTTGTTTCTTGGTAAGGCTGCCTCTGCCCGTCTTTTTTTTTTTTTTTTAATTATTTTCTGGTTCTAGTATGTTTCCTCAAAAAATAGTATTTTATGTAGATGAGCAAAATACCCTTCTGAACTACATATTTTTCTTTATTTTTTGAAAGAAAAGTTTTGATGTTTTTACTTGTATAAAATACCTACACACCAGGATATTTTTTGGCTTGAAATTTTGAAATAATAGTTGTGCACTTTGGCAAATGTTTTCAAGACTTACCTTGTATGATATTTTGTGTACAGCTTCTCCTTCATTACTAAATTTCATCAGTATAAAACATGGACTATTGTTAAAAATTAAACAAAAATCAGCTGCTTAAAAGGGTGATCTTAAATGAAAATTAAACTTAGTTCTTAAGCCTAAAGAATGTCTTTAAAGCATCTTTGCAGAGTTATTATGTGAAGTATATCGACTTCTGTTTTCTAAAAATAAGCTCTTTCATACTTATTAACTGCTGGACTAGACAGTCAGAGATCCATAGCTAGCCCACAGACCAAGACAGCAATTTAAGTATTTCCAGTTCAACCTGTGTTGAGGGCAAAATAAAATTGTAAGGTTGACAAATATGAGCCCAAAAAGATGAAGGAAAATAAATACTATGCTGATGGTTATGACACAAGATTTGTCTCCTGCTGCTGCCTAGGCAGGAGTAGGGGAAGGTGTTTTTATCTTTCTGTGTCTGTTTCCTATGTATTTCTTTGTCTTAACTGTCAGATTTAGAGATGTAACCATCTCTTGAAGACTCCTCATTGTTGAGAAATGTAAAATTTTACACACATAAACAAAAGAAAATTGTCTATATTCAGATGAGTATTTAGTTATTAGAGCAGATAGATTCAGACTGGGACCTAAGAGCCAAGTTAAATTATCTCCAAAGGCCAATGGAAGTAAGCTTACCAGTCACTTTGCAGTGGGTGCCAGATACACATAAAGGCCACAGACCAGAAGTCATTGTGAATATTTCATGATGGGAATGGGAAATGAAGGATTAGGAGTGGACATATACCATAGAGCACTACAGAGTAATTTATGATGTCAGTAACACTGGATCCCGTTTTAGTTTCTTTGGGTCTGTTGTAGATCAGGTGAGACCTGTCTTGGGGAACAGCAGGATGAATGGAGAGAAGGGTTAAGTTGGAGCCTGTCCTTCATCCTCACCTTCTGCACTGCTTCTACAGCCCTTTTCCAGCCCTTCAGCACCTGATGGCACCAAAGAAGCAACAGCAGCAGATGTCCAGTGACCTGGAAGTTTTCCCATCTCCTTCTGGTTACATTACACTTTTTTATCCACAACCATCTTTTGATCTATGCCCAGGCCGTCTCCCTTCAGCAAGTAGAAGAGTAACAAATTCCACAGAGGTGTTTTTTTGTGTGTGTGTGTGTGTTCCCTTCCTTAGTGTCCGCTGCAGATAGTAGAGGGAGTAGACTTTCCATGGCTGGCACATTTTGCTTAGTTTGCTGGTGCTCAGGAAACTAGTGAAGATAAGCGGGGTCAATAAGTAATGCATTATTGCTGCTCCATTGCAGGCTAAAGCTGTCTGATCTCCTGTTACTACAAAACAAAACACACTGAAATAAATTATTGTATTAAATAGCTCTTGGTAGTACCTTGCCCTATGAACCAAGTAGAAAACAGAAAGGCGTTCTGAGACTGAGCCACCTTCCTGTTCTTGGGCTGATATTTGAAGCTGAGAAATTACATGCTGTCCTATGTACTGAGATAAGTCATCATGTTACAAGGGCAAATTTATGTTTTAAATTAAGTAATTCTCTTAATTCTCTTAGAATTTTCTATTTCCATGTCATGTCTGAAGACTGAAGTACCAAAATTGAGTGCAAACACATGGGTCTGAGATGACAGATTTACCTTTAATGCTCAACTTTGTTCTGTCAAAAAAAAGTCCCTGATTTGTATTCATTTCCTGCTTCCTTTCTTCATTCTGCATTTGGGTAAAAGCTTGAAAAGTCCCTTATTCTCACTGACTTTATCTTAATGTCTCTTTGATCCTTTTTTTTAGCTTATTTTCCATTTTAGCCTTTTTGTAGCTGTACATGTTGTCTAAAGTTGTTATTCTCTCAAAATCTCTTCCTTTTCCTCAAGATAATTTCTGTCCTTGAATAAAATTTTCAGAGTAGCTCAAGTCTCATATTCAGAAGATATATAATTACTTGGAACCCTTTTCTCTTTGAGTATCATTGAACTAAATGTTAAGCTAATCACTTTCAAGTACTAAATTTATCTTCCAAACTCACTTTTGTAATCTTGAAAACTTTGCCATGTCTTTTTTGTTTTCCCCATCTGTATGTAGTTCTTTACTTCTCTCCTTTTCCATATTTCTCTTTACTGTATATCTTCTGGCTTTGTTTTTGTTTTTAGACTGTTTTTGTTTTGTTTTGTTTTTGTATCTGTATCCTTTTTGTTTTTACCCACTGGATTTCATTTATTTACTTATTTTTCAGTCCCATCAAATTTCCTATATCACTTTTTACTTAACTTTCTTCTGCTCTTTTCTTCAAAGTCTGTGCAAGAGCAATGGTTGTATCTTACCAAAGCAAGGAAAGAAAAAACTCTGTATATCAGCCAAATCTAGTCTTTTGTTCAGCACCTTACGTTCTGTTGATAAGATACCCTCTTCATATCCATCTTTTAGCTCATTTTCTGAAATGGATGCAATACAAATGTCTCTTAAGGGAGAATCTGTGAACCTCAGCAAAGTAAGCTGACAGCTTCAGAAGAGAAAAATTTAATACTTTCATTAAGCATAGCTACAAGACAAAGATACTCTTCAATCTCTAGTGAATTCCCCAAGCACTTTCTTTCCTAAGTTATTCTTTCTACAAAATGGTATGAAGTTGAGCCACTTTTTGTGCATTCAGGGTAGACAACTGTATTATAAATTACAGTGAGAGATTTTTAACATCTCGGTTCCTTCTACAGATTCTTTCTTTAACAATTTTTATAATTGAAAAACTTAATAAGAATTATGCAGTGAAGTCTGATGCTCTCCAAAATTTCATTGAGGCTATCAGTGGATAGGAGTATATCCTACAGAAAACAAATACTGTATCTTTCTAAAACAAAATATTTCAGGGTATTATGACAATATTAAAAATGCAAGTTTCTCTAAGAGATGATTCCCCTTAAATTAACCAATTCATTTAAGTCCAAAAAGAAATGAAATGGAATCCTGTACGTGTTTTTGTTCATGGTTATATAGCATGTTATACTCATTTATGTTAGTATGAGATATTGATTTCTCCTTAAAAAGAGGTTAGACCAATGTCACAACAGATGGCAAACTATTTTTATAGCTTGTGAGTAATCATTTGCAGGTCTGTTGGTTCCAATTTGCCATTACCGATGGGTATCCATGTTTCTTAAATTAGTCCAAGACAGATAGTTAGTAGTCCTGTCAGCAAAGTGTTAAAATTGACCTGATGAAGCTATGAATTGTGAAGGATTTGTGGGTGAAAGGTCTGAGAAGCTTCCGGGGAAGAATTTGAACATAAAAGATTACATGTATCCCAATGAGAGATCCTCCCGTGGAAGATGTCCTTCAGATGAAGGTTTGGCTTAGATCTGGATGCCAGCTGTGAGCCTTTGCTTGCCGAACCCAGCATGCAGTTTGTTAGATAAAGTGAGAAAGAAGCTTCTTGAAAATGAGCTGAAGTATAGGCAGTTATAAGGAACACTTTTTGTATCTGTGTGTGCTGTTCTGTAGACTTGTCAATTTTTGAGGTTTTAATTATAATAAGGAAATTACTTCATTACTTCTATGTTAAGATGTCCTGGATGTCCAACCTGTTTTCAGAATAACTGACAAGCTTAGAAGAGTGATACGGTGAGTCTTAAAATCAGGGACCTGGACAAACCTTTTGTTCTGGAACTCACAGCTCAAGGTACAGCCTACATCTTAGGAGCAGAGCTGTTGGTTTTCAGACAGTTTTAGGCTGGTGATGCAAACTGATGGTGTGGCAGAGGCCTTGTCTAGCTCACCAGTTAGCTCCCTGGCACATGGATGCTGCAGCAGGAACACCCTCCGGATACATGTTCAAGAATGCAGTGCTTGTCATAAACTAGGTGTGGTTGTAATCCCTCTATTTGCATTCAAGAGTAGATTTGGCCCTTCCTCCCTGATACGTTCAATTTTAAGTAAAATCTATATAAAGCATAAATTAATGATAGAAGTCAAAAGCTTGTTTTATGTAAAAATTTTCTGGGGAGTTACTAAATTGGCATGTATTACTGCTGAGTTACTTATTGATGAGGTCCTAACTGATAAATCGCTAAACTGATAAGATGAATTACTCTATATCAATGTATCTGTCTTTTTTTTTTTTTTTTTTTTTTTTTTTTTTTTCCTTTAAAAAATTTCAGTCATTTTGGATTTTGGTAAGGCTCTTAGTATACACCTTCATATTCCCAAACTTAAAAATTTACTTAGTAATACTCAATGCAGTTACAGCTGTTAGGAATCCTAAATTTGTCAGTATTTTGAATGTTGTTTTTTTAATTTCCCCTCAGAGTTACAGGAACTGGTTATATATTTCACTGATAGAACAAGCAGATTCTAGGAATAAAAAGGTACTGTTTTTTTTTTTTAATACCATTTTACTTTATATATGAGAGGTTTTTATTTCTTTATCATTACATGATAGTAGTAGTAATAGTACACTTCTGTGTTACTCTGACACAATAGTAATAAAATGTTCTCTATTTTTATTTTTGTACATTTTTGAAATCATTGTGGACAGCTGCTGCTAAGTAAAATATCTTTTTTTTTTTTTTTTTTTTTTTTTTTTCCTCTAGAATGTCTCTTGGTCATAAAAACAGCCTGACAGAACTTTTATGTAGATACATCTATTTCAACTGCAAACATACACTGCATGATCAAAAAAAGTAAGATAAGTTTTTCATTGTAAAAGAGGCAGTACAAAATTGTGAAATCCTTAATTTCTTAAAGCAAAACTTTAAACCTGAGGCATATTTTCCCATGGGAATTTTATTCAAACACAAAGTGTTTTCCTACAAGTCTTACTTTAAACAAAATAAATCAGTCCCTCTTCCTTCCTTCCTCTATCTTTCTCCCTCCACCTCCCACAAAAGTGAAAAAGTTGCTAGTAGGTCAGCACATAAAAATACCTCTAAATCAAAGATCTCAGACAGTGATTAGAAACCCATCTCCTAATGAAAAAAAAAAAGCACATTGTAGAACCACATCAGCACGTTGTTTGTGTTATGCATTAGGATATCATGGGTATTGTGGCTGTTGTGACTTAAAATAGTTAAATGTAGTTTATACAGCTTTATTTCACATTCTGTGTGGATATTTCAAGTTCTGTACAGAACTCAGAACTAGTTCTCAAATGTTAACATCACAGGAACTGCTTTTTGGACTATTGCATTTCTGTATGTTACAGCCATGGTCCCAGGTTCTTGGAGTGCTCCAGCTGTTCAGTAAATACAAAGCACTACAATTACAGTCAGTTTCTCCTGTATTCAGTTTCTAGGGGGAAAAAAAAAATAATAATCTTTGTGCACTTGCCTCCCTAGCTTCCTCATTGAACATATGTGCTTTTCTAGCAGTAGTTCTTCTAACAACAACATAATTTTCTCATTCCTCTTGTGTTTTGATGTTGCTGTTTATGGTATTGACCATTTACCCTTTCTCTGCCTCTTTAGACTAATTTTAGATTATATTCTAGAACACTTATTCATATGAACAGTACATTATTCATTTCTTTTCCATTTGCAAAACATCTATTTTGAAATAAAAGTTATGAATAAAAGTTTCCAGAAGTATTCAGTATACATCTTTTAACTTTTCTGAAAAATAAGTTGACAGAAGCTTCTTTTATATTCTAGTTCTTTCACAGAGCATAAAATGCTATCAGTAATCAGTGTTACATTTAAACATTATGGGTCCCTTTCAACTCGGGATATTCTATGATTATGAAATATTTGAAGGAAAGGTTTTTTGTTGTTGTTTTTTGTTGTTGTTGTTGTTTGTTTGTTTGTTTCTGGCTTTAAAGGAAATAAACTGAATCCAGAAATCTCAAATTCCAAGATGCAGAATTACAGTGATGCTCTTTGAGGTTATTATGAACCTGCAAAGCTTTCATTCTGCAGTAACATTCAGCATGGAAATCTTTGCCTGGATAATGCAACTGCAAGCTGGACCTTAGGAAAAGAATCAGCTACACTGTCACATAACATTAGGAATGGACATGGTCATCTTCCCCAACTATTATTAAAAATAAATAAATAAAAATTCTTTGAGTCTCCTAAATGCAGTCTTCCCTGTGCCTTTTGTCAGTGATTTTCATGGTCTCTCTGTATGGTAAGTTCTCTTTCAACTGTTCTCAGCTTGCTGCATTTTAAGAACTTTGTTCTCTCTTGTTCCTGTGTTGGGAGGTATGGTAAATTGAAAAGCTAAGGATTTTTTTTTTAATCTTTAGTTTTTGCTGTTATGATGTATGACTCCTTTCATTCATCTTTTTCAAAGACAAGCACACTCTTCTTCCTTGCCCCTACTTCTTACTTTAATCCCTTTGCTGGGTAGTTTTTAAATAAAAGATTTTACCAACATTTTCTACATACCTGTCTGATGTCTTGCCAGTGAAACCAGTTTCACTTTACTTAAAAGCTGAAGCTACAGTTGTAAAACAAACTGTGCTGCAGCAGGATATGTCTTCTAGTATGAAGCTGTTGTTGCAGGTCACAGAACCAGATGCTGCTGAGACTGCTACACTAAGGGAACAAACTCATGTATACCCCACTGGTGTAACTCAGTTGGATACTGCAGCTTATTCTGCCATTCAAAGCAAGGTCTCTGTTCTGTGAAGCCTTCAGCAGCTGAATAAAGTGATTTTTGTGTGACATTATTTTTTTTTTTATTATTATTTTTTGGATAGCATTACAATTTCATGTAATTTCCTAGGAAGAGTTGTTTTTGAAGCCACATCAGCTTAATAAAGCACTTCACAAAATGCAGTTTTGTTCAAAAGTGGAACTTAGAGATTTTCCTTTTCTGGTGATTTCTTAGTAAAATTTCACATTTTCAAACTTGTGTAGAATGAAATGCCCCTGAAAGGGAAAGTTTTCTTTTGTTTCTTTCCTTGTTTTCTTTTTTTTTTTTTTTCTTTTTTTT